>CM068369.1:299053778-299677742 GCA_034769895.1 Magicicada septendecula | reverse complement strand
TGCTAATAATCCAGGTTTATTGCTATTTGTGTATTGTGTTATGTGATGTATCATAACAGTGTAGTGTGGAACTGCTATGGGGGAAGGGTGTAGATTTTGTATTAATTATTTTATGTTAATAATGGTTAAGCTTCCATATAGAGTGGGTTAAAACCCCATCTAAATTAATATTGTCATTTAAATATAAATTCTTTAATTTAATATTACGAAAGATATTTTACTTGTGATTCCCCAAATTTTCGGGCGGTCACGGCCTCACCGAACCCTGACCGTGGAATTGATTTAGCTTTAACAGCTATGGTTGGGGCACATTACGATTACGCGCTGACCATAACTGGCCATAGCTGTTATCGTTGTAAAGGTGTATTTTGAAATTGATGGGGGGTAAATAAAAGGGGAATCACCAAACTATGGAACAGCGGCTGCCACTCTGTTCGAGTAGGAACAGCAGAGCCAGGTGGTAGATCCGTGTAAGGGTGCATGATTTTATAACAAGAACATGATGATGTTCACCAATGTTAAAATTTAACAGCGGAAGCAGAGACACGGAGAGGTAAAACCCTGCTCCAAAATATACAGTCTCTGTGGAAGCGAAAGGGCGAGACAGTCCTCCATAACCTGAAATAGTGTGTGTGGCTGGGAGGTGACGCAAAGGAGTCACGAAATTTAAAATTTTATGACGTAAAAGTTTTGCTTATTCAAGGTTTAATCCAATCAAAAATGCTTGTGCTCTGTCCACATAATTATATGCTCAGACTCGTAAAATAAGGTTCATACTATAATTTGAAAGGTATCATTTTATTGTTGTGTGTCAGATATAGTTGTTGATAAAATGTATTTCATTATGTGTGTAATTTTTTTTCTAAGCCAATCATTAGACGCCTGGCAGGCAATCAACATAATAGAAGTAAGTGTTGATAATGTATTACATATAATTGTTCAATTTTGAAAGGTATCCATGGTGTTTTAATTATGTTAGGATATCAGCTGATCAACAATACCATGTCACTGGTATATTGGTTTATAAATGTTACAAGTAATTAATGTTTAGTGTACTACAGACATTTTGAAGTAAAGACAAAAAGAATATGAGAAATAATAATAATTTATGCAAATTAATAAAAGATAATTCATGGGTGATAAATGTTTTATGGGACATGCAGACCTGTCCAAGTTGAATTAAAAGTTGAATTTGCAAGAGTAGAGATGAATATAATGTAATGTTGGTTTTGAATTGATGTGATGTAACAGAGTTGGTGAAGTATTAATGCTGACACAGTGGTAATGGAGACTTTATGTAGAGTTTTGAATGATCTATATTTATGTTTATAGTTAATGAGGTTATTTTGTGTATTTGTAGTGAGGTAATGAGATTGAGATTTTTGGGGATGGCAATTTTGTATTAGGGGGTAGTGTATTTGGGGAGTCCGCAACAAGGGTTGGGACGTGAATTAGAATAGATTTTAGTGAGGAGGGGCCGCCTTAGGTAAAATCCGGGGGCCAAATAAGGGAATGAGTTTTGGGAAGGAAACACGTATCCTATGTACAAAGGGTTAGAGAGTATTTTTTCATATATGTAGAGAAGGTAGCGATTTGTGTTAAATGATAAGTTGGGGTTTAGAATGCCCTGATTAGTAGATATTTTGATAGAGTTGGGTGTCATGGGAGTTGCAGTTGATAAATATTGGAGTCAAAGGGGTAAAGATTATATATGTAGACAGAATAAATGAGAATAAATAATTTACATCACCCCAGTAAGGTAGAATTAACTGTTAACTAAAGAGAGATTCATGATAAAGAATATATAATTGTTTATTGTTTTTCAAACCAGTGACAGAATTTTGATAAAATTTGAAAATAATGTAAAGTTAAGAATTGTTTGTTTTAAATAATTTAAATGTCAAGTTGATGATTGATTATATTAATATTTTGTTTATTATAAATATTTTATGTTACTATGTTTTGTATTTCAAATTAGGATATTACAGATGTTCAAGGTGTTTTCAGAAATCATACATAACATATGTAGGTCAAGGGTTTTGGACTTGACCTAGTTATGATCAGCTGATGAGTTCATACACCTACTAAGCTTGTGTATAGTAGGAATTCAATTTTAATTTGTTTGTTTGATTAATTCAAACTAATATTGGAATAATTTTAATAAATGTTATTTAATAAATAAATTTAATAAAATCTTTTACTGAATAAATTTAAATTTTTTTTTGAATTTTAAAATTTTGAAAATTTTAAATTTTTTTGAAAAAAAAAACTTGATTTTTTGCCTGCCAGCGAATGAATATGTTAGATAATTATTCTTTTATTATATGTGTGTATTAATGATGTTTCTTTTATTGTATTGCTTTATATTGGTAGGCTATAAATTGTTCTCATGCTAGAGTAAGGATGTATTTGTATTAATAGGAATGTTTAGATTAAGTCATTGAAACAAAAATTAGAAAAAAGAGGAAGAGAATTTTTTTTTTGATAAAAGATTTTTTTGAATTTTGAATTTTTTTTTATTTTTAGTAAATTTTAAAAGAAATTTTATTTTTTTTTGTGTTATGGTAATATGTAATGTTAGAGTGTGTGAGCCCAGTATTTGCCAAAGGCAGCCCAGCTTGCAAAAAAGGGGATCCACATCGGCGGAGGAGCTGGAACGATTTTAGCCAGGGATTGAGGATTTTTGGGGGTAGTATGTTGAAGGGCGAGGTGGGCTGTGGTACGAGTCTGATCGATTTCTCGGTGTTGGGATCTCTAACGGAGAAGTCCAGTGATCTCGTTCAGATGAGTCCATGGTCGCTGAGCCAGGGGGGTCGTGTACCCATGCAGATTAAGAACCAGGGGGTTGTTGGCACCAGTTTCTCACCGATCCTCTTCGGGGTTATCGATGAGATTTCTTCTGTCGTGGACAGCAGAATTCTCATAGAGGGGGTATTGTAGCGGGTCAATTTTTGGGTTTTTTTGTTTTAACCGTTTGGGGCATTTATATATTTTTATTCAGTTCGTTTTCGGTCGGGAGCTTTATAAAACATTGCGAAATAATTGTATTGTGCAACGTATTTGTCCGTACAACAGAACAGTGTTAAGAAACAGTTCGAAACAAAGCAGTAAGGCGCAGTTGTTGTCGAGGAATGCGGCAGAGAATTCGCGCCAACTTAAAAATTCACAGAATTCTGTACTGGTGTGGCAGTGCACACACGCCACTACTCGCGCGTGAGCGCCTACCCAAGCGGTGGTAAAAAACCAAGATGGCAAGAGAGGATAATATTCATCGCGTTCTCCAAGACCTTGCGGAAATGCTGTTTTAAGTCCCACCTACTTTTATGACATTAGCCAGTGCCTAGTTGAAATCGTCTGCTATCGTCACTCCAACAACTACATGACTAGTATGAGTCGAAACTGGGACGACTAACTGGAAGGCATTGATGTCCGTCGTCTTGAAAAAAATGCTCCCGGAGTGGGGAACAGAGAGACGCCATATAGTCCACGAGGTACAGAGTTCACCTACAGACGCTGATCGTGTTGTGCGGGCCCGGTCGGACGAACTTTAAAAAATGTGAACAATCAGTATAATACCGTTTTAACACCGACCGGGACCCAAGGAATTAATAGATAATAGACTTACTACATTGGTTAACTGAGGAAACGAAGTTATAAATAGACAAGTTAACGGGCAACGAATCGGGCGAAAGGAATCCACGTGTTTGGCCAGAATCGCGACAGTGAGGTGTTACCGATACAAAAATGAATTTATAAAAAATGTTAAGGGGTTTGTTAATATTTTGTGTGTGTGTGTGTGTGTGTGTAAAAAATGCAGACTGGGCAGTCTGAATGGTATAAAATAAGGTAAGCCATAGTTAGTAAGTTCAGTTACAAGCAAGGTGCAATAGCGCACAACATGTGACACATGTAAAACCTATATATGGAAAACGTATAAATTCAATATTGCTGATCAATAAAAGAAAAATAATTTCTCTTCCAAAAAATTGAGATTTAAATTCTTTCAAAACCTTATTTCGTTATATGTATCGTCAGAGTTCGTCGAACGAAATGGGTTAGTCCACACTATGCGATCCGGCCAGATCAAAGTCGTAAGGTAAGTGGGAGTTTTAATCTGAATAGATTTTATAATACCAAAATTAATAAAGTTACAATTTACCTTGATCGTTAGCATACATTAAACAAACAATTCTCTTTTAAATAATTTGTATAAAAACTTATAAACATTATTACTTGAAATTTTTCATTAACTCTTTTATATACCATCATTTCATTATTTATCCCTGTCTGGAAATAGATTCCTCAAAATTTCAAATTCATTATTAACATTTATTTTACATCACCTTTCAGTTATTATTATTTTTTAAGTATAGTTTCTATTTAGTACTATTATCTCAAATTATTTTCATTATTGAGTTAAACACCTGTAAACATTTTATTCTATCTGACTTGTATTATAAAATTTATACTTACAGTACATTATTCACCTACTGACATAAACACAAAATATACACACCAATATCTCCACGTTACCTCTGAAACATTTAACAACAGTGTTATTTCATACCCAACAATTTGACATTTATCTATTTATTACTATCAAATTCACATGTCATAAAATAATTTAAATTCATTAGAAAAATTCAATTATATAACATTTAAATCAATCAAAATATTTAAACATTTCAAATTATTTTAATTAAATCCATTATTAAAAACAACATATTTTAATTATTATCAAAACAATTACCATAATTACAATTCATTGGTCATCCTCTTCAAAATTATTCTTGTTATTTATTTAAACTGTAAAATATTATTATTATTATCACAACAATTTCTACTACATACACACATTGTTTACATAACATCCTACAATACACACAATTACTTTCACTAGCAATTTATTTACAATTCTTCATAATTAGTTATTCAAATTTATCACACTTCATTGTCCAAGTTTGCAAAGTCAGAACCATAAATCAAAATATTTAAAATTGTCCATTTATTAATTTATGTTCAGCCTCCATCATCAAAAATTAGTCTGGGTTTCACATAACAGTTTTCACTTTTATTAGCGTACCTCATATGGCTATCCTGTGTGTAATAACCATAAAATTTTAGTTCATTCATTTTACCATAATAATCATAAACCAAGTCAACATTATTTATTTCTGTCCAGTCTCCATTAGTAGTTATATTCATTATCAAGTCAGTTATTTTCTCATTCATTACAACATAAGGTAAATTATTATTATTTAAACATGTATCATCAAAATAATTCTCGTTCTCTATTTTAACAGGTAAGTATTTCATATCATTTATTTTTACCACTCCTAACATCTCTTTCCACTCATTATAATTTCTCTTCAACTGATATAATTCTATCTCTTTATCAACCCACAATTCTCTATCTAAATCTCTCTCATCATAACACCATCTCACACTTTCAACACCATTCCACACAGAGGGTACTAATTTATACAAAAAGGGGAAGCAACTCAAATCTTTCACTAACGAGGGACTCTTGCCCTCCAACAATAACATTTTTGAACACCTTGGTTCATCACAAATAAGGGGAAAATTTACCCTCTGCCCTACATACTCATCTATTCTCTCTTTCCATTCTTTCTCTAATTCATCAACACTAATTACTACTCCATTACAACCTATTACTCTCTCTCTCTCTCTCACTCACTATCTATTTTCAACGTATCACTCTCTGATACCACCTTTTCAATTACATTACCATTTTCAATATCATTGTTACCTTATTCTCTAATACCACATTTTTAATTATATTCTCATTTTCGACATTATTGTTATCACTTGTTAATTTTTTTATTATCATTATTATTTTTACTTTTAATCTGTTCTCCTACTGACTCTACTATTTTCTCAATATCTCGTTTCAATTCGTTACAACTACTTTCGCATTTAATTTTTACCTCATTAATGTCACATTTAAGTACTTCAAATTTACAGTTACATTCACTTTTAATTTCATTCTTTTGTTCCTCTAATTTTACACTCTGTTTTTCTATCATTGCTTGTATCATTTTAAACATTTCATAGCTATCGTCCGGTTTTTTATTTTGGACCGGCGTCAATTGACTTTCTGTATTATTGTCAGTGAAGCTGACTTCATTATCATTAGTTTTACTTTCCCTACTCAATTTTGGGGTTACTTGAATCCCCGAATCATCTGTACTATTTATTTCATTTGTAATATTTTTTGTTTTATTTTCCTGACTCCCGTTTGGAGTCGAGTGGATTTCAACATTATTCATAATATTTGAATCATCACAGTTTTCGACACTAGTTGTTTCATTTATATTGCTTTCATTATTTCCTGCCATGTCTATAAGTTTATTACTCTAGATTTTCTTACATAAAAACATCTACCACTTAACTCTTAACCTCTGAACATTGATGTACTATTTTATATGTGCTGCGTAATTTTTACGTAGTTACTTAACCTCGAATCACGCTTGCATTTTAATTGTAGGTGTGGTCTTTATATTTAAATTTTAATTTACAAAAACTGTCCCTTTCGGAAGCGCCAATTGTGAAGTTAATTCAATACTACAAATATAAATACATAAAATTATTTATTTTCCACCTACCTTATAAACTGTTTTCTCCGCCTAGGGTCTCGTCACACGAACGTTACAATGCAAGCATGGTTTACAGGTTATGTGAATAACTTACACAACTTGCTTTTCGTGAAGAGAAATTAATTAAATTTTATTTTTTCTTTAAATTTTTCTATATCAAATTATTCTTTATTCATTCCTGTATCTTTAAAAAACAATCTAGTACTTCTAGTCAAATTTTAAATTGAATACAAATTTCTTGAAATAATTGAAACCTAATCTGGTACCATTTAACTTATTTAAGACATCTTACCTTATTTTAAACAGACAGCCCAGCCTGCTAGCATTCTCACATTCACTCTATTTAAAATAAAACCCCCTTTTATTTTAACATGTGATAAAACCCCTTGTAAAGAAAAATTGACATGATTCTGATAGGTTACCCAACCGATGTTACTCCTTTCTTGCCCACGTGCGTATTAGTTACAAGTTCCACTCACATCTTCACTTCACTTTGTTCCATTTATTTTCGCTAAATGCCGTTTTAATTTCGCTCGCCTGTTATTTTTCTTGGATCCCGGTCAGGAGGATAGTTGTATTAGACGGGGTCCTTCATGTTTTATAAAGTTCCGTCCGACCGGGTCCACGCGACACTGTTTGCGTCCGTTAGGTGCTGTGGTTTCTAATGGACTGCTCATACATGATGCCGGACATTACTGGCTTGGCTGGGAACAAATTTCTTCGTCGTTCGCAGCCTTCGTTATCCAAGTTTTAGTGGCAGTACACATGACACACAGGATTTTTGAGTGTTGAACGTCGACGATATTTGTGAGCACTGGTCGACGTCACAAAAGTAGGCTGGACTTAAACTTTATTTCCGTCAGCTCCGACCGCATGGCGAACAAAAATTCTTCTCTAAGCCATCTTGTGTCCAACAACTCCGCGTCGGTCTGCGCTCCGCCGATGTAGTGCGTTTGGGCGTAGATGCCACACAGCCGCAAAGTTCTAAGAATCGACGACTGGCACATTCCTTTGCAAATGTTTCATCACCCAGCTACAGCGTACTGTTTCTTTGTTCGCACAATGCTTTTATTCAAACACGTGGCCGTACACACAGATGGAAAATAATTTAGAATTTAATAAAAATAAAAAGCCCCCTTTTTGTCCCGTTACAATTTTCTGATAATAACAATAATATTGACAGCATGTCAGTTCAATGGCTTATCTTATGTGTTAATATTACTTTCCCTATTGATCTGATTATTACAATTATGAGTTTTTACGTATAATTTTGTCAACATCTTCCCTGTTTCATTAAGGTCAGGCTTCTATTTGATTTTATTTGGTTTGGTTAAGACTATTTTGGACATTTTACTGTTTAAATTCAGTTCACCTCTTTTGGCCTATAGGTTTAGCATTTTGCCATTCCTTTACAATGATTTGTTACATAATATAAGGTTTCACCACGTATCTGATATTGATATTTCTGAACAGCTCTTATTACTATTGTTCTTGAAAAATTAGCAAACCTTTAACAATTAATTGTAACACAATAAAATTATGGGTATACAAAACGTTTCAATCACATACTTATGAAATAATAAATCCTGTGGGTATACAAATCCTTTAAATACCTAATCCTAACATAATAAAGTCTGTGGGTATACAAACCCCTTTAAATAATTAATTATAACATAATACATCAGGTGGGTATTCGAAAACCCTTTACATAATTAATTATAACGTAAGAACTACTGGGTATTTAGAACCCTTTAAACCCATATAACTTTTTATTTACTGGATCTTAATGTATATTGTTTTATACATAAGACCATTACTTCACCTTCTCCCTCCCCACTGGTTTATAACATGATCTTTGATCATCACTATTTCCTACCTTGTACACTAATCACTTCACTTCTTTACAATAGAAGTTTTTACAAATTTTCTTAAACTAATGCACATTTTTCTTACTTTCATTTATATCATTGTATTGCATTTTCTACAACTCTACCTACTTTCTGATCTTATCTCCTTTAATTAGTATTATTGTTATTAATTTATATAGTACTTTTTATTTACATTTAACTTAGTCATTAACATGTTTTTAGTTTATTTTCTTTTACAGTGGAACTTGGTTATTACGGCCTCGGCTGTTACGTCAACTCGGGTGTAGCGTTATTTTGTCATAAGTCCGGTCAAACTGATATCTTTAACATTATAAAAATTCCCTGTTTTAACGTCACTAAATATTGTACTACTCTGTTATAGCGTCAAAAAATTCTCAGATATTTTACTCTAAATTTTATATAAACGTATATATGTGCGCACGCGCTACGCCCATGGCTACAGACATACATTATTTTCTGTATACAGACAACAAATTATTTTCTGTATGGACACGGCGCAACCTGCCACAATTTCACTCTTAGATGCAATACAATTCCTAGACAACTCTTGGAAGAGTGTAACACAGAAGACGATAGCAAAATGGTTTAGTAAAGCACAACTCGTACATGAAAATTTACCCGATGATGACGAAGACGACGACTTGCCGCTCTCGGAGTGGATTAAGAAATTCGACGTAAATGAACTTGATTCCTATGCATCAGTGGATGACCAAGTAGAAACATTCCAAGTGTTGAGTGACGCAGAAATTATCGCGGAAGTAAAAAACATAGAAGCAGAAGATAGTGTTGAAGAAGATGCTGAGCAAGAGGAGGATGCCGACATCGTTTGTCCGACAGTACAGGAAGCAATGAGAGCCGCCGAAACTCTTTCACGATTTTACTGCTGTAGAGAGACATCTGACGACACGTTCAATGCAGTGCAGCATCTCCACAGCACAACAGAATGAATTTATTTTTCAGAAAGGAGCGTTCAAAAGAAAATTACGGATTACTTTCGACAGTAAGCCTAAATGTAAGTTACATGTACTTTCTTTTTGATCTTTTACAATATTCTTCATGCTGTTTGTATAAATGAAATGCAGTTTGTAAACTTTAGAATAAATATCACGAATAATGTTAATAATGCAAAGATCTTTTTTTTTTATTTCTCCTTCCTTACTAGTGATTAAAAGGGGTCTTTTATAACGTCACTCGGACATAACGTAATTATTTTTTTGGTCCCTTCAATGACGTTATAACCAAGTTCCACTGTATTTGTTATTTTTTAGTTCTTCATTCCTTTGTATTGTCATTAATGTGGTCCTCATTGTCTTATTGCTTGTTGCATGTCCTTATTTCAGTTAGTTGTTTCATCATTGGGTTTGTTTATACCTCTCACTTACCATATCTATTGAGTTTAGCATGTTATTAAGTTCTATTCTTTTAATTTTCATTATAATTACAATATTACCTTGCTTTAACATTTTTTTGCTACATCCCTTGTTTTGTTTTAGCTTGGAACCCAAATACACTGTTTAATACTCCCTTATTAGTAAGTTTCCTATCATTTATTATTTATTCTAGTACTTAGTTAACTATGATTTCTTATCTGAATAGTTCTTTGATGTATGGTGGTGATATGTATCGCCACGCTACCCACATTTTTTCCCCTATTTTATACACTTCACTGGTCTGCACATTTACCTCCAGATACTGTCCTATAAAATTCTCTACGTTCTTTTTAATCTCAGTTTTGTTATCTGCACCTATTTTTAATCCACTTATTATCACATTATTCTTCCTTCTACCTCAGCCAACTCCTTCTTAATGTCCATATTTTCTTTCCTGAGCGCTTTCATCTTGTATGTTTTCCATTTCTTCCACGTATTTCCTTTCGCCCTCTCTTACTTGTTTAATTTCTTCAGTTAACTGATTTTCATTTCTTGTATAGTTTTCAATATTATATCTAACTTGTCTTTACTTGCACTAGACATCTCAACTGGTGATCTCATCGTTTTTTTACTTCTTCCGAATGTTTCCTCATTACCTGATCCAACTGTTCTTCTTTTTTTTGTCCGATCATCTGTTCTATACTCATCACTATCCATTTTTAATAACCTTCTTACGGCTGTTGGCTGCGCAAAAAGCAGGACCCCAGTCGACCCGTCGGAAGTCCATACTTCTATCAGCCAACCCGCCTTCCCAATTAATTAATACAATAGATTAATTTTTAAATACAATACAATAAAATTATAATGATATAATATACAATAACATACCATAACAATACAATACAACAATACTATATAACAACTCGTCTACACCATTAAATAATACAATAAGCTAATTTCAAATACAATATAATATAAAAAAAAAACAAATAAATATCACAAACAAGTTCCACTATAATTTAAACGACAAAAACAACAAAATCCCAAATAAAAATTTTAAATTCCTCAGTCGGAATCGAACCCCCAAACTCTGAACAGAAATCCGCCATGCTACAAACGTCACTATTTATCTTGATTATACTGCAAGCCGCCCTTTGTACATATTACTCTTTATCAACACTTATCATAACAAAACAACCTTATCTGTTGTACTTAATTTCTGCCCTACTTCTTAAGTTTATTTCAATTAAATACTACTTCTTACTTATTACCTTACACATACCACACCTATTAAATATATATATTTTTAACACTTAAATAACGTACACTCTCTATACCAATTAACCAAAAAATCTTGCAAATTCATTAATATCTCTAATCATGACACATAACCTACATCCTGATTTATATCACTATACCCAGTCACAAAACTTTCTTTTCTTCCAATAGACTGTAACACCCACATTCACCCTTCAACATTTATCTCTATACCGTTGTTTATTATCCTTATCTTGCCAATAATTCAAACTTTTTAACAAATATAACAACAAAACTATCACTATGAGGGCAGGCTGACTTGTCGGTATCTACCTGTCGCTCCAACGCATAAAATCATGGGTTACTCACCCTCCTGATCCAGTGGCCGCACCTGCATGACTTTACTGGACTTCCTGCCTTAGGATCCCAACACCATAAAGCCAGACAGGCACTAGACGCCCCTGCCCTAACGCGCTGGCCAGCACAGGGTCGCCACCAGTACCACCAGACTCTGACACAATCAACAAAACATTAATAAATGGCCTTTCACTATTCCATATCCTTAACTGATTTGGTTTCCTCTTAGCCGTACTGGTTTGCCTTTTTTGAAGTACTGGCTTTTTATCTTACCTATCTAAATGCACACATAACATTGTTTTATCCTTAACACAACATAATACATTTTCTTCCCAACATCTAACATTAACATCTTGGAAGTTATAATTCATCAATTCAATTATGCATTCAAGTTAACAACAATTTCATCTTACTTTTCTATTTAAACATCTCATTTTATATCTCAATTTCCTCATCATTAATGCAGATTACTACTGCTACCTTTATACACTACAAAACCTGGTTATATAAAACAGCAAATTATGCAATACAACAAGTACAGTCAACAAAATGTGTATTTCACCACTTCATCATTAATCGTGTTATAACGATTTAATCATCAATCTTCTCTACTTTATTATTTGTTTTAAACTCATCCACTCACATCATTTCATAATATCCCCCCTTCTAAATAAACATTACCATCATCATGTTAACATGAAACATTTCACCTCTGAATTTGAATAAAAATTACAACTTCAATATTCATTCTCTATTGACTCTTTCAGTGGCCACTTTGTAACTTCAACTCTGAATTTCTATTCAACACTTTAATCATCAGACATGTTAATCATTTACCATTTTGTATACAATTCAAATCTACACAAATTTACTACCAAGATTACTATCTTGTAAATTAATTAAACCATCTCAAATTAGTTTAATTCCATTATAAAAATTCATAATTACATAAATGTCAATTATTACTAACAATCAATCAGAATTATTAATGTTGAGTATACATCATACAACACTCTGTATCCTCTGATACCTTATCATAATAACAACATAACCTAACACATAAGTACATTTAACACCATACAAATGTATATACAATCTACGTCATATTAAAGGACATTGTTTACCAAAACTCATTACATAATCTAGCCATGTATTGAAACCATTAACTAAAAATAATTAAATGTCCATCAACACCATATATCTAACCTCCATCATCAAAAATTAATCTGAATTACTCCTACACAATTCCTTTTTAACTAAGTTTATTATATTATCTTTTTTAATATAATGCCCATTTAAATCTGTTTTATCCATTATACCATAACAATTCACAGGATCATTCCACATTATCTCATAAAACTTGTCAACATTGGGTATGGTCAATTCGCCCTTAGTCTTTTTTGTCACCATAAGGTAGGTTATGATTTCACCATTATTCTCATCATCTACTAAACCAGTTTCATTATCAGGTAAGTGCTCATTATAAACAACATTATCATCGTTTACTACTGCTGTACTAATTACTCCACAAGGTAAGTCTTCATTATTAACAATTCTCTCAATTTTTAATCTCTCTACTAACCCTCCATTAATGTTAAACATCTCTATCTCTCTCATAATAGTTCTCACAACCCCCCTGAACTTTCTCACTCCACGCAAAGGGCAATACAACATTTTTACAACACCATCTGGCTTTACCAGGTACATCATAAAAACTCAAGGTACTATTTAGAGACCATTTGTCTCCCATTGAGGAACTTTCATCCTCAATAAACACATGTGAAGCCTTTACTTCACTTACACCATAGGGAAAATTTGCCCTTTGCCACCGATATTCACTTAAACTCTCCCTCCACTCTCTTTCCAGCTCATTAACACTTATTATTACCTCATCACTAACCTCAACTCTCATTATATTCTCGTCATCTCTACTATTACTTAATGTATCATTCTTAGACACCCCATTTTCAACTACATCTTTATTGTTATTATTCAACATTATCTCACCATTATGATTATCACTTATATTTTCACTATCATTAATTACCTTGTCGTCTATTCCTTCATTATTTATATTCTCATTTGCACTTGACTTATCATTATTATTATTTTCACTATCAAAATCGCTTACCTGGTTTAGTTCACTTTCTCTACTCTCCTTTCTTTTTCTAATGTCATTTACATTATCTTGTATTTGTTTCTCCGAGGCACTAAAATGTTCGTCTATCTCATTCAGACGTTTATTCATTTTAATTTCAAATTTAACATTATTTTGTTTCATATCATTAAAATTACTTTCACTTTTAATATTCTGTTGTTTTACTTCATTCATATCACTGTTTACTTCATCAAATTTTATGTCAAACTTTACAAACTGCTGTTGCAAAAAATTCATTACATGATCATCAGATTTTTTAATCGAATTGGGGTTGAATGAACCTCAACGTCATCCTTTATTTTTGATTCAGTTAAACTGCTTTCTTTATTTAATACAGGATTTGACTGAATTTCTGATTCACTCATGACAGTTGAGTCAGTCCAACTGACCTCATCCTCATTATTTTCCGTTTTTTAATTAAATACTTATTAAAATTCAATATTGAGATAAGTGAGAGTTTATATATACTAAACAAAAACTTTTTTACATTACGTGCTATTTTGAACGTCTTATAACCTATAAATATTTTCAAAAATTGCCGCCGCTTCCAAGCCTATTTCCTGTCATCAAATTTCAGGCCTATTTTATATAAACATTACATAAAAATCCTGGCAGGGATTCGCCAATTGTAAACTCACCCACTTTTTACCAACCATATACCCACCTTACTTTCACTTACCTTACACTACTTAAGCATATTACAGGGTCGCCAACATATTTTGAGGTGGAAATATGTAAACTCTGACACTCTTCCCCTTAAAAACACTTGAATAATTTAGATACTTTAGTTCCCTTGACTCAGAAGATCTTACAGGCTCGTCTAGGCGAGATTTTGACACAGAAAATAGGTTAGGTTTCGGCGCAATAATTACACTGAACACGTGGTCATGGTGACATTGAAATTTGCATTTATTTTTAGTTAGAAATTAAAAGACTACTAACCCTATTCATCTTGTGATTAGCAAATCACTCAACAGTGAACACACATAATTATTATTTGAACAAAACTAAACTTGCTTAATTCTACTAAGGCGAACCAGTACTTCGCATTCACTCTCTCTTTTTTAAACCCCCTTAAATCTGAGCTCTCATTATTTTCTGAATGGTGTACTTTAATAATAGCCAAATAGTTATTAAAGTTTGTTTAGTCGACCTAGTTTTGATAGTACTTAGCTGTGAATGATATTCCAATGTTGTGTCATTACTCGTCCAGTTCACTTTTGCTCCAACACTTGCAAAACTGTTCCACACTGCTAATTAATTTTGCCAATTGCATTTACACTTGAAGAGATTTATTTACCATTGTTTTATATTCATTTTCACACTTTTTTGTAGGCCTACACTGACTTTGTCCACGGACTTGGTTCAACACCACCTTTAAGTTGGTCGTTGACTGGGGCGAATGGCGACGGGTAATCGTATACTATCCGTGCCGGTCATGTGGTTCCCCTCGTACTCCACTTACCCACTCATCTGAACCCATCGAAGAATCTAGAAGTTTGTAAAAGCCAAAACTGCGTTTTGTTATTGGATATTATCGTGACGTCCGACTGACCACAAAATTTCCTTAACTTATAAGGTTCGGTTTAGTTAGTTGAGATGGCAACGTCTAAGTCATACTTGCTTAGTCACCATTCAGATGTCTAAATTTGTATTTTACCAAGGGTTACATTGATCATGAATTATTGTACAATATTAAAATGATTCTACCCATTTTGTCCCGTTACAAGACTTCACTTAACTTTAGAGAATTATCAGCTGCATGACCATGTCTTGTCCATCTGCACTTTCCCAAGCCCTTTTCAGCAATCCGTTCTCCAAGGTTAGAGATTCCCATTGTGCCCAATAGCTTTTCAGCACTTCAGAACCATAGCAGACATCTTGTCAATCCAGGTGGTGACCTTACTCTTTTGCCAGCAATAACAGTCCAATGTCTTCATCAGTCATCTGTTCTTGTTGAAAATCTTGTGTCGTCAAGCCGTCTGCCAGAATTATACAGTAATGGCTTAAACATGTTCACATCTGTTCTTTTTTCCTTTCTGCTGCACTCTTCCAAGCATGGTCTTTGGGATAAGATATCTGCATTACCATGCAGGCACCCCCGCCTTTGTTGTACCTTGAAGATGTACTGTTGGAGACGTTTGAGCCACCTTGCCAACTGTCTTTCCAGATTTTTAAATCTCAAAGGCTATGCGAATGCAGCATGGTTGGAGCTTAGAAAACTCTCCCATAGATGTATTTATGAAAGTTTTCCCATAGATGTATGAAGCCTTTTACAAAACGTCTATAATATAAGCATAATCCAGGAAACTCCGAAATTCTCGTTTACTCGTTGGAACTGGCCAGTCTCTTATGGTGTCTACTTTATTAGGATCCATACTAACACCCGCTGCTGAGACCAGATGGCACAGATACTGTCCTTCGTTCTGGAACAGAGAACACATCTTCTAGTTACCGGGCTCAGGTTCTTCGTGCACTGTGAATTCTAGTTAGAGCCTCCCTGAGGTTTTCCAAATGGTCTTTCCAATAACTATGACGTTGTCTACATAAACAAAGCAAATTTCTCATGGCAGGCCTCGGAGGACCAGATCCATCAATCTTTCAAACGTTGCTGGTGCATTACACAGTCCAAATGGCATGGCTTTAAACTGCAAGAGGCCACTTGGGGTCGAGAATGCTGTCTTCTTGTGACTACTTTCTTGGCCTAAATATAAGACGAAGATAATTTCCTTAAAATGACCTTCTGAAAACTGTACCCTCTTATATGCACAACCCAACATTAAAAATTTTGTGTTTTAACCTGCACAAGCACACCATATTTTGTACGATTCACCAGCTGCACAGGCCAGCCACTTGCGAGCGTGAAGCAAGAAGCATGTGTTATCAACTAGTTCAAGGTGAAGACATGGTGACAGGGGACACAGCTGAATGTTTCACCTCATTCCATGAAAGAATATTCACAAAACGCTATATCAACTTTCCCTTAACCATCGGGGAGTTGAACGAATTCGTTTTGCCGAATTTGTTCATAGAGTTTCCGCAGGACATTAGATATCTCCCTATTGTCTCACCCAGAGAGTTTGACTTATGTTTGGCTGGATTTGTTCATAGATATTCTGCACGAAACCATTTCCTAACTCTCCCCTTAGGGGAAATTGATGAACCATATGGCCGGATTCAGGTGCTGATTTTTTGTCCAAGTGCATGACAGCTCCCCACGTGTTTCCTTAACAAATCAGCTACCTATCGTGAGATCAGTACCGTTGTCTTAGGTTTGACGCCCTCTACAACCTACAGCCAGCAGAGCATGCAATTATCTGATTCCCCTATAAATCAGCTACTGATGGCCATATGAATGAAAGCCTGGTACCATTGTCTTGGTTTTGAAGGTTCTTACAACCTCCAATATGAATGCCAGCAAGTATTACTGTGGACAAGAAGGGTGCAAAGTCGGTTATAGTTGATCTACAGGGAACGAAAAATCACACATTACTGTGAAGCTAGGAGTAACCGCCAAAGGTAGAAGACTTCCATCATACATTATTTTGAAGAGAAAAATGCTTCTAAAGGAACAGTTACCAACTGGGATTGTTTTTTGAGCACATGAAAAGGGGCCGACTGTAAAATGCAAGAACTTATGGCAGATTGGCTTAAAGTTGTTTGGGGAAGGTGACCCAAAGTCATGGACTTTGTCAGACTGTGTCATACCCAAAGGTAGGACAGAGAGTCATGTTAATTCTTGCTACTTTTGTAGTCACACAACTGAGAAAATAAAGGAGCTGGTTGCAGAAATGAACACTGATCTTGTTATAATCCCTGGGAGATGACTTTTCGGCTTCAAGTTCTAGATGTTAATAAACCTTGTAAAGACCACTTACAGAAGAAAAACCGTGCAACGAGTCCAACAAGCAAGTTGAAGAAACCAAGCATACAGCTACTGGCCCGTGGACAATCATCCTGGGGGAAAATCAATAGTGAATCCATTTTAAAGAGGTTCAAAAAATGTAGCGTTTCTAATACCATGGATGGGTGAACAAGGATGACATTTTGTAGAAAGACTCCAGTTATGAATTTTATTCCAGTAGCAGTACTGAAGATGAACTTTGAGAAGAAGTAAATAAAGTTAATGATTGGGCCTAAAAATAATGAGGCACTTTATTACTTATAACTTCACATTTAATATAAAATTGCCAATTTATTTAGTAACAATTGCCAATTGTTAGTTTATTTAGTTTAATACCACATCAAGGTATGGTATATAGACCATTTAATTATCTTTTTCATAGGACTTCCATAAAATTCAGGGCTGTCTTATGTGCGAGGCAGTCTTATATTCGGGCCAGAATAGTAAATAACTTTTCCTTATTTCATGAAAATGTTGCTAGATTCCCTCAGATTTGGAAAGTCATGTTCTACATCACATCCACCTAGGCTTCATTATCCTTTACTTTTATATCTTGTTGCTTTTAATTTATTGTTGTATTGGAGTGTTAGTGGTCTCAAATATTTCTACTAGTAATTTTGTACAAACCACTATGTTGTCTTTGGTATTGACGAGCGCTTTCGGCAGTCAAGCCATTTTCAGGTCATTTACCAACCTGAAGATAAATGACCACCGAAAATGGCCACTGAAGATGGCTTGACTGCCGAAAGCGCTCGTCAATACCAAAGACAACATAGTGGTTTGTACAAAATTACTAGTAGAAATTGTTGATTTTAGTGACAACCTAGTTTCTTGCATCCTCCTCAGATGTTCATCCAATTTCGTGTGGGTTGATTTAATCTTCCCATTCAGATTGAATATCTTAAGACCTTCCTTTATATTGTTTGATGTCTTGCCTCTTGATGCACCTTTAATTCTTCTTGCCACCTCATCCTTTGTGTTTATCCCTCTTTCTTCTACTCTTAATATAATCCATGTCTCACTGCGATATATGAATGTAACATGATTGTGAAACTCCCAATGTCTTTTGGAATTTTAAGGCCCCCTACAGTGTGTATGTGTCAAGACAGTTTGCAATAAGTTATTATTGTCAGACACTGACTTTAGTACAACAGAAACGTGATGTGTTTGTTGATTTACAAATAAGGTTCTCAATGTGGACAAACATGTACTTTGTAGGAGGTAGGCTTCCATTATAAGATATCTTGAATAATAACTCTACTAAATAACTACAACTATTTATACGCATTTTCATAAAACTGAAGAACTTCTTTTTGCCCTCTAGTAGTATTTAAAAATTTATAAAGGTTCTTTTCTGATTAACTGTTCGTGTCAAACACTTAAGAACTAATGTTTCTTTCTCCAAACATATCAGGTAACAATAGCACACAACAGCCACATCTTAATCACATGGCATATTATCTCTGTACTAGAAAAATTGCCTGATTTGCTGCAGATGGTCTGAAACTAAATAGTTCATATCTGATGTTTTTGCGTAAGACACTACCAGACCTATCTTGATCAGTGTGTAGCCTGGCAAACACTATCTTTCCCCTGTCTTATTTCATTATCAAACACTATCTATAAACGCTGGATGATAGTGCCACACATATTACTACGTAAAAGTACCAATTATCTGTTCTACATCTTTGCTATAAAAAAAGGAAAAGTATCAATATACATACTTAAAATGCATTAACTGTTCTAATGCTGTAGCTTGTAGATAACTTTGATGCTCATATTTTATACATACTCTCGGTCATATTCAAATCATTTACCTAGTTCTTGCCATCCATTAACCCCTCAAATTAATTGAGAATTGTTTTCACTAATATAAATACCATCTAGGCTATGTGAGGGTGGGTTTATGAATCCTGCCCTATATGGTGAGAATGTTAATAAACTGGTATATGATTTAGGAGACTGAATAAGTGTTTTCTCAATAGTGTAATATTTTATTTTACATGAACATCACGTTTTATATTTTATTTGAAACCTCATACATGTCTGTAAAACTTTAGTCAAATTTAAATTACAGTTTGTTAAAACTAAAACCTTTGAATCAAATTAGGTGAGTCTTGGAGGTGGTGGTGGAACAGGTAACATGTCGTTAGTGAGTTTAGGTGGTGGTGGAGGTATTGGGTTAAACAATGGTGGAGGGGGTGGTGTCATCATTGGAGGTGGAGGGGGATGTAACATTGGGGGTGGTGGCATTACATGTGGTGGTCCTGGTATTCTTATTGGCGGTGTTGGAGGAGGTGGTGGTGGACGCATAGACACTGGAGCCTTAGGTTCCGCTTTGAAAGAGAACTGCAGGAAAAACTGTTTGGTGTCCTTATTCCAATATGTCCAGAACTTATCTACTTCTCGGCTTGGCACCTAAGTATAACCAGTAACATAAGATTGTAATTAAACAGCAATTAAAGTTAAAAAAAAATTAACAAGAGGGTTTTTTTAACAGCAAATAATTCATAAATTGAAACTTATAGTTTCCCAGCAAGACTACATACAATTTTAAAGGCGAGAAAATTTTAACTAATTTTGTAAACACTTAGAAAAACAAAACTTCAGTACTCAACTATTAATAAATCACATTTAAAATAATTTTTACTGTGACAGCTACTGTTCATATAAATACATGCGCATGCACACACAAGAGCGTAACATGAGAACATCAACTTGTCACACACACACACACCAAAATATCTATGATATCTTTAAAAATGTATCCACAAAATTACTTATTAATTATAATGTTTTCTTTTATTAATTAATGTTCCCTTTAATACTGTTTTCTAAACATTGTAAAAGATCTTTGAGTAGGGTTATTTTATATAAGAACTTACTTTGTTGTTCGTTTAATAGTAACGAGTCGTTTATTACTTTTTCTAAATACTTACGAAGTCGACCGTATTCTCGCAGTTCAGTTTAAATTTTCTGCCTCGCCGTCTGATTGGTTCCTACTGTCTGGCTGAGTCGAATTTGTCAACTAATGTGTTTTATGGTTTATTTATCCCAAACTCTTATATTACCTTTTAAATAGTTCAAACATACAGCGGTTGATGGGTACAAAGGTTTATTTAACTCTTTTTTATATAATTAGGTCAATTACAATTCGGAAATAAAACATATCATTTATTTTTGTGCCGGCATGTTTACAGTTGGCGGTCCACTCAGTTCGGTGTGGTTGTAGAGACGCTTAGTAATGGCGTATGTTGCTTCTTCTGTTTATTTTGAATATTATCTCAGGGAAAAGTTCTTTGGACTACAGAATGTTGGTTTACAGACTAATAAATGCACATTATTTTATAATATACCTTACAACTAATACATAATCTGTGATATCTTTAAATATGAAAAGTAAATTATTGCAAATGAGAATTAGTGCTCGCTAGGTTAATTTTTTGTTAGCAAGTTACGTTTTTACTTACTTACTTCTTAATACGAGCATCCGAGGCTGGCTGCTTCGATGGCTCGATGTCTCCTGTAAGTGCCTGCTGCTAGCGGCCACCAACAACTCTCGGATAGTATTTTATCCAGAGTTTTTTCTCCGGCCATTTTGCGTTTAAGATTTTCCCTCGCTGGTAGCGTTGCCGGGCAATCCCAGAGAATGTGATTTAGGGTTTCGTCCTGCTCCTTGCACATTCCACAAAGAGGACTGTCTTTTAGGTGAAACCTATGCAGGTACCTGTTCGTCACGATGTGACCCATTCGTGCTCTTGCCGCAAATGACGCCACAGATCGAGGCATCCCTTTATAGATTTTTGGGCAGTTTGGGGAGCTTTGGATGGCGAAGTACTCGCGTCCGGTGCTACAATTCTCCCATCTCCGTTTCCAGGACTCAATGAAGAACTTCCTGGCTGCTTCTTTACACTGTGTCAGAGAATAACGCTGCGCCTGTACAGGGCCCATGCAGCAAGCTTTACTGGCAAGAGTATCTGCTACTTCATTTCCATGAATCCCGCAGTGACTTGGAATCCATTGGAAAACAACATTCTTACCTTTTAAACTATTAAGTTGTTGCAGGATTTCCGATGTTCGAAAGTAATAATCTGTGGTGTTCTGCGCTTGTAAGGCCTGTATAGAAGACATGGAGTCCGTGAGAATGCAGATGTCACGCGCATCGATGGCTTTGCAAAACTCCAGTGCAGCATTCAGGGCCAATAATTCAGCATTCATACTTGAGGACGCGTCGCAGGGGAATGAAAGAGTCACCTGTTTCTGGGCAATAATAAGCAGCTCCTCCTTTATTGTTGACTTTGTCAACAGAACCGTCAGTGTATATTTTGGCGAATCCATGATATTTTTCCTGAATCAATGTGATTGACACTTCCCTTAGAAGTGCTGGCAAGTCTTGTCCTTTGGCCAGTGAACCAGGAATTTTTGTACATGCCTTTAGTTGGTCACGTAGTCAGGGCGGGATATCAAAAACAGCCGGGATCAACTCAGGCTGAATGAATTCTAAAACTCCGTCTGGCCTATTTCGGTGGTTGAATAGAGATTGCCGGATGTTAACCTCGTTAAAGCCTTTTACTGGCTGGATAGCTTGTAATTGGAAATGCTTCCTCCACTTTCTGGTTTGGATGTAAAGAGCCAGTGGTTCGATTGCCAGCTCGATTTCCATTGCTTGAACACTTGTTGTTTTTGGGCAGCCCAAACAAATTCTAAGCGCAACATTCGACTGTTAAGTATCTGTGCCACTGTTAAGACACATTTTTAAAACAGTTTAACATAAAATCATAATCCAGTGATAGTTTTGGTTTATCAAAGGTGATAATAAAGTTCAGTTCGAAAATTTATTTAAGTGACTGGTGAAGTGAAAATAAAATTGTTCATTTACTGTGGGCTATTGAAAGTTTTAATTTTTTGTGAAGTATTTAAATTATACTTAACACTTCCTTCATGCAGCTTCTCTTGGTCGATCCTCTTCTTCTGGAATTCTTCTAATGTGTAGCGGGGCATTTTTGGGCATACCTGGGGTAATAACAGGATTTGTATTCTTTAATAATAAATAACTTGTCAAGTGATAGAAAAATGTTATGAAAGAACGGTAAATTTATTATTTGGAGCGATCGAGACGATGGCAGCATTGTTTGAGACGGTGAAGACCATATGATTCAACAATATTCATATAAACAGTTTTAATAACCGGCAACTGTACCAAACTCAGTTCAAGGACAATGACGAACACGTTATGTAACAGTAAACACGTTACACAACCAGACATCAGGCGATGTGTTGCGTCAGCAAATTATATAACGATGTGTGTCACCAGTTTTGTCAACAAGCCAAAAACAGTCCACTGGCGAACGAATACAAAATGTACACCAATCAGAATTGAACGAACAACGGCCGCTTCACAAATTAGCGCAAGTAGTTCGCCCCAGTCTAAATTCAATGCTCGCGCGAGCAACACCTGTTAAGTTTCGGAACATATTTGTGCGGGCCCGCAAAGCAAGTAAAAATGTGAAAATTTTAATACATATATTTTGATCTAACAGTATTATTACCAAACAAGTAGAGACAGTGAGAAAAATTGCGATAAATTAACCGTTCAGCCATGAAGTGTAAAAGTGAGAAATACGAGAAACAGCAAACAATGAACCACGATTTGACGCCCCAGTTCTACACAACAGCAGGAAAGTAGACATTCAAAATTATTTAAATACTGACACTTTTAAAATTGAGCTCAATAAAATAAAAATGTACTGTATGAAATAGCGTGAGTGTGTGTGTGTGAAAGCGCTGGTTTTCGTTATGTCGTAGTTATAGAGAATGGGTTATCTTTATGTTATATTCTAGTTTGAAACGGCTTAAGCAAAATGATCATTTTTACGAATACTTAAACATACTAAAATTGCGAAAGTCAAAATGTATGAGGGAGAGAGGAAATTTGGTGTTTTGTATCAACAATATAACTTGATGATGTTTTCTTTTCTATTTTGAAATTAATAAAGTAATAGTGATTATAACATTTAATGTGAAGTAATAGTTATTTCAGACAACCATGTGGTTTCCAACACGTCTAACGAGATCCTGGACATGATGAGTTTAAGTTGGTACTCAACAATATGGCTGCTACTCCAGCCTAAAGTATAAAAAGTTTTACAAAGTGTAATAATAAATTTAAATACAAAAGACGATTAATTATTAATATAACAGTGGCGCCCGAACAGGGACCGTTTGCATAAATTAAATTATGCAAAGGTGGACCTGTTGAAGAAATGATGTGGTTGTTTGGAATGTGTATTTACGTATGTACGTAAATTAAACGTAAGAGGTTATGTTCAAGATGGGTGAGTAGAATATTTTTCAATAAGTATATGTTACATATAATAGGATTTTAATAAAGAAATATATATTAAAAAATTTTTAAGAAAAATGGCAGATAACAATGATATTAGTTTATCTGATAGTCAGATAGCAAATCAAATAAGTAGCGACTCCGGAATTCAAACAACTGACAGTAGTCTTGAGGAGTCAAAAATAATACAGACAGTTGAGATTCATTCAACCCCTATTTTAGGAAATCAAAATAAGAAACCTGATAATGATACTATGTTAGCAAGATTGTATGATATGATGTACAATAGTGTAGAAAAACAAGATAGTAATTTCAGAGAATTAAAAAACCAAATTAACGAAATAAAAAGTGATTCTGACGTTAAATTTAATATACAGAATGAAAAGTTCGATATTCAAAAGAATAGTTTTGAGGAGTTATTAAAAAATCAGAATAGAGAGTTGAAACATGAAATACAAGAAATGAATAAACATTTAGAAAGCACTCACGAAATAATAAGAAACAGTTTAAATAAGTTAGAACAGAAGTTCGAGAAATTAGGTAACAATGTTTTAAGTAAGACAAAATGTAAAAATGACGAAATAGTAGACAATTTTGAGAGTATAGTGGGGGTGAAGAATAATGATGAAAATATAATAAATAGTGCTGATGAAGTTTTAGAATGCGATAATGAAATGGTAATGAGTGTTTATGGAATAGAAAGAGAGTGGAAGAATAATGTAGTAATTAAATGGGGACAGAGGGCAAATTTTCCCCTTATTGTTTATAATGATGATGATGATTTAATGTTGTTTTTTCAGGGCAAGAGACCCTTATTGTTAAATGAAGTAATGTTGTATAATGTTGTACCCTCTGTCCGAAATAATTGTGAGAGTGTGATGTGGTGCTATGAAGAAAGAGAGTTATATGTTGAGAATGAAATAGAAATATATAAGTTAGAAAGAAAGTATGATGAATTGAGAAAATTACTAAAAGGGGTGATGATGAATCATGTGAAATACGTACCTGTTGAAAGAGAGACAGAGAATAATTTTGATAATATCTTACCTGACTATAATGACTTACCTGACGTAGTAGTTGAGGAATACAAAGATGAGAAAATTTACCTGACATTAACAAATAACCCTGATATAGACGGGACAATCCTAACCTATGGTGACAAGATTTATAGTGGTACAATGGATGAAATAGAGTTGATAGATTATTATGGTAGTAATAATTATCATAATTTGTGTGTTGATAAAAATGATGAATGTTACAAATACACTAGATATATATATGACGATGGAGGGTGAGCTAAAAGATCAGTGTTGGGACATTTTTAAACATTGTAAATTTTTGGTAATGACCTTGCTGATTTGGACATCTGAAGTGAGATACACTTGAACAGTTTTGACGCATATTTTGTAAATAATATTGAATTCATTTGTGTGTATTGTGAAATGTTAGATAAGTAATGTGTATATGTTTTGGAAAATGTTGTGTTAATAATAATAATATTATTAATATTTTAGCACTCTAATTAAATAACAAAATAATTATGAAGACAATAGTTAATGATTTGTAGAATGTTGATAATAATTGAAATATGTTATTTTAATAATCAAATGAATTAAATAAGTTGAGATGTTTAGATATTGTGATTGAATATTATGTGTTTTAATTTTATAAGGAATTTAAATTGTGTGATGAGATTTTAATTTAATAATAATTAAATAGTAAATAAATGAATGGTTTATTTTGTGGAATTTGGTGGAACATAATGATTAAAAATATATGTTAATAATAAATTTTAAGCAATTTTGAAAATCTGATTGCAACACAGGATAAATAATGAAATAATGATGATAAATAAAAACAGTTAATGAAAAATTTTAAATAATAATGTTTATAAATTGTTATAAATTAGTTAAAAGAGAATTGTTGGTTCAATGTATATTTGTGTATTATGTTATGTAATGTATTGAAATAGTGTGTGTGGCTGGGAGGTTATCCAAGGGGATAACGTATTAAAAATTTGATATATTTTAATTAATAATGATGATTTGCTACTCAATAATTTTGTTTGGATTTAAAAAATAGATGCACTAAATACTTCTTATATTGTGTTATTATGTCTTATTGTGTTGATTGCATTAGTATGTTAGGAATAAGTATTATAAAAATATAATAATATGTTTTCAATGTGTTTATAGATTTTAAAATAAAATGAAAAATAGTTGTAATAAGTAAAATTTTCAATAGGTTGTAAAAGATAGAAGTGGGTGATAGTAATTGTTTGAATAAAATGTTTGAATCAGTTCAAGTTGAATTTTGTGGGACATAGATTTGTCCAAATCGAAGTAAAAGTTAAAGTAATAGTGGAAATGAAAATAATGCCATGTTGTTTTGAGTTAGTATATGTTATAGAATTTTGAGAAGTATAAGTGGAGACACAGTAGTTATGGAGATTTTATGTAGAGTTTTGAGCGATATATTGTTTATTTTGTTGATGTTAATTTGTTGTAGTTGTAGTGAAGTTATGAGAGTGAGATTTTTTGGGGATGGCAATTTTGTAGTAGTGGTAGTGTATTTGGGGAGTCCGCAACAAGGGTTGGGACGGGATAGGGACCGATTGGCGCCGGAAAGGGTTACCTAGGGTGAGTCCAGGGACCAACATAAGGGAATGAGTTTTGGGAAGGAAACACGTATCCTATGTACAAAGGGTTAGAGAGTATTTTTTTTTATAAGAGTAGAAGGTGGCGATTGGAGTTAAAATAGTAAGTAGTTAGAGGTAGAGAAGGGTTAGTAAAATTTTGATAGAGGGGTGTCATACTAGTTAAAGATTTTGTAAGGGAGCATTAGAGTAATAAAAGGGGTAAGATTATGAATAAATGCCAAATGGATGAAGTAAATTATAATGAAATAATGAATAACATAGAATCACCCAAAGTAATGAAATGGAATAATGATGGCCATAATTTAAAAAAAAAAAAAATAAAAAAAAAAAAAAAAAAAAAAAAAAAAATAAAATAAATAATTTTTGTAATTTTGAGAAACGAATTAATAAGAGTAAATCAAGTTTAAAAGTAATTTTTTGATTTTATATGTCAATTTAATGATGTAAAGTGTGTAACATTTTAATTGTAAGTTGTTTATTTTAAAATGAATTATTAATGTACTGTGTTTTCTTATGTTAAGTTATGTTAGGTATTCTGATATATACATGTTAGTAATAAGTGAGTAAAAACAAAACCAGTGCTTCTTAGCGCAAACCAGCACCGCTAGGGGGGAACAGATCAGTTGGGGATATGGTGTTGTATAAGGCCACTATTTAATATTTTGATTTGTTGTTTCAGTGTTTGGTGATGCTGTGGCGGCGGACCTGAGCTGGCCTACGCGTCAGGGCAGGGGCGTTGAGTATCTGTCTGACTCTATGGTGTTGGGATCTCGAGAGAGAAGTCCAGTATTGTCATGCAGATGCGGTCACAGTCACCGGACCAAGGGTGAGTTGATTATTAATATTTTTTTTTGGAAACCGTACAGGGGGTTGTGGCGACATATCCTGGCTGATCCCTTTAGCAAGTATGAGTGTGTCAATGAGATTTTTTATGCTTCGGCATAAAATATCTCATTGAGGGGGTATTGTAGCGGGGCATTTTTGGGCATACCTGGGGCAATCTAAAGAAATTTGTATATTTTTTGTAATAAATAAATAAAAAACTTCAATAGGAACGGTAAATTTATTATTCGGAGCGATCGAGACGATGGCAGCATTGTTTGAGACGGTGAAGACCATATGATTCAACAATATTCATATAAACAGTTTTAATAACCGGCAACTGTACCAAACTCAGTTCAAGGACAATGACGAACACGTTATGTAACAGTAAACACGTTACACAACCAGACATCAGGCGATGCGTTGCGTCAGCAAATTATATAACGATGTGTGTCACCAGTTTTGTCAACAAGCCAAAAACAGTCCACTGGCGCAAGGATACAAACTGAACACCAATCAGAATTGAACGAACAACAGCCGCTTCACAAATTAGCGCAAGTAGTTCGCCCCAGTCTAAATTCAATGCTCGCGCGAGCAACACCTGTTAAGTTTCGGAACATATTTGTGCGGGCCCGCAAAGCAAGTAAAAATGTGAAAATTTTAATACATATATTTTGATCTAACAGTATTATTACCAAACAAGTAGAGACAGTGAGAAAAATTGCGATAAATTAACCGTTCAGCCATGAAGTGTAAAAGTGAGAAATACGAGAAACAGCAAACAATGAACCACGATTTGACGCCCCAGTTCTACACAACAGCAGGAAAGTAGACATTCAAAATTATTTAAATACTGACACTTTTAAAATTGAGCTCAATAAAATAAAAATGTACTGTATGAAATAGCGTGAGTGTGTGTGTGTGAAAGCGCTGGTTTTCGTTATGTCGTAGTTATAGAGAATGGGTTATCTTTATGTTATATTCTAGTTTGAAACGGCTTAAGCAAAATGATCATTTTTACGAATACTTAAACATACTAAAATTGCGAAAGTCAAAATGTATGAGGGAGAGAGGAAATTTGGTGTTTTGTATCAACAATATAACTTGATGATGTTTTCTTTTCTATTTTGAAATTAATAAAGTAATAGTGATTATAACATTTAATGTGAAGTAATAGTTATTTCAGACAACCATGTGGTTTCCAACACGTCTAACGAGATCCTGGACATGATGAGTTTAAGTTGGTACTCAACAATATGGCTGCTACTCCAGCCTAAAGTATAAAAAGTTTTACAAAGTGTAATAATAAATTTAAATACAAAAGACGATTAATTATTAATATAACAAATGGTCCCTTCTTGTATGTTTGTTTGAGATCCAGGTTCAAATAATCGAATTTCAAGGTTCAGCTTCCCTCGGTCTTGTAGATTCCTATGTCGCCTCAGGTTGGGTTGGGTATCTTCGGTTCTTCCTCCAGTATTTGGTCGTCTATTAATTTGGTTTGCTTCTTTCAAATTTTTGTTATAATATTTTTTTTATATAATTGTTTTAATTATTTGACATCTCATCAATAGTTAATTTATGTTTGCTTCTTGTAAATTCTTCATCCCAATTTAGTAAAACTTATTTATTTTATGACTTATTTGTCTTCAAGGGCTGCATACGTCCACCCTCTACGCTGGTCAATAATGGAATAATTAAATTTCAACGGTCAAACATGTAACAAGCTTTTGTTGTCATGGCAACTCTTCAAGATTTCTAGTTCTCATTGGCTAATACCTTATAACATTGTTATATTCTAACGTTTTATTTCTGTTCAAATTTATAAAAATCCTTTAAATTATAATTACTTTCTTATGCTAGCAGTAATATTAATTACACTAACACCATTGTTTTGCTTTTTTTGCTAAAGATTATTTTGATATCACTCATAGCTACTTTTGGTTCATTAATAACATATTTCTTATTTTTCCTATTGATATTTCTTTATGTAATTATATTTAAACTAAACATTATTTATACATTTTTGTACCTGATATTCTTACTTAATTACCTAAACATATTATGTACTTTTATTGACCTTTTGTTATTGTTTGTTTTGAAACTTACAAAATTCCTTCATTTATGCTAGGCCTAATGCCTAAGTTTCACAATACTTCTATTCAACATTCTTTACAATCTTTTATATTCATTAACTCTATTTATTTGTTGATTGAACATTTTCTAAAGAAACAAATCAACTTAATAAAAACATTGGTGCTTTTAAAATCACACCTTTTATATAATTAATATTTTTTTCTTTCCAGGTCCATGCCTGAAACTAAGCTTCTAATTATTATTGTTTTCTTACTTCTACATCACTTGTCTTTTAAGCTTACTAATACTATAGTTCATTTAACAACAAAATTCTTATAATAATAATTTTTAACACTACTCTAAGCAATATAACTCCCTTACAAACTCCTTCGCTAAGATATAGTGTCTCCTTCTCCCAGCTTCCACTCTAATATATTACCTTTTATCTTATTTCTAGGTATTTCTTATTTTCTATCACTTAAATTAATAATACAACCAGTTTTAGATACTTACTAGCTAACATACTAGTAAAGATTGTTTTGCTATATTAATATAGTCTGCTGTTTATTGTATTTTACAATGTAGACACTTACACTGCACTTTTCCTTTCACATGAGGTTTATTTATCTAATATCACTATCACTTTTTATTCTATGTTATTTACATAGTTTGTGGTCATTAGTTTCTACTTATGTGGTTCTATACTTCACCTTACATTTCACACATTGTTTATTTATTTAGTATATCATCACTGGGTTGTCATTGGTCATTAACGTTTGCTTTATTATCATTTCTCATTTGTCACTTTTGTATTAATTATTACATTTGCTAAGCTTGATTATATTCTATTTGCTTTTGGCTAACTGATTACTAATAGGGTATTTTTTATTCCTATCTTCCTATCTTAGATTTATACATTTATTTTTCTTTTCTTTTCTTTTAACTCACATAATATATCTATTTTATTTTTTTGGTTTATATAGTTTACATTTCAATTATGCCCTATCTGATTTAGTGCATTTATTTTACATTTTATTTTAGCTACATTTTGGTCTATATTGATGGTAGTCATATTTTGTGTGGTATCATGGTTTTCTTGTTCCTTCACCTTCTCCAATCTATTGGGTTAAGTCGCAGTCAGTGTCTTAGTCAATTTTTTATTTAGTATGGTTGGGCTATCAACCTTCAGGTTATAAGTTTTTATTTTTCTTTCTACTTTCAGCTTTTTCTTCTATCAATTATTAGTGCTTTTTGGTGCTATCTTATGTCATGTTCTCTCTCTCTCCTATGGCGCTACAGCCCAAGTCGGGCCCTGGCCTCCACCAATCTCCGCCTCCAATCCACTCTATCCACTGCAACCCTCCTCCAGTTTCTTATGTCTCTCGCGTCCTCCGCAACGCCATCATCCGCAATGTCATGTTACAACATATAAATTTCTCTTGCAATCCACCCAACAAACACGTCATCTGTGAATGCTCCTTCAGAGATGGCTACACGTCTCAAGTTTACATGTCTGTTTTAAAATTTTACTTTTTGCAGAACTTACTCTTATTTCATCCATAAATAACATAAATAATGATTGGCTCAAACATCTTGTTTTATTCTTCCTTTTGCTATCTTTTTGGCACGTACGATCTGTTATCATTCACAATGTTATTGACATAATTCTTATAATTCGTACAGACCTTTTTTTTTGGAATTATCTAAGAAACTGTCTTGCAGACAAATCTTGCTCTCAGAACTCCAACAATTTTCCTTTGATACTTTGTGAAAAGTTTTCTACATACAGGAAAGCTAGCTACATATTTTCTCTTGTAATGGAATGTGTTCCCTGCTTCACACACACACACGCGCGCGCGATCTTATCAACGCGTATTTTCTAGTTGTTTGTGCTCTCTTATCAGCTGTTCCACATCTTAATGCCTGTATATAACAGTATTGTTTCTTGTCTGCCAGAATTATTAATGTCCCTTGCCAATCTTTTGGAAATTGTTTGATTTCCATATTCTGAACCTTACCTACTGTTATTTTCTCCTATCCTGGTGTTTTCCCATTCTGTAAAACTTTAACTCTGCTTTGTATACTTTCCTCATATTTATTCCTTTTTTATGTTGCCATCAATTACTTCTGCTTGTTCTTAGTTCTTTTCTGTGCTGTTCTCAGTATTCCTCCAAGAAAGTTTCTTAGAAATATGCTTTCAGTCTGTTCATTATTGTTTCTCTTCAATTTGTTTTTGTTTGTTTTTTTAATGAAACAAACCTTTTTTTATCTTTTCTTAATGATTTCGGTATTATATATGTAACTTCTAGTGTCCTATACTGTCCACTATTTAACAAAAGGTGATGTAAAATATTAACTGATTTTGAAAATAAAGTTATTTGCATAAATTGAAATTTTTTGTAATACTAGCAACAAGTCTTGAACATGCACTACAGATGACCTTTACATGTGAAGTGATTGCTTATTTCTAGTGTGCTCAAATAACTCTTCCGTATATCAACATTATATAAATCTATAATACAACTAAATACCTTGAATGCAATAGTTTCATATGGTTCTGCAGCAAACAGTAAATACTGCCATTTGCGGTCCGGTGGCTCCACACGTTGTTCATAGGCTGACATAAAGCGGTGACGAGGTATCACACCTTCAGCAATTTCTGAGATAAACCCCAAATTAGTTATATGTTTTTATTACACAAACATTTATTTTCTGTATACACAAATATATAATGGGAATAATAAAAATACAAACCTGGGTAGTCAATTTGAAAGAGCAAGCTCTGCTGGCCATTTTCAGGATCACGCTGTTTTGTAACTCTGTAACCAGGTCGACCAATTTTGACAAACTTCTTTGGTTCAACTCGTGGTTTCTCTGGAGCAGGCTGAATAACAAACACACACAGTTATCAACAATTCTTTAAAAGAACTGATATATATTGGTTTTAATATATTTAAGTTTCCTAATACACTGAAGCTATAGATATCAATGCTGATAATAAGCATAAGTTTCTTTTTCTCTCGTTAGAGGCATATGTATAATCCTGCACAATCAACATCTTTAACACTTCAACACCACCTGGTGAACCACTGTTTTTAGCATTATTTCAAAAAATTGTAGCAACTTTATCAATACTTAAAATTATATCATATTTAAGCTTCTTTTTTGCAGATTTGATGTATATTCTTAACATTCTGATCATATGTATATAAGTTGTAACAAATTAGTCTTAAATAACTTCTTTCATCACAAAAAAATTTTAACCTTTGTTACTTAAACTAATGGTGATGTGATAGTTCAAATCAACTACAAAATAATATTTAATAATCCACACTTCTTACCTTCATCGGGTTCCAGGGTTCTCACTTGAACTCGTGGCCTATAAACGTGATTTAGGGTTTATGTTATTAATGAACTCTGTGAACTTACAAATTTATTACAAAATATAATATTGAATAAACATAATACCTTACCTTGCATGGGTCCAGAGTCTTCACGTGAACTCGCTATAAATAAGTGATTTGGGGTTGCGCAATTAAGAAACTCGACTCTTGTTACATTTTTGTTAATCAACTCAATTTTTATTTAACATTCTTTTTGAATTTATTTGTTTACTTCTCTTTCCTCTAAAATTAAAATCTTACTGTTTCTTTCAATAATTATTTTTTAACATGATAGATATTTTAATAACTAGTTTCAAAATTACTTAAAATCTAGGAAGACGACCCAGTTTGCTCATTCACTCACTCATACCGTTAAATTCCCCTTTTTATTTTATTAGAACCCTTTTTTTAAAATGAAATTATTGATATTGGTCGTGGATTACCCAACCGTCGGCGTTCCTCTCGTAGACTCGTGCTGCGCTATACATATATCCGAAAGTTTTGTCCAATCCACCACATTTTAATTTCGATTTGTTCACTTCACTGACTTCATTCTGACATAACGTTTCACTTTTTTTATGTAACTGTTACTGGATTCACTTGTTAGGTCGGTATAAAATTTCCGGCTCGCTAACCGGTTGTATTCATCCGGCTGCGGCCATAGTAGTTAGTTGACTCCCCTGCGGAGAGTGTCAACCAACTCCCACTACGTCTGGTTGCTGATCAGGAAACCAATGCCTTCTTGTGTTAAATTACTCGTCACCGCTCCCCATATATAGCTTTGTCCATGGGTCTCAGGTGTTAACGATATTCCATTGCCACGAGGCAGGCGACTCAGGTGGGCGGAGTCTTACCTGGACTTCCGTCATCATCAACACACGTGGCGAACAAAACCTTATAATTTAGCCATCTTGTTGGCGTCGTTTCTGCGCGCATGGTCATGTTGCGCGTACTCTGTGCGTAACACAACACTGGAATTCTCAGAATCGTACTGCGTTCCATTACAACACCTCGTTCAAACAGATATGCCACTGCGTTCATTGTTTGAACACTGTCGTACTTTACGTGGGAATAACAATTGAAAATTAAATAAAATTAATAAAAATAAAAAACCTTCCTTTCTGCCCCATTACAAGACCCCCCCCCCAATGAGAGGTCTTCTGCCGAAACAGAAGAACTCTCATTGCTAAACCCCTAAGAGGATCGGTGAGGATATGGTGCCAACAACCCCCGTTAATTTCTAAACACATCATGGGTAAACTACCCCCCTAGCTCGGCGACTATGGCTGCACCTGAACGAGATTACTGGACTTCTCTGTTCAAGATCCCAACACCATAAAATTGGACAGATACTCACCATAGTACACCTAACCTTCTAGCATTCCGCCCATAAAATCCAAACACTGGCCTTATACCATACCAGATCCTCAACAGATATGTTCCCCCTTACATGCATACTGGGTTGCCTTTAGCAAGTACTGGGTGCGTACACATACTCATTATTACATTTTAAACAAACTTCCTACGTTTGTAACGTCTTTCCCCGCGTTACAAATCCAGGGAACCCCTCGTAATTAAACTCCGTTAATTAGATGGGCTGCCTACGTTGTAACAGAATTGATCACAAATAATTAATGTAACAAATTACTTACTAACTGTGTAAGGAAACAATGGCAAGGTATACAATTGATTTAAGCACTCCTCATATGTGTGTAACAAGAAGACTTCTCTTTATTTAACATTTAAAAACATATACTGACAGATCTCATGACTTTACTAATTCAATTATTAGGTTATTTGAAAGGTTTCTTTAAACTTTGAGATCAAACTTGATTTTATATAGCTATACCTCGGATCCGGGTCAACTTTCTGTATTTCTGTAATTAAAACTTTTAATTATAGTCATTTCATGATATTAGCTTGCAAGACTTTCTTTTATTCAACCATTGGAAGAATGGTATTATTGCTTGAATTATATTACTCTACATTAGCATATAAACTGTTACAACGTATGAAGTTAGAATAGTTACATGAAATTCTTAGATTTAATTTATAAGTCTTTACAAGGTTAATAGTTTCTGAAAAGTCTCTTTCAAGATGTGTTGTGTAACAAATATTAGTAACCCTCGATAGACAGGCTATCGAGTCACCTTTTAATTGGTATGTAGAAGACTCGTCCTGGGGTATCCGTCTTGGGAAACAGGAACAGCTACGTCCTCATCTCGGTCTGGCCTTCCTCTGTAAAGGGCTCCAAAAGTTCGCAGGTTGAACAATATGTGGTATAGATATCTACGATGATCTTGTAGATTCTCGGATGTCCTGATCTGCATATTCTGTCACGTGCAGTAGAGTTTGTGGCTTCTGATAGTTCACATCTCCGGGTATGACTTTGGAATTGTTGTTATTTGTTGAAGCACGAAGTCATCTTGTGTTACACTCCTTTTTTTTTACGTTTCGATTTTTTTTTACTATACTTTTCTTGTCTATTTACATGACTATATTAATTAACACATCCAGATGCTTTAAACAGCTACATCTGGTACACCATCTTAAGGTGAGACAAAATATAGTTAACATATTTTAAGCGCACAGCTCCTACGTCTATACTGTACGAAGTCACCATTGCAAGAGAGAGAAATTCCGCTCCCTTCGCCTGGTACTGGGCAAAAGTTAGTGGGACAATTTCCGCGCGAGAATATAGTTCCTAACTATATTTAAGTTAACTTTTTTTTATTTATACAAACTATCCCTAAACAAATATACATAATTTAAATCAGTTGTTTTAGCGACTATTTATGTCTTCAGATTTTTTATTATTAACATTAGTTTTTTTTTATCTTATTCTTACTCACACAAGACTCGGAAAGCATGTCGAGTCTGGAATCAACAGGACAGCGCCTGCTTACAAGCAAAGGGTTAAATACGATATTAATAACTCTTTACAATTTTTCTTTTTATTAGAGTATCTTATAACTAATTAATTACTGCTTCCTCTCATACTGAGTACATACAGGTATTTTATATTAATACAGTGAGATTTAAATGGCTTAAGAGCTCGCAACCTTAATTTTTTTAAATTTTTATTTTCTTGATTATTTCTTTTATTTAAATCGTCACATACTCCACCGCTTAAATTGCACGCTACGGTTAAGCTTTTTTGAGTTTAACTCACTATTGGGGAATGGGAGTACGATTAGTGTCAGTGTGTGAAGTTATTTAATATTACTATTATTTATTATTAGTGCACAGTTTGTTTTATCTAATTCTCTTTAAATGATTCTGTTCATTTAAATGATCGCCTTCGTGAAATTCCCTTTTTCTCACTTCTTAAGTACTAACTTACATTTTAATCTTAATACTAATTTCCAAACCTTAGATTGGAATGATCCCTACTTATCCGTAACTCACAACATCCCGGCCCGACTGACACCAGCTTACTCTAACTACGGAAGTTAGCTTTCAGCATTTATTAATGATCTTTGGCACATTTCTGCCCTATCATTACCCTTTCAGTCGGCGCCGTTGTGACCTGTTACGTTACATTTATAATCACTACTTGATTATATCTCATAAACTTATTTCTAATGTGATCTAAAGAGGATCCCATACTCCACTTTAGATCACTGGTTTGAGAGAAGCGGAACCTTACGAAGATAATTCTCTTTAACAATACTTAAACAAACTATGCGGGAGGGGAGACACTTTACAATGCATTGTCATACTCACTAGGGGTGGTTTTCAATTGTTCAGGCTAGCACCTGTTTATCACAATTGGAAGGGTGCGTTCGGGGTTGCTTAGTACAATTCCTACAATACTGAACACGCTTTTATTTTCTCTAACTGGCCACCACTGGGAGTGTTTACAATATGCAACTGAACTTTTTATTATTATTTTCCTTTTTCCTACTTACTTCTACACTTCACACAATTTTAGTATAACTTAGGATATGTTTAGCTCTAGTATTTAAATCAATTATTATTATTCACTTTATTATTTATTAAACTACTTTGGGGATTTAAGAAACGCTCCTAGAACTATCGTCTATTTAATCACCATATTTACTTATCACACTTTATATTCACAGGTTGGTTCCGTTTTACTAGATGATGTTTAGCTAACATGTCCGCTAATTCTTGGCTGATTAAGCTTCTACTAGATCCCGAATCAATTAAGGCGATGGGGAATGTAACGCCTAAGTCGACTCGTATTAATGGTAGTAGATTTTTTTCCATTTACATCTATTAATCGCATTACACTTTTCACGAAATTCTCGCACATAGGGGTCGATATCTTTCGCACCTTTTTTGTTTTTCACTTGGTTACAGAATAATTCATTCTTATTATTATTACTGGTTTCTTTTAGTTTACCCAATTTTGAGTAGCTGCGGAAGACACAGGTTTTCGGGTCTCCCTGCCTTACATGTTTTTTGAATTGGGGTTATTCCGTTCCAATGGCTTACTTTTGCACTCTCTTCTTATGTGCCCATATTTGCCACAATTATAACAGGTGGGTTTTCTGCGAGGTGGGTACTTGGTTTCCGCTTTATCTGGGTTTACAGTTAACTTACGAGCTTTGCGCACATGGTGAGGTCTACTAGAAACTTGTCTTTCATACGAGGTTGTTACATCAGGCAGTAGTGCTCGCAATTGATGTCTATTAGTTCCAGAGGTTTTCATTGCTTCTCTATTTTGATCTGAGTACCATACATTTGAAGAATGGATACTGCACTGTTCTAGATCAGCAATTGTATTGGGTCTATTCATCAATGATAGTCGAGATCTTTCTTCGGGTGACACTCCTATTAAGATGGTGTCCACCAGTTGTGTTTCATTCCAGCTTACACGTAGTAGTCGAGAGGACTCCCTAATATCGGAGATGTAGTGAGCTATCTCTCCTGATGTCCTTGTACTCGGAGTACTGTCTTCCTTTTTATTTCCTCATAGATGCCGGTGGGAATAAAGTATTTTATTAAAGAGCTATGTAGCTCTTCTACTGGGAAAGTAGAGGTTAGGGCTTCTAGCACACGATTTTTTAACGGGGGTTTACACTTTGGTAACAGAACTTGTAAAATTTGCCAGTCATTCAGCTGCTGTAGATCCTTTATCTGAAGAAGATAACTAATAAATGTTAGTAACTTGGAAACATTTAAACCATCGGTATAAGGGATTTCGGTTAAAATCTTGTCCACAGGGTGAGTCATTTTTCCGTATAGATCTGCGTTATAGTTCATAGGGGTAATTCCTCGACGAGGGTGATTAGATTCATTGGGGGTGTTGGTCAATTCATTATTTCCGGGACGAAACTGAAAATGCTCGGGAGGAGGGACATTTACATCTGTATCTGTTTTTTGTTCTGGGTTCGCTTGCACTTGCGATACGATAGGTGAGTTCCGATCCGAGTTAGGCGGAGGTAAACCAGTGGTGGGGGATTGTACTGGGGAGATGTGTAATTTCATTAATGATTTCTCTATTTCGTCCATCCTGAATGAGTCGGATTTTCGTCTTAAATCGTTGATAATTGAAGGTAAGCGGCGTAGAGCTTCGTCTGCTAGCTTTTGTACATCAACGGGTATTTCTGTAAGATTCGGCCAGATCGACAAATTTTTTATTCGCCTGGTTAAATGCTCTATTCTCTGGGTAGTCCGCAAAATTTTTGCCGGAGATTTCTCGTCTTGGAGTGTTTGAGACAATAAGTATAGTTCACTATACTTGGCATTACAAATTTCTTTCTCGCTTTCATAATCGAGTTGGCTTAGATTATTTAATTGCACGGGCGCATCAAATCCACATTCGCGAATTGAACTTCGTAATTCCGCGACTGTTACATCAGCATGGGGTAGTCCACGCAAAAGGGCTTCGTAAGACAGCTCGTCTTTTAGTAACAAATCCGGGTTAAATTGGGCCATTTTGTTCTAACACATTAGCACGTACTTAAAATTAATACTAGTATATTACACATATATTACATATATATAATAAATTCATAAGTACTAAATTTACACAAATTAGAAAAGAACAATTTCTCTTCTAAGGGAGAGACAGAAATCACACACACATATTTTTCAAGGTTAAATAGCCGATCAGCTGTTTACTGGAATGTAGGTCAGAGGGTGGCCTACATATTTAGTTAACAAAGGAGGGTTGAGCGACTGTGTCAGGGACAAAGGGGGTTTTCTTTTATTGTTCTCTACACAAAGCGACTGAATAACACAACTACTGTATACGTACTCTAAACCGGTATAAACACGAGAGAAGGGGAGCGCAGACGCTAGATTCTATTATTATTATTCCGCTTAGACAACACTTTGGCTCCGTTCATTCATACCTTTTCTCAATTAAATAATTACTTATTTTGTTCACAAGTTTTAAATCACGAACTTCTACTTAATTACTTTATTATTATTAACAAAGTTATTTTTAATCAAAATTTTTTTTTATAACACATACTAGTGTATGTAAGCTAGATAGTTGGACATACACTGTGCAGAATGATTCAGGAAACAACAGGTCATAGATTGTCGTAAACAAACCTGTTACAGATTGTTCGGTTGACCAAAATTGTTATGCTTGGTCACAATTCATGTATGCAAGTAATTATATCGAATTATGCAGGTTCCTACTGGCCTATAGAATGCAAAAGCTACATGCATTGTATGACGCTAAGGATATTTTACTTATACATACTACCATCTACGTAACTTAATACACTATTAAATATGTTTTGAACATTACATTTATTAAAGTAACTTTCTGAGTGCATATATCAATATTATATATTTAGTTATTGATCTTACAATTTATCCACGCATAGTGAATGCAATTTTGTTTGTGACACTATATACACAATTAAAACTCTTTCCTTTGTTTCCTTTATTTTTTTGAATGTAAGCAGAGTGGCGCAGTTTTGTTTGCGTCGCGATGCGTACCAACCCTTTACATAAATTAGCAGAGTGGCGCACTTTTGTAACGTCTTTTCGCCGCGTTACAAATCCAGGGAACCCCTCGTAATTAAACTCCGTTAATTAGATGGGCTGCCTACGTTGTAACAGAATTGATCACAAATAATTAATGTAACAAATTACTTACTAACTGTGTAAGGAAACAATGGCAAGGTATACAATTGATTTAAGCACTCCTCATATGTGTGTAACAAGAAGACTTCTCTTTATTTAACATTTAAAAACATATACTGACAGATCTCATGACTTTACTAATTCAATTATTAGGTTATTTGAAAGGTTTCTTTAAACTTTGAGATCAAACTTGATTTTATATAGCTATACCTCGGATCCGGGTCAACTTTCTGTATTTCTGTAATTAAAACTTTTAATTATAGTCATTTCATGATATTAGCTTGCAAGACTTTCTTTTATTCAACCATTGGAAGAATGGTATTATTGCTTGAATTATATTACTCTACATTAGCATATAAACTGTTACAACGTATGAAGTTAGAATAGTTACATGAAATTCTTAGATTTAATTTATAAGTCTTTACAAGGTTAATAGTTTCTGAAAAGTCTCTTTCAAGATGTGTTGTGTAACAAATATTAGTAACCCTCGATAGACAGGCTATCGAGTCACCTTTTAATTGGTATGCAGAAGACTCGTCCTGGGGTATCCGTCTTGGGAAACAGGAACAGCTACGTCCTCATCTCGGTCTGGCCTTCCTCTGTAAAGGGCTCCAAAAGTTCGCAGGTTGAACAATATGTGGTATAGATATCTACGATGATCTTGTAGATTCTCGGATGTCCTGATCTGCATATTCTGTCACGTGCAGTAGAGTTTGTGGCTTCTGATAGTTCACATCTCCGGGTATGACTTTGGAATTGTTATTTGTTGAAGCACGAAGTCATCTTGTGTTACACTCCTTTTTTTTTACGTTTCGATTTTTTTTTACTATACTTTTCTTGTCTATTTACATGACTATATTAATTAACACATCCAGATGCTTTAAACAGCTACATCTGGTACACCATCTTAAGGTGAGACAAAATATAGTTAACATATTTTAAGCGCACAGCTCCTACGTCTATACTGTACGAAGTCACCATTGCAAGAGAGAGAAATTCCGCTCCCTTCGCCTGGTACTGGGCAAAAGTTAGTGGGACAATTTCCGCGCGAGAATATAGTTCCTAACTATATTTAAGTTAACTTTTTTTTATTTATACAAACTATCCCTAAACAAATATACATAATTTAAATCAGTTGTTTTAGCGACTATTTATGTCTTCAGATTTTTTATTATTAACATTAGTTTTTTTTTATCTTATTCTTACTCACACAAGACTCGGAAAGCATGTCGAGTCTGGAATCAACAGGACAGCGCCTGCTTACAAGCAAAGGGTTAAATACGATATTAATAACTCTTTACAATTTTTCTTTTTATTAGAGTATCTTATAACTAATTAATTACTGCTTCCTCTCATACTGAGTACATACAGGTATTTTATATTAATACAGTGAGATTTAAATGGCTTAAGAGCTCGCAACCTTAATTTTTTAAAATTTTTATTTTCTTGATTATTTCTTTTATTTAAATCGTCACACGTTTATTCATAAAACATTTTACCTTTCCAATTTCAATTTCTTTTCACAAATTAACGTTACTTTTTCCAATCAAAACACATCAGCTAATTAAATTCAAATCATTTAAATTTTGTTAAAAAATTCCTCTAAGTTCAAAATCAAACTTTTACATTACCATTAACTTCATTAAAATCCCAAAATCTTTTACATGAATCTACATTTCTTCTTCACTACTAAATTTGTTTTCCATCTGTGTGGCCAGTCACATGTTAAATAAAAGTTTCGTCGAACAAAGGAACAGTGATGTGAAGTTGGGGCGTTGGAATGCGAGGTATGTTGGTCAACGCTTTACAATTCCAGGAACTTCAGTGCTGTGTGATGCACACAAACGCGCGAACATCAGCGGGATCGCACAAACGACGCTAAGACGCCTCGGCCAACATGGCTAATTTGTGAGATTTGTTTTCCATGTGCGAGTTAGCGGACGGAAGCATGACACAAGAACCCGCCCATTGGAGTGATGTGACGAAAGGCAGTGAAATTTTGTCAACGCTTTGGGAGCACTCACAAACCATGTTACGGTGCCACTACTAACAATTTGCCACATGAAGGCTGTGAACAGCGACGAGATTTGGTAGACAAAAGGCAGTAATTTCCGCCCGCATGTAACAGCAGTCGACCTTCAGCCGCGGCGTCGGCTAGCCGCCCGCTAAGACTCAGGAGACCCAAATAAATTCTTTCAATTGTAAAAGTTTATAGTAAAACAATAGTTCAGAGTGGCGTAAGTGGAGTGAAAGAAAAGAAGAATTGAACAGGTGGTGAACGGACATAATATTCAGACATGTACGTAGTGCGGAACGATGTGAGGTAGGAAACGGAGAGTTTAGTAGGCGACGACCCAATTTGTCAGAATTATTTCAAATGTAAAAGAGCGCTCACTAAGTTAAGGGAACATTTTAAATGTGTGTGAATGAAGTGTGTCTTTATAAATTTATCTATATAAAATTTAGCATATCAATTGCCATCGCAATACCATATGATTGATTGTATTTCTATTTTGTATAATTTTTAAAGAGAAAAGAAACAAGTAAGAGGAACAGTAAACATATTTATTTCATAATATAAAATGTGTTAGTTTAGTTATTGCGCCATAACCATTTCCTAGTGTTCTGTGTTGAAAGATTCGTCTAACGTTCCCGGGAATTTTCTGAATTGGGGTGTAGTCAGATTGCAAAATTGTCCCTTTTGTTTTATTAAGGTAGAGTGCAAGGTTTCGATGTATAGCCTAAAACATCGTGGCGACTCAGGACTTCTGATGGCCGTGTTTTTTATATGAAAGATAAGTAAGCGAAAAGATCGCAGGTAAGTTCCTGGCAGTATTTTTTATTAAATTTATTTCGATTAAGTTTGTTTATCAACAATTGCCGACCCTGCCAGGATCCTGATATAATTTTGTACGAGGTAGACCTATTTTAAAGCACAGAAAGTAGGATTTGGTAATGGCGTATTTGTAAGATTTAGCGGTATATAATCAGGTAGAATAACATTATGTTTTGGTAGGGTTATTATGTTTACAATTGTGTTAGGTGTTTTGATTTTATATGAGTAATTATAGAATAATAGTGGTTTTTCATACATAAGGGGTATGATATAAATAAATTTTGAACATGACCGAGGTACAAGAGAATATTGGTTTCACGTGGGATGAGTGGGAAAGCGAATTTAGAGGGGTTGTAGATAAAATGATAGATGAGGAGTGGGGTAATTTGGATGATAATTTAACACGGATGGAAGAACAAGAAGAGGGAATATTTGCTGAAATTAAAGAGCACAGTGATGATATTGGTAGTAAGATGACAAATGATAAAGGTAAGATAGTTGAAGTAATAGTGGTAGAAAATAAGACAGTGAATAGGCCTATCATAGTGATAAGGATGATAGTGTAAAGGGAGTAGAAAACGATAGAGATACAGACCAATCTAACAAGAATAAAGTTGATCAGGTGACAGATAATAAGGTAAGTAATGATAATATGTGTGAATCAGATTATGAGACGTATATGTTGAATCTTATAAAAACGGAGATGAATAAGGGTTTCGATAAACTAAGGGGTTTTATGAACAAGGGTTTTGATATGATGGATAAATGTTTTGACAAGTTAAACACAATAATGAATAGACAAGACGAGAAGTGGGATGGAGATAGATGTCAATTAAAGGAGAACACAGAAGCTGAATTAAAACGGGTAAGTGTTTGTGGTGGTAGTAATATAACGAAAAGTAGCGAAGGAACAGTAGACAAGGTAAGTGGTGGTGTTAATATAAGTAATTATAATGGTGAAATAATGTTAGATCAAAATAATGGATATATAGTTGAAAATGGGGTATCTAAGAATGATACGGTAAGTGATAGCAGTGATAATGAGTTTAAAGTCAGATGAGGTTAATTACAATTCTGATAGTGAGAGAGAAACGGGTTGCAAAGGGGTAGAAACAGATGTTGATCAGATAGAGAGAGAGTATGAAGGGAGTGTGTACGAGTAAAGGGATGGCAGAGGGTAAATTTCTTTCGAGGTGTTGTGGGGGGTGAAGAAAAGTCTTCACAAAGGTATTGGGTAGAAAAGTGTTCTACTAATAATTGTTTTTTGAATTTTTTTGTTGTTCCTGGAGAAAGCAGGAAATGTTTTAATGTAGCAGTACCCTCTGCATGGAGTGAGAGAGAAAACGTGATATGGTGTTGTGATGAGAGAAAGGGAGAAATAGAGATTTTTGAAATAAATAGAGGTTATGAAAGGTTGGTGCATGTGTTAGATATTGAGAGAGATGAAAAAAGTGGCTTACCTGGTAAAATAGAGATGGATAATTATTTTGATGATGATGATAAAATAACTGTCTTGATGTTGAATAAAAATACTAATGGAAACAGAACTGAAATTACCAAGGTAGACGGGTCTGATGAATTAATGGGTAATAATGGTGTCAAATATTCTGTTAATAATGGTCATTATAATAGTAATAATAAATGGAAGGTCGATAAAAATAATTTATATATTAAATATGTTAGATATTTACACGATGATGGAGGTTGAATTAAAAAATCAGTGTATGGACATTCTAAATATTTTAGTTTATGGTTCTGACCTTGCTAACTTAGTAAATGAAATGTGGAAAACAGAAAAATAATGACAAAGATGTGTAAATAAATTTTATTGAAATTAATTGTGTTTGTATTGTAACAAGTATGTGAGGTAAACAATGTGTATGTAGTAGAAATTGATTTTAATAATAATAATATTTTATCAGACAAAATAAATAATGAGTGGGTAATTAATGAATTGTAATTGTTTGGAAGTAAGGTAATTAAAAATGTTGTATTTCAATAATTGATGGAATTAAAGTAATTTGAGAGGTTTAAATATTTTTGATTGATTTAAAAGTTTATATGATTTAATTTTGATGATGAATTTAAATTATTTTATGAGATTTAAATTGGATAGTAATTGATAAATAAATAAATGTTAAATTATGTTTTGTTTGTGGAATAACATGGTTGTTAAAATGTTTCAGAAGGTACATGGAGTTATTGGTGTTTGGTGTTTATATTTGTGTTTATGACAGTATGTGTGAGTGATGTACTGTAAGTATGAATTTTATAAGGCAATTTAAAGAAAGTAATAAACATGTGTACTTTATATAATTTTGAGACATATATATGGAGAGGTCATTCACATGACAGGAGACATCAGCTGATTACTGATGTTATATATGTAATATGTCACTTATAAGTGATTTGCAGATTTTTCAATAATTAAAGGTGTCAATAATAAACTTGTAATGTTTTAATTTAAATGAGAAGATGTATTTGAGATAGTTTTGAGTTTTCAAGAGTTAAAATGTAAAATGTGGTAAAGGGTAGAATTTGGGTGATTATTATTTTGTTAGGACATTTAGATTAGTCCAAGTTGAGTTTAGAAGGGGAGTTGAATAAAGTAAGATTGTTGTGAATAAACGTAATGTAGAATTTGAGAAGTAATAGTGACACAGTAGCTATGGGGAAAATAGGTAGAGTAATGAGAGTAATATATTGGGGTAATAAACCAGGTGATATTTTATAGATGAAAGTGATGTAATGGGAGAGTAATTAGTTGATGGTAATTTTGTAATGGGGTGGTGTGATAAGGAGTCCTCAACGAAAAGCATTGTGGCGGGAGGGGAACCGATTAGCGCCGGAAAGGGTTACCTAGGGAGGGTCCAGGAACCAAATAAGGGAATGAGCATTGGGAGGGAACACACATCCTGAGTACAAAGGGGTAGAGAGTATTTTTGTTATAAGGGTAGAATGATGCGAAATGAGTTAGAGTGGTAAGTTAGAGGTAGAGAATGGTTGGTAGATGTTTTGATAGATGGGTGTCATAATAGTTAAAAGCTGTTAAGTGAGTATTAGAGTCAGAAAGGGGGAAGATATATATATATATATAAATGCCAAGTTGTAAATCGAAATGTTGTTATGAATTATTGAATCACCCAAACTAATTGAGAATGAAAATATTAAAGAAAGAAAGTCATAGTCAAAATATGAAATTAATTGAAACAAGTGACAGATTTTTATAGAATTTGAGAATAATATAAAGCTATAAAATGTGTAAATTTTGGTCAATTTAAATGTAAATTTGATTGTCTATTGTAAGATAATAATAACCATGTTAATTTTGAATGTCTTACTTTATTATGATGTATTATGGTTCAAAGGTAAAGGATTTTAAAGATGTTTCATGTATTTTATGATGTAGCTTTGTGTAACATAGGTATGTCAAGGTCATTGACTTGACCCAGAAAGATCAGCTGATGGTTGATGTTAGGGACAAGACCAGTTTCTGGTAATTGATTAATGCCATTTGTTTCTTAAGTGCATAAAAAATTTTTTTTTTCTGAACATTGAGTAAAGGATATTTTGATAAATTTAATTTTTTTGAAAAAAAAAAATTTTATTTTATGCCTGCCATATAGATGATGTTTGAGTTTCAAGTATATTATTGTTTATGTGTATTGCTAGTGTTTTATTGAATTACATTGTTTAGTATATCTGTATAAACAAATGTTAGAGTAAGTGAATTCATGTTTTAATAAGATGTTCAATTTGTTTTCTTTAGGATTGTTATTAGTAGTGAAGAAAATTGATAGAGTTGATAGATTCATGGAAAAGATTTTTTTATTTTGAGAAAGTAATGGAGATATAACAATTTGATTTTAAACGTAAATGAATTTTTGAATTTAAAGATAAATATTTTCTGAATTTTAAATAAGGAATTTGTTAGGATGTATTAATGAATATGTGTACGCGCCCAGTACTTGCTAAAGCAACCCAGTGTGCATGTAAGGGGGAATATATCGGTTGAGGATTTGGCATGCTATGAGGCCAGGGTGTTGATTTTGGGGTAGAATGATAGAAGGTTAGGTGCGCTGTGGTGCGTGTCTGTTCGATTTTATGGTGTTGGGATCTCGGGTAGAGAAGTCCAGTAATCTCGTTCAGGTGCAGCCATAGTCGCCGAGCTAGGGGGATAGTTTACCCATGATGCGTTAAGAATTAATGGGGGGTTGTTGGCACCATATCCTTACTGATCCGCTTAGGGTTTTAGCAATGAGAGTTCTTCTGTCTCGGCAGAAGATCTCTCATTGGGGGGGGATATTGTAACGGGGCTAACAAGAGGGGTTTTTATTTTATTAAAAAATCATAAATTTGTTTTCCATCTGTGTGGCCAGTCACATGTTAAATAAAAGTTTCATCGAACAAAGGAACAGTGATGTGAAGTTGGGGCGTTGGAATGCGAGGTATGTTGGTCAACGCTTTACAATTCCAGGAACTTCAGTGCTGACGCACACAAACGCGCGAACATCAGCGGGGCGCACAAACAACGCTAAGACGCCTCGGCCAACATGGCTAATTTGTGAGATTTGTTTGCCATGTGCGAGTTAGTGGACGGAAGCATGACACAAGAACCCGCCCATTGGAGTGATGTGACGAAAGGCAGTGAAATTTCGTCAACGCTTTGGGAGCACTCACAAACCATGTTCCCGGTGCCACTACTAACAATTTGCCACATGAAGGCTGTGAACAGCGACGAGATTTGGCAGACAAAAGGCAGTAATTTCCGCCCGCATGTAACAGCAGTCGACCTTCAGCTGCGGCGTCGGCTAGCTGCCCGCTAAGACTCAGGAGCCCCAAATAAATTCTTTCAATTGTAAAAGTTTATAGTAAACAATAGTTCAGAGTGGCGTAAGTGGAGTGAAAGAAAAGAAGAACTGAACAGGTGGTGAACGGACATAATATTCAGACATGTACGTAGTGCGGAACGATGTGAGGTAGGAAACGGAGAGTTAAGTAGACGACAACCCATTTTGTCAGAATTATTTCAAATGTAAAAGAGCGCTCGCTAAGTTAAGGGAACATTTTAAATGTGTGTGAATGAAGTGTCTTTATAAATTTATCTATATAAAATTTAGCATATCAATTGCCATCTCAATACCATATGATTGATTGTATTTCTATTTTGTATAATTTTCAAAGAGAAAAGAAACAAGTAAGAGGAACAGTAAACATATTTATTTCATAATATAAAATGTGTTAGTTTAGTTATTGCGCCATAACCATTTCCTAGTGTCCTGTGCTGAAACATTCGTCTAACGTTCCCGGGAATTTTCTGAATTGGGGTGTAGTCAGATTGCAAAATTGTCCCTTTTGTTTTATTACGGTAGAGTGTAAGGTTTCGATGTATAGCCTAAAACATCGTGGCGACTCTGGACTTCTGATGGCCGTGTTTTTTATATGAAAGGTAAGTAAGCGAAAAGATCGCAGGTAAGTTCCTGGCAGATTTTTTTATTAAATTTATTTCGATTAAGTTTGTTTATCAACACAGGCAAAATGAAAAATAAAATTTTTTTCCCCCCCAAAATATTTCTTTATTAATATCAAGACAACATAAAATTATTTAAGTTAATTAAGTAACAAAATTTCATGAATCAGTCACTGGAACCTGTCCTGTCTCTAACATCAGCCATCAGCTGATCTCTCTGGGTCAGGTGAATGACCTTGCTCTCGATATAGCTCAAAATTTATACGAGGTAAAATACATCACATGTTTATAGTTTTTACATTCAAACATAATATAACATAATAACATAGAACACTCAAAAATAACGTTTATCATTACCTTACAATAAACAATAAAATTCACATTTAAGTTGACCAAAATTTACACATTCTACGGCTTCAGTTTGTTTTCAAATTCTATTAAAATCTGCCACTTGTCTCAATTATTAGTACATTTTAACTATGATTCTCTCTTCAACATTTTCATTCTCAATTAGTTTGGGTGACTCTCAATTATTCACAATAATTTTATTTACTAACTTGGCATTTATATATACAGTAAACCCTCGATTTAACGGACCTCGGTTTAACAAACTTCGGATTTAACGGACAAAAAAAAAAGGCATGATGTTTTTAGGCTTTTGAAATGTATAATGTGCATAAACTGCAGACTCCTCTGTTCTGGCAATATTGCTTGGCTATCGCAGCATTCTTTCGTTCCTTTTCTTCTTGTTTTGAAACACGCAGATTTTCTCATCTTCAATTGTATTTGATGAGAACGGAGTATTCATCAAGAATTCATTTAATTCTTCGCGATCCCCGTCTTTGCGTTGTCGTTGACGCAGGTGTCGCACACGTTCAGTGGAAGACATCACGACGAATAACACTGAACAATATACACTGATATGCATCTTATTTCACTGTGAAATATTCGTCCACATCGGCTAATACAGCAAGCATTACAGTGGCACGTAATTTTTCATTTCCCGTAATCTTAACTGTTACAGATTTGGTTCCCTTTTGGTCCACCGTAAATATACGTAAATAAAAAATATGGGCATTTCATCGGCATTTCCCATGTGTTCAAGTGAATAATTATGCTTCTTGCGTAAATGAATGACAAACCGCTGATACTGTAGGAGTTTTTCTTCGTAGTCACTCGGTAGTTTTAGCGCGAGTGATGTACGTCATTTAAGCGCAAATCCATTTCGCCGCATCATTCGTCTTATACACCCGAAGCTGGCTTTGAAACCAGAGACTTTTAATTCTTCTGCGATTTCTAAAGCTTTTAATTTTAAAACATGTCTAGTGACAGGGAGTCCTTGCCTTCTTAAAAGCCATACGTATTCACAGAGGCTGGACTCTACTGCTACAAAACGCCCAACTTGAGGTCCCGCGAATGCTCGTCGCGCAGTATTTGCATTTGAAAGTCGTTCCTTCTGTTTTCTCCATCGTTGAATACAGGATTCATCAATATCGAATTTCCTTGCGGCTTCGAGATTGCATGTTTTTCTACATTTTGTATCACATTTATAATTCGCATCGTACGGGTTACGTTTAATTTGATTTGACTGCGTGCCTTTAGTCTCCACAATATCACTCATACCGCAAACGCACTACAAAAGCGCCGAATGAAAACAAAGTACAGATAAGCGATGTTGTCACTGTTACAATAGAAAACCACACTGGCAGTTTACCCGTTATTTAGAAACATGTTACTCACACCCCCTCTACTCATCTTTTGTCTTGCTGTCTACAGAAGGGTGCGAGCACGTGCACTTACACTTTATCTTCCTATTCTTTCTTCAGTTTGCTGTTAAAACATTCAGTTGTAGTCATAAATCATAACGCCAGAGTTAACTACAGCCAGGCAACTGCTGTTGCTTAGGCAGTAAACAACTCATAGATACCAAAAGCGTTCGTCCCGCCAGAATTCAGGTATAACTTCGAATTTCGTTAGCGCGCGAATGCAAGACGCAGGCCAAATTAGCGACCATGTTTTTTGGAGAAAAAATTCGGCTTGTATTCGGAACAATACAGTATTTGCATGATATTAATAGTATTAAAATTTCAAGTGTTATAGGCCTATTTGACTTAAATATATCTTCAAAAAACAAAATTTGCGATTTAACGGACTTTCGGTTTAATGGACACCCCTCAGCCCCAATTAGTTAGTTAAATCGAGGGTTTACTGTATAATCTTACCCCCCTTCTGACTCTAACACTTGCTAACAGATTTACATAGTCTGACACCACTCTCCTAAAATATTTATCTCCACTAACTTACTACTCTAACTCCCATTTACTCATTCTACCCTTATAACAAAATACCCTCTACCCTGTTTGTACTTAGGATGTGTATTCCCTCCCTATGCTCATTCCCTCATTGGTTCCTGGTCTCCCCCTAGGTAACCCCTCCAGCGCACATACGGTTCACCTCCCGCCACAACGCTTTTCGTTGAGGACTCCTTATCACACCACCCCCTTTACAAAATTCCCCCATCATCTAATTACTCTTCAATCACATCACTTTCATCTACAAAATATCCCCATCTCTTTACTACCTAAATATATCACTCTCATTACTCTACATATATTCCCCATTGCTACTGTGTCCCTACTAATACTCAGTTTTCTATCTTACTTATATTCCCAAAATCGTATTCTGTCTAATACCCATTTAAAATAACCTTGACTGACTCAAATGCCTCATTGAAATAATTCACCCATACTCTATCTTTTATACCATTTTTCATTAAATTGCTCTTTGAAAATTACACTAGAAAATTTATAACTACCTCAAATTAATTTCATTATTTAATTTGAACTTTTGAAACTCATTAACATTTATTATTCAACCATTACAATATTTTATTTTATTTAAATTGCATTATAAACTTCATACTTACAGTACATCACTCAAAACATATGATTCCTGTTATTGACACAAAATATAACCACCAATTAATGTACATAACTCCATACATCTTCTGAAACATTTTGACAACCATATGATTCCACAACTAAATACATTTTACATTTATTCATTCACTATTTATTATCAAGTTTAAATCTCCTAAAATCATTGAAATTCATTATCAAAATTCAATTATACAACATTAATTAATTAATTAATTAATATATCTTAACTTATTTAATTCCATCAATTATTCAAAACAAATTATTTTAGTTACCTTATTCCAAAACAATTACAATTCATTTATTATCACCTTCATAATTATCCTCATTATTTATTTAGTCTGCCAAAATATTATTATTATTATTGCATCAATTTCTACTACATACATATTGTTTACATCAAACACCCGTTACAATACAAATACAATTAATTTCACTATAAATTCATTTACAATTCTTCATCATTATTTTTCTGTTTACCACACCTCATCTCATAAGTTAGCAAGGTCATAACCATAAACTAAAATATTTAAAATGTCCATTCTCTTATTTTTATTTTAACCACCATCATCATATATGAGTCTTACTTTTATATAATAATTATCGTCCTTACTCACACCCGTTACACTATTATTATTATTATTGTAATGACCATTATCAACATAGTATTTAACACCATTATTACCTATTAATTCATAAAACCCGTCTACATTGGTAATTTCAGTTCTGTCTCCATCGGTATTTTTGTTCAACATAAGGTAAGTTATTTTATCATCATATTCCTCCACTACATTCATCACAACATCAGGTAAGTTTTTATCATTTAAAACAGTATCATCAAAATATTCATCTATCTCTATTTCACAATGTAAGTCACTTTTTTCACCTCTCTCAATATCTAAAACCTGCACTAACATTTCATAACCTCTATTAACCTCAAAAATCTCTATTTCTCTCTTTCTCTTTCTCTCATCACAATACCTCTCATAACCCCACTGACCTATTTCATACCACGCAAAGGGCCACACAAAATACTTATTACCTCTCTTGGCTTTACCAGGTAAATCACAAAAAACTAAGGGACCATACGAAGACACCTCGTCTTCCACACCACCACCGGAGGAAACTCTGTCCTCATAAAACACCTGTGAAACCTTTGTTTCACCATAAATTTGGGGAAAATCTGCCCTCTGCCCACCTAAACTCTCTTCACACAAACTCCCCATTTCACCCACACTTTCTCTGCTCACCACTTTACTCTCTAACACCACTGTTATCACTCATTAACTCATTGTTATAATTATCGTTGTTACTCACCTGGTCTACCGTCACCTGTTTTGTATCTAAACTACTACCACTACCATTAATACGTATATTTCCGTCGCTTTCGTTTGTGTTGTTCTTACCTATATTTATTCCCCACACTCCCATTCTCTCAATATTCTGTTATAATTTGTTAAAGTTATTTTCAAATATTTCATTGGTATTTGCTAAACGCTTATTGACCTCAATAATATGGTTTTTTAATTCACTGAAATTGCTTTCGCATTTGACTTTCTGTTCATGTATTTCGCTTTTCAACTCATCAAATTTGTTATTCTGTACATTAAAATTTTTATTAAAATTACTATTAATCTCATTGAATTTAGCGTCAGAATCACTCTTTCGTTCATCCAACTTTACATTCTGTTTTTCTAGCATTGCTTGTATCATTTTAAACATTTCATAACTATCGTCCAGTTTTTTATTTTGGACCGGCGTCAACTGACTTTCTGTATTATTGTCAGTGAAGCTGACTTCATCATCATTACTTTTGTTATTTTCCCTATTTGATTTTGGGGTTATTTGAATCCCCGAATCGTCTGTAATATTTATTTCATCTGTAATGTTTAGTTCTATTTTATTGTCCTGACCCACATTTGGAGTCGAATGGACTTCAAGACTATTCATAATAGCTGATTCATCAAGATTGGTAATTTCACTTATATCGTTTTCGTTATTACTACCTGCCATTATTTACTAATTTATAACTTTACTGTTACAAATTGACTTACATATAACCTAATTTTTTTCGTAATTTTTACGTACCACTAAATCACTTATTTATGAGTATACGTGGTCTACGCAAATTATGAATTTGCGCCGACTGTCCCTGTTCTTGGGCGTCATTGAGAACTTACAAATTTATCAAATTTATTACAAAATATAATATTGAATAAACATAATACCTTACCTTGCACGGGTCCAGAGTCTTCACGTGAACTCGCTATAAATAAGTGATTTGGGGTTGCACAATTAAGAAACTCGACTCTTGTTACATTTTTGTTAATCAAATCAATTTTTATTTAACACTCTTTTTGAATTTATTTGTTTACTTCTCTTTCCTCTAAAATTAAAATCTTACCGTTTCTTTCAATAATTATTTTTTAACATGATAGATATTTTAATAACTAGTTTCAAAATTACTTAAAATCTAGGAAGACGACCCAGTTTGCTCATTCACACACTCATACCGTTAAATTCCCCTTTTTATTTTATTAGAACCCTTTTTTTAAAATGAAATTATTGATATTGGTCGTGGATTACCCAACCGTCGGCGTTCCTCTCGTAGACTCGTGCCGCGCTATACATATATCCGAAAGTTTTGTCCAATCCACCACATTTTAATTTTGATTTGTTCACTTCACTGACTTCATTCTGACATAACGTTTCACTTTTTTGATGTAACTGTTACTGGATTTCACTTGTTAGGTCGGTATAAAATTTCCGGCTCGCTAACCGGTTGTATTCATCCGGCTGCAGCCATAGTAGTTAGTCGACTCCCCTGCGGAGAGTATCAACCAACTCCCACTACGTCTGGTTGCTGATCAGGAAACCAATGCCTTCTTGTGTTAAATTACTCGTCACCGCTCCCCATATATAGCTTTGTCCATGGATCTCACGTGTTAACGATATTCCATTGCCACGAGGCAGGCGACTCAGGTGGGCGAAGTCTTACCTGAACTTCCGTCATCATCAACACACGTGGCGAACAAAACCTTATAATTTAGCCATCTTGTTGGTGTCGTTTCTGCGTGCATGGTCATGTTGCGTGTACTCTGTGCGTAACACAACACTGGAATTCTCAGATTCGTACTGCGTTCCATTACAACACCTCGTTCCAACAGCTATGCCATTGCGTTCATTGTTTGAACACTGTCGTACTTTACGTGGGAATTACAATTGAAAATTAAATAAAATTAATAAAAATTAAAAAACCTCCCTTTCTGCCCCATTACAACTCGACACTCATTGTGATTGTTAATCAACTCAACTTTTATTAGACATTATGTTTTATATTCTCCTTTTTGTTTATGAAATAATGATATAACTTTTCTTTTGTATTCTTCAGTATTTATATCAGACGGATTTTACTATGGAGACATAGTCTCAATTTAACTAAGACAAACAAAATTCAACAGTTTTTCTTATTTTACTTAAAGTAAATGTTTAATTATATTATACAAAGGCAACCCAGCATTTGCACACACACACACACACACTTTCACACTTTTACCCCACAATTTAGAGCTCTTATTATAATTGATTTCGGTATTTAATTCATTTAAAATTGAAATTTTTTTTTTATTTGGTCAACTGCTTATATTATGTACTCATCCTTTTATCGCCGTCTCCACGTGGTTACACCATCACTGTTAACTCCCGATTTCCCTAACACACTCCGAAAATAAGTTTAAACTGTTAGTACTGGCAGATTACGTCTTTTTTTTTTTAATTACCTTGTATCCGTCAGTGACTTAGTTCTAGCGTTTTTTATATAGACGCGTTTCGTGACATGTGTCACATCATCAGTAATCCTCATCAAATGTTAAAATTCACATAAAACACATTTGCACATATTTACTAAATCACAATAACGACACACACATAACACGATGTAACTTTGGCTTCGTTGGACCGGTCCGACCGCGCGTGTAGTTGCCGAGCCACTAATTAAACTAAGTCAATCCTTATCACTTACCGTCATGCGCGATTATATTTAGGGCTGTATCATATAGTGAGTGAGACTGAAACCTTAATTGTTCGTTTAATATACTGTTATTGTTGATATTCTTGTCTTTAAATGATTTATAAATCTCAAACTCCTCGAAAGCGTCCATTAACCTACCCTTACCGCATACATGGATTGCTTTGAAATTAGTATTGAAATCTGTGTAATTATGGTTATGCATCATTAGATGGCGTGCATAATTAGATTTGGTCTTGTCTAAATCATTCCTTGGTAGATGTTCTTTGTATCTTTTCAAGAAAGATCTGCCAGTTTGACCCAGATAGAAACAATCACAATCATCGCATGACATCCTGTAAACACCTGTTTTCTCTTCTAAGGGGAATGGTTGTTTTATGCGTAACAAATTAGAAATATTATTATTTGTTTTAAACGCGACTTTTATATTAAATTTAGAAAACACATTGGATATAATGTCAGGTAAAAGGCTACCGTACACTGTCGTTATATACTTTTTATTATTATTTTTATTTTTGTTAACTTTATTATCATCGATGGTATTATGGTGGGATCTAGTTTTATATAGGTGTCACTTAAGAAGTCTATGTATCATCGAACTCTTGTACCCATTCGCTATTGCTATGTGCCTTATTATATCCAGTTCATCCTGAAAGTCCTTTTGGTTAAGTGGAATCGTTACCAACCTATGAACAAAACTGTTGTAAGCCGCCATTTTCTGACTATATGGGTGATGAGAATCGGCGTGTATTGTAATATCTGTGGTGGTGGGTTTCCTATATATTTTATATTGAAATTTATTAAGATACTTTGTAACAGTCAGGTCCAAAAAGTTGAGTTTATTGTCAACCTCTGTTTTGAGGGTAAATTGTATGTTCTTGCTAAGGCTGTTCAAATAATGTTTCAATTTCTCTACCTGTCGTAGCGTGCCATTAAAAACTATAAAGCTGTCGTCTACATATCGTGCATAGAATTTAATATTATTATAAAATTTGTTATTCTCTGAGAACATGTAAGTATTTTCAAAATGATGCAAGTATAAATCAGCCAGGAGTCCTGAAAGTGGCGAACCCATTGCGAGACCAAACTCTTGTAGGTAAAAATTATTATTAAAAGTGAAGTAATTCTGCTTCAACAGGTCATTCAACAATAAAATTAACTCATCTATTTGTTTGTGATTCAGCTTCTCACCTTCAATGAGAAGATCTTTTACAATTGAAATTGTGTCATGAACCGGCACGTTTGTGTATAAATTAACTATGTCAAATGAAGCGATTTTGTACGTAGGTAAGAGTTCGATATCCTGGACCCTTTTAATAAAGTCAATATTATTTTTTATGCTGTGATTATTTTTTAAAACGATACTATTTTTAATAATAAGATATAATTTCTTTGCCGTCTTATAGCCAGGTGCAGATGTGTAATTTATGAGGGGTCTGACAGGAATATTTCCCTTATGTATTAAAGCAGGTCAATGCTTTAGTAATTAAAATATTTAAAATTCGCCCCCGTTTCGGGCGTCGACTAAAGCTGTACGAGTTTAAAATAAATATTAAAAATCTAGAAATCTGTGTATACAACTGAAACTCTACTTGTTTAATGAAAAAATTTAAATTGGTATCACTTACCTTCTTAGCGAATTATCAGGGTGTCGTCTGATGTACTTAGGCAGAGAAAAACAGGCAATGCAATGACAAACACACATTGATGTGGTTAATTGACACTTTTTATTAACTTTTAATTTTTTAATATTAATTATTAAATTTTAACTCCCTCTTCATCAATTTCTTTTATATTACATCGTTAATAATTATTGGAATATCAGTTCAATTTTGATTTACTAGCTGTTCATTCGAAAAACTTGGCTTGAAAACATTGATACTTTTATACATGAAATAAAAATAGTTGCGATACTTATGACTAAACATTTAACATTCTAACCATGGTATCTAAATTATGAAAGCAACCCATATTGCTCTCTCTCTCTCTCTCTCTCTCATACTATAAAATTCCCCATAATTTAGTTATAACCCCTTTTTTATAAATTTGAAAAATAATTGAAATTAGATTTGAGTCGACTACTTAACCAGCGTCCTTCTGCTGACCACGTGTGGCGTCGCGCATGTATATGAATGTCCTGTTTATTTGTCACATTTTTCACTTTTGCTGTTCACTCCGCTAACTTCGTTTAAACTGTCGGATTTAACTGTTTATCTTCAAATTTACTGTTACACTTTAGAATATGTTAATATACAAAATTTAAGGTTCGCGAACTGTGAACCTTGCCCCGGCCAGTGGCGAGTGATTTCGTTGACTAGTGACGCTACAGGTGCCTTGGTCAAAAAACATTTCCGCCAGCTCGTGCTGTGATTGGCTGCGGCATCTTACATGGCTGGTTCCGGTGATCGACTTTGGTGTCGAGAGTACAGATAGCGGCACACGTGCGCACACGCACTGCCACATTCCATTGTAGTTGAGCGTTATTCACCAAGTTTTTGTTACTCCTCCCCAACGAAGGATACACGCATGTGCGCACAAGCTGACATTCCACGGTGTTATCGTTGTGCGCTAGGTACGGACCGGTACAGGATTGTATACAGGGTGTCCAAACAAGTGTTAGTGGTCTCGGTGGCTGCAAAGGGTGTCCAAACCGATTATTTCCCAATAGTTGATATTAAATGAAATAAAAAACATACCTCCCTCAAAATTGTCCCATTACAGTATCTTCGGTAGTCCCGTGCATGCGGGGCCCGTGCATGTATTGGTTTTATATAACGGTGAACATTATCATCAAACAAACTACCGCAACGATTAATAATGCCATTTAGCTGTTTGATGTATTCATTGGTAGGGTCACTATTCAATGTCCGAATGTTATTGTTATCTATAAATTCAAGTACAGTAGACTCTCGGCTATCCGACTCCCGACTATTCGACCTCCGGCCTATCCAACCCGCTCTACTCCAAAATAAAAAAGGTATTTTTTGAGTACAGTACGTATGGAGTATTTTCGATCCGATTACTAGCGCCTTCAAACGTCATGTGAGCAATCCCGCCACGCAGGTGAAGGCGCTTACGCGTGAATCACCAGTTACCAATACAGTACGCCAGTTGATTCATGTTGTGACAGGAAAGTTTCGTGTTCCTACTTGAGTGTGTAACAGGTGCATCAGTCAGTCTGTATCCAGAAGTCAGTCCGTGCGGTTCAGTCGTTCGTGGATTGTTAATTTGTTATAAAGTGTGTATACAGTATTGTTGGTGGCTTTTATTTTTAAGTGAAATATGGGTGACAAACGAAAGAAAGTGGTAGTAACTTTGGAAGAAAAACTGCAAGCAATAAAAAGAATGGATTCTGGTGAGTCGGTAAACAAAATTGCACTGGAGTTAGGAGTTGGAAAAACTACTGTGGGTGATTGGCGAAGAAATCGCGCAGAGATTGAAAAATGGTGTTCTAAGCAAGCAAGTGGCAGTGACGTAAAAGTTAGAAAAACTATGCAAAAAGGAAAACATGTGGAAGTTGAAGAGGCTTTATATCTGTGGTATGAAAATGTGAGGGGGAAAGGATTGATGGTTTCAGGCCCCTTGCTCCAAGAAAAAGCGATTCAGTTTAAAAAACAGATCGAAGGAGACGATGGTGAGTTTACTGCCAGTGACGGGTGGCTTGATCGCTGGAAGAAACGTTTTGGTGTTCGTCAGATGACGATTAGTGGTGAAGCATTGTCTGCTAATAAGGACGCTGTCCCTGACTTTAAAAAACACTTTTTTGACCTGCTTGATAAGGAAGGTATTTCCGGAGAACAAGTGTACAACTGTGATGAGACGGGTTTGAATTACCGTATGTTGCCGTCTAAAACACTAGCGTCTAAACAGGAAAAGGCCACACCAGGGTTCAAGAAGAGCAAGGACCGCGTTACAGTTTTAGCTTGTAATAACGCAACTGGAAACCACAAGTTGAGACTGACCTTGATTGGAAAATCTCGCAAGCCTAGGGCTTTTAAAAATCTGAAAGATTTAAGTTCTTTGCCCCTGCATTATACCCATCAAAAAAAGGCGTGGATGAATGGAGAAATTTTCAAAAATTGGTTTGAACAGGAATTTGTGCCACAAGTTGAAAAACATTTAGTTGAAAACAATTTAACAAGGAAAGCAATCCTAGTTTTGGATAACGCTCCTTCACATCCAGCAAATGACCAATTAAAAGATGGAGACATAAAAGCTTTGTTCTTGCCTGCAAATGTTACATCTATATGTCAGCCAATGGATCAGGGAGTGCTCCAAGCTTTGAAAAAGAAATATCGACGTAGGCTACTAATCTATATCATCGCGACAATTGATAATACAGAAGTTGCGACGGCACTACAGTCAGTAGACATGCTTGATGTCATCAGATGGGTGTCCGAGGCATGGGATGAAATTCCATCTTTAACACTTGTGCGATCGTGGAAAATTTTGCTGGATCACAGAGCCAGTGATAAGTGGGAAGAGGTAGAACAGCAATGTGATGTGGAAAATGCAACTGATAACACTACGCTTGTATCACTGTTAGAAAAAGTTCCCGGATGTGAGGAAGCTTCATTGGAAGACATCACAGAATGGTTGGCAAAGGACGAAATCGAAGAAATTGCAGACGAAGATATTGTAGTGATGGTATTAAATGAACAGCCGATTGAAGAGGAACAAGGTGATGAACCCTCCGATCGTATAACCCACTCCGAAGGCCTGAAGGCGATCGAGACGGCAGTGGAATACATTGGCCAGCAAGAAGAAGCAACACCAGCAGACATCATATGTTTACATAAGTGGAAGGATATAGCGAGGAAATTAATGCGAGGAAAGAAGCAGGTCTCAATTACAGACTTTTTCAAACCTTAGACAATGTAAGTTTCACTTGTTCTTTCATTATACAGTACGTAGTTTTAGGTTATTATAATTTGATTTATATTAACAACTAATTTGGTTGAAAGCTTTCGTATAAATTAAAACTCATAGTAAAACTCACTCAACTTATTGTTAACTACACATTTTGTTCGTCCTTCAAATAAAGGTTTTGTGAAAGATACTGTAGTTGCGAATTCTTATTTCATTTCTTTCTAATTCATTTATTACTGTACGTCATTTATAAGGACAAACTGATATGACGTACGCATCCAAATAGCAACAAGTACATTCAACGCAATAGGGTGGCGGTCATTGACCTTACAGAGGCTGGTATGCCTACGGCTCCGGTGTATCCGACTTTTTTGCTATCCGACCTGGCCAACCGCCACATTAGGTCGGATAGTTGAGAGTCTACTGTACTTTGTTATTATAGACCTGTGTATCTAATATGACAACTGTGTTCCCCTTATCGGCTTTAGTGATCACGGCATTATTAGACGTAAGTTTGTCTTTAATTTGTCCTAATATTTTGGTTTCTGTGGCATGTTTACGGTATGTTGTCAGTGGTTTATTAAGCTTAATACGTTTATTGTGTGTCGTTATTGTGATTTAGTAAATATGTGCAAATGTGTTTTTATGTGTTTTATGAGAATTTTAACATTTGACGAGGATTACTGATGATGTGACACATGTCACGAAACGCGTCTATATAAAAAACGCTAGAACGAAGTCACTGACGGATACAAGGTAATTAAATTTTTGCGAAAAAGTGACTTGGATACTATATAAAAACAAAATAAAGATTACGTCTGATTGATCACTATGACATGATTTCCCGTTGTACTAAGTTAAATCACATGATTTACTGGTCGGCCGGTCGGTTTACATGGTTGAATACAGGTTTTTTGACGAACCGTGCATTGACGCACTGGTGCGGTTCGGAAGTTAGATGCCGACTGACTTTGTTCTCTATGCACTAGGTGAGAAGGAATTTTTACAGACTGACATTTCCGTGTGAACGTTGGCCGACATGTGCGCGCATACGCATGAATACGCACCGTTGCTGATCGTCTGCATTCCTGTACCATTCTGTACCTCACACGGAGCTATAGTCGGTGACCATTATTATACTCTGGTTAAATAAAATGAAAAAACTTTAAATTACAACCCTCATCGGTTTGTACCGTTACAATACCCCCCCCCCAATGAGAGGTTTTCTGCCGAAACAGAAAAACTCTCATTTCTAAAACCTAAGAGGACCAGTGGTGCCAACAACCCCCCTTTATTCCTTAACAACCATGGGTAAACTACTCCCCTAGCTCGGCGACTAATTACTGCACCTGAATGACTCTACTGGACTTCCCTGTTTGAGATTCCAACACCGTAAAAATAGAGAGGCACTCACCACAGTATCACCAAACGTTGTAACATTCAATAAAAATCAATAATTGGCCTTATACCAAACCAAATCCTCAACCGATATATCTCCCCTTATACATACTGGATTGCCTTTAGCAAAGTACTGGGTGCGTACACATGTGCATTACTACCTTAAACATAACCCCTTGACTCCCATAAACATTTCTTATTCTACAAAATCCTAACTTCACAACAAGTATAATCACTTTTAAATTAACATAAACATTTTATCCTTACATATAAATACAATTCCCTTACTTTACTCAATTTTTACTTGTTTGTCTGGCAATATCATTTCAAAACGAAAATAAATTATTTACATTCCATTCATATAGTGAAATAAATCTAAGTTCATTACCAAAGTTCCTATTTTAAGTTGATTTACATCATCTTTTTCAATTAATTATTTTAATGGTATTACTCAAAACCAGTCAGTTAATTTTAACTTCATTTTGTTTTTATATACTTCATCATTTATTCCATGACCTTTAAATCAAACTTTCAAATTTACTTTCAAAATTCATATCTTTTAAATGAATTTAATTTTCCTTATAAATCCTCATAATTATATGTTGACAATTATTTTAAAATAAACAACTTATTCTATCATCAACTCCATTACAACTACATTTGGTTACAAAATTTAATATAAAATTAAAAACCAAAATACAATCTTTACTTCAAAGAAAAATAAATTTTTTTTCCAGAAATATATTTATTTTGACAATTAATAAAAAAAACAAAATTATTAAATTAAATTAATTAATAAAAAGAACCTATGAATTAATTACATGAAACATGGTATACATTTAATACCTGTCATCAGCTGATGTCCGATTACCAGGTGAACGACCTTACTCTAGGCACACTGAATACAAGTAACACAAATACACAAAATTTAACCAATTTAAGTCATAAAATGTCCTTGTTGATTATAAAATCATTACAACATTGAGTCTAGTATTTAAAATCATTTATTCTCATAAGTGAATGTTCATTACTAATCATTGAATTACAAGCACATAGTAACCACCACAGAACAGTAATTGGGTCATCAATAACAAACTCTCTAGTTAGAGCAAGTAAACTTGATTGTACCGCTGTTACGGTCACTAATTCTCAGTTACTTCTCCTACTTCATCATTTTATTATTCCCCCCCTTAACCCAGTTACAATTAGGTAAATCACCTGCCGGGTAAACCGGACTAGGCATTTACCTTATGCACAGATGCGTTATCTGTGCCCCTGGCTTGTAATGGCCAGCTCCTTTTCCACACACACTATTATTTCCTGGTGGTGGACTGTAGCGCCCATGTGCATCCACAAGAACTGAAGTTATTTAGGGTGCAGACGCTGCCCACACTGTTCTTGTTTCAGTGTTATAAAAAAATTCGGCATTACTGATGTCCGAGGACACCAGTAATCCTACTAAAATTTACTTATAAGCCCTTAACATGGCACTACCACCCCCTTCGATGATAGCCGCTGTTCCATAGTTGTGGTGATTTCCCTGATTTACCCCCCGGTTAATTTCTAAAGTCACCAATTTTGAAAATAATAACAAGTATGGCTAGGATACAATCTGCCTAACCACATTTGCTACCAATAATCCAAATCTACGGTCAGGGTTCGGTGACGCCGTGACCGCCCGAAAGTGGGGAATCACATGTAAAATACACAATCCATGTTTAAAATTCCTACACACTAACATAATAAACATAATACAACATAAACATTCATAAAGAACATAAAACTCATTCCATTAACATAAACATCTCGTTTTCATCTGAATACAATTTACAAACATTCCAACTTTAATTTTAGTTTCAAATTCTATTAACTCTTTATCTTGTTACATTTATTATTACCTTTCAATCATGAATTTCTCATAAATATTTTCATTATCAATTAGTTCGGGTGATTCTCAGTCATTCACAATGATTTGATTTATTGAATGGGCATTAAAATATAACCTTACCCCCTTCTTCCTTCTAACGACCACTAACAGATTTGCATAGGGTGACACCGATCTCTCAATAATATTTACCTCCACTAATTTCTCCAACTCCACTTACATCATTCTCCTCTTATTACAAAATACCCTCTTTGTACCTAGGATGTGTGTTCCCTTCCCTTAAACCACTCCCTTATTAGTTCCTGGCCCCTCCCAGGTAACTCCGCGAAACCTCATTTAAAACTATTCACCTCCCGCCACAACGCCTTGCGTTGAGGACTTCTTACCACACCACCCTCACTACAAAATTTCACCACCACCTATTTACTCTCCATTTACATCACTCTCACTTTCTCTACATACATGCACTCCCGCTACTGTGTCCCTACTACTGACCCGTTTCTGTATTATTTTTGTTCCAAAAATTCTTATTTTGTCGAACCCCTTAAAGTTAACTTTGACTGACTTAAATGCCTTATTGAAACAATTATCACCCAAACTCTATCTTTTACCACAGTTTACATTAGTATGATCATTGAAAATTATACTAGAAAATTCATAAATACCTCAAATTAATTTAATCACCTAATTTAAAACCCTTTAAATTCCTTTAAAATTTATTATTACACCATTTTACCTTATTTCCATTTCATTATGAACTTCATACTTACATTACATCACTCAATTGAATAAACCATGTCATAAACTCAAAAAAAAATCTAAACATTTATCACCACAAATATACTTACATAACCCTATGTACTTTCTGATACATCATAACAACCATATGACTCAACTAAACACATTCTACGTTTACTCATTTACTATTTATTATAAAGTTCAGTAAAATCATTTAAATTTATTATCAAAGTTCATTTATACAACATTAATTAATTAATTAATTCATCTCAATTATTTAATTCAATCTTTTTCTTAAAACACAAAGTTACTTTAATTACCTTATTCCAAAACAATTACAATTCATTTGTATTAGAAACTTCATAATTATTCTCGTTGTTTATTTAATCTGATAAAATATTATTATTAAATCAATTCTCCTTGCATACATGCATTGTTTACATCGAATACCTAGTACAACATAACCTATTACACAGACACAATTAACATCACTATAAATTTATCTACAATTTTTTCGTCATTATTTTGTTGTTTATCACACCTCATTACATAATTTAGCCAAGTCATCACCATAAACTAAAATAATTAAATGTTTATTCACTGTTTCTAACCACCATCATCGTATATTAGTCTTATCTTACGTTTACACCATTCATTTACAATTAAAGACATATTGTTATTATTATTATAATAACCATCACCATCAATTTTCTCCATTGTATCAATACAATAGTTACAAACATTATTGCATACTATCCATTCAAAATCCTGTCGACATTTGTTATAGTAAATTCTCCCTTAGTGTTTTCCGTTAAAATCAGGTAAGTTACACTATCATCGTATTCGTCTACTGCTGCTACATCAGTTTCAACATAAGGTAAGAATTCAATATAATTATCAGCTCTCTCTATATCTAACCTCTCTACTAATTCTTTATACCTTCTACCAATCTCAAGTAACTCTTCCTATCAACACACAACTCTCTCTCAAAATATCCCTCACCATAACGCCATTTCACACTTTCTCTCTTAATCCATGCAGAGGGTACTGCTACATTAAAACACTTCCTGGTTCTTCCAGGAATAACATTAAAACTCAAAGGACAATTATTTGTAGAACATTTATCTACCCAATACATTAGTGAAGACCTTTCTTCAGCCCCCACACCACGGGAAAAATCTACCCTCTGCAACCCTCTACCTGTAAACTCTCTCTCTCTAACTTATCAACACTCACTAACATTCCATTATTAAATTCTACTTCCACTTCATCAGCACTCTCAATATTCACCACCTTACTCTCTAACACCACATTTTTAATTATATCATCATTTTTCTCACCCCTACTTACCATATTACATGTTAACTGATCGGTTATATAACTTAAATATTACATGTTTATTTTCGTTTAATTGATCGGTCTCTTCACCACTTTCTACCCCCACTATACTTTCATAATTATAATTAGCACCATTACAACCACTTACCTTATTATTTACTATCTGAGTTACTTTACTTTTAATCTGTTCTTCTACTGATTCTATTACTTGTTCTTTAAATGTATAGAAACACTCATTTATTTCGTTTACGATCTCACTCTTTATACCATTTACTCTGGTGTTTATTTCATTAATGTCACTTCTTATTTTATCAAATTTATTATTCTGAACATCAAATTTGCTATTCTGAACGTCAAATTTTACGTTAATATTACTACTCAGGTTATCAGACGACATTGTTCTCATGAAATTATATATATCGTCCAGTGACAACTCTTTTACTTTACTTATTACAGGAGTAGATTCTGCCTTTGCTTCACTCATTATTACAGATGGTGTCAAATTACTTTCATCTATCAGGCTTGGAGTTGTCTCCATTCCTGAATCATTTATATCATCTGATTCGTATATAACGCTTTCTTTGACCACATTAGGGTCTACATGCATTTCTACCTCCCCCGTGACAGTTATGTCAGTCATACTGACTTTGTTTTCGTAATCTTCCATTTCTATTTTATTTATGAGATCTTAATCTTACATAAAAATTAATCTTACATGTACTCAGTAGTAGTCAGTGTACCATCAGTATTACTTAAATATAGTATCAGCATCACATAACCTGCACGTAATTTCTACGTACTCTGCTTTAACCTCCAAATCACGCTTATATCCATGGGTAGGTGTGGTTTGTATAAAACTAATTTTATAAAAACAGTGCAAGTTCGAGGAAACCAACTGTGATAGTTCAAATCAACTACAAAATAATATTTAATAATCCACACTTCTTACCTTCATCGGGTTCCAGGGTTCTCACTCGAACTCGTGGCCTATAAACATGATTTAGGGTTTATGTTATTAATGAACTCGACTCTCATTGTGATTGTTAATTAACTCAACTTTTATTAGACATCGTGTTTTATATTCCCCTTTTTGTTTATGAAATAATGATATAACTTTTCTTTTGTATTCTTCAGTATTTATTTCAGACGGATTTTACTATGGAGACATAGTCTCAATTTAACTAAGACAAACAAAATTCAACAGTTTTCTTATTTTACTTAAAGTAAATGTCTAATTATATTATACACAGGCAACCCAGCATTTGCACACACACACACACACACACACACACACACTTTCACACTTTTACCCCACAATTTAGAGCTCTAATTATAATTGATTTCGGTATTTAATTCATTTAAAATTGAAATGTTTTTTTTTTTATTTGGTCAACTGCTTATATTATGTACTCATCCTTTTATCGCCGTCTCCACGTGGTTACACCATCACTGTTAACTCCCGATTTCCCTAACACACTCCGAAAATAAGTTTAAACTGTTAGTACTGGCAGATTACATCTGATTGATCACTATGACATGATTTCCCGTTGTATTAAGTTAAATCACATGATTTACTGGTCGGCCGGTCGGTTTACATGGTTGAATACAGGTTTTTTGATGAACCGTGCATTGACGCACTGGCGCGGTTTGGAAGTTAGACGCCGACTGACTCTGTACTCTACGCACTAGGCGAGAAGGAATTTTTACAGACATGACATTTCCGTGTGAACGTTGGCCGATATGTGCATGCATACGCATGAATACGCACCCTTGCTGATCGTCTGCATTCCTGTACCATTCCGTACCTCACACGGAGCTATAGTCGGTGACCATTATTATACTCTGGTTAAATAAAATGAAAAAACTTTAAATTACAAACCCTCATCGGTTTGTACCATTACAGTGATTATAATTACACTCTAATAGGTAATTTAATTAGTCTCTACCATAGTAACAATTTCCTCTCTTTTAGCAGCAGTTTTTTTAAATGATGTATCTGAACACAGGACAATCCAATATAACTACTACAGGATGAAAGACAAAAAATAAAATATATATGAAAATACACGTAACCCGTTTAGGTTATGTGTAGGAAATTATATTAATTATATTTCAATTTCACCATCGGAAGATTCATCTGGTTTGTAGGTACATTCTTATCCATATAATCGATTTCGGAACCCAACTGACTGATATTTTGTTAACATTAGAAAGATAACACGCTTAGAAAATGTAACAGCTGAACCTGAACACTCATTAGTTTACTGGTTTGTAGGTGACATCTACAGGCAAAGTATTCAACACACTTATAACAGTTAGCTACGTAATAAATTAATTTTCATGCTATAGGCTTTGATCGGACAGCATACGGGTAAATGCGTTTAAACACATGAAAACAGAGTGCCCGTACGACATACAGGCATGACCTGCTGTGGCATTTAGCGCTGCCCATATTATGTACAACCATGGTGTTTAAAAGTGTTAAGGATGTTTAGAAACAACAAAATGATGTTAATACTTTATACCCACATTCATGAATACTGGACTTTAATGTACCAGAAATTCTGTATACAGGTATGAGGCTACAACTCAGAGTCAATATAAATGAAACCACACATATAACAGTAAAAAGTAAAAAGAATTTGAAGTTGGCAATAGAAATTTAAGTATATTCATGTTACATTTTTCAAACATGGCACTGTAACCTGTACACATAAAAACATTTTCCAAGGTAAAAGAACCATGTCAATTTATAAAGAAATGCAAACCACTATATACAAAATTGACTAGTTTTTACTTAGAACTGTGTACACTTAAGCATTAAGTACAAGAAATAAAACTAATTTAAAGGCAATGATGACAGACTACTGAAGAAGATTGCTGGACTTTGAAACAAAACACAGAGCAGTCCAGAAGCTAGAAGACTCACAGTTAAATGTTAGAAGATTAAAGAAAAATGTTACAGATACCAAAGATCCAAAACAATTTATATTTAATGTCCACATCAATGAGTGTATGACCAAAAGTCTAGAAATGGACACCTGGAAGAAAGTGGTAACAGAGAATACCTAGGAAGATCCTGAAATGTTAATGTCCAAGAAGCAGTGGCAACAGAAGACATAAAAAAAATGTCTGGTCCACTTATATATGAGAGTGAGAAAGTCTGGAAGTGAGATATGGTTTGCACTGTAGAAACTTTAAAAGTAACCAGTGGTATGACATTACATCCTATACGATGTATTATATCCTAGTAGGATGTATGAAATCTGCAACAAAAATCTTAAAACAGCATACACCACCTATACATTCACCATCTGTTCTACACAACAGACTAACATATGTCCAAACAGTTCAGAAAAGGAATTAATAAACATAAACATGACTCGAAAATGTGAAATCTAAAATAAGAACCTGTTTGTCTGTACAGCACAATCTAGATTCAGTCATGGCTTAATACGAAAGAACTCAGCCATCAAGACTGTCCCAATTCAACCTACAATAATAAACTGAATATTTATTCTGCTACTGACAGACAAATAAAACAGAATAACTCTTCACATACGTCATCATATTTTACACGATTCATTACACACCCCTTCATGACTGGTTGAAAGATGGAGTAGATAAAAAGTATACAAAGATGAACAAGCAATTGATTTTTCCAGTTTTTTGGTTTTGAATAAAGTTCATCTGTGAAAGTTAGAAATATTACAATAAAAAAGAAAAGTTAGTGCCATTTTTCTGTTTAAAAATTATTTTTTTTGTATATAAATAATTTCTAGGCACATAAATTTCAGTCCCAGTAGAATACTCTTCAGACTATTCAACTGTAAAAGATGGTAATATATATATAATACTTTCACTTATGAACTTACTGTTGTCACTTCCCAAACGTTTCGAGATGTTGTTTCTCTTCTTCAGTGGGTTGAGTACTAACTGTCGATTACAGAATAACCGTTACGGAATGGAGTGTGTGGTGGGGGTTGATGGTGGGAAGGGATTGGCGCTGAGGTTCGAATTATGTGTGTGGATCAGTGTGTCGAATAGTGTATGTGATTTGTAATGTATCTGTTCATTTAATATGTTGTTTGGTTGTAGTGTGTGATATCTGTATATTTCAAATTGTTCAGCTGTGTTTAGTTTTCTACTTTTTGGTAAGTAGTGTAATATTTCCATGTTGTGTTCTATGTTTGTGTAGCTGTGGTTTTCATTATGTAAATGTGTGGCAAATGTGGAATGTATGTAGTTTGTGGTGAGGGCTTTTAAATGTTCAGAAAACCTGGAAGAAAAAGATCTTCCCGTCTGGCCGATGTAGAATTGTTGGCAATCATTGCAATTTAATTTATAAACCCCTGTTTTGCTGTATATGTCAATGTCTTTGTTAGTATTGTTTATGTGTTTTCTAATGGTGTTGTTGGTTCTGTAAGCTACTTTATAATTTTGTTTCCTAAATGTGTTTGCAATTTTATGTGTATTGGAATTGTAGTAAGTGTTATGTATTTACTGGGTTGTGTGCTGTTGGTCAGATGTGTTTTATTTTTTGTGTTGAGGATTCGTTTGTGTAGTTTATTTATTAATTCGGGGTTGTATCCGTTTTTGACTGCTATGTATTTAATTGTGTTTAGTTCATCTTGGTAGTCATGTGTGTTTAGGGGTATTGAACTAAACACAATTAAATACATAGCAGTCAAAAACGGATACAACCCCGAATTAATAAATAAACTACACAAACGAATCCTCAACACAAAAAATAAAACACATCTGACCAACAGCACACAACCCAGTAAATACATAACACTTACATACTACAATTCCAATACACATAAAATCGCAAACACATTTAGGAAACAAAATTATAAAGTAGCTTACAGAACCAACAACACCATTAGAAAACACATAAACAATACTAACAAAGACATTGACATATACAGCAAAACAGGGGTTTATAAATTAAATTGCAATGATTGCCAACAATTCTACAATGGCCAGACGGGAAGATCTTTTTCTTCCAGGTTTTCTGAACATTTAAAAGCCCTCACCACAAACTACATACATTCCACATTTGCCACACATTTACATAACGAAAACCACAGCTACACAAACATAGAACACAACATGGAAATATTACACTACTTACCAAAAAGTAGAAAACTAAACACAGCTGAACAATTTGAAATATACAGATATCACACACTACAACCAAACAACATATTAAATGAACAGATACATTACAAATCCCATACACTATTCGACACACTGATCCACACACATAATTCGAACCTCAGCGCCAATCCCTTCCCACCATCAACCCCCACCACACACTCCATTCCGTAACGGTTATTCTGTAATCGACAGTTAGTACTCAACCCACTGAAGAAGAGAAACAACATCTCGAAACGTTTGGGAAGTGACAACAGTAAGTTCATAAGTGAAAGTATTATATACATATTATCAAATTAATAAGTGAACGAAGAGGATGCAACAACAAGATAATTTTAATGTAAAAGATGGATTTGATAAGTTCACCATTCTTATAGTACACATATTGAAACTATAATTTTTAGAACAGATTATGATTTAGAAAAATTTTAATGTGCTAATGTTATTGTTATTATTATTATGTAATATACTTACACGTGTATGCATTTTTGTAGAAACTGTGCACTGAAATTTTTATGAAATGTCACATCATGTGGATTCAAATATGTATAAATAATGAGATATTTCCTAGTTAATATTATCACTAAAGTGCGCACACTTGGTACTTAAGGACACCCTATGTTATGCAAGAAAAAAACAACTGGGTGTTGAAAGACACAGTATAAGTGAAAGTCTGTCCACAATGTGATTACATGATGACAATGCCAGTCCAGATTTTAGACCATGGAGACTAACAGAGAAGGCTGACATGAAGAAAATCCACAAGATTTAATGAAGTACAATGGTAGTATAAGTTTTTTGTATAAGGAAAAGTGCAACATAACAGACTTAAAATAATCCTCAAAGGGTCAAAAGTGCTGAAAAATCCTAGGGAGAAATTAAACAAATTGCCAACAATTAGGTCAGGTGAGGTGGAGAAGCCCCAATGTTCTATGATGGAATGATGGGCTTATACATTTTATAGATTATGTTCAATTTTGAAATAGGCCATTGCTTAGTTTTAAGTGTAGATAACTTTTCAAGAACTGAACAATTGTAACAAATCTGAGAAATAGATCTAGAGAAGTTTATAAAACTGAATTCAAGTCTCTTACTAGAACAAGGGTCTAGTGTCAAGTGGAATACTAGGTGTATCTGAGAGCAATGGGAGTTGCTATACTCTGGTCATAAACTACATGGCTTGGTATGATAACATGTAAAACAAAGTACCTTTTGATCATGCATCAACTGGTAACCCTAAAGATAATTTCTGAGCAGTATACGTGTTTTTAAATAATTTTGTGGAGTTCATTAGGTAAGCATCAATAATTACTTTCCAAAATTATTTTTTTTTAAGAACACAATTAAAAATAGTTAATATACAATTAACTTTTAAAGGGGAGAGAAACTTCAACATGGAAGCACATTAATGCAGTTGCAAGGATATAGCTTTTGCAGATATAAGGAATAACATGAATAAAATAACTGATGTGAAGTATATTGTTTTATGTTAGGATACTGGGAAGTCAGAAGACCTATATTATTGAGCAGAAACGTGGATATAGTGCAAAAAAAAGGAACTGAATATTCAGTTTTTGGTTGTGTGAATCTGTACGTAGATCGTTTGCAATTGCTGGAAGTACACAGACTGATTTGTACACTGTACAAGCTTCTTGTGCTCACTTGGTATATGTAGTCAGTGGCGTTGTGATTACAAAGTAAACAGCATGTCAACTTGCAAAATCAAATGGCTCAGAATAAGATACAATTAGTAACTAGGAAGAGATTGGATCACATCCCCCAGGAGTTTCCCTGTTAACTGTCCACTATTATACATGGAATTATGCAAGTAACCCTATCCTTTTATCCTTTCTTCCTTAACCTGCCTACCTCCTTCTTTAGCAAACTTTAACTTACACAGAGCTTTATGACACAAAGTGAGTTGTGTTTTTCTATTCTTCTGTGATTTATTCTGCTTGCTTCAGACTCTACATACGGTATGATTTACAATTTGTAAATTGACATTTTTTGGGGTTAGAAACAAATTTCACTAAATTTTATGTATTAAGACAGATAATAACCCCCCCCCTCCCAAATGAATTTAAAATGATTAAAGTTATAGGGCTTATCTAAAGATATAATGCATTATCTCAAACATTAAGATGGCAAGGTCCTAGGATGGAAAGGACAAGGAAGACTTACCTGACTGACATCAAGACAAGAGTGATGTGTGAGAATTATCACCAAATGAAATGAGTACCAGAAGTCAGAAGCGAGTGGTTGTAGTGACAAGACAGTCTTCAGATTATCATAATGATAGTGCTAATGAAATAAATGATATAATGAAGTCACAAGTAGATGATTAGTAAGAGAAACACACAGCGGCAAAGCACAGACATATATGGGAACGTAATATGTATAAAGAGATAGGCACAAAGGCTATAACAGTGAGAATATTACACACACCTGCTGAGGAGCATCCTTTGCTTCTTTTGCTGCACGTCGAGCAAGATTTGCCTGATGTTTCTTTCCCTGAGTATGAGCCAGATAGCTTCCCTCATTGTTATGTAATGTCAAACACAGTTTACATTCATACGACCCTGAACAAAAACAAAACCAATGTAACAATAACAACTACTAAAATCATACACAAGAAAATCTACATTATGAAAAGAAATAATTTTTCACTGTTACACTTGTAGAATTTGGTCAATTGATATTGCTACATGAAACAGTTTTATCAGATTTGGATCAAAGGAAATTATTTAATACCTTTCAACGTTTTCAGGCTGCAAAATGCAAACAAACGATTCACTCATACACAAATTGTGGTTTGACTGTTAGGTCTCGTTATGTTGTTAGAATGAGAGTTAGTTGGTCTGTTAGGCTGAGGTTCAGGTTGGTAAAACCAGACGTTTCAGCCTCACCATCAGAGGCCATCTTCAGCAGTAAAAGTTTGAAAAAAGTTTTGCCAGTTGTTCACTAAATACCCCAGTACTGATGCGCAAACTATGTTGCGGTCTTAAGTAGGCCCGTTTAAATATATTCATATAGCCAGTACGATGTAAGCTGGACATCAGCATAGACCAATCAGAATTAAGTATTGTCTGATTGCTTCAAGAGCACAACATGCCAAATCCTATTTAAAAGAAGGCTTTCTCCTCTCCAATTAATTGCAGAGGAACCATGCTTGAAGATTTCTATGGACTCCATTCCAGTCTTTTATTAACTACCCACTGAGGACAAGATCTTGGTCTCCTTGAAAATAATACGATGATCAGCGTTAGTGAATGCATGCTCGGCCACTGCAGACTTCTCTGGCTGTCTCAGATGACCACAGCAGCTGTGTTCACCAATGCAGGTGTGGATGCTGTGTTTTATGGTGCCAATGTACACCTGCCCACAAGAGCAAACACTGCATGACGAAAGTGGATCGTTTGCATCTCTCACTGCTCTCAGGAACTGATGTATCTTTCTAGTTGGCTTGAAGATGGGCCTCATGATCCACTGACTTAGCAGTCTGCTGATGCAGTCCGTCACCCCATGAATATAGGGTAGGACCGAGAAACCAACACTCTCCTGTGACACTGACTCTGCCAGCCTGGCAGATCTTCTAAGCCAGACTGCATATCTCACTTCCCTGACACAAGTGAGATGTGTACTCGTCTGCAGTGCTTGTTCGAGAAGCCTCCTTGCCGAGGTACCAGGGCTTGCAGAACCTCATCGCCCCGTCAACCAAGATCTTCAAAACTGCTCTCTTCTGCCTCGGATGATGGTTGGACAGCTTGTGCAGGTACTTATCGGTGTGCATTGGCTTCCTGTACACTTTGTGTCCCACGCTACCATCGGCCTTTCTAAGGACCAAGACATCAGGAAAAGACAACCGACCGGTTGGCTTCTGACCATCTGCCCCTCTCTCTCCATGGTGAACTGGATCTGTGGGTGAGCACTGTTGAGGTGTGCCAGGAACTATCCGAGTTCTTCCTCCCCGTGGCTTTCGACAATGAAGGTGTTGTCAACATAGTTATACCAACACCTCAGCTTAAGCGATGCAGATGAAACTGCCAGCTCCTTGATCTTCTCCACATAGAAGTTAGCCACTACAGGGCTCAGGGGACAGTGGAAGAAGTTCGTCATGAGAATTTGTCAGAACTGTGCAGTCTCATCTGGCGGAAACAAATTAGCAAACGTGGCTGAGATGGGAACCATGGTGAAGAGCAAAATGACATCAAACTTACCACCACATCACCAAGGTTCAACACCATTCCCTGAGCTTCCGAAGGAAATACGTAGAGTCACGCATTTCCAATCCCGTATGCCCAATGTGCAGTTGGAGCAGCTTGGTGAGATGCTTCACCAAGCTGTAGGATGGCGATCTAATAGCACTGATGATGGGACGCAGTGGAACATTAGCTTTATTGCTCTTAGGCAAGCCGTAAAGTCTCTGGGAAAGCACTTCAGAACACTGGATAGCAGCCTTCACATCATGTGCCAGGGAAGATTGCTTGACAAGAAAATTGGCCCTTTTTAGGACTACTGCCATTGGATCCCTCCGTCCTGAGTTTTTTATAAGTTTCCAGATCCCAAAGTTCCTCACCCTTCCTCTGGTAGTCCTCGGTGTTCATCACAACTGTTGCACTCACCTTATACACTGGTAAGATGATGATGGAGTCATCTGCTTTCATCGCCCGCAAAGCTTGAAGTTCCACCAACAAATTTTTCTTTGCTGGACCGGTTCTTCTAAGGGCCCAAACAGCTTTGTAGTAGACCTTGTCTGCTGGGCCTGGTCTGTTATGTCTAGTTTCTTGTCTTAGACACAATGCAATTAGAATTTCATGAAATTCAGACTAAGTCAAAAGAATTTAACTGGAAATGTGACAGACTACACTCGAACCATCGAGTACATGGCTCTGATATTTTATATATGTGGTGAGAATAAAATCATGTGTAAAAACTTCCACCAATCATGTTACTGGAATTCATTCATGTCATCATAGTAATGGGCCTGTAACAGTACTGTGTTGCCATGTTCTTACTGAGATAAATAGGTGGTCAGTGTTGCAGCGCTCAGTAAGCGTAAAGCTTCCCATGTATAGTTGGCAACACTACAGCAAAATGTCAGAGTTGCTTACTCAATGGCTCGAGTATAGCAGAGGCATGGAAAGAAGTATAAATGGAATATTGGAGATCTTGAAGATAACCTTAAGATAAGCTAGAGTTTATTTCTTGAAGAATAAATAGTGAGTTTCCCATGGCTCTAATAATTCACCAATAATCCTGACAGCCTGTATCATTGTTACAATTCTTCTTAAGGTTTTGGCCTTTGAAATCCAATGTTATCTTCAGGATTGCGTTATGAAAAAAAAAATGTATAGATAACTGATAACAAAAAAACAGTTACCAATGCATAGTATAAAATAACATTCATAACCATAAAAAGTGAGCCTCTGAAGAAGCTTGTCAACAGGGTTCACACTGAGGTAAAATTCAATTAAAATTGTATATAAAAATAGTGTTCGAAACAGGCAAGAGCAGAAGAGACCTGTAAAAGAGATCATGATCTACTGTAGTCAAGAGGATTATAAATTATTTATTAGAAATAATTAATTTATCATTTCTTTATGTTTATATTGGTATACTCAGTAGCTCCATGTACAGTTGGCCTTAATTCCATTACTGAGTTTACTGTAGTGTGGATGAACTCTATAGGTAGGTCAAGTTCTTGTATGCATATCCCTTCCAAATCCTTCAATATACTTCCCTTATGTGCTGCTACAAATGGTACATTGTTTTTATGTATTAGGCTAAAAGTTGGTGACCATACTAATTTTATGTAATGAATGTGGGTGAGGAAGAGACAAATTATCAAGCAATCCACTTGCTTATATTTACTGTGGTTAATACAGTACATAATTTATGCATAGAGGATAACTCATTTGATGCAGTTATAGGAAATAGGGGATATTATACTAACAGTAGACTATTGAGAAGCAAACTTATTATTCGTAACACAAAAATAAAAATATTGTTACGACGGTCTACTTGATCATCGTAGGTACAGTGGAAAACAAAATATAAGACACCAATTAAGTCACTAATCTCCAGCTTTAATTTTCACAGTTAAACAGTTCGTAATTAACAACACAGTCTCTTACAACAAATCAAATAAAAATTGTTCACACACAATAAAATGTCAACTACTATTAAACACAATTGTATTACAATTATACCACCCGATTATGAAACGCAACACTTCACTAATAACCAATTGAACGTACACAGTAATATAGCCCGATAATAACTCGAACCACACTAAATATATCGCAACTATACTGAACTACTAAGGCCGCTGATGCCTTGTATTTATGCAAGGCTCACAGACCAGAAGATTCCGAACTACACCTTATCTCTAAACTACGACATAATTAATTGCGGCCTTGACACATTCCGCGCGGCTGGCGGCTTCCAGAAAAGTCTCGCGAGTGCATGTTGACATCACATACGCACGCAACATTGTAGAGGAACAAACTTTCTACCTTTTTATACGCCCCATATTCCACTTACCCATATTCCGTTAAACTTACCTTTTATATAAAAACTCCCCAGAAGATTCCAAACTCGCTAACAGGTCGCCACGATGTTTTAAGGATATACATCGAAACCATAATACTTACACTTACTTAATTTTGATCATGTAATGCCCTTATATCAGAAGATTCACAAGTTTCGTTTTAGACAAATTCTCGATGCAGAACTCAGATTATGGGTGTAACGTAATAATTATTCTAACACATATATTTGTTTTTTGTTAAATCAAACTTTTATTTTTTTATCAAATTTAAAATACTCTCTTTCTTTTGCTTTCTTTATAAAATGTTATTGCCTTATCTCTCTATGATATATTTACTTATATTATACAAACAAACCAATACTTTTACCTTTAATGTTTCTCCCTTATTTCCTCACACACACTCTCACACGCTAAATACAGATTTTCTTTTACCCCCCGTTTATTTAAAGAGCTCTTTTTACCAATAGTTTTAATTTCACTTTTAATTTCCTGTTTTACTCATCCGCACGTGCTGTTCGCCATTGTTCATCCATACTTTCACTTTCACACTGTATTGTCCAACTTTCTTCTTTATTCCACTATTTACATTTAAAACGAAAACTGTTAATATAGCAGAATCACGGTTTACTGTTACTTTTAAATATTTTTGGGGCAGGCCGTGCGTGCTTACACGCACGGCCTCCCGTCACTAATTTACTGAGACTGTTCCTGGGTTGCCGTCATAAAGAGAGCCAAATGTATGAACAAAAAAAAAAATATCAAGTTTTAAGAATATTTATATCGGAATAAATGCACAATAGTATACAGAACATTACAAAATGCAGAGCAGAGCTGAAATACTGCAATAAAATTTTTGAAGATTTTTTAATCCTGAAGTACTACATAGGAAAATGTCCAATCGGTCACACCTCTAAACACAGAGGAAAACGTCATAAAACAATGCTAGAATGATGTAATTATATGAATTAAATTAAAATTCATTGTCATTAACTGACCTCTGGTGAAATTGCTATATATTTGTTTTTATTTTTAAGGAAATTTTCAATAAAATATTAACAATTTCAGTTTGGTTGTATTTACAAAGGCAACTTTAACAATAAACTAACCTCATACCAGGAGATATTTCCAAACACATCAGCATAGTAACAATCAGTGGTGTATAATATCACCAAAATGAAAATGAACAAAATTTCTCGGATTAAAAGTTGAAATTATCCGAATCGTGGCCGTGACTGATTGGACAAACAATGATGTGATGTCAATAAATGTATTAAATAACTATAGTAACTGTTGGAATGTATTATGCTAAATAAATTATGCAGAGATTGATTAGAATAAGTGTATTCAATTAAAGATCAAAGTTACAAATGAAGAGTATCATGACAACTGAGAGTAACGCAGTTACTCTGCTGACAGACCTCACAGGACTAAAACATTCAAATACAACAAGAACAGAGAACATACAAAATACACAGAAAATTTATTTAATTTCAACAGTAACAAAGTATATGACTAACTATAGTTATACTATAACTATAATTATTTTATAAGTATAGTTATAGTATTTATATAGTCGTACACTAAACAAGTGGCAAGTTGCAGATAAATTTAGTTAAGAGCATTTCAAATTTTTCTTCATTATTTAGATTAAAATAATAATTTTCAACAGGTTCGTGGTATGTAATTTCAGCTGTATTCCATTTTATGGAAAGTGTATTATTAATTCATTATACAAATTCACAATAAAACGTTTCATATATATATTTTTTTCGTAAAAAAACTTGTATGTTCAAGGTAGGGACAGTGACAGATTGGACAAAACGTCATTACATAATTCGTTTTTGTTACGTTTTATTGCTTTTTTCAACAGGTAAGTGGGTATAATTTTTTCAAAACAATCATTTATGAAATATATACCATTTTTAATAGTAAAAATATTACAATTATTTCGTTACAAGCTTGGGACTTAAATTGTCCCTCTTTGATGGCAGCCCTCCTGTATTATCAACTGCACTGCTTGACGAATGGTGACCAACTGGGCGAACCTCGTGCGCGCTTGGTTGCATGCATGCCTAGCGTTAGGCGTTGGTCGCGCGGTCTCAACTCGTTCTGTGATTGGTTGGTTTAAAATGTTCTGGAAGCTGTGTGCCGTAACTATGGAATTTCGTTACGGCAACATACGAGTATTGTTTAAGTCAAATTATGGCAATAAGAAGCATTCGTTTTGCTGTGTGGTCCATAGTTGCGTTGTGCCGGTGTAAATCCGGCTATCGAAGGTTTTAGTTAAAGTTTTTTTTAATTGTCAAATAAAGTGAATGCAGGGGTCGGCTGAAGCGACCTTTGTTCGGCTCGGTTACGGTTGCGCGCGCAACTTATAGAAAGGGGAGCATTTGGCTCTGCTGCTAACGGCAGATGACTCACTGCCCCGCTGCGAGATACAACGGTCCGTCTTCCTCTTTGAACAATTACGGCGTAGTTCCTGTGTCTACATGACTGGCTGAAGCATAAACGACTCCCGGTAAGAAGTGCATTATCTTATGTCTTTATAAGTAATTATATATATGGATAATTAATAACAAGAGGTATGCAACCATATAAAATACGTAATTATGTGTGTGCGACCCGACAGGTTTTATATTAAGAGAAACTCATTGTTCAGCAAATTACTTAATGTTCAGTATATAGCTCATGTTCCGTTTATTATTACTAGAATAGTGTGAGAGGTATTGCGATTGTCATTGTCATGATAAAAGTGTACTACATTAAAAAAATTAAGGGCTAAATGTTAGTGCGTAGTCAGTTAGTCAACTATGTCCATTCATGCAGTAGACTGTCGGGGAGCTATTTAATTAACTGTACAGTAGAGTTTCTTTGTGTGAACTTCCTTAGATGAAATTTTATTAATGTTAAAACATTCTTAATGCTGTGAGTGCCTTGCAGTTGAATTTTTGGTCAAATAATGATTATCACTCACCACGTGGCAGCTTAACCTGCAAAGTTCTGTTAAGGCAGGTAGCCAGTGAGCTGATGACTTTTATATTACGCCACGTTTAATAAAGTCCGTTAATTATTCAAATTTACTTATTCCATGGCTGATTTTCTACCCTTTAAGCTGGTTGCAAAAACTTTATTAATGAAAATTGTGCTTTTATTGAGAGTTAGTTGGAGGCCAGTTCTGAGGTTAATTACCTGAACTCGGGTGTATATTTTTGGTGAACATTTCTCTAATTTATATAAATTAACAGGGTTCTTGAATTAAGCCAGAGATTTGGCCTTGCTGATCGCCGTACACCTGCATCAGTCATGGACCATTAAACAAGATCATGTCCGAAGAGGGAGCTGGTGACTCGTTCTCGATGTAGCACTTATGCAGCAGTACTAAGGTGATATTCACACTTTTATTTTCCTTTTTGGGGCCGGGCCGGCAGTGCGCCTGTTTTACATTAAATATCTTTGAAGCCATGTGACCACGTGTCCAGACTGTCTGCTAGAAAGGAGAGCAGCTGATCATGACTCTCAACATTATAAGTTAAATTCAAGTACACTTTTTTATAACTGATTTACATAACACTAAGTGCACTGCTTGTAATTGTGTGCTGCACTGGGGGAGCGTGCCGGATATTTTTCTACACTTGGACATTTTACAGGTTGCATCTCATCATTTTACTCTTTACAAAATTTATAGAACAGGTTAGTAGCTCTGTTCCGGCTGGAACAGCAATGAATAATATTAACTTCACTATGGGTTTAACATCTAAGGGCTGGGGGTTTTCCTTTGTTGTTTTTGGGCCGTTTTCTGGGGTTTAAAAGGGGACTTAGTTTTTCTCTGACACATGTTGGTGCAACCTCAGGCAGGTTGGAGGCCTGTCAAACTTTGTCAACCACATGCTGGCGCGCTGCCACAGCTGCTAGGACACCACCACCTTATTGTATTTTTTCATTTTAATTATATTTATAGAGCCATTCGGGGTTAATAGAAAATAATTTGTTTTTTTTTCTGGACATATATTAGTTGATTTTGCTCCTTACAAAAGGGCTATACCGATTGTTTTTCTTAACTGGCAAAACACATATTGATTAACTTTCACTTGTAGTATCTGCTGTTTAATTTTCTTTAACTATAAAACATGTACTCATTATTTTTTTTGTAAAACATATATTGTCTAAATTTTTCTGAAATTGTAAATCCTCGAGTGAGTAATTTCTGATTGTTAAAGTACATATGGATTTTTAAATCTTTCGGAATTTGTGAAGTAAAGTAACCGTTTAGAATTGTATAACAACCGTTTGAAATCAGGTGATGTAGTTCTGTAAATTTTTATCTAATGCTGTGAAAGGAACTTAAGGTTCATACGCTCATGATGGGTCATTGATCATTGGAATGCTATACAAATGGGCGGTCCGGTTTTATTTATGCGTTATGAGTTTTATCATCCTTTCTGGGGGTTCTGGCTTTTATATAAATCTACATAAACGGGTTCTTGATGAGCGAACATTTTATCACTGCTGGGTTCTGAGTATTGTAGTTACATTGCCTGCAGGGCGGGTGCATTCCAGGGGCATTCGTGTTAGAATTAATGTAATTGTGAGTCTATGTGCTTTATGTTTCTGTGTGTGTTGTGATGTTTGTCCGTGTCTAGCTAGCCACAAGATGGGGGAGAATTTTATATTTATATATATATATATTCACTGAGTTTATACACACTTGTTATGCTGTTATATGTTTATATATATTGTCACGACACAAATAGCCAAACCCGTACCAGAGATAAAAAAATATTTATAATTGTAAAAAATACTTCTTATCAAATGAAATGATTGATTTTAAATAAAAATATAAGGAATATGACACGACAATACAACGACTTTAACCCAACCCAAGTGATTGAGACAAAAACACAAACATAAAGAAGGGAACCACGGAACATACTTAGTAAAATGTAAATATTTTAAAGTGATTGAGACAACAACCCAAACATAAAGAAGGGAACCACAAATAAACAACGAGGATAAGAAAATAATAAACCTAAACCACAAGGAAACAAGTTTATGGGTTTAAATGACCCCAAAATGTCCCAAGAAACGGATGAAAGGACCTAATATATTAAACGAACAAGGAAAATGAAGAAGGAGGGAGACGAGCAAAAGTGAAAACCAAGAATGGTTCACCAAAATAAGTAAAATAGCACTCACCAAGAACATTGAAACCAAAACAAGGGTTACCAGGAGGAAGAAGAGATAACGGTTACTACCCATTAAAAAGGCAACCAGAAACCACAAATTAGAATTGTTATTAGTCAGTAAGTATTAGTTATTAAGTATTAATTGTCATTAGGATTAAGTCATGAAAGAGAAATAAGTATAGGGGTCACCCACTATCAAACAAATGATATAAACAGGGATATAGTGTAATAGTGTAGGTGTAAGAACCCCAAAGTGAAGTGTGACACTAGTGAAATTGTAATTAACAATAAGTGATTTACAAGTGAAGGTAAGGTAAAAGTTGGAAATAAACAGTGCATAGATAACTGATAAATAAGTAGTATTAAAAGTGAATTATAGTATAAGGGATAGAAAAACACTAGAAGTGATAATGACTTTTTATTTAAAAAGATGTTCAATAGAGTTAAGTTAACTATAGCCAGTAGTAAGTAAAAAGGGAGGATTCCAGAATAGAATAAATTGAAGGTGTTACCATGGAGGGAATATAAAAATTGTTTAGAGATTGAGAAGTCAAAAAACTAACAAAGATACCTAATTTATAAAGGACTATTATTAATTTAATAACAAGTGATGTTGTTTATCACAACACAGATAATATGTGTTATAAACTAAAAAATTAGCAAATAAGGATAAGTTAGGAGTGAGTGATGATATCTCTTAATCAAAACAATAACTCTAATAACTTATAAAAAATTGTGTTCATGTTATTGTTAGAAGAGGATATGGCTGAATGCAATGTGCAGTCCATAAACCTAATGTTATATTTTTAAGATTGAAATAAGGAGAACAATATTGAATAATAAACAAAACACCTACAGACTCAAAACACAACACAACTAATAAAAATAACAAAGTAAGCCCAATAGGCTGAAACAAAATGTGATTGGAACGAAATAAGTACATTATTATAATGGCTACTTAGGCCTAGGAAAAACATAACTGTCAGAACCAAACATACAAAGATTATAACAAATTGAATCAGAATTTAGAAAATCTGAGGTGAAGGAATCACCAAGGATAAATTGTAGATCATTTATAACACAAAATATTGTAATAGGCATTATTATATAAAAAGAAATGTAATTAACAAGCATTAACATAATTGTAAAAACTTAAAATCTGAAAATACCCAAGCTTGTGGGGTATCAAAATAATCTATGAACGAGAATAAATACTATAGTGACAATATTTAATAACCAGGAAGGAAGATGGAGGAATAACAGTAATCAGAAGATATACGAAGGATTCGAAGTTTCGATAACAATACATCAACTCAAAATAAGCCTATTCGAAAAATACCGTTACTATGGAAACAGCGGTTGTTGACAAGAAAATACCGTTAGAAATTAGTAGAGAGAAAAAAAGAAGCGAAGCGTCACCAAGCCATACAGATGCAGAAGTTCGGAAGAAAGTTTTTTCAGTGTAAACCATGAAAATAATAGTATAAAGTTGCTGAAAACTAATCGTCAAAGAAGCAGATGACCACTACAACCAATATTACAAGACCCAAGACCTGAATAAACGGAAATTATCCATAAATAGAACGTCCAAACACAAGACGAAAGGACGCCACATTTTAACGAAGCCCAAAATCCAAGAAAACTGATTTGATGCAGCCAATTCCTATCTCGAACCAACTACAAAGGCCTCTATGCACGTCGAATTGTTAAGTACTATCCAATTATTTATTTTTCACCAACCCTAATCACTTTAAATAATTTTGAAAGGTAAAATTACCACACTATAAAGATAATATTTCTCTTTCATAGAGTATTTAAGCAAATTAAAACATAATGAAACATTGTTAACATAAAATAACCTAAGAATTGAACACGAACTTACAGAACACCTTTACAACACCACACAACAGATTGTAACAACACACTTTATATTTCCTGTACTCTTAGATTAAGGTAATTTGTATTTTTATTGTAACCATTGTAGTTCTCTAACTCATAGTCAAAAGAATCCACGGATTTTGAAACCAAAACATTGTAATACGCCTAACGTAAACAGACGCTAGGTTAAATGGTTTCTAAATTAATTCGCCGCCCTGAAAATAAGATCTCATGTAATCAAACGATAATTATTTTGTTGTAATTGTAAATGTTTCCAGTTATCACCATTAAAAAATATTCATTACAGGGAGTAACAAGCGTTATCATTTCTTAGGGAGTGCTATATAATAATTACTTGTATTGAAGAATAAATTGTAGCAGTAAGCTAGTTGCCAGTTAGTCGTCAGAAGCGACGATTGAGACGGCTGTACGAGCGGGAACGATTCGAATACACCAACCCGCTACGCTGATAACTTGTTCAAATACGGTTTTTAGTTGTTTTGTAAAACGACTTGGCGCCACCCGGGATTATCACACCCCCTAAGAATAACAGGTAAGGTTACTGCCGTAATATACAGGTGATCAGAACTACGCTACGAACATCGCTAGCCACCCAGATTACTGTAACGACCCGGTGCGAGGCGAACGCACTAATCATCCAAAACACATTATTTTATGTACACATTTTGCAGGTACGACTCAGGTGGATTGTTACAGATTGGCGACCAACCGGTGAGGCTGTAAAAGAAGGCCCACGGCGGCTATGAAGAGACATTCAATGTTTACCAGACAGGATAAAAAGAAAGAAATTGAAAGTGAAGGCCAGCCAGAAGAGATGGAAGAAATTGAAGAAATAATCGGGGAGTTAGTCGAAGAGGACGTTCAGGAAAACCAACCTGAAAATCCAGTTCAGCCAGAACCGGAAGTGGAAGTAATGGTAGGGGACCAACCTAGCAAACCCACTCAGAAGGAAGACCTGAGCACGCAAGAGATGCTCAGGAGGATGATGGAACAAATGTACCAAGACAAGGAAGAGAGAAGACAAGACAAGGAAGAGTTGAATAAAAAATTAGAGTCAACCAATACAAAACTAGAATCATTGCAAGCGGGAAGGAGAGAAGACAAAGAAGAATTGAATAAAAAATTAGAGTCATTGAGAAGGGAAGACAGGGAATTCCTGAACGAAAAACTGGACCAAAATAAGGAAGAATTGAAGAAGCAATTCAAGGAGGACTTAGAGATCCTGAATAACAAAATGGAAAACAACCGAGAGGCGTTAGAAAAGAAGAGTGAGGAGTTGAAGAAACAAATAAAAAAGGATCTTGAAGTGTTAAATGACAAGATTGAAAACAACTGTGAAACACTCCAAAAACAATTGAAGGAAGAAGGTGAGAAATCAAAAGATGAATGGAGGCAACAGTTGGCGGAGTGCAAAAATGAAATCAAACAGACTATCACTGAGACGAACGAAACAGTAATACACGTCCAGGAAGAGTTGACTGAAAAAATAAATCACGTCCAAGAGGAAGGAACCCTCAGGATCCAAGAAATACAGAAAACCACCACCGACGAGTGTAACAAAAATAAACAGGAGGTGCTTCAAGAGCTGAAGGAGAGGCACAAGGAAATCCAGACAGATGTCAGCGAACGCGTTGAAAGGGTATATACCACCATCAACAAGATTGACGAGGAAACGCAAGAAAATAAAGAAAAAATTAGACAAATCAGTCAGAAAGAGAAGCAAATGCAAGAGGAACTGGACGCTTTGAGGGAGAAGCCTTGCAGTAGTACTCACATATTTACGAATGAAAATAGGGAAGTGATCAACTTCAAGAGTTACCGAAGAAACCCCATAGAATTTCTGAAAAGGGTGGAGGAGCTCATCGAGAGGAACAGAGATACCAGATGGACAACGGTGAGAAGTCTCATCGACGAGATGTTTCGAGACACAAATGACAATTGGTGGACAGCCACACGAACAGAAATCAGCAGTACGCAAGAATTTAAAACGTTGTTTCGTGAAAAGTACTGGTCGGAGTCGACCCAAAATGTAGTGAGGAACGATATAAGCAATGGGAGATATGAGCCACAGGCTGGGCATACATTAACGTCTTACTTCTTGGGCAAGGTCTGCCTAGCCCGAAATCTCGAACCAAGGATACCCGAAGAATCCCTAGTCATCCAACTGGGATATCACTACGAAGACGCCATACAGAGGGCCAGGAGACAGGGACAAATAAAGACCATACAGGGAATGGCCAACTTGCTGGAAGACCATGAAAACGATAGCCAGTACAAGAAGAATCGTGTGATCAACCAAAGGTACAACCGGGGGAATGAAAGTTACAACGTGCCAAGCCACAACTTACCCTATAGTAATACCCAGAACAACTACCGGAACATAATAAATCGTAACCCAAATAATTACCCAGGGGACCAACCATTCCATCGGAATCAACCCAACTACAATCAAGGTAACCAACCAACCAACAGAGATCATCCGAGTTACAACCAGGGGAACCAACCAATTAATAGAAATGCACAAAACCCTAGTGCACCGAATAATCACAACAGGGGGATAGAACAAGGAAGGAATACAAATGGCCACCCAAATAATCACAATTACTATGGCAACCGGTACGACCCGAATTACCCATATAACAGAGGAAACGGGAGTAACCAAAATAGGGGTGACATGAGGCGTCAAGTCAATTTTATCAGCAGGAGGAGACAAAACAACCATCGACGATATTGTCCCATTAGAACCAGCACAGTGTACAACGATTCCCAAAATGACGACCAGCAAGCTACAGGAACAAGAACAATAGAACCACCTCGAAATGAAAATAACCGCCGACAGGAACCCAACACCAACCAAAATAATAGCGAGAATTGGGTGACAGTCCATGAGAATCCGGGTTTTTCAATATTGCGTGATATGGCAAGTAATGACGAAGGACACCGGACAGCGCAGGTAAACTAAAAAGGTCAGTGAGAAACCACCAGGACCCTTCACATGACCAATCACTTGGGTTAAATCGACAAACCACGACGGAAAGTGAAACAAAGAAGATAACCATAATATCAAACAATTATTTGAAGGACATCAGGGAAGAACTTCTGGAGGAGAAGAATAACCCCTTGTCAACAACAAATAGTGAAATAGTGCATATAAAAGCCATTATTAATGGAATCAACACTGTCATAATGATCGATACTGGGTCAAATGTATCTCTCATAAACCAACCTGAATTGGAGCGGATCCAGGCCAACTCCAATATACCTATCCCGACTTTACCCATAAATAATATCGTCATAATTGGTGCCACAGGCAAACAAAATAAGACCATCAGAAAACAGGTCTCTTTAGAGCTGAACAGTCAAAACACAATCATACCCATTATTTTTCTTGTCGCAAATGGATTACCATTTAACATGTTAATTGGATGCAACGCACTGAGACAACACTCAGCAATTATTGACATGCAGAAGGGAATAGTAGTGCTTACTTCTGAGAAGGGAGTGTGGACAGCCAATATAATCAACAGTAACCCAACACAACCAACCCTAAATCATCATAAGGGGTTAAAGAGCTATTATTGCCAGACATATCAACCATCAATCACCATAGAAGATGAAGAAGAAGAAACGGCTGATCGATGGAACGCATAATAATGCCATGGAATTATCCAGAATAAATGTCATCCATCAGACATTTGAAGGAGAAGAGGAGCAAGACAACAAAGAGTGTAATAAGAAAGAGAAGGCAATAAGGAAGGAAAGAGAAAAGGAGTAGATCAACATATAATTAACAAGGTCCAACGTATAATAATAAATGAACCATATGTCATCACAAAGGACAATGGAAACAACACTTACGAGATAAGTAATATAACCACCAAAAAAGTAAAAGGAGTGTACAACCAAGCTTCCATAAAGAAGTTCTATGAAGAAAACTAAATAACTGGAATACGTTCATCCAGAATAAGTGTGACTATCATACACTTGAAGGAGAAGAGGTGCATAATAACGAAGTGTCGAACAAAAAGGAGAAGGCTATAATATGGAATGGAAATGATAATATAATAAATCCACAACCGTGAGAATTGAAATGATACCAAAATAAAATTATATATACAATAAAATGTACGGCCATATGTCATCACGAAGGACAGGTAACTGTAAATAAAATACAGATACCAAAATTCAAAAATTATGTGAGCACAACTTGCAACAACAGATCGATGACTTATGAGGTCTAAAATAAAAAAATATCAAAACAAAGGAATGAGATACATAAATTCCTACTAAGTGAAATCAGCTTACAATATATTAAAAGTTGATGTGTGAAGTATATGAAATAATTAAACAAAATGTACCAAAATAGGAATACGCTACACAAATTCCTATGGTGTAAGAAAATTAACTTACAAAGAATTAATACAAACTGAAATATACAAAAATAAAATCAGACCAAACCTGATAAGATAAGTACATGAAATTATAATAATGAATCAAAGATATTTATCTGTAAAATAAAAAATCTAAACTGGTACAAAGAAAGAGAGAAGTTATGTATGAATCAAATATACAAGCTATGGCTAAAGCAAAATATTGCTAATTAACTGAGAAAAGTATACCAATGTCTAAGATAATTAAAATGATCACAATGAGAATTGAAAACCGAAAAATGAAAAGTTAATGATGAAATTAACATATAAATAAATAAAAAACAATCAATGTATGAGCAAATGATAGTATATAGTCAAGGTACAGCGGAAGGAAGAATGAGTAAAAGGCCAAAGTGATCTAAAAACAAACCACAAGGTGGACAATCCCAAAATATATTATTATTATTAAGTCACAAGTTGACAAAAAAGGTATTTATGATTGACTGTTGAAAAGTCCAGCAATCAAATAAACTGAGCAGAGATGACGTGCCTCTGGTCTCAGAAAAATGAGTAGTAATGGGAGAAACCAGCTACTAAAGTTAGGGAAAAAATTGTGTATAAGGGAGAACACACCAATGGAAATAAAAAGAAAAACAGATCCAAATAAAATGGAATGAATTCAGTAAGAAGAGAAATAAAGAATGGAGAAACAACCAAGAAAGAAAAGGAAAAAGGTTATGTATAACTGATAATTTCATAAAAAACTATACTAGTGTTTTATCAAAATGATCAATTTTAAAGGAGAGGCATTATGTCACGACACAAATAGCCAACCCCGTACCAGAGATAAAAAAATATTTATAATTGTAAAAAATACTTCTTATCAAATGAAATGATTGATTTTAAATAAAAATATAAGGAATATGACACGACAATACAACGACTTTAACCCAACCCAAGTGATTGAGACAAAAACACAAACATAAAGAAGGGAACCACGGAACATACTTAGTAAAATGTAAATATTTTAAAGTGATTGAGACAACAACCCAAACATAAAGAAGGGAACCACAAATAAACAACGAGGATAAGAAAATAATAAACCTAAACCACAAGGAAACAAGTTTATGGGTTTAAATGACCCCAAAATGTCCCAAGAAACGGATGAAAGGACCTAATATATTAAACGAACAAGGAAAATGAAGAAGGAGGGAGACGAGCAAAAGTGAAAACCAAGAATGGTTCACCAAAATAAGTAAAATAGCACTCACCAAGAACATTGAAACCAAAACAAGGGTTACCAGGAGGAAGAAGAGATAACGGTTACTACCCATTAAAAAGGCAACCAGAAACCACAAATTAGAATTGTTATTAGTCAGTAAGTATTAGTTATTAAGTATTAATTGTCATTAGGATTAAGTCATGAAAGAGAAATAAGTATAGGGGTCACCCACTATCAAACAAATGATATAAACAGTGATATAGTGTAATAGTGTAGGTGTAAGAACCCCAAAGTGAAGTGTGACACTAGTGAAATTGTAATTAACAATAAGTGATTTACAAGTGAAGGTAAGGTAAAAGTTGGAAATAAACAGTGCATAGATAACTGATAAATAAGTAGTATTAAGAGTGAATTATAGTATAAGGGATAGAAAAACACTAGAAGTGATAATGACTTTTTATTTAAAAAGATGTTCAATAGAGTTAAGTTAACTATAGCCAGTAGTAAGTAAAAAGGGAGGATTCCAGAATAGAATAAATTGAAGGTGTTACCATGGAGGGAATATAAAAATTGTTTAGAGATTGAGAAGTCAAAAAACTAACAAAGATACCTAATTTATAAAGGACTATTATTAATTTAATAACAAGTGATGTTGTTTATCACAACACAGATAATATGTGTTATAAACTAAAAAATTAGCAAATAAGGATAAGTTAGGAGTGAGTGATGATATCTCTTAATCAAAACAATAACTCTAATAACTTATAAAAAATTGTGTTCATGTTATTGTTAGAAGAGGATATGGCTGAATGCAATGTGCAGTCCATAAACCTAATGTTATATTTTTAAGATTGAAATAAGGAGAACAATATTGAATAATAAACAAAACACCTACAGACTCAAAACACAACACAACTAATAAAAATAACAAAGTAAGCCCAATAGGCTGAAACAAAATGTGATTGGAACGAAATAAGTAAATTATTATAATGGCTACTTAGGCCTAGAAAAAACATAACTGTCAGAACCAAACATACAAAGATTATAACAAATTGAATCAGAATTTAGAAAATCTGAGGTGAAGGAATCACCAAGGATAAATTGTAGATCATTTATAACACAAAATATTGTAATAGGCATTATTATATAAAAAGAAATGTAATTAACAAGCATTAACATAATTGTAAAAACTTAAAATCTGAAAATACCCAAGCTTGTGGGGTATCAAAATAATCTATGAACGAGAATAAATACTATAGTGACAATATTTAATAACCAGGAAGGAAGATGGAGGAATAACAGTAATCAGAAGATATACGAAGGATTCGAAGTTTCGATAACAATACATCAACTCAAAATAAGCCTATTCGAAAAATACCGTTACTATGGAAACAGCGGTTGTTGACAGGAAAATACCGTTAGAAATTAGTAGAGAGAAAAAAAGAAGCGAAGCGTCACCAAGCCATACAGATGCAGAAGTTCGGAAGAAAGTTTTTTCAGTGTAAACCATGAAAATAATAGTATAAAGTTGCTGAAAACTAATCGTCAAAGAAGCAGATGACCACTACAACCAATATTACAAGACCCAAGACCTGAATAAACGGAAATTATCCATAAATAGAACGTCCAAACACAAGACGAAAGGACGCCACATTTTAACGAAGCCCAAAATCCAAGAAAACTGATTTGATGCAGCCAATTCCTATCTCGAACCAACTACAAAGGCCTCTATGCACGTCGAATTGTTAAGTACTATCCAATTATTTATTTTTCACCAACCCTAATCACTTTAAATAATTTTGAAAGGTAAAATTACCACACTATAAAGATAATATTTCTCTTTCATAGAGTATTTAAGCAAATTAAAACATAATGAAACATTGTTAACATAAAATAATCTAAGAATTGAACACGAACTTACAGAACACCTTTACAACACCACACAACAGATTGTAACAACACACTTTATATTTCCTGTACTCTTAGATTAAGGTAATTTGTATTTTTATTGTAACCATTGTAGTTCTCTAACTCATAGTCAAAAGAATCCACGGATTTTGAAACCAAAACATTGTAATACGCCTAACGTAAACAGACGCTAGGTTAAATGGTTTCTAAATTAATTCGCCGCCCTGAAAATAAGATCTCATGTAATCAAACGATAATTATTTTGTTGTAATTGTAAATGTTTCCAGTTATCACCATTAAAAAATATTCATTACAGGGAGTAACAAGCGTTATCATTTCTTAGGGAGTGCTATATAATAATTACTTGTATTGAAGAATAAATTGTAGCAGTAAGCTAGTTGCCAGTTAGTCGTCAGAAGCGACGATTGAGACGGCTGTGCGAGCGGGAACGATTCGAATACACCAACCCGCTACGCTGATAACTTGTTCAAATACAGTTTTTAGTAATTTTGTAAAACGACTTGGCGCCACCCGGGATTATCACACCCCCTAAGAATAACAGGTAAGGTTACTGCCGTAATATACAGGTGATCAGAACTACGCTACGAACATCGCTAGCCACCAAGATTACTGTAACGACCCGGTGCGAGGCGAACGCACTAATCATCCAAAACACATTATTTTATGTACACATTTTGCAGGTACGACTCAGGTGGATTGTTACAATATATATATATATATATATATATATATATATATATATATATATATGTATTTACTGAATTTATACACACTCGTTATACTATACACCTATTGTTTTCTTTAATACTGTTAAAGCAGGGCTTAAATTATTCGTGATATTTATGATTCATGGGGGGGAATAATTATGTCATAGAGTTGGCCTGCATGTATGAATTCTAGGCATACAATAAACTTGTTCTTGTTACATTACAGCTGAGTTTCATTGCAAGTCCCGTCATACTGGACCCGGCACAATTTTTGCTTCTCTAGGCTCCAGCCTAGTCCTAATTGACTTGTGGCTTCTCTTTCAAAAAAAAATATTAAAATGAAATAAGTTGTTGGATACTCATAAACAAAAAAAAAGGGACATAAAAGGAAAGAGGGGTCACAGCGTGATATATGGATACCCGCACGCCATCTAGTAGCGATGCGACGCGTCTTGAGTTTCACTGCTCCGCTGTGAGGGGCCGTTTCTGGTTGTTGGCTTAGACACGTGTCGTGCTCTCTCTCGCGTCAGCCTTCATCCTGGCGAGACGTTTTCTTGTCGGGCTTCTGGAAAAAGTTTTTAATTGTTTTCTTTAATACCGGGCGTATGATTTTTATTATGGCTGGCTGAGTATCTAAGTGTGCCCAGGGGTGTCTGCGGCCCATTCTACCGTGACCCGAGCGTCAGACCAAGATGAAATGTAAGAAGATCAAGGAACTTATACGGGGCTAATGTGCTAATTACAATCTCGACAGGTATGTCTGGAGAACAACGTTTCTTGTGGGCTGTGGAAGTGAATTTTTGCAAAAAGAAAATTATTAACTTATTCCTATGTGTGCATTTGGCACTACTTGATTCTCTCGTCAAGTGAGGTCCTGGCTAGTTATCTTAACACAAAAAAAAAAAACTTTTGCTTTAATTCTTGATGTTTTTTACTTTACTTAATATCTGGAATACCCAGGTTATTTTAATGATTGCAAATTCATTTCTGAACTCAAGTTTTTCTTTTAAAATTCTGTTGAACTGGACTGGCATCTGATATTTCTTTTAATTGTGAGGACAGCTTCTTATGCTGTTAGTAAGTGATACTAATACCTTATATGCAAAGCTATTTTAAGATTTAAAAAAAAAAAAATCTTTAAAAAGCGAAATGTGTTAAGATACTACTGGTGAATCGGTATCTATTTAAACTTTGCTGGGTGAAGGCACTTCCCGGCTTACTAGAGTGAAGCATGCCTAGTTCCTTTATTTTCTCTGAGAAGGTCTCTCAGTATTTATTAGTGTTATCCATGTAACTGTCTTGTGTGAAAATTGTGAAGTGCATGTAAGTTAAAAGAAAATTATGAAGTCGTATTATTGAGTGCAACTCCTTATCAGGACAGGTTGTGAACTGTCCATCACAATGGTTCAAACTATGTTATATCCCTACACGTTTTGGGATTTAGAATTTATTTTAATTCTCTGTGAATTTCAAATCAATGTTAAAATTTTGTGTATATATATATATATATTTCAATCACTTTCTGCTACAGTCCGTTTCTTGATGTATATAATACATTTAATATTTATACATAAATTTACCTCAAGATGTTATTTTTCTATTTGGAACATGTTTCAGGTTCTGTCTTGTACCCATCCTCAGCCTTCCGGTTTTTTTGTCTGGTGAAGTACATATGTGTTGTTGGTTGACTATTGTGGCTTCCTGTTGGCTTCTGGTATTTCAAGTTGGTTTTATTGTGTGTGATTGTGGTGTATGTGTTAGTTTGAAATATTTTTATTGAAATACCAGAAGCCAACAGGAAGCCACAATAGTCAACCAACAACACATATGTACTTCACCAGACAAAAAACCGGAAGGCTGAGGATGGGTACAAGACAGTACCCGAAACATGTTCCAAATAGAAAAATAACATCTTGAGGTAAATTTATGTATAAATATTAAATGTAATATATATATATATATATATATATATATATTCATAAATCTAATGGAACTTAATAATGTTGGCTCAGTTTAAAACATGTCAGTTTATACAAGTTTAGTAAAAAAATTGAACACACACATTGTGAATTTTATACTAAAGAACTAATTACCAAATTATATTTAACATTATACGTTTACTAATTATATGGTTATCATTCTTAGTTGTTACATTGTACCTGAAAAAAAAAAGAATGCTCGTACCATGTTAACCCAATGTTATTATCACTATTGTGCACACATATTGTAAATTTCATACTAAAGAACATAAATAGCAAATTATGTTTGGTGTTATGTCTTTACTAATTATATTAGTTGTTCTTAGTTTTTTGATTGAGATTTCAGATGGTGTTGTTTGTGTAAATTAATTAAAATAGTACAACCAGAGGTGTCCTGTAATAAAAAAAAAAAAACAAAAAAACTTATTGTGATTAGATGTATTAAATTTTGAAAACCTCTGGATTTATTATTTTTTTTATTTATTAATGTTAATAATAATTTATTGCCAAAATATCGAAATTATATTTTTTGTAAAGGTTTTAAAATTTACCGTCGAGGTTTTGTTGCATGTTCATTGTTATTTTAAATAAAATACTTCTATATTCTGGCTACTATGAAGTACACGCATTGTACATAAAATTGTAAGGTTTAAAAAAAAAAAATTTAGAGAACCAATAAATTTGTTGTTTGTTGAGTTTGGAAATTGAGGTCACCTCATTAGTGCAATTGCCTAATGGTTTCCCGCACGAGGCCTTTCTTCCACTAGGAGGCCCCCTTCTGGTTTTGAACAAGTGATTCGGTCATCCAGGTAAGCTGTAGAATTTAGTTACACATTTTAAGAAAGTTGAAATTGTAAAAATTGGAAAGTTAAAATTGTGTTGTGATGTCATTGATGAGGGGCTCACAAATGGTAGCAGAGCGTGGTTGGACGTAGGCCTGGCCACCTCTGGACCAAAAATTGGAAATTGATGCGGTGGCCTCAATACGTTAATTGGACATGCACTGTCAGTTTTGTGGTGTGTTCTCATATCTCAAAGAATGTAATGAGCTTAAAAGGGTTGATTCTGATATTTTTACTGAAATTATGTGTTTAGCATTGTTGTAAAATTTTGGTCTTTAAAAGCGGTTGCCGGGCCGGGACACCTGGGGGTGAGCACAGGCAGGTTAGTGATTCCGGATTGTATCTTTGGGGTGTTCGCTGTTAAGTGTCTATTTGTTTGTTTGTGTTCGTGTTCTTGTCTTTGTTGGTCTTACAGCATATGGTCTTGGTCTTGGTTGTTGGTCCGGTGTCGGGTCGGGAACCATGCGGTGCTTTGATTGTTATCGCTTGGTTGTATTAAAGTCTTTGTATTGTGAAATGATGTCAGAGGCGGGACAGAGTAGTGGCCGGCGTGAGGGTCGTGGTCTGGTGCCCGAGTATTTTAATAAAGATGAGCTCCAGTTTGAGATACGCTTGCGGGGTGGGGTTCCCCAGAGGGATGTAGCGTTCTTGAGGAGACAACTGCGGGAGCTGCTGGTGGGGGATGTCCCCCTCCAGAGAGTCGAGATTGAGGATCTGGGGGAGGAGTTAGCCTTGTGTTTGGACAAGTGGACGGAGTTCTCCACCCTGATGGAGGACTCTGAATATATAGGGAGTTCCACCCGAGTTTGGCAGCGGGTGACCCAAAGAATGCACCACTTGTCCGCTCGTCTCGGTAATTTGTTGTTGCAAGACGATCTGGAGGAGGTTAGGTGGGCTGCACCGGCCCTGCAGTCAAAAATTTGCCTACCTGGGGAGGCCCCAGAGAGTCCTAGTAAACCGAAAGGGATGCTCACGCGCCAGACCGTGGCCACTGAGCGGGTGGATCTCCTGGGGGAAGCAGGTAGTGCTCTGGTCGAGGAACGTCCTCTTATTTCGTTGGGCAGTCGCCCCCAGGGATTTCAGGGTGATCAGGTGGAAGTCCCTCGTGGGTTTGGTACCACCCTTGCCAGCGTCAAATGAGTCATTGCCGAACCCCATCTATGACCTCCTCCGTCGGCTTCCCGTGGTCGATGGTCTGGATCTAGACCAGCTGGTAAAATTTTTTGAAGGAATTTTCGGCATTTATGACTTCCCTGGGGTGACTGGTGCCTTGCTTTTAAATATGATCTACCCTTATTGTCAGGTGCCTCTACTGGATCGTGTGGTCTGGCATCTCGGCGCGGGCGGAGATTTTGATGCTTTCCACAGGGATGTTCTGGAGCTGTTTATGCCCGGGAGGCTGCGTGACCAGATGCGGCAAAGATTATTTTATAGAGTTCAGGGGCACGGGGAAAAGTTAAACGTGTTCATAAATTCAATCAAAAGTGCTGCCCGTGTGCTGTGTGTGGACGTGTCGGAGGCTGAGGTGGTGCGTGTCATTTTGGAGGGCCCCAATCCTCAGGAGAGGTCAAGGTTGGTGTTCCTGGAGAGACCGTGAAGCTTCGCGGATCTCAGCAGAGCTTGTGTCTTCGCCCGCACCATCCAGATGAATGATGAGACTCGCTCCGGTACTCCCGAATCCCCTGTTCCCTGTTCCACATCTGGTCAACAGCGGCCACCTACCCGGGAGCAACGAGGCAACAACTCTGAAAGGAAAAACTATAGTTGCTATACTTGTGGTAAGATGGGGCACTTGGTCCGGAATTGCCATTTCAAACGGTCGGAGGTCCCGCGTGAGAACCGCCCTTCAAAAAACGGCCCGCGTGGGGGGATTGAGGGGACGCCGGTCCCTCCCCACGCGTGGTAGCGTTAGCGCATCTCATGTTACGTTATGTGCGGTTGAAACTGGGCACCCATCCGGGGAGCCCTATCCTAAGCCGATTCGTCCTGGTCTCTCCGTGTGTCCCTATCTCGAGTTGGAGGTTGGAAAGGGCCGTATTAAGGCCTTGGTGGACTCGGGATCGGAGCGGTGTTTAATCTCCTCCCGGGTTTACCAGCAGTTGGTTAGGGAGTCTCTAATTAAGGTGAGTGCTCTTTCGTCGGTGGTGTGTTGGACGGCCTCGAGGGAGGTTTTGCCTACCTCAAAATTGGTGGCCTTCAAAATCAAAATAAATTATTTTTCGTGGGTGTGGGAGTTTCTTGTCGCTCCGAATCTGAGCGTCGATTGTATTTTGGGTGCGGACTTCATCATGAAAAGTGGTCTGGTTCTCGATATCCGGGGGCACGTTTGTTTCTTCAAGTTTAACCGTGCCATGCGCATTCCCTTTTTTGGATATCGGGATGAGTCGGGGGAGGGACTTGAACATCTTCAACCCCTGGCGGCTATCAATAATTTAAGCCAGTCCCAACAGACCACTTTCCGTCAATTGTGTGAGGAGTTCCCCGAGGTGCTGACGGCCGATCTCGGCCTCACACATAATCTGGAGTATCGTCCGCCTTTGTGACTCCTCGGTTGTCCGTTCGCACCCTTATAAATTCGCCCCTCCCAAAATGACCATTTTGCGTGAGAAGGTTCAAGAATTGTTATACCAGGGTGTCATTGAACCTTCGATGTTGGCCTATGCCAGTCCAGCATTCTTGGTGCCTAAACCGGGAGGGAAGCATCAACTGGTTATTGATTATCGTAAATTAAATCAAAATATAGAGGTTGAGTCGGTGCCCCTCCTGGACCTGCATTCGGCCTTTGACTGGTTTTCGCAGGCCCGCTATTTCACAATTTTTGACCTTAATTCTGCCTACCACCAGATTCCCTTAGACAAGGATTCTCGGCCGTACATGGCCTTTTGCGTACCATGGAACCTGTACCAATATAAGAGAGTCCCCATGGGACTGGCTGTTGGTGCTCAGACGTTAACACGTCTACTAGACACGGTGTTCCACGATGTTAAATTTCAGTACATGTTTAATTATCTTGATGATCTTCTTATTTACAGTACTACCTTAGAGAAACACATGGATCATTTCCGAGAGGTGTTGTGTCGCCTGAGGCGCACGGGGCTCACGGTAAACCCCGACAAGGTGAAATTTGCCCAGGAGGAATTTTCTTTCCTCGGTCACCTTGTGTCTCATAAAGGGGTCACGGTAGACCCAGAGAGGACTCAGGCAATTCGGGATTTTCCTCCTCCTCGGGACGCTAAAGGGGTGGCCCGCTTTGTAGGGATGGTTAATTTTTATCGGCGGTTCATCCCAGGGGCCGCCGAGATTGCTGCTCCCCTAAATTCCTTAAGAAAAAAGGGTGCCAAATTTGTGTGGGGCGACGAGCAGCATCGAGCCTTTGAGACCCTGAAGGAGTCCATTCTGTCACCGCCCGTGCTTCAGATGCCTGACTTCACGAAGCCCTTTATTTTGCAGTCGGACGCCAGCTCTGTGGTGATCGGCGCCGTGCTCTCGCAGGAGGTGGATGGTGCTCGGCAGCCAGTTGCCTTTGTATCTAGGACCCTCAACGACACTGAAAAGAAGTCCTCTGTGTATGAGTTGGAGTGTTTGGCTGTAGTCTTCACCCTGGACAAATTTAGGAGGTATTTGGAACATGCTGAGTTCCTTTTAGAGACCGACAACCAGGCTCTCTCTTGGCTTCTGGCGCACCCCCGTCAACTGGGTAAACTTGGCCGCTGGGTGGTCAAAATTTCATCTTTTAAGTTCAGGGCACAGCATATACGGGGGACCCAAAATGTTGTTGCCAATGCTTTGTCACGTATGTACCATCTACCCAGTGAGGAGCCAATAGATGAACCCTGCGCCTTACTCTTGGAGTTTCCCCTCGCCTTTACTGATGTTATCCCTCATCAGCTCGATGATGAGATGTTGGGTCCGATCATCGAAAAAATTAAATCAGGCGAGATGAAGGCTCCTTATCATCTGTCCAAGGGCGTCCTCTGCTGCAAGGAATGTAGAGGACGGGTTCCTAAGATAGTGGCTGCCGAGCAAGCTTGTACCCATGGTCTTCCAGTATTATCACGATTCCCTGGTAGGAGGCCATTTGGGTGTTTCTAAGACCATCGCCGCGATTCGAAAGAACATCTGGAAAGGCATGGACCGGGACATCGCCACCCGGGTGAAGTGCTGTCATCTCTGTAGTCTGAGCAAGCCCGCTCAGAACACCAAGTTGGGGTTGCTGTCTTCTGAGGTGGCTGGCAGACCTATGGAGAAGGTTTTCATCGACTACGTGGGTCCTTTCCCACGTAGCAAGGCTGGGAATTCGTTCCTCCTTGTTTGTTTGGACGCCTTCTCTAAGTATGTCTGGCTACTTCCCTTGCGTCAGGCAAGTGCTGCTACTACCATCATAGCCCTTCAGACCAGCATCTTTCAGCATTTCGGGCTTCCCTCCATCATTGTCTCAGACAATGGCCCCCAATTCATCTCGAGGCAGTTCCGAAACATGTGTTTCAGGCACGGCATTCGACATGTAACCACTTCCCCTTATCACCCGCAACCTTCCCACGCTGAGCGATTCAATCGCAATCTTAGATCCGCCCTCATCGCTTACCACGCGGAACAGGAGAACACGTGGGACCAGAATCTTCAGTGGTTACAAATGGCTTTTAACTCCTCTCTTCATGAAAGTCATAGAGCCGTGCCTTTTGAGGTCATGTTTGGTTTCTCCCCTGCTCATCCCCTTAGCAATTTGTGGAGATTGGAGGATCTTCTCCCGGATTTGCCGAACGGGGGGGGGTCTCTCACAGGTGGAAAGAGGTGAGGAGAGCTCTGCTCCGATCGCACGAGCGCGTGCGGCGTCGTTATAACGCGGGGAGAGTCCCCAACCCTTTCAAGGTGGGCCAGTTGGTATATTGTAGGAGCCACCCGCTCAGCTCTAGGGTGGAAGATCGCGCCGCCAAGCTTTGTTATCGATGGTTGGGACCTTCCGTATTTCCGAGTTTGTCTCTCTGGTTACTGCCAGCCTGGTGGGTCTAGAGGACGGTATGCAGGTGAGAGTGGCCCATGTGTCGGATTTGAAGGCGTGTGGTCAAGTGGAGGTTCATTAAGTGAAGGATATAGATATTTTTTTTTCTCACCCCCAGTTAGGATTAATTAGGGTCCTTGGGTTTGGTTTTCAGGGGGCTTCTCTGGAGGATTTGGGTTTTAATGTTTTACTTTTTAGAGTATTAACTGTTTTTAAGGGGGGGTTAAATGGGGTTTTAGTGTTTTATCGGGATTTTAGCTCCTCTCCTTTCCTTTCCTCTTTCTATCTCTTTAGGTCGCGACCGCTCACACTCCAGGTATCTTCCACACACACAGCTACAGCTACAGCTACAGCTACACACACACACACACACACACACACACACACACACACACACACCTTGTCCTTCTTTCCGGTGTCCTTTCGTTTTCAACTTCCGACTAATTTTACCTTTTAAACTGTTTTAGTTAGTCCCCGCCTTTCCTCCAGTTGTGGTCGACCCAGTGTCGTCCAACCCGTTGGTCTCCTTTTGTTGTGGGGGTGTGCTGTAACTATGGAATTTCGTTACGGCAACATACGAGTATTGTTTAAGTCAAATTATGGCATTAAGAAGCATTCGTTTTTCCATGTGGTCCGTAGTTGCGTGATATATGGATACCCACACGCTATCTAGTAGCGATGCGACGCGTCTTGAGTTTCACTGCTCCGCTGTGAGGGGCCGTTGCTGGTTGTTGGCTTAGACACGTGTTGTGCTCTCTCTCGCGTCAGCCTTCATCCTGGCGAGATGTTTTCTTGTCGGGCTTCTGGAAAAAGTTTTAATTGTTTTCTTTAATACCGGGCGTATGATTTTTATTATGGCTGGCTGAGTATCTAAGTGTGCCCAGGGGTGTCTGCGGCCCATTCTACCGTGACCCGAGCATCAGACCAAGATGAAATGTAAGAAGATCAAGGAACTTATACGGGGCTAATGTGCTAATGCCAATCTCGACAGGTATGTCTGGAGAACAATGTTTCTCGTGGGCTGTGGAAGTGAATTTTTGCAAAAAGAAAATTATTAACTTATTCCTATGTGTGCATTTGGCACTACTTGATTCTCTCGTCAAGTGAGGTCCTGGCTAGTTATCTTAACACAACAAAAAAAAAACTTTTGCTTTAATTCTTGATGTTTTTTTACTTTACTTAATATCTGGAATACCCAGGTTATTTTAATGATTGTAAATTCATTTCAGAACTCAAGTTTTTCTTTTAAAATTCTGTTGAACTGGACTGGCATCTGATATTTCTTTTAATTGTGAGGACAGCTTCTTATGCTGTTAGTAAGTGATACTAATACCTTATATGCAAAGCTATTTTAAGATAAAAAACAAAAAAAAATCTTTAAAAAGCGAAATGTGTTAAGATACTACTGGTGAATCGGTATCTATTTAAACTTTGCTGGGTGAAGGCACTTCCCGGCTTACTAGAGTGAAGCATGCCTAGTTCCTTTATTTTCTCTGAGAAGGTCTCTCAGTATTTATTAGTGTTATCCATGTAACTGTCTTGTGTGAAAATTGTGAAGTGCATGTAAGTTAAAAGAAAATTATGAAGTCGTATTATTGAGTGCAACTCTTTGTCAGGACAGGTTGTGAACTGTCCATCACATTGGTTCAAACTATGTTATATCCCTACACGTTTTGGGATTTAGAATTTATTTTAATTCTCTGTGAATTTCAAACCAATGTTAAAATTTTGTGTGTGTGTGTGTGTGTGTATATATATATATATATTCATAAATCTAATGGAACTTAATAATGTTGGCTCAGTTTAAAACATGTTGAATGACTATATTAATTAATTGTTGAGTGATGAGTATATATAAATAGTGTTATGGATCTAGTCATTCGTATACACATATGTGTATGTATAAAACATTTTACATTTTGAGAGACCTGGTTATTTGATATTTTTTTTAATAATGGTGTACACTATGAAATCAGAAAACCATTGAGCTATACAAGTTTAGTAAAAAATTGAACACACACATTGTGAATTTTATACTAAAGAACATAATTACCAAATTATATTTAACATTATACCTTTACTAATTATATGGTTATCATTCTTAGTTTTTACATTGTACCTGGAAAAAAAAAAAGAATGCTCGTACCATGTTAACCCAATGTTATTATCACTATTGTGCACACATATTGTAAATTTCATACTAAAGAACATAAATAGCAAATTATGTTTGGTGTTATGTCTTTACTAATTATATTGTTGTTGTTCTTAGTTTTTTGATTGAGATTTCAGATGGTGCATGTTGTTTGCGTAAATTAATTAAAATAGTACAACCAGAGGTGTCCTGTAATAAAAAAAAAAAACAAAAACAAAACTTATTGTGATTAGATGTATTAAATTTTGAAAACCTCTGGATTTATTTTTTTTATTTATTAATGTTAATAATAATTTATTGCCAAAATATCGAAATTATATTTTTTGTAAAGGTTTTAAAATTCACCGTCGAGGTTTTGTTGCATGTTCATTGTTATTTTAAATAAAATACTTCTATATTCTGGTTACTATGAAGTACACGCATTGTACATAAAATTGTAAGGTTTAAAAAAAAAATTTTAGAGAACCAATAAATTTGTTGTTTGTTGAGTTTGGAAATTGAGGTCACCTCATTAGTCCAATTGCCTAATGGTTTCCCAGCACGAGGCCTTGTAACGGTACGAAATTGTAGGGCCAAGGTAACATTTTAAAAATTATATTTTCCATACAGTCATTGTTCACCCTTGTAGAACCCCGAGTTAGTCAACCAGGTAGGCTGTGTTTATTACAAAACCAAACGCCTATGTTTTGTCTCCACACTCAAGCAGCGTAGACAGATTGTGAAATAACGCCTAACTTCGTATCAGCTGTGAATCACGGAAGAAAGTAATGTAACTCTAGATTACATCAGGCGGCAAAAACCTTGCGAAACCTTCCGCCTACATTAAGGCGCTCTTTTAACAGCACCAATGGGAGCACATATTCACGAACACGTGACCAGCTCTGTCTGCTCAGCTTTAGCGAACTAACGTCAGTGCTATTGTAACTCTCGGCCGCGCGGCCAGCCTACAACAACATCTAAGTGTTCAAAAAGTTACGTTGGCCGACACAATTATTAAATGGGACAAACGTGGTTTTAGTGACCAGTAAAACTTGGTACCAGTTCAAATACAAAATTACTTTAATGAGCATCAATTGACTTTCAAAGTGAGGCATAAAAAACGTGCATCGTTAGTTGGAATAGAGCAACATCCAGGATGAGTATTATTCAGAATTTTTAAATACATTAACATTTACATTTACCGACGTTTTCCTAAATCATGAGATCTCAGAGTGGGGTTCAATAGAATGGCCATGTAAAAGAATGAATGTGTGAGTGTGGGGTGGAATTACGTATTGGTTCGTACAAATATAAATAGTTTGTCATAGGCTAGTTAAGTAAGAAATATTCATTTTGTCATTCTGTCTGATTTTTACTAATTGTTTCTCATTCAACGAGTATTTAATATAACAGAAAAGAAATAAGAAATTTAAATGTCATAAAAGGGAGACTAAGTAATTAATTTGCATAATAAACTAGAAGCAATTTGTTTTAGCACAAACTGTGTATTGATCTTTACACCTTGTATCTCAAATAATCCTTTCTGCAGCCGTTTGGTCTGAATGACTCTTGGAAAAAACCCGAAGGTAAGAATTAAGTATTAATAAGATTTAAGTGAGTTCTTACTAGGAGGCCCCCTCCTGGTTTTGAACAAGTGAGCCGGTCATCCAGGTAAGCTGTAGAATTTAGTTACACATTTTAAGAAAGTTAAAATTGTAAAAATTGTTAAAACTGGAAAGTTAAAATTGTGTTGTGATGTCATTGATGAGCGGCTCAGCTGGGCCAGCGAATTCTGCAATTTTTTGCCGCCCGATGAAATTTACGTGTTACCTTCGCTTTTTCTGTAATTCACAGATGCTACGAACTGTATGTAGTTACGTAATAAGTCTGGACTAGCTGACTCCAGACAAAACACAGACGTGGTGTTTTGTAATAATATTGTATGTAGTTGGTTAAAACGGGGTACTACCCCAAAGGTGCACAATGACTGCTTTTCTTTGAACGAACAATGTTGACACTTTTTGAGGAAAATGAAAACATTGTTGTTGATGAGTGATGAAGCTCATTTTCATCTCAATGGTGCAGTCAACAAACAGAATTGTCGCTACTGGGCTGCTGAGAATCCCCAAGAAATCCACCAAGAACCACTGCACAGCCCAAAAGTTACAGTTTGGTGCGTGTTGGGAAAGAATTGCATCATTGGTCCTTACTATTTTGAACAAAATGGCGTCACTGTAACTGTTACTGCTGAGCATTACATTGAGATGCTGAACACCTTTTTTGTGCCTGAGTTACGGACAAGGCGGATTGCTATTCGGAGCGTATGGTTTCAGCAAGATGGGGCAACGTCTCACGCATCCCGAGCGTCAATGGGTGTTCTTCGCCCTCTGTTTCCCAACCGCCTCGTTTCCAGATTTGGTGATGCTGCATGCCCCCCTTGGTCCCCAGATTTATCAGTGTGTGATTATTTTTTATGGGGGTACCTCAAGTCACGCGTCTATGAGAGAAACCCCCGTACATTAGATGAACTGAAGGATAGTATTCGTGAAAACATCGTCCAAATTGACAGACGCCTGCTAGAAAGAGTGGAGGCCAATTTCTGTACACGCTTACAACAACATAAACGAAAATGGACATCATTTGCAAGATGTGATTTTCCACACATGAATATCATTAAATGCTATGTAATCACGAATGTTTCTCTGCCAATAAATTTTCTTTTCAAGCAAAACTAACAATGTTGTTATTATTTCAAAAAGTCCTATTTCTCTGCCCCACCCTGTATGAGCATAACCCCAGGAAACTCTGAACTTCGTGTTTACTCTTCGGAACTGGCCAGTCTCTTACGGTGTCTACTTTATTAGGATCCATGCTAACACCCACTGCCAAAACTAGATGGCCCAGATACTGTACTTCCTTCTGGAATAGAGAACACTTCTTCGGCCTCAGCTTCAGTAGGGCACCGTGAATTCTAGTTAGAACCTCCTTAAGGTTTTCCAAATGGCGTTTGAAAGTCTTCCCGATCACTATGACATCATCTAAGTAAACAAGGGAAGGCCATATCCTCACTGATCCGCCTAGGCTTAGGATAAGGAGAGTTTTTGTTTTTGGACCTCTCATTGGGGAGTCTTGTAATGGTACATTTTCTTAAGCTGTACATTCACCCGAGGGGGCGGAGTCACTGTACTTTTAATGTTCGCACTGTTTGGTGGTAGTAAGGCGACTGCCTGTACGTGGGGCTTAGCGTCACTCCACTGGTTTTTCCATGTCTCTAGTGAGAAAATTGGCTTACGGCTGATGCAACACTCTTTGAGCATGAGAACTGACTTTTTTGTATGTACACCTGCCATATAATTACCCACTTCCCAGGCAAAAGTCACGTACAAGAAATTCCACTTGGTCTGAAGTTCTGTTTCACAACCATGAAAATCTGTTTTTTTGTTAAGCCTAACAAACTGTACCATTACAAAACCATTCACAATCCAATCAGATGTGAACAATTAACAGGTATAACTAATATAACACTAACAGATGTAACTCATAATTACATATAGACCTATAAATAAAATAACAAAATCATTAAAATAAACAATAGTACCTAAATGATTTTTCATAAAATATGGATCTTTATTAAGATCAATTGTCTCCAAAGCCAACTGTCTCAATCGTTCTCTCCTGTCTCTGTTGGCTTCCGACCATGATGCCACTCCACCACTACCAGTCTTGCCACCAGGTCTGTTTTGGAAATCCATTGTGGCTGGTCTTTATACTTTACTGAAACATCACATTTCAATTTAGGAAATGACAAACAACAAACATTACAATAAAAATGTTTAATTACTTCTATGTGATCTGAGCAAACTCTGTATTAGTATTTTTCGCAACATTTATTGTAATGATACATTCAATGACATATTAAGAAAGTTACTGATGGGCAGGCACACACACACACGCACACACACGTGGATACGTATTTTACGATATACCAGTATACGATATATCGGTATTTTATACTGATATTATAAAATAAAACCAATACTAAAGCTAAGTTACCCCATACTTCCACTGGATGATTCCTTATAAGACTAATAAAGGGCAGTGATTTACTTAAGCTGCACCACTTAGTCACGGGAAAATTTGCAATAACCTTTTTTTTCTTTTGCCATATATAAAGATATAAATGAAGTATGTTGGGGGAAAAGTTGTTTATTTTATAATATTACAAAACATAGAGCAGTTTTTCATACATAAATACATTTTTATATATTGGCATCAAATAAACTAATTTTCCTCAAAGTAAAATCATAAATTTTTTACATATAGTGTAACATGACATAAGGTAGTGAAGATCCAATTGTATTTAATTATAAAATAAAAAGCTGAAGATGAGAGTAAGAGGCAAAAACTTATAAATTCAAAAATCAGTAACCCAGTAACCCAATAAATGACAAATGACTATTAACCTGACAATGACCTGACACAGTAGATCGGATAAATACCAAAGGAACCAAGAGACAATGAAGAAGCAGCCGAGACCTAAGTGCAATCAAATAATCCCAAATAATGACCAGTATATTGTAATTAAAATAATGAACTGATAATTGTAGTATATGAGATTTACCTAGGATAATAAGATTAATGGAAAGTAATAATGTCACATATATTGTAACAAGACCTCTGTATGCCGGTCGTTACAAAAGAATAAAATGTATATGGAAAATTCAATAAAAATAGAATTTTCAAATAATAAAATAATTTTGTTATGTTAACAAATGTGTTTAAATGAGAAATACATCTGTTTTAAAAAAGGTTCTGTAAAATTTTAATAACAGGTAGGTATTTATTGACCGTCGAGCACTTCTTGAAGATTTGAACCAAGTCTGGAGTTAAATAGATTAACTCCAGGCAATAATCGATTGGTGACTTTTCTGACTGGTCCAATATCTCGTTCAGATAAAATATATTCTTCTTACTTAAGTCCTTCAGCCTTATAAATACCCTTAAATTACCCTGTGAAATAAGTAACAGATAAAAAATAATGGAAATATAAAGATTTATTGACAATTTTAAATAAATAATCGATATTTTATCGATGGAGAGCAATTATCGACTCTGTCTCGGGAATTATCGATTGTGTCATACAGAACAAAATTTATGATATATTATATTAAAAGACAGGTTCTTTGAGCGATTAGAATTAATAGTCAGAGAAGGGTGACGAGAAAGTATAACATTAACAATTAAAAATAAATACAATAATTACTATTCAATAGTATTTAAATAATTCCAGTATATAATATTTGAATATAAATGTTTTGTCAAACCAATGAAGACTGACGTCACTGCGATATGGTTAGCAGACTCCGTTTTCAAGATGGCCGCTACTCGAGTTGGACTAAGTTACAGCATATGCGTCGTGTCATAAAATCACAATAAAATTCCCTTTATTAAGGTTTAAAATGTCCCCGCACTGGTGTAATATGTCTATTAATCTATTTGGTGTATTCTGGTGAAGTGTTCTGTGTAAACTTGTGTTAGTTAGTTTATTTTATATGTGTTCAACTTCTGCGGTTAAGTTTTCAAGTTATTGGTTAGGAATTGCAGAATAAATCAGTTGAGATATAGTGTTTTACTTGTTTCTATCACTCGTATTATGGAGTTAAGTGTTTGTTTTCACTATTGTCGTGAATGTATTAACAGCTTTAGCTTTAAAAAGTGTCTAAACCGTCTAACTCTCGTTCACTTATTTCAATGGCTAAACGCTAGTACCATTTTTCTCGATTTAAAGAAACGTTCTTTACACAACTGTCCAGCTTGATATTCAACAAAAGACTAATTAACTTGGTCATAAATCTGGCCCAGTTAATCTTTGAAAAAGTATTGTTAACATATTCGATTACCTGTACACATGATAAAATATTACATTATATATGGAATTTATCTATTTTATTCCTTACTTTTATGAATTATTAACCTTATTATTGGTTTAATCATCTCATTCCCTTTAAATTGATGTATTATATCTGTGGACATTTTGTGAAAATTAACAAATTTTGTTCACATTTTGGAAATATAGGCTCAAAATTGGATTTCCGTTTTTATATAAAATTCCTCCATTTTACATATTATTAATACTATTATAATAAATTTTAATTAGTCATATTCCTCTTCCTTTCCTTAAATACATATAAATTACACCTTTGAACTGGTTTTTTGTGTTAATCTGTAAATTTGACATTGCTCTTTAACATTAATTTATATATTTTGAAAATTTACAAAATGTTAAGGTATATTTCCTTATTATCATTTTAATTCATAGGATCATTTCCAGTAGTGGTTAATTGAGTTATCTTATATAAATCTTGGTAGTTTACAGGATTTATAAGTGAATTATACTAGTTTATATTGGTTCTGTGATTTCAACAAATGGCCTAGATTTTAGAATTTTATATTTCTTTCTTTCTCAAATAATTTAAACTTAATTCCTCCTCTGACTTTACATAATTACAATTATATGAAAATAACATGGTTTATAACTTATTGTGTGGTGTAGTAGTTAATTAACACTACAGTTATTAACATAATTAATTATGAACATTATTTAGCAATCTGCACCATTAAACATATTGCAGATATGGTTTGAACATATATCTTTTAACTATTTTTTGAGCTAACATAGCATACCTATTAGAACATTATTAATGGTATGTTGGCTATTATTTATCAAACATAATTCTTTTTAAAACACATAACATAAATCTTATTTTCTAAAAAACCTTACAAATACATTTATTAACACATTGATTTTAGGACTGTGAATAAACAGTCTATTTAAACATTTTACACTTATTAATACTATATTAATACCAGTCCTTTCTGGTTTAAATCATTATTATTGTGATCCCCTACATCATTAAACATTAACTCCCATACTCTATTTATTATCATTTTTTACAAATGTCTTGTAAATAAAGATTTACATTAAAATAATAAAATACTGGAAACCTTCCATTTTATTATTTTATTATGCTGTTTATTATTAGATTTTAAAGTTGTGATATAGCATACTACTAAGTTATAGTATCACCAACTTTAAGTTTATTGCATTTTTAAAAAACACTTGCACAAATTCACTTTCACTGTTGGTTCTGATACTTTGAGTCTTATTATCTCAGACCAGACCTTTAGTAATCATGGACCGTTAAGACTAGTTTATTTTCTTTATTACACAATAGCTTTAGTCGGTTCACTTCTTATAACGCTATACAGCACTTTACTTTTCTCAATAATTACATTTTTATAGAATTTTGGGTATGTTATACTTTCTTTTGCTTAGTTTTTGTGGGTTTGGGGTTGATAGTAGTTTATATAATAATAGGTTTTACTACGGTGTTTCTTTCATACTATTTCTTCCTCTCCTCCTGTCTTCTTTCTTGTCCTTCTTCGTATCTTCCTTCTGGTCTTCATTCTTGTCCCTCTTCTAGTCTTCATTCTTGTCCCTCGTCTAGTCTTCACTCTTCTGGTCTTCCTTCCTCATTCTTGGGTAAACCAAGGTACTTGGTGCCATCTCGACTGAGGTCCAGTTTGGAGCACCCAATTCATTCACTGAACTGACCTTATTCTTCTATACAGGTTTCAGGGTATTGTTCTCTTCCTGATCACAAACTCCATTCCTCCCTCTTATTGTCTTTGGGATATCCTGGTATTCACCACTCTTCAACTGAATCTCCTTTTTCTTGATATTGTCTTATATAACTGGTTTACTGCTCTGAGCTTCCTGGGTAACTTACTGATATTATACAATGAGTTGATGAGTTGCTTCAATACTTTCTTTGGTTTCTTTTAACAGTGGTTTTTATATATTAAGTAATGAGGATTTTTATTTTATTGTGGTTCATTCCTCTGATTTATTTAAATGTCATTCAATATTATTATAACATTTGTTGGTGTAATTAAACTTTATGATTTCACATGACTTAAAATGTAGTGGATTTTCTGTCACGCTACAGAATGCCCTTCTCCAGAAGTAATTTTTTCAGACTATACTTGCTTTGTCTGAAACAATTGCTTATGATAATTATTCAAGTTTTGTTATTATTTTGGACTTCCTTCCATTTTAAAATTTTCTTATTTATATTTGAGTTTATATCATTCTCACTTGATCTTCCTTGATAGTAATAGTCATCTGAGTTTCATATTTATTATTTCATTTTTATATTTCTTCTTAGTATTTTCTCCTTGGGATATTTCCTCCCTATCGTTCCCTACTTTGTGAGCTGGTTCAGTTCAGAGAGGCACTGTACGCTACTTTCCTCTGCTGTCCAATACTTCACACATATTTGAGTACAGAGGCAAATCATCTCTGCTCAAAAAACATATTAATCCTGCTGGAATTATCTTCAGACAGATTAAAAAAATTATTCAGAATAGTACACATTTGTTACTATTTAAAAAATATCTTTGGGATACTTCACTTACTACTTATTATACTTCTCAGAGATTTTAATATTTCTATCTCAGTTGTTCTTCTGACTCATTATCTGGATGTTTCTTTCATTTGATATTATGGTAGGAAGCTCTTCTATTATTACATTTTTCAACTTTTCTTATCATATAAATCTTTTGGTTATAAATTCTTTATTACCTTCTGTTTTTTTTTATTATAATCTGCATTATTTATTGTAGCATATCTTTATGACATTTTTAGACTGTTTCTTTGTTCTTAAATTCCACTTGTTCTATTTTCTAGAATTTTTATAACTGTCATTATCATAATTGTCATTTAATTCATAAATCATTTTATATTAATTCGTTTAATTACATAAATCTTTGACATTATTTTCACATTGTTCCTGTCATTGCTATTATACTTGCAAATGATGGTTTTTTATTAATTTCATAATGAGGTCATAATTTCTCCTCATACCACTTCAAAGTTTCATTCTCACATAATTTCACAGAAGTTTTTGTACTTTATTATTCAATCACTCAAATCGTATTAAAGAATTTTTTCTTTTTTATTTCCTTTAGCATCATTTTATGGAAAGGTTTTTACTCTTCATATTGAACTTAGACATGATTATATTGTCCAGAATTATTTGTTTTAATTCTAAATCTGTTTCCTTTCTTCATCCCGTTATGATCCTTTGTTACCATGGTAATTATCTTCTATGCTTACCATAAATATGGTATTAAATCTCTTCTGTTTATCTCACCATAGTGTTTTATCAATAATTGGTTGGTAAGTTGTATTTATACTTGGTTTGGAAACTTGGTTTATTCATAATTCAAAATTCACTCGTCTTATATTATTCCGTGAAGTTTTCTCAAATAATTTGTATGTAAGGTGGGCTTACATGTGTTTTGGCTGGTTTTATTTCTCTAAACTCTCTTGGTATTATTTTCAAAATGTTTCTCTTCAAATAAATATTTAGTAAGCTGTCCTCACTTGTTTTTGACCTTAGATGGTTTTATTTCTAAATTCTCTCCTTCTTTATTATTATATTATAGCCATAAAGTTTTTCTTCAAATAATTTTTATGTAAGCAGCTTACATTGTGTTCAGAATTTGGATAATTTACATCCAAAATTCTGTATTATATATATTCTTTCAAAATGTTCCTTCTCAAATAACTTGTATGTAATGGGCTTACATTGTGTTTAGAATTTTGGGGATTTTTATATTCAAAATTCTTCTTGTTATTCTTCTTGAAAATATGTTTCTCTTCAAATAAATTGTATGTAATGGTCTTACATGGTTTTTAGAATTTAGGGGATTTTAATTTCTAATTCTTCTTCTATCATTGCCATAAAATTTCCTACAAATATTTTTTGTATTTTATGTAAGATGGGCTTACCTTTGTTTTAGAATTTGGTTGATTAAGTCCAAACTCTTCTTATATTATTCTTCTTTTCAAATAATTTCCTTCAAATAAATTGTATATAATTGGCTTATATTGTGTTTAGAATTATACACAATATTGTGTGTATAATGTTTTTCACATTTTCCTGGTATGTAAGGTGAGCTTACATTTTTTTAGAATTTAGAGGATTTTTAAATTCTAATTCTTCTTCTTGTGTTATTATAGCCATAAAGTTTTTTCACATTTTCCTGGTATGTAAGGTGAGCTTACATTTTTTTAGAATTTAGAGGATTTTAATTTCAAAATTCTTCTTCTTCTATTCTTGCCATAAAGTTTTTCTTAAATAATTGGTATGTAAGGTGATCTTACGTATGTTTTAGAATTTAGAGGATTTTATTCATAAAATTTCTTCTTCTTGTGTTATTATAGCCATAAAGTTTTTCACATTTTCCTGGTATGTAAGGTGAGCTTACATTTTTTTAGAATTTAGAGGATTTTATTCTAATCTTATATTCTTGCCATAAAATTTTCTAATAATTGTAGGTAATATGTGCTTATATTTCTTTTTAGAATTTGGCTGGTTTGTTCTAACTTCTTCTTATGCATATCTTCTAAATGGTTTTCCTTTAAATAATCTTTATGTAAGATTGGCTTACATGTATTTTAGAATTTGGTTGTTTCTATTTTTAAACTTCTTCTCTTCTATTCTTGCCATAAAGTTTTTCTTAAATAATTGGTATGTAAGGTGATCTTACATATGTTTTAGAATTTAGAGGATTATTCTAACTTCTCTTATATTACTGCCACATAGACTTTTCATAAATGATTGTAATAGTTTTCATAATTATATGGTAAACATATCATATTAGTTTCATAAATATTGTATGACTCTTTTCTTGTCTTTATTCAAACGTATTTCTTATTATTATTTTTTCTTTATACCCAGGTGGATGCTTTTTATTATAGTGCATTGTTGCTCATAGTTCCTTTATAAGGTGTAGTTTCTTAATTAATTTATTTCTTAAATTCCCATTTTGGTTCTTTGTCCCTTCTTCTTCTCATTTTTCCTCAGTGGTAATTATTTTCATCTTCTTTGTGGTGGTTTTGCCGTTGTCGGTTATCATGACATCCATCCCTTTTACCACCTCATTATGTATCCGTATGGATCCTTATCAGATCCAAACTTATCAATGTTAATCTTGGAGTAATCATTCTCCTTCCTTTCCTTTTTAGGTTTTTGACTACCTTCTGCTTTGATATGGTTGACTTGAGCTATTCGGGGTCCTCCGTCGTTTTTTGGTTCGTTATGCAGTATTTTGTGACTAGGATATTCCCCGACTACTACCCAATTTTCATTCTCACTGTTATCTCGGTTAGGTCCGACCAGAGTGTTGGTCGGTAAACCTTGAGTGGTTGCTGTCCGCTCCGTATAAGGGTTAGATGGTTGATTTCGGTTCATGTTCCGTTCAGGTTCATTTAAGCTGTTACTCCTTCGTCGGATAGTACCTTGGTTGGTCCCGTTCTAGGCTTCTCCAACGATCCTCCTCCTCATGGAAACTGTTACGCCGCTGATAGTAGTTTCTTCGTTGACGATTGTCTTCAGCTCGTATAAAGTTCACTCTAGGGCGAGGAAACCTATTATTATTAAAATTACCATTATTGGGACCCGCACGATTAGCATTATTAGGGTAAGGACTATTACCATAATTGGGGCTTCTCTGACTATTTACGTTATTAGGGTAGGGATTGCGGTTACCCTGATAACCATTAGAGGGTCGGTTCAGGTTTTGCTGGTTGGGACCCGTATTATTATTATCATTGTAATTAGTATTATTTAAATTATTTCCATTATTAGAATTGTTATTTCGTGGGTATGCCCGACCTCCTTGGTACCCAGTATTTATGTGGTTCGTACCCTGGTTATTGTTCTGGTACGTCCTTGGTTCGGGCCCATCACTTCTTCTACGACTCTGCCGGTAGTAATCTTCATTTTCATAATTCTCTAGGAGTTCTGTCATTGCCTGGATGGTTTTTATCTGGCTGCCCCTCCTAGCACGAATCACCTCCTCATCATAATGGTAAGACAGCTTGTTTATTAGGCATTCCTCCGGTATTGCTGGTTCTAAGTGCTTGGCCATACACACTTTGCCGAGGAAATAAGCTGTCATTGAGCTGCCGACTTGTGGTTTGTAGCGGCCGTGGCATATATTATCTCTTATGAGATTTTGCGTGGTCTCTGACCAGTACTTGGCTTTGAACAGGCTCTTGAATTGTTCATAATTGTCGATGTCGCTCCGGTTGGCCATCCACCAATGGTCATTCACCTCCCGAAACGACTCGTCAAGGATCTCTCTGTTCTGGACCCATCGGTTCCCTCGGTGTTTCTCGAGGTACTCCTCTATTCGTGCCAAGAACTCCATAGGCTTCCGTTTGTATTGCCGGAAATTGAGCCATTCTCTGTTCTCTGACATGGGGAAATTGTGATATCCCGATGGTCTGTTTCTTATTAGCTCTATCTCCTCCTGGTTCTGACGCACCTGTCCGGTTATGTTCACCATAGCGGCTTCCACGCCGTCGCATCTTTCTGTTACTTGGGTCCTCACCTTATTTACTTCCTCCAAGGCAAATTTCTTGGTCTCCTCCATTCTTGTTTTCTGTTGTTCTTGGACCTGAGTAACCTCCTTAGTTATTACTTCCCGGACTTCCAGCACTTCGTTTTCTGTTTGACGACATCTTTCGTCTACTTCTCGGATCTGCTGGTTAACAACCACGACTTCCTGTTCTAATTTCTTTACAATGGACTTCTTCGTCTCAGTTATCTTTTTATTTATCTCCTCTTTGGCCAACTCAATCCTCTCGTCTAACTTATTCATGTTCTCTTGGTTAACTTCCCTCAGTTCTTCTCTCAACCTTTGATTATTCTCATCCATCTTCTCCTCCATTTTCAGATTATTTTCCTCCAACTGTTCCCTCAGTTGCTGATTGTCGCTTTCCATTTTCCTACTTGTTTCCTCCATTTTTTCTTCCATCTTCTTACTCAAATTCTTACTGGTTTCCTCAATCCTTTTATTAGTATTTTCTATCTTACGGCCCAATTCTTCCTTTGTGGATCGGTTATCTTCCTTCAGATCCTCTAGTTTTTCATTTAATGAATGGTTATCGTCATCCATTTTCTTGCTTAAATTCTCCTCCATCTTCTTGTTATCTTCCGTAGTGGAATCCATTTTCTTAGTTACTCCTTCTATTTTGGATTCTAGGTTCTTATTCATTTCTTCACTCAATTTCTTACCCATATCCATTATCATTTGCCTTAGGGCTTCCTGTAAATTAACCTCCCCTATTGGTGTTGGTACTTCAGGTTGTTCCCCTGTTTGTTCAGGTTTTTTCGGTTCCATCTGGATTAGTAACACTTCCGGATCCTCCACAGGTGTTGCCTCCTTATCCCCCATGTCAACCTCTTTCTCGGCATCTGCCGCCCTCTTTTTCGATGTAGCTCGTCTTTGCATCTTTCTCTGTCTCTATTTATTAATCGCTGCCAAGCTTAGATTATTAAGCCCTCTAAGTTGGACGCCACTTTGTAACAAGACCTCTGTATGCTGGTCGTTACAAAAGAATAAAATGTATATGGAAAATTCAATAAAAATAGAATTTTCAAATAATAAAATAATTTTGTTATGTTAACAAATGTGTTTAAATGAGAAATACATCTGTTTTAAAAAAGGTTCTGTAAAATTTTAATAACAGGTAGGTATTTATTGACTGTCGAGCACTTCTTGAAGATTTGAACCAAGTCTGGAGTTAAATAGATTAACTCCAGGTAATAATCGATTGGTGACTTTTCTGACTGGTCCAATATCTCGTTCAGATAAAATATATTCTTCTTACTTAAGTCCTTCAGCCTTATAAATACCCTTAAATTACCCTGTGAAATAAGTAACAGATAAAAAATAATGGAAATATAAAGATTTATTGACAATTTTAAATAAATAATCGATATTTTATCGATGGAGAGCAATTATCGACTCTGTCTCGGGAATTATCGATTGTGTCATACAGAACAAAATTTATGATATATTATATTAAAAGACAGGTTCTTTGAGCGATTAGAATTAATAGTCAGAGAAGGGTGACGAGAAAGTATAACATTAACAATTAAAAATAAATACAATAATTACTATTCAATAGTATTTAAATAATTCCAGTATATAATATTTGAATATAAATGTTTTGTCAAACCAATGAAGACTGACGTCACTGCGATATGGTTAGCAGACTCCGTTTTCAAGATGGCCACTACTCGAGTTGGACTAAGTTACAGCATATGCGTCGTGTCAGAAAATCACAATAAAATTCCCTTTATTAAGGTTTAAAATGTCCCCGCACTGGTGTAATATGTCTATTAATCTATTTGGTGTATTCTGGTGAAGTGTTCTGTGTAAACTTGTGTTAGTTAGTTTATTTTCTATGTGTTCAACTTCTGCGGTTAAGTTTTCAAGTTATTGGTTAGGAATTGCAGAATAAATCAGTTGAGATATAGTGTTTTACTTGTTTCTATCACTCGTATTATGGAGTTAAGTGTTTGTTTTCACTATTGTCGTGAATGTATTAACAGCTTTAGCTTTAAAAAGTGTCTAAACCGTCTAACTCTCGTTCACTTATTTCAATGGCTAAACGCTAGTACCATTTTTCTCGATTTAAAGAAACGTTCTTTACACAACTGTCCAGCTTGATATTCAACAAAAGACTAATTAACTTGGTCATAAATCTGGCCCAGTTAATCTTTGAAAAAGTATTGTTAACATATTCGATTACCTGTACACATGATAAAATATTACATTATATATGGAATTTATCTATTTTATTCCTTACTTTTATGAATTATTAACCTTATTATTGGTTTAATCATCTCATTCCCTTTAAATTGATGTATTATATCTGTGGACATTTTGTGGAAATTAACAAATTTTGTTCACATTTTGGAAATATAGGCTCAAAATTGGATTTCCGTTTTTATATAAAATTCCTCCATTTTACATATTATTAATACTATTATAATAAATTTTAATTAGTCATATTCCTCTTCCTTTCCTTAAATACATATAAATTACACCTTTGAACTGGTTTTTTGTGTTAATCTGTAAATTTGACATTGCTCTTTAACATTAATTTATATATTTTGAAAATTTACAAAATGTTAAGGTATATTTCCTTATTATCATTTTAATTCATAGGATCATTTCCAGTAGTGGTTAATTGAGTTATCTTATATAAATCTTGGTAGTTTACAGGATTTATAAGTGAATTATACTAGTTTATATTGGTTCTGTGATTTCAACAAATGGCCTAGATTTTAGAATTTTATATTTCTTTCTTTCTCAAATAATTTAAACTTAATTCCTCCTCTGACTTTACATAATTACAATTATATGAAAATAACATGGTTTATAACTTATTGTGTGGTGTAGTAGTTAATTAACACTACAGTTATTAACATAATTAATTATGAACATTATTTAGCAATCTGCACCATTAAACATATTGCAGATATGGTTTGAACATATATCTTTTAACTATTTTTTGAGCTAACATAGCATACCTATTAGAACATTATTAATGGTATGTTGGCTATTATTTATCAAACATAATTCTTTTTAAAACACATAACATAAATCTTATTTTCTAAAAAACCTTACAAATACATTTATTAACACATTGATTTTAGGACTGTGAATAAACAGTCTATTTAAACATTTTACACTTATTAATACTATATTAATACCAGTCCTTTCTGGTTTAAATCATTATTATTGTGATCCCCTACATCATTAAACATTAACTCCCATACTCTATTTATTATCATTTTTTACAAATGTCTTGTAAATAAAGATTTACATTAAAATAATAAAATACTGGAAACCTTCCATTTTATTATTTTATTATGCTGTTTATTATTAATTTTAAAGTTGTGATATAGCATACTACTAAGTTATAGTATCACCAACTTTAAGTTTATTGCATTTTTAAAAAACACTTGCACAAATTCACTTTCACTGTTGGTTCTGATACTTTGAGTCTTATTATCTCAGACCAGACCTTTAGTAATCATGGACCGTTAAGACTAGTTTATTTTCTTTATTACACAATAGCTTTAGTCGGTTCACTTCTTATAACGCTATACAGCACTTTACTTTTCTCAATAATTACATTTTTATAGAATTTTGGGTATGTTATACTTTCTTTTGCTTAGTTTTTGTGGGTTTGGGGTTGATAGTAGTTTATATAATAATAGGTTTTACTACGGTGTTTCTTTCATACTATTTCTTCCTCTCCTCCTGTCTTCTTTCTTGTCCTTCTTCGTATCTTCCTTCTGGTCTTCATTCTTGTCCCTCTTCTAGTCTTCATTCTTGTCCCTCGTCTAGTCTTCACTCTTCTGGTCTTCCTTCCTCATTCTTGGGTAAACCAAGGTACTTGGTGCCATCTCGACTGAGGTCCAGTTTGGAGCACCCAATTCATTCACTGAACTGACCTTATTCTTCTATACAGGTTTCAGGGTATTGTTCTCTTCCTGATCACAAACTCCATTCCTCCCTCTTATTGTCTTTGGGATATCCTGGTATTCACCACTCTTCAACTGAATCTCCTTTTTCTTGATATTGTCTTATATAACTGGTTTACTGCTCTGAGCTTCCTGGGTAACTTACTGATATTATACAATGAGTTGATGAGTTGCTTCAATACTTTCTTTGGTTTCTTTTAACAGTGGTTTTTATATATTAAGTAATGAGGATTTTTATTTTATTGTGGTTCATTCCTCTGATTTATTTAAATGTCATTCAATATTATTATAACATTTGTTGGTGTAATTAAACTTTATGATTTCACATGACTTAAAATGTAGTGGATTTTCTGTCACGCTACAATATCTTGTTGATAAAAGAATGTACTTAATATAAGGTAGGGAGCTAGAAACTAACCATACCCCAAACTAATAGTAATGATAATAGCCAAAGCCAATAAACGATGCTTTGAGCCAAACAAAAGCAATATTTAAGTAATAACTAAAAGTGATCAGAGTGATTTGGAAGTAAATTAGTTATTCATGACCATAATCACACAGTGATATAAAATAATCAGACAAATCGTGTGAATAAACAAGTGAGTAAGTTAAAAATGTGTGTAAAATTAAATAAGTGGTGAAGTGCTAGGTATAGCATATAATGGAACAAAGTGAGAGTGATAATAATTAAAGAAACCTTCTATGAAAGGAAAAGTGCAGTGGGGGTGTAGAATAAAATATTTTATAAACAGACTGTAATAAACAGCTAAACAATTTTTGATAAAATGTACATTAGTAAGTAAGATTAAACTGATTGTGATATTATAAATTTAGGTAATAGGATGTCAGAATTATATAATAAAGTAAGAATTAAGTTATTAGAATGAGTAGTAAAATAAGAAGGATAGACACTGTATTTAAGTGAAGGGATTAGTAGATAAAACATATCGAGTAAGGCACAGTTTAACAGTAGTATTGTAAGAGTTTTATTATTGTTCAAAAACCATAGAATGTAATAAATTATAGGATAAGCAAGATAATAGTAGAAAAAAGAAAAGGTAGTTAAAAATTATTTCAGGCTAGAACCTGACAAGGAATCTTTTTATAATAAGAATTAGAGTTATGAATACTGATGTTTATTGTTTGTTTTGTTTATAAAATTGTATTAGAATTACCAGATATGTTATTAAGAAATGTTAGATGGGAGTAGAATAGAATCTAGGCTCTAGGCCAACTGTTGAATATAAATTTAGTAGTTTAGAGAACAAATAATAATCCAAAGTTAAGGCAGAATATACCAAATGGTTAAACCGATTAAGTGAGTATTCCTAGTACCAAGATATATGAACAACAACTAATTTTGAATAAAATATATGTAAAATATAAATGTGGAAAATAGTAAAAATGTAATTAGCTATTCAAAAGTGGGCATGAGGGATATCAAAATGATCATCATGAAAAATTAGGAAGAATGGTACTCATGTAATAACTCTAGCTATTAGTATAAGATAGAAATCTTCATTTGAAGATATTTTGGTAAAATTAGACTAAAAAAGACGTTAAAACATAACAATGACTTAAGTTAATAACCAATGAAAATTAGCATAATTTATTAGGTAACCATAGCAACAAGAATTTTATTGCCAAAAAACCGTTAGATTTTCAGTACTGTATTATTGACCAACGCCGAGGGTGGATCGAGCAGCTCTCGCACTAAAATTTTATTATTAAAGTAAATTTGAACTTAATTTAAACCAGACGGAGATAACAACAATAGTCCAGGGAATCCTGAACAAAATTTTGTTTAATAAAAAATTATTAACAAACCATAATTATCTGAAGAAGACGGGAAGACGCAGTGAAGAAGAGAGACGACAATGGACACCAAATGAGGATCATTGGAACATCTTAATAGAAGAAGACGGACGATAACCGAAGGAATGCGAGGCCGGAGTCAGCGAGGGAAATCATCGAGACGAGAGGAATAAACTTCTGGAAAATACAAGAAGGCGACATCCCAGGAGTAATCCGGAAGAAGAAGACGACCTCAGGATCTTCAGCAGGAAAACCGATGAGTATAAACATTATCCCATTATCGAGTTCACAATTTTTTGGTCAGAATTAATAAATAACTATTTCACTTCACTGATCACTATTCCGATTCAGAAATAAATGCTTTGTTAAATTCACTATTTAAATTTTAATCGATTAGCAATTATTAAAAGTAAAATATAATAAATAATTGACGAACCTTTTGATAAATAAATTTGACAAACGAAAACTAACCCAAAATTTCTTTACAAGTTTTCACTGGTAATTACTTAATTGAATATAATGAGATATTAATTTGTTTATGTAACTAGGATTAAGAATTGTTATAACTTTGTGTGTGTTAGCCGTAAGTATATATTTCTGTAGCCGAAAGGACTTTTTAACACCCCTGAGAAAACCATATATAACTGTAAACTAACGTTAAAGACGCTTTGTATACAAACTGAGCAAGTACCAACCGAACAAGTGTAATAGCCGGTGCAGAAAACGAATGTGATGTATCATGAAGTAATTGAAATCTTCCAAAGAGTTAATAAATGTTCTCAATCTGCAATTCTGTATGTTTGATTCAATTAATTGATAATAACAACTAAGAATTATTGAAGTGAAAGCGTTAAAGCAAAACGCTAGCCGAGTCAACACTGCAGAAAGCCGTGCGCCAATCAGGTGGCGAGGCGGCAACATTTGAATGCAGCAGAGCGAAATACGGTTTACCCGTAAATGATAAGAGAAGTTACATTTTGACACAATTAACACTAAAATAAATAACCAATTTTTACATCCCACGTAAACGGTTTATTACAAAGTGGCGCGCCAACTAGTAGGGCTAGAATAGTTAAGGAAACATACCTTTAAACTTTACAGATTCTAGCGGCGACTACAGAAATGGAACCGGCAAAACACGGGACGAGACTCCAGACGTTGCTACGCGAAAAGGAGGCAGAAGAGGAAGCAAGGAGATTAGAAAAGGAGATCGAGAGAGACGTCCGAATGGAAGAAAAGGAAATAACATCAGTGGAAGATGTGGAAGAATTACTAACTCCCATGGAAATAGATAAACCTACACGACAGGAGGAAGCCAGAGCAGGCATGGACTTGCTACAACTATGGGAATTAATTAAAGGAGACTCTAGAAAAAATAAGGAAGAAATGGACAAGAAATTTGAGTTAGTAAATAACCATTTCAAGAAACAGGATGAAAAAATGGACAAAAACAAAGAGGAGATGAAGGAGGACAATAAGAAATTATTACAACAAAATAATGAGAAGATGGAGGAAAAACTGGACAAGAAGTTTGAATCATTAAATGAAACCCTGACACAGAAAATGAAGGAGGAGAATAAATTGATTAGTGAGAAGATAGAGAGAAGTAATGAGAAAACCAGTGAAGCCTTGAGACTTATGAAAGAGGACATTGAAATGCTGAATGATAAAATTGAATACAACCAGGATACATTACAGCAACAGTTGACAGAATACAGAGAAGAACTGAAACAAACTGTAATGGAAACGGAAGAGAAGATAGAGAAAACCAGCGAGGTAGTGATGCAAGTCCGAGAAGAAATTTTAATCAAGGTGAATGAAGTTGAAGGCGAAGGTAAGAGGAGGGTTGAAGGACTCCAAAAAGAAACCAACAACAAATTAAAACAAATACAAACCAGAGCAGAAGAGAACTATAGCAGATTGGACGCGTCAGTAAGTGAAGTGAAGGACACCACAACCGCCCAAGAAGGGAAAATAGCTGAATTTAGGGCTAGAGAGCTACGCCTACAGGAGGAGATGGACGCACTGAAAGATCGACCAATTTTGAGCTCACATGTATTATGTAGCGAAAATAGAGAGACGATAAATTTTAAAAATTATAAACGCAATCCAATTGAGTTTATAGAACGAGTAGAGGAGAACTTAGCCCGAACCAGAGAGACAAGGTGGACGATAATCAAGAGCATGATAGATGACATGTTCAAAGAAGTCCATGATAATTGGTGGACGGCGGTGAGACCAGATATAAATAATTTCAGTGAGTTCAAAAAATTGTTCAAAGACAAATACTGGTCGGAGGCGACTCAGCACGTGGTGAGAAACAACATAAGCAACGGCCGATTCGACCCTTACCTAGGACAGTCACCAATCGCTTACTTTTTAGGTAAGGTAAGCATAGCGAGGAACCTCGAACCTAACATCCTGGAAGAATGCCTAGTGACGCAATTGGCATATCACTACGACGGGGAGATCACAAAAAGCCGTTTAAGCGGACGAATTAAAACTATACAAGAGATGGCCGCGTTATTGGGAGAGTGCGAGCGGGAGAAACACTATGTCTTGAACAGACAGAAGAACACACCGAACTACAGGAATTATGACAACCGGAATCAACCAAGTGGGCCACAAGGAAACCACACCCCGGCCAATCATCCGCCAGCCAACCCCAATAATTATCGAGGGTTCCATAACCAAAACAACAACAATAATTACCCAAGAAACCATAACCAGAGTTACCCCAACAGCAATAACAATGCAAACCATCCTTACAACAGGGGAAATAACCAAAATGGAGGTGGTTATAACAGACCAAATAACCAATACCACAACAATAACCAGTCGACACAGAATCAAACATACAGATGGCGGGTAAACTATGTAAATGCAGAAGGCAGAAATGACAGGAGACGTAGTTATAGAAGACCGAGGAGCCGGAGTGCCGAAGAGGACAGAAGGAATCGAGAACAAATAACTCGTATTGACCACTCGATCGAGAGGAGGCAAAACACGGAGAATAATCACCCCGTCAGAACAGAGGACCGCGCCGAAGGCAACGGCCAGCATTTAAACGAGCAGCGGCAGTGAGAATACCACAGGACCCGTCACTGATCTGATCTATTGGGTTAATAACTACACAGACAGACGAGACGAATGACAACACTATTATAATAATTCAGAACCATTATCTGAAAAATATCCGAGAGGAGCTTATGGAAGAAAATTCCTCATTGATCAAGCACCCGGATAATGAAATTGCCTATGTTACTGCTAAGGTATATAATGTAAATGTAAAATTTATGATCGACACAGGCGCAAATGTGTCTTTAATTGATATAAACATGTACGACAAAATTCAAAAAGAGAGTAAGATCAGCTTACCCACGTTACCAATAAGTAACATTATTTTAATTGGAGCCACTGGGAGGCAAAAGAAAACCATTGAGAGACAAGTATCTCTAGAAGTCATAAGTAATGGTGAGACACAGCCTATGATATTTTTAATTGCTCACAACTTGCCATTTGACATTCTAATTGGTTGTGACATATTGAGAAAGTACTCTGCAGTTATCGATATGGAATTATCAAAGGTAACCATGAAATATGAAGGCAGAGAATGGGCAGCTGAATTAACTGGCATCAAAGGGGTCATACCAGTAAGTAAAATATACAGCATAAGAACAATTTGTGATTCACCAGACCGGAGGTGGGAAGTGAAGCCAGACAGCCAAGTAAATAATGACATTCTATGGCATCGGAAATTGGAGGAAATCCGACAATTCCGAGGAACCCAAGATGGGAATCCATTGACAGAGCAAGAGGTGGAGAAGTTAATAAGAATTTACAACAAGTACCGACATGTATTTTCCGACCAACCAGGAAAGGTACGGGGGTATCAATGCGAGTTGAAATTCAAAGAAGTGGCCAATTTCAATAAAAAATCCTATCCCATAGCGTATGCAGCCAAGGAAGCAGTGCGCACAGAAATTAGTAAAATGATGGAGGAAGACATCATAGAATATAGTTGTTCGCAGTACACCAGTCCTATAGTTGCTGTTACGGAAAAGGATGGAAGAGTACGCTTGTGTCTCGACGCCCGAGAAATAAATAAAATACTGATCAACGACAGGACATCTCCTGGTGAGACTGAGGAGATCCTCAAGAAGTTCCATGGAACGCAATTTATCGGCACCTGGGATACAGTCTGCGGGTACTGGCAAGTAGAACTGCACCCAGCCAGTCGAAAATACGTAGCGTTCATATTTGAAGGCAGGAACTACCAGTTCAAGCGACTACCTTTTGGGCTGGTAAACTCGGTAGCAATATTTGTTCGCTGCATGGACCAGATACTGGGTCCTGAAACTATGAGCTATACCACTGTATACGTCGATGATCTGCTGATCACTTCATCAAATTGGGAGGAGCATTGCATGAGAGTTGAAAAAGTGTTAGAAAAATTATCCATTAACAATGTGACGTTAAAACTAGAGAAGTCTAAACTGATAGCAGCAGAAGTCCAATTCCTTGGATTCAACCTGTCACGACAAGGGATAACACCATCAACTGACAAAGTAGATGCCATTCAACGTTTTCCTACCCCAAAAAATAAGAAACAGTTACAGTCGTTTCTGGGCATCTGTAACTACTACAGAAAGTTCCAGCAAAATTATTCAGAGCTGACTACTAAACTATCACCACAGCTATCATCCAAAAACAAGTGGATGTGGGGCCCAGAACAGGAAACGATCTTCAACACTATCAAAAAACACTTCCTCGACACTATCATGTTAAACCATCCCGATTTCAATAGACCCTTTTACATGAACTGCGACGCAAGCGACATTAGCTTGGGATCGGTGCTTTACCAAGAAGACAAAGATGGAAACCACCAAGTAATAAGCTTCGCCAGCCGAACATTAAACCAATGTGAGCGCAATTATCATGTAACCGAAAAAGAACTGTTGAGTGTGGTCTTTTCTTGTGGAAAATTTCGGACTTACATTCTTGGATATCCTATCACCGTGCGCACCAACCATAAATCCATTTCCTTTTTGAAGAACTGCAAACTCAGCCATGGTCGATTAGCCACATGGATTCTTGCTCTCCAAGAATATCACATCAACTGGGAGTATATCCCTGGTAGCAAAAACACAGCAGCTGATGTTCTATCACGGATTAACACAGAACAACAAACCTTCGATGGAGAGAAGGAGACCATTGTGAAAGTATTCAACATTATGAAAAATAACGCTGACCTAGAAGTGATAGTGAACAAAGTGATACAACACCAGAAAGAGGATACAAAATTAAATCAAATCCGAGAGAGACTAGAACGACAGGAAGGAAGGGGTAATGCAACCAATAACCTCTACAAATAAAATGGAACGAGTCTTCTTAGACATATGTGGACCTATGCCACGAAGTGGAGGTAGAAAGCAGCACAAATTCATAATCATTATCATGGACCATTACTCAAAATTTATTAAATTATACCCAATCAACCGTGCTACTACAAACAAGGTATTGAACGTTATCACACAGAGATACATTACTGAGGTGGGGAGTCCCACGAATATTATCACTGACCATGGTACTCAATTCCGAGGAAGACGATGGAAAGACACATTAATGGATCTGGGTATCCGAACATACAAGACTTCAATTTACCACCCAAACAGCAACCCAGCGGAAAGAGTGCTCCGTGAAGTTGGGAGGATTCTTCGTACATACTGCCACGATCAGCAACGTAAGTGGAGCGAATACCTCGAAGCCACTGAAAATTTCATAAATCTCGCCTATCATGAATCCATTAAGGATACCCCTTACACCATCATGTACGGAAAACCACCACCTCGAGCCATAGAAGAACTTGTCAATTTCCCCACCAATCCAATATACCAATTTGATAACGCCAGATTCTATAGTAAGATAGCGGAGCAAACAGAAAAGAAAAAGGCTAAATATCATAAAATGCAACCGAAGGCAATCCGGTATAATGAAGGAGAAAAGGTATTAATACGAAACCGAGAATTACCAAGTTCCAGAGAGGGAATCACAAAGAAATTACTGTTATTATACAATGGACCCTATCTCATATTGAAAGATAACAAAAATAATACCTATGTCATAAGTGAAATCACAACTAAAAAAATAAAAGGGACTTATGACCAGTCTTCTTTAAAAAAGTATTATGAACCAGTGTCAGAAAATTAAAGAGAATTTTGAAAGTAAAAATTATCAAAATTCAAAAATAAATGTAAGCACAACTTACAATAAGTATTTGATTGGAACTATTATTATTATAAATGAAAGGGAATTTAGAAGAAAGATAAGCTAAATTCAAAACAAAGTAAGGCTAAACTTGCGACCAAGTGTGAAATAAAATGTGTAAACCCATGTAATTTTGAAAATATGTATAATGAAATATCATAAAAAATTGAGATATAAAATAATTAAATGTTACACAAATAATGATGACGCTACATAACATCATTAACCAACCCTATCATAAAAGGGAGTAATAAAAATTAATGTTTCAGAAAAGAAGAGACAAAACAATCAAATAAAAAATAACACTGACAGATTGACTGAACAATCAATGAAAAAATATAAGTGAGCCAGAAGCCAGCTACAATGTTAATTTTAAATGTCAATGAGTATTAAAGTGATAACAAATAAAATCACTACCATATAAAATAAGCTAGTAAAACAATGCAAAATGCCTATTAAATATCGCCATAAGCTAAACCAAAGGAATCCAAATAAGTTATTGAAATGAAAAAGTCATGAAATGTATAAAAGAGAGAATAATTAATCCCAAAAGTGTTTTATTTTATTGATATTATGTGAGTCGGAAATGAACGACTATTATTATAATTATTATGAATATTATTATGTGATGACTTTATGTTGAGATACGTCCAACAGTTTTTTATGTTATTGAGCAGATAGGCAAGGCCTCTGAACTCAAAATGTGTATAAATGGATAGCAGAGTAATAGAGCCACACGTGCCCTCTGACTAGTACCAATTTATGTGAAGGAGAGAGAAGAAAAATTTTAGGGAAATAGAACATAAAAGGGAATAATAAAGAAAGAAAATAATACCAATTATCATATTATGAACCATGACTTAATAAAGAATGAATACAGAATAAGTAGCGATTGATGAATTCCTGAATCATAACAACTTGATAAAATAAACTATATTGATGATTTCAGAAAAAATCTAATAATCTTTGTTTCGAAATAATCAATTTTGGTGGCGATGCATTATGTAACATGACATAAGGTAGTGAAGATCCAATTGTATTTAATTATAAAATAAAAAGCTGAAGATAAGAATAAGAGGCAAAAACTTATAAATTCAAAAATTATAGTAACCCAGTAACCCAATAAATGACAAATGACTATTAACCTGACAATGACCTGACACAGTAGATCGGATAAATACCAAAGGAACCAAGAGACAATGAAGAAGCAGCCGAGACCTAAGTGCAATCAAATAATCCCAAATAATGATCAGTATATTGTAATTAAAATAATGAACTGATAATTGTAGTATATGAGATTTACCTAGGATAATAAGATTAATGGAAAGTAATAATGTCACATATATCTTGTTGATAAAAGAATGTACTTAATATAAGGTAGGGAGCTAGAAACTAACCATACCCCAAACTAATAGTAATGATAATAGCCAAAGCCAATAAACGATGCTTTGAGCCAAACAAAAGCAATATTTAAGTAATAACTAAAAGTGATCAGAGTGATTTGGAAGTAAATTAGTTATTCATGACCATAATCACACAGTGATATAAAATAATCAGACAAATCGTGTGAATAAACAAGTGAGTAAGTTAAAATGTGTGTAAAATTAAATAAGTGGTGAAGTGCTAGGTATAGCATATAATGGAACAAAGTGAGAGTGATAATAATTAAAGAAACCTTCTATGAAAGGAAAAGTGCAGTGGGGGTGTAGAATAAAATATTTTATAAACAGACTGTAATAAACAGCTAAACAATTTTTGATAAAATGTACATTAGTAAGTAAGATTAAACTGATTGTGATATTATAAATTTAGGTAATAGGATGTCAGAATTATATAATAAAGTAAGAATTAAGTTATTAGAATGAGTAGTAAAATAAGAAGGATAGACACTGTATTTAAGTGAAGGGATTAGTAGATAAAACATATCGAGTAAGGCACAGTTTAACAGTAGTATTGTAAGAGTTTTATTATTGTTCAAAAACCATAGAATGTAATAAATTATAGGATAAGCAAGATAATAGTAGAAAAAAGAAAAGGTAGTTAAAAATTATTTCAGGCTAGAACCTGACAAGGAATCTTTTTATAATAAGAATTAGAGTTAGGAATACTGATGTTTATTGTTTGTTTTGTTTATAAAATTGTATTAGAATTACCAGATATGTTATTAAGAAATGTTAGATGGGAGTAGAATAGAATCTAGGCTCTAGGCCAACTGTTGAATATAAATTTAGTAGTTTAGAGAACAAATAATAATCCAAAGTTAAGGCAGAATATACCAAATGGTTAAACCGATTAAGTGAGTATTCCTAGTACCAAGATATATGAATAACAACTAATTTTGAATAAAATATATGTAAAATATAAATATGGAAAATAGTAAAAATGTAATTAGCTATTCAAAAGTGGGCATGAGGGATATCAAAATGATCATCATGAAAAATTAGGAAGAATGGTACTCATGTAATAACTCTAGCTATTAGTATAAGATAGAAATCTTCATTTGAAGATATTTTGGTAAAATTAGACTAAAAAAGACGTTAAAACATAACAATGACTTAAGTTAATAACCAATGAAAATTAGCATAATTTATTAGGTAACCATAGCAACAAGAATTTTATTGCCAAAAAACCGTTAGATTTTCAGTACTGTATTATTGACCAACGCCGAGGGTGGATCGAGCAGCTCTCGCACTAAAATTTTATTATTAAAGTAAATTTGAACTTAATTTAAACCAGACGGAGATAACAACAATAGTCCAGGGAATCCTGAACAAAATTTTGTTTAATAAAAAATTATTAACAAACCATAATTATCTGAAGAAGACGGGAAGACGCAGTGAAGAAGAGAGACGACAATGGACACCAAATGAGGATCATTGGAACATCTTAATAGAAGAAGACGAACGATAACCGAAGGAATGCGAGGCTGGAGTCAGCGAGGAAAATCATTGAGACGAGAGGAATAAACTTCTGGAAAATACAAGAAGGCGACATCCCAGGAGTAATCCGGAAGAAGAAGACGACCTCAGGATCTTCAGCAGGAAAACCGATGAGTATAAACATTATCCCATTATCGAGTTCACAATTTTTTTGGTCAGAATTAATAAATAACTATTTCACTTCACTGATCACTATTCCGATTCAGAAATAAATGCTTTGTTAAATTCACTATTTAAATTTTAATCGATTAGCAATTATTAAAAGTAAAATATAATAAATAATTGACGAACCTTTTGATAAATAAATTTGACAAACGAAAACTAACCCAAAATTTCTTTACAAGTTTTCATTGGTAATTACTTAATTGAATATAATGAGATATTAATTTGTTTATGTAACTAGGATTAAGAATTGTTATAACTTTGTGTGTGTTAGCCGTAAGTATATATTTCTGTAGCCGAAAGGACTTTTTAACACCCCTGAGAAAACCATATATAACTGTAAACTAACGTTAAAGACGCTTTGTATACAAACTGAGCAAGTACCAACCGAACAAGTGTAATAGCCGGTGCAGAAAACGAATGTGATGTATCATGAAGTAATTGAAATCTTCCAAAGAGTTAATAAATGTTCTCAATCTGCAATTCTGTATGTTTGATTCAATTAATTGATAATAACAACTAAGAATTATTGAAGTGAAAGCGTTAAAGCAAAACGCTAGCCGAGTCAAAACTGCAGAAAGCCGTGTGCCAATCAGGTGGCGAGGCGGCAACATTTGAATGCAGCAGAGCGAAACACGGTTTACCCGTAAATGATAAGAGAAGTTACATTTTGACACAATTAACACTAAACTAAATAACCAATTTTTACAACCCATGTAAACGGTTTATTACAATAGCCACAACAATTTTATTTAGCTTTTCCAGTATGATTTTTAAATAAACAATCACGTCTTTGAAAAACCACTATTTTTATATAGTCAGTAATTTAAGTATTGATTCACCAGTCAAACCTAACTTTCCTCATTTTTATGTAAAACCCTGCAGTATTCATTATTTTACCAAAAGTATCTATTTACATCAAATAAATATGGTACATGAGTACATTTTGTAAAGTAACTTTTTCCACACTATAATGCTGCTTTGCTTTATATAAGTAACATTTTTCACACTGTACAACATTTTTTTTTGAGCATACATTGACTTTTTTGTTTATAGTAAACAGTAGAGTACAAAAACATAATTATTACAAATCTTATGGCATAGCTGAACTAACATATAAGAATAAAAATAACTGGATACTTGTGCATTATACCTCCTCATACTGATCACTGATACATTAAACACTTGATAGTGATTCCATAAGCTAGACTCGGTTGATCTAATTCATGAAATGTTAGGATGGTTTTGGTTTAGTTTTTGAAAAACCACCCGATCAAAAATAAATACATAAAAACAACCACAACAATCTAACCCCATGCTATGCAAGATAACATTGGCCTACATTAACATACATAATGTACAAAATGCACTGAATTCAAACGTACAGATACAAATGAATGGAACCAGAATCACTTTTTCTAACCTCATACATAAATGCAAATCCTATTTTATCTACAGTCAGGAAAAACATTCAACACAACAATTATGAAACTGCAACAAAAATTATTTTTGCTGCAACACGTTTCATCTTCAGATCTTCAGTCAAAATTCGTTGGCATGAACTCCAGGATATTCCAGTCATTTCCTCCAATTCATCGATTGTTCTACGACGATCAAACATGATCGTAACACAAATTTTTTCAATGTTTTCATCCGTTTTGGAAGTCGAGGGACGTCCCGGTTGTGGTTCGTCTTCAACTGACATTTGACCACTTTTAAAATGAGAAAACCACTCGTAAATCCTTGCCTGGCTCAAAGCTTCCTCCCCATAAGCCGTCCGAAGCATTGCGACAGTTTCTGCTGCTGATTTCCCTAACAGGAAACAGAACCTGATGTTAGCACGTTGGTATTTAATGTCTGCCATTGACAAATCGCCGAAAACGTGAAACAGCGCTTACAAAAAATAGTCACACTGACAGCGCTAATGTTTCCACAACAATGCCGCTAGGGCAACTGATACAAAATGGTGTCTAGTGAAAGCACCTAGTGGGAGAAGTCGGAACTAGCGTTCTACCAACTGCCAGAAAAAAATGTTCGTTACTTTTGGGTCCCCCCTCGTATGTTTAAAATAAAACACAGTTCTCTACAGTTTTGCATTACCGGTATGCGTACAATGTAGAAGTAAAAGAGATTTTTAGGCTTTACTGACATAAGTAGTGATCAACATGCCCAGGCTATTGCAGATATCATTTGCTAGTTGCTGACTGAATTTGAATGCAGTGAAAAACTAGTCGCTCAGGCGTACAATAGAGCAGCAACAATAGCAGGAAGTTTAAATGGAGTACAGACCTAAGTATGGTATTGGATATAACTCAGCTTCATCAAAATTTTTACCCACTGCACACCACTGTAATCTTCATAGCACTCTGACTGGTTGCCGACTCACATACTAAAGTTACCATCTTATCAGCTAATATTCAACAATTTTGTTAATTTCTCCAATACACTAATTCCTCCCTCACATCTACAATATTACTTATGTCTTCTACATATACATTAAACAAGATCACGGACTACGGACACACCTGTCTGACGCCCTCCGCAATTAACAAAAGTATTGAAAAACAAAAATGAAGGTAAAAAGTATTAATAACAAATACCGGTCACTGCACCTTTTATGTTTATCTGCTTTTCTAGCAGATTGTTCAATTTGTTTTTTGATAAATTCTGTTATTAATACTTTGGTTTTACTCAATTTTATTCTGTTTAACATTCAATATTTATGTTATGTACATAGCAATAAATGTACATTTATGATAGTTATATGTTTTATCTTTCCATGTACATGTAAATTAAAATTATGTCCGATGATAGCTTGCAATCATCAAACGGTGTTTGCAGCTGAAACATCACTTTAAAGTAGGACACTGTAATGGCAAATGTCAATTTTGATGAAAATAATGTGCATTTGTCTAGATAACCAACATCACTTATTAAATTTGCCGACCCTGTATTTGTATAGCATTTATTTGTATTATTACATCTTTTGATCATATACTATTTGAACTTTTGTGGCTGAAATATCGCATTTACATTTCTTCTGTGATGGCTATGAATCTGATATAAGAGACAAGATAAATAAATTTAGGAATATTTGTGGAACAATTCATAGAAATATTAGACAGGAAACAAGACACAACAAAAGAATTAAATTTTATAAGACAATTGCAATACCGGCACTATGTGTGAGTGAGGTGTGGGACATGACGAAAAACGAATGCGGAAAGATTCACAGTGCTGAAATGCAGTTTACTCAGAATACTTGAAACTATACATTAAAGTCAGAAGAAGGAATGAGGATATAGGAGCAGAACTGTATGTAAATGATATAAATACAATCATTTGAATGTACAGAAAGGAACAGTGTAATCATTTGTAAAGGATGGCACAAGACTGCTTGCCAAAACCTGGCAATGAAATGTAAAGCCATTGGTAGAAGAGATTTGGGTCATCAGAAAATGAGCTGGATGCTGAACAGGTTTATATAACCTAGTCCTTATAGTCACTATAAGGCTTATAATGAACAAGATGAAAAAAAAAGATAAATTCACGAAAGTAATTTCACATCCTTTTAATGCACAAAAGACAATATAACCATTAATTCCACCCCATACTATGCTGTCAGTTTGGTATAAAACCATGTTATGACCATTTAAATATTTTGTGAAGCCAGCAGAATTCCATGATCCAGCAAGATGTAATTGTTCTTACTTTTTCATTAGTAGACCCCAAGCATTCATAATCGAAAACACAAACAAATGAATCAAAACCAAACGATTACAAATGTATAAACAAATGATCATGTGGAAACAGCCTACATCTGAATCATAATGTGGCCAAAACAAAAACAGACCCATCGTGCCTATTATCTAACAACTGTATGCCTATACCCTTCAATATATTATGGAATTTATGGCTTTGGTTTTGAAATAATTATTTTGTCTCTACTATGTTATCATATAATATATGTACATACAAATATATGTTTTTATATGTTTATGCAAATTTATATTAACAAAACTGTCGTGTATAAGTGGCGCAGGTTCTCTAATCAAGTACCTAACAATGTTACTCAATTAAATATGAGACTCGATGCTGATTTAGTATGTATCCTTCTGAGTATAAACAAGATTTCAAAAGTTTGTTGGTATACCAGTTTGTTATTACGGCTTTGTGAGTAGCATGCACATGTATTATAATATATACCTAGGCCTAGTTCCGAATGCGTAACAAAAGCTGCTGACGAAGCACAAGGTTATCAAAATTACTTGCCAAAAACCAATTTTGTAAGAATGAAGCATTTAAGTACATTTAGAATAGGCTTCTAACTATAGAAGTATATCAGCTTTTAATTCGTTTCCAACACTTTCAAAACTGGAATAAACGAAAAATATAAAACATTTTCAGCACACACAATAAATCATCAGTAAAAAACACTTACTCAATATTCACAAAACATAACAAAGACGCCCATTAACCTCTTAACTACAGCGAACAACAAACACGCTCAATAGCAGCAGCAGCATTGCCAACCTATATAGTCATAATAAAAAAGGGAATCAGAAAACTGCAACGAAGATTTACATGGCGGTGGCTGTGACATAGGATGGAGGTTATCAGCTGTTTTGTGTGCTGTTAGGTTAACATATGTATGGTTAGAAAATTTTCATTTGAAATGCAGCAGAGACTTGTTGGCTGGAGATACGGGGTATTCATTGGGGGGTTAGTAGGTTTAATAGGAGCCGCTGCATATCCCATTATTATTTACCCTATGATGCACCCAGAGGAATATAGTAAGTATAGGGACTGAATCCTGACAAGTATTCATATTCATAAATTCTGTTGTACGAATATTATAGATTTGTGTGTGAAAATATTGTTCAGCAGTACTTAATAGGGTATTTGTTCTGTAGGAGTACCCCATGGATTTTGGCATACAACCTAGTTGTTCGATTTTTAAGCCTGATAATTTGGTCTGCTAATATACATTTTATTCATACTGATGGTATTTTTAACTGGACAGGTAACATGTATCTGACTATTGCACTGATAGATGTTTGTAAGAAATTATTAATAAAATATATATTGAGTCTATCTTTTACTCGTGGTTAGGATCAACCACCACGAGCAATCAAATTGACAATTCCTGTATATGGGAATTTGGAGTTCAGTGAGAGTTATTTTTAAGAATCATGTTTACAGTTATTTACAGTTTTATAGTAAATTTAAATATGCTGTACTTCATTTCCCAAAAGGCACTTCATTAATACGTGAGTAATAAGCTCATTCCTGGTAGGTGTATTGTTTTCAGAGAGGTTAGAGTAGATCTTGTATACTTACTTGTCACTCTGATGCACATTAATGTGTTGTAGGCCTATTCTGGCCATAAAGAGGGTAGGTGTTGAGTGTTGTCACCTGACTTAACTGGTACCGTATCTCTGTTCGCCTGACTTGACTCAGTTTGAAACTGTCATGTGTCTTCGGGAAATATACAGATGGTTTACAAAATAGTAGTAGTGTGAGAGCTGAACTTGTGTCAAAATGTTAAATTATGAAGTAAGTCAAACAAATTTTAAATTCAATTTGTAAATAATCTCAAGAATTTACTAGTCAGCAGGATGCAAGAGACCAGTACACATGCTGATTGTTTTCTGTAGGTTTTAAAGCAACATCCCATGTTTAGTGTATTTGTTGTTCACATGTGTTATTAATTGTTTAGACAATACAAAGCAAATACGTTTGGTTTTGTGTATTATTTTCATATTATGGTTTTCAAGTATATTTGAAAAAGATTTTATATAGGCCTATATGTATATTCAAACTCTATTTGCTACAGTCCGTTTCTTGATTTATATAATATATTTATTATTAATACTGAAATTACCTCAAGATATTTTATTTTCCTTACTAGGAACATGTTTCGAGAGCTATTGTGCTCTCATCCTCAGCCTTCGCAATTCTGCGTCTAGTGAAGTACCTATGTGTTGGTCTGTCGCCATTGTGGTCTCCTGTTGGTTTCTGGTATCTCGAAGTGGTATTTTTTGTGTGATTGTGGTGTATGTATTAGTATTTTGTATATTTTCGATGTTGAGTGCTTTGAAAATTGTGTCTTGTTTTGTATTGATTTGTATTTGTTCGGGTATTAGTTTGTTTTGTGTTTTATGTTTGTATATTTGTAAATTTTCCCAAATGTTCATTATGGTCCCTTTGTGTGGTATGTGTTTTATTACTGTCATATTGGTTATGTCTGGGAATTCATGTCCCGTGTTTATTGCATGAGTGGCTAAATTGGATTTATATATTTCAGGTTTTTTGTATGCATTTAGTTGTTCAAAATAACGTTTTTTCAGCTGTTTTTTGTTTGTCCTATGTAACATTTATTGCAATCTTGGCATTCAATTTTGTATATACCGTTAGTAGTTGTATTATCTTTGTTGTGTGGGTTATTTTTTTTTTTTTTTACCTCCGCTCAACAGTCCGTTAAGGAATAAGGCATACCGCGCGGCTTTTGTGTTAGTGTGACGGTGTATGGCTAGTACTACACGCCACCAGCCGCTAGTTGCGGTATTCACAGCCAGGAGGCGGCGCTGTTATCTCAGCACCTACTCAGTTTGCCTCACGACGCTGAGTGCACGCCGTACAGAACCTCCGCTGGGAATTGAATCCGGGACCACGAGCGCATCAATCGCCCGCGTTAGCCTCTAGACCACCTGGAGGCTCTGTGTGGGTTATTTAGTTTTTGTAAATTATTTTTATTAGTTTTGTATGCTATTTTGATATCTGTGTTTTTAAATAATTTTGTTAGTTTTGTCATTTTATTATTTATGTATGTGAATGTGGCCCATATGTTGTTGTTGTTATTATTTATGTGTTGTTCATTTTGATTAATTCTTAATTGTTCAGTTTTTATTTTATATTTGATTTTATTATCTATTTTGTTTACAGTATTTTTATTGTATCCATTTTCATGAGCAATTTGGTATATTATATTTCTTTCTTAGTCTGTTTCTTGTTTGTTTAGGGGAATTTTGTACGTTCTGTTAAATAGCGAATAGAATGCTGCTATTTTATGTTGTGGTGGGTGGTCAGAATGGTTAGGTATGATGATTGATATTGGTAGAAGTTGGTTTTCTGTATACTGCATATTGTATGTGGTTGTTGTTTCTTGTGATGGTTATGTCTAAATAGTTGATTTTGGTATGTTTTTCTTTTTCTTCTGTGAATTGTATTTTTGGATGTAGGCTATGTTATTGATTTGTTTTAGTATGTTCTCTGCATTTGTGCTTTTGTTATTTGATACATATAGCCCATCATCTACATATCTTATCCATATGCCATTTTGATCAAATGATTTTATAATATTTTGTATTTTGGTGTCTATGTGTTGTACGAATATTTTTGCTATTATGCTGGATAATGGAGATCCCATTGCTAAACCTTCTTGCTGTTGATAAATTTTGCTATTAAATTCAAAGTAATTTTGTTTTAATATTAATTGGAGGCTGTTTTTTTATTTCAGTTATATAATTTGTGTCTTCATTTTGTTCTTTAAGTTTGTTTATTATTATGTCTATTGTTTCATCTACTGGGATGTTGGTGTACATGTTTATGATATCATATGATGTGAAAAATGTGTTTTCATTTATATTTATTATTTTTAGTTTGTCTATTAATTCATATGTGTTTTTTATGTTATGATGATTATTTGTTAGATGGTTACTTTTTAGTTTTTGTGCTATTATTTTTGCTATTTTGTATGTAGGTGCTTTTTTGAAGTTGATTAATGGAAGTATTGGGTTGTTTAATTTGTGTATTTTTATTAGGCTATTCATTGTAGGTGGATCTGGATTATTATTTATATATGTCGGTATTTTTATTGTTGAAAATGTTTTTAGTTGTTTTTATTAGTTTTATTGTTTGTTTAAGATATTTTTCTGTTGGGTCTTTATTTAGTTGTAAGCATTTATTATTGTTGATGAAGTCTTCGGTTTTTCTGATGTAGTCTACTTTGTCAATGATTACTGTTGCTTGACTTTTGTCTGCTTTAGTTAATATTAAATTATTGTTCTTTACTTTATTTTTAATTTCTTTTATTGTTTTATTGTCCTTCTTTTGTTTATATTTGTTTTTCATTTCACTAGTGATTATTTTTTTAATTATGTGTGTTGCTTCTGTTCATTTTTCTTCTTGTATATTGTTTTCTATTAGGTTAATGGCAAATTCTGTTTCTACTATTAAATTTTCTAGGTGTTTGTTTGTGTATTGAGTTAGGTTAGTTTTTGACATATTGTTTAAATATTCTGTTTCTTTTTTTGTTATATTATTTTATTACTGCCAATAAAACTTACTTAACAATTACTGAATAATTTCAAATATCGGGCCCCATCTTGTGATATACCTTTGAACTTACCTTAGGCCAGAAGTCTGTTAAGCAAACCAGATGATAGCGGAAGGTGTTATCTGAAATAATTCACTCATTTTTGTTTTGTTTGTTACCATTGACATTACCCTTTTTATTTATATAATCTGGAATTTACTTACATAAGACATTACTACGTGAAACAAACAAGCTATTATCCGCCAGGTGGCGCCATTCAATTCTTCAAGTTAAATTTCCCCTTAACAAGCCCTCCAAAATACATAGTTATTACCTTATTGAAATATTAAACATATTAAACATGTGTATAGATATATAGGCATTTATTTTGCACAACCCAGCACTTTTTAATAATATTTTATTATCCACTCTCTCTCTCTCTCTCTCTCTCTCTCTCTCTCTCACTCTCTGGTACAATTATTATTATTATGAGCTCATTTCAAATTACAGTATACCAATTTAGTTAATGAATTTACTGAATTTTGGTCATTTTAAAATTTTTTGAATATAAAATGGTTGTAGCTGGTACTTAGCTGCACTTTTGGGTTGACAACATCGAACACCTTGAATCCTTCGATTGCACGTGCAAAAATTGAACTGTCACATCGTCTTAGGGCACACACTCTCTATTGTAGTATCCCCCCTCGGATCACACTTTGCCAGATTCTTTTATCGTGAATTTCACTCCGTCGATGACATCAACTCAAAATTTGTTACGGTACCACAGTTATTAACCCACTTTTGGTGGTGTAAAATTTAAATAAATACACTTAGTGAATACGCCGGCCGGCTCGATTCACCGTCTGGACAAGAATGACACTGTTTCATCAGTCAACATTGCAGAGGTGGGGCAAAAATACGTCACTGGCTCTTTGTTCAAACGGCCCAGCCCAGTGGAATACAATGCGCATTGCATTCTTTGCGTCTGACGTAAACATGGGTTGGTCGTGTTTACTGCTTATTTGTGACAAACAGTTTTTTGCGGATTTTGTAATTTTTCACTGAATTCGACATAAATCCTGTTAATTCAAATGTGCGTTGTTTAAAATATTCACCAAAACTTTATAGGGAATACAAAATAAAATTATTATTATTAAAAAATGGTTAGAAAATAAAATACAATAATTATGTATACAATAATTTTAGGTTTAACAAAATTATTATGGTACCAGAATTGTACCGTCACATTTTGTTAAATTCTGTATTGCTTAGGTTAATGGTTCGAGGGTAAAATGTATGTTTATTTTTGTTTTTTGTTCTTGATTTTCGTTTTGTTGTTTTAATGTGTTGAGTTTTTTGTTGATTGTAACAGCCTTTTTGTTTTTTTCAAATTTTATTTTATTTTCTATGTTATTGTATTTAGTATTCCATGTAATTGGATGTAATAAACTTGTTAGCTCTAAGTGTAGTTTATATATGTCTAGTGTTATGCAATTTTTCTTACTGTATAATTGATTAATTTCATTTTGTATCCATTATATAATAATGGATCTAATGGATATAATTTTGTATCCATACGGAATAATAAATACAATATGCCTAACATAGAAAATAAAATAAAATTTGAAAAACAAAAAGGCTATTACAATCAACAAAAAAACTCAACATATTAAAACAGCAAAACGAAAATCAAGAACAAAGAAATAAAAATAAACATACATTTTACCCTCGAACCATTAACCTAAGCAATACAGAATTTAACAAAAAAGAAACAGAATATTTAAACAATATGTCACAAACTAACCTAACTCAATACACAAAAAAACACCTAGAAAATTTAATAGTAGAAACAGAATTTGCCATTAACCTAATAGAAAACAATATACAAGAAGAAAAATGAACAGAAGCAACACACATAATTAAAAAAATAATCACTAGTGAAATGAAAAACAAATATAAACACAAGAAGGACAATAAAACAATAAAAGAAATTAAAAATAAAGTAAAGAACAATAATTTAATATTAACTAAAGCAGACAAAAGTCAAGCAACAGTGATCATTGACAAAGTAGACTACATCAGAAAAACTGAAGACTTCATCAACATTAATAAATGCTTACAACTAAATAAAGACCCAACAGAAAAATATCTTTAAAAAAAATAAATAAATAAATAATAAAAACAACTACAAACATTTTCAACAATAAAAATACTGACATATGTATAAATAATAATCCAGAACCACTGTAACGGTACAGAATTGTGTGCTACAAAGATTTCAGTTTTAATTTTAAAGTAGTCAGTATTCACCTAAGGGGTACCCCCTAGTAACCAGCAACATACAGTGTTATTGCAGACTGTTTATGTTTAATGTCTGGAGTCTGCCCAGCCAGACGTATTATGCAACAGCGTGCCAGCTCAGTCTCTTTGTGAATCACAGAAAAACACTATCACCCTAGTGTTTGCATCAGACAGTAACAGAGAACAGTCGTCTATAAGTTAAACTTTATATCAGTGGCCTCGGAAATTTCGGTAGGTCGAAGCGGAAAGTGTAGCCTAGACCTACCGAAACGTATTGAAACTTCAATGAAGAATACTATAAAAAAAACAGTGAACGTGATATACGATGAATTCTTAAAGTAAAGGAATTAGGACAGGGTAAGTGTGGTTTAAGTGAAAGTGCACGGGCAGATGGCAGAATAAGTGGAATAGCGAGAAAAGTTAAGTACAGTGAATACATTGGCCAGTAAGTTTTTGAATTTTAAAACAGTAAAGCGCTTAGTAAAAGGGGGATAAAAAGTATATGTAGCAATTGTAAAGAGTGAGAGAGTGTATGCGAGGGAAAAGGGGAACAATAATTACTCAAAGTACTGGTTCCTAGCTAAAAGTAGTTCAAAGAATTTTGGTTAAATAGGTTTGTTTTTAGTTGTTGAGAAAGAAGGGAATATGGTATTTTGAATAAAATAAGATTTGGTTTAATATAAAACATGTGGTAGAGTAAGTTATTACGCCATAACCATTTCCTGTTCTGTGCTGAAAACCTCGTCTAACGTTCTGTGGGATTTTCTGAGTTTAAGGGTGGTCAGATAGCGGGATTATTTTAATTTTTGTAAGGGCAAGAGTGTAAAGGTTTCGATATTAAACCATAAAATATCATGGCGACCTGGGCAGTTTAATAAGGTAAGTTTAACGGGATTATGACGGTAAGTAAAATTCTGGCAGCAGTGAGTTTTAGTAGTATTATTATTGTATTATTTTATAATGGTAAAAGAGCAATATCGTTACAGTGGCGCCGCTGCCAGGATATTCGTATAAATATTATATGAATTAGACCTGTTTTGAGGCACAGAAAATAGGTTGTGGTAACGGCGTATTTGTAAAATTTTTGAATTATTGTATAGATTGATGTTTTGGCAGCGTTATTGTATGTTTACATATATATATATATATATATATATTGTTACAACACAAATAAGCCACCCCAGTACCAGGGATAAAAAAGATAACATTAAATATAAATATACTTCATATTAAATAAAATAATTAAATATAAATAAAATATAAAGACAGTGACACGACAAACGACGATATTACCTAACCCAAGTGATTGACCAAACAAACAGGAACTAACAAAGAAGGGAAGAAACCAAAACCAAAGAAGAATAAAGACAATTGAAGGAAGTGAACGAATTCCTACAACTAAATAAAATCAAACCAAACGAGAAGGGGAGAACCAGATTAAAATGAAGCCAATTGAAAATGAAGAGCAAAGAAGGAGAAGATGCAGAAGAATGAAGAGGAAACGAAGTGAAACCAAGAAATAAGAAACACCACATACAAAAGGGAGAAATGGTACACTCAAATATAGAATATTGTGAATAAAACCAATAATTATCCAATAAGGGAAATAAATATTATTGTAAATGAAATAATTTATATAACTGTTTTAAACAAAACAGTAAAACAGTCTAATATAAAGAAAAGTACACTAACCCCAAATATTAGAGTTAGATATAATAAAGTATATAGAAAAATATCATTAATACTATGTATAATTTATAATGAAAGAAATAGTGAGAAGGTGAGAAAGATAAATAATTATAGGGATTACCCACTAAAAAAAACACTTAATGTAAACAGTTAAAAAGTGCAATAGTGAAGGTGTAAATACCCCAAAATAGTGAGTGTATCAGTGATAAACACCAATTAATTAAAGGTGAAAGTGATAAGTGAAAAAAGATGTTGTAAATAATAAAAAGGTAGTAATAGATAAGAAAACACTTAGTAAATCATGGATGAACCAATAAATGATTTAAGAGTGAGCTTATAAAAATTATATAGTTAATGATAGTTAAAAATAGCATTTAAAGTAGAGATAAGTAAAGGGTATGATGTTATTCAGGGGAGAGAGCCCATGTAAAAACAGTTTCTGTTAACATGGAATGGAGAAAGGAATTAGTAATGAATTAAGAAATTAAGTATATAATTAATAAACACCCTACGTTATAAGGGAAAATAAATTAAATAAGTTTGAAGGAAGTGATGATATTTCTCACTCAAGATAATAGCAAAAGAATGAAATGTATGTTAAACCAACAGTAACTAATAACTTATAAAGAATTGTTTGTTTTAATGTTATGAATATTATATGGCTGAAAGAAGCTTACAGTCCATAGGCCTAATTGTTATATTTTAAGTATTAAGATATAGAAAATAATCTTGACATGTAATCAGAACACAAACAAATTCAAGACACAGCAACCACTAAACAAATCAATTATAACAACAGGACAAAATGCTTTGTAATAAAATGAAATATAATTAGAATATAATAAGTGAAAATAATCAATGGCTACTTAGACCTAAGAAATGCCTAACGGTCAAAACCAATAATAACAAATTGTATAAAATCCACAAGGAAATTTACAAATCTAAGGCAAGTAACTAGCCAATAATTATGTATGAACCATTTTAAAAGAAAAATGTTACAATAAGAGATTAGATTAAAAGAATTATGTAATTATCAAATGTCAACATAATTAGACAAAAGTTAATATATAATAGAACATGACCTTATGAGGTATTGTTTTAATCTTTGAAAGGAAATAAATACAATAGTGATAATAATTATTACCCAAAAGGGAAGACAGAAGAATAAAATCAATCAGAAAATATATAATAAATTTAAATAAAAAATTTCAAATATAATAACAATGCTTTTAATCTCGGCCTTAACCAATCAAAGGGTTTCAGTTACCATAGAAACGGGCCTAATTACTGCCCCCACATTGGGCACCAATCTGTAACGAACGGGAAGGACACGGTCGTATCTGTAAAATGTGTACACCTGTTTTTTATATGTAGAAAGTGTTAGTGTGGTGTGTTCGTCTCACACCTGTCGTTACATTAATGGTTATTGCTACTGAAGTCCGTAGCGTTGTCACAATTATCAGTACAACCTTACCTGTAATTTCATAGGGGTCGTGAATCCTGGGTGGCGCCAAATTGTTTATTTTAAAACAATTAAATCTGTGAATTAACAAGTTAGATTGGTGTTATCAGCGTTGACAGCTGGAGCGTTCAAATGATTCCCGCCTCTGTACACCTTACTGTATTGCCCATATGGCAAGAGCGCTAGTTGTCTTCTCAGTGAAATCGCTAACACACACATATATTATACAACTTCCTATGAAATAAAACAATGGTAATACTCTGTACTGTATCTTTAATTATGGTTTGGTCATTAATCAATGTGACAAAAATATTATAAGTTAGTTTTCAATAAAATTGCTCCGGCTTAAAACATGAAACATAAATCTCTAGGCTGACGAAATTGATTTTGAAACGAGTTATACTGAGGCCGACATGGCGTCTGTTTGTACACTATATATTGACTCGTTCAAAATTTGGAGTTCTTTGGATTATAAAGAAAACATAAAATATGATTACATTAAAAAAGTACACTACCATACCTTATCCGTACTTAAATAGTATAAAGTGTTTTTACAAATTGTTCGGCAGTGTAGTAATAGTTGTTACAAATTTCACAGATTAGTGCGAGGTTATTTTTTAGTTAACAATTTTGTTACGTAAGTTTATATTATTCAATCCTTGAAAGAAAATTATTTTTTACTTTATAGTGAGAGTTTTTTATTGATATGAGAAATATATGAAGTGCTTTTATTCCTGGGATTATTGTATTTAAATGATATTTATCAGTTCAGAAGATGGTGATAGGTCGTTGTTCTGGGGTAATGGAAATTTCATCAATTTTGGAGTGACTTAGGCTGCTGGCATCTTCTTCTAAATTGTCTTGGGAATTTCTGCTATTTCATTTTCGTTTATTTGGTTCCTGGACATCTGTTAATCGTTGAAATTCTTCATCTCGTTGCCACTGGTTCATGTTGTTTACTTCTGAATGTTTTTTAAACTTTTTAAAATAAAATTTTGGTCATACTAAATCTTGCGTCCCTACTACCCAAGCGTCATTTTTCAAGTAAGTAAATTTAACGGAAAACCAATGGCCCGTTTCTATGGTAACTGAAACCCTTTGATTGGTTAAGGCCGAGATTAAAAGCATTGTTATTATATTTGAAATTTTTTTATTCAAATTTATTATATATTTTCTGATTGATTTTATTCTTCTGTCTTCCCTTCTGGGTAATAAATATTATCACTATTGTATTTATTTCCTTTCAAAGATTAAAACAATACCTCATAAGGTCATGTTCTATTATTTATTAACTTTTGTCTAATTATGTTGACATTTGATAATTACATAATTCTTTTAATCTAATCTCTTATTGTAACATTTTTCTTTTATAATGATTTATACATAATTATTGGCTAGTTACTTGCCTTAGATTTGTAAATTTCCTTATGGATTTTATACAATTTGTTATTATTGGTTTTGACCGTTAGGCATTTCTTAGGTCTAAGTAGCCATTGATTATTTCTACTTATTATGTTCTAATTATATTTTATTTTATTACAAAGCGTTTTGTCCTGTTGTTACAATTGATTTGTTTAGTGGTTGTTGTGTCTTGAATTTGTTTGTGTTCTGATTACATGTCAAGATTATTTTCTATATCTTAATACTTAAAATATAACAATTAGGCCTATGGACTGTAAGCTTCCTTCAGCCATATCCTATTCATAACATTAAAATGAACAATTCTTTACAAGTTATTAGTTACTGTTGGTTTAACATACATTTCATTCCTTTGCTATTATCTTGAGTGAGAAATATCATCACTTCCTTCAAACTTAGTTAATTTATTTTCCCTTATAACATAGGGTGTTTTATACTTAATTTCTTATACTAATCCCTTTCTCCATTCCTTGTTAACACAAACTGTTTTTACATGGGCTTTCTCCCCTGAATAACATCATATTCTTTACTTATCTGTACTTTAAATACTATTTCTAATTATCCTTAACTATATAATTTTTATAAGCTCACTCTTAAATCATTTATTGGTTCATCAATGATTTACTAAGTGTTTTCTTATCTATTACTATCTTTTTATCATGTACAATATCTTTTTTCACTTATCACTTTCACCTTTAATTAATTGGTGTTTATCACTGATACACTCACTATTTTGGGGTATTTACACATTCACTATTGCACTTTTTAACTGTTTACATTAAGTGTTTTTTTAGTGGGTAATCCCTATAATTATTTCTCTTTCTCACCTTCTCACTTTCTCACTATTTCTTTCATTATAAATTATACATAGTATTAATGATATTTTCTATATATTTTACTATATCTAACTCTAATATTTGGGTTAGTGTACTTTTCTTTATATTAGATTGCTTGTAACTGTATGTATTTTTACTGCAAATATATAATATCTTACTCTTACCTTTCGGGTTCGGATCCAGGGCCGTTCAGACGAAACCAGCTACAGAAATGATTATTTGGGTTTGAGTGGTGAAATAAATACGCTTAACACATGGCTGCTCTAGTAATTAATCTTATTTATTTCTATTGGTTTAAATTCACTATTTAAATTCACTATTTAACAATGATTTACACAAAGAACTCACTTAACACATGATACGGATATTCAAAGTTACCAGAGCTACCTTTAATTCATTAACTTATAACCTCCAAATTATGTAAAGAAAATTACAGTTGATTAATTGCTACACTATAATTCCGGAATTTATTTTATCAAAACCAGTACTTTGATCTTGTACATACATATTCTCGCTTACGCTCTCTCTCTCTCGCTCTCTCTTTCTCGTTCTTTCTACTTTACATTTTACAATTTTTTATGAGATCTCATTGTTGGATTTAAACTCCAAACTTTTATTTTAACGGGATGAATCATGAATGGTCAACGATTCTTATTTAAATTTCTGACTGTTGACTGTTACTTATCTGGATCAGATATCCGCTCAATTTCACCACCACATGTTAGTCACTTTTTAAGGCACACTCACAAAAACTTCAGTTCTGAATGTTGAAAACTCGTTACTGTTGTTGATTGTCCGTCATTATTTACTGCACATGTGTTTGAAACTCACTCCCGTAGCATTTTTAGTCGGCCGACTTTAATTGATTTGAGTACTCAGTTATATGTGACTGACCGGTCAGAGAGTTGAGTGTCGGCTTGGTAATTGCTCGCACACTTTGGTGATGACCGCGCGGTCAGAGTTACAGTTGAACTGGCGTTAGTTCGCTAAATTGCACACAGTGTTTTTTGGTCACGTGATCGTGCATATGTGCTCCCATTGGTGCTGTTGAAAGAGCGCCTTAACGTAGGCGGAAAGTTTAGCAATGTTTTTGCCGCCTGATGCAATCTAGAGTTACATTACTTTCTTCCGTGATTCACGGCTGAGGCGAAGTTAGGCGTTATTTCACAATCTGTCTACGCTGCTTGAGTGTGGAGACAAAACATAGGCATTTGGTTTTGTAATAAACACAGCCAATTTGGTTGACTAACTCGGGGTTCTACAAGGGTGAACAATGACTGCATGGAAAATATAATTTTTAAAATGTTATCTTGACCCTACAATTTCGTACCGTTACATGCTTTACTGTTTTGTTTAAAACAGTTATATAAATTATTTCATTTACAATCATATTTATTTCCATTATTGGATATTTATTGGTTTTATTCACAATATTCTATATTTGAGTGTACCATTTCTCCCTTTTGTATGTGGTGTTTCTTATTTCTTGGTTTCATTTCGTTTCCTCTTCATTCTTCTGCTTCTTCTCCTTCTGTGCTCTTCATTTTCAATTGGCTTCATTTTAATTCGGTTCTCCTCTTCTCGTCTGGTTTGATTTTATTTAGTTGTAGGAATTCGTTCACTTCCTTCAGTTGTCTTTATTCTTTGGTTCTGTTTTTTTCCCTTCGTTGTTAGTTCCTGTTTATTTGGTCAATCACTTGGGTTGGGTAATGTCGTCGTTTGTCGTGTCACCGTTTTTATATTTTATTTATATTTAATCATTTTATTTAATATGAAGTATATTTATATTTAATATTATCTTTTTTATCCCTGGAACTGGGGTGGCTTATTTGTGTTGTAACAATATATATATATTGTAACGTTACAAAATATGGTAGTTACATAATATAAGCTAATATAACGTCAAGTAAGAGAAAAGCATGGAAGTATGTCTAGATAAATAAACCTGAGTGTATAAAAGTGTGTATCTACAAATATATTAATATAAAAATCCAACGATAAAGAAGATAATATTAACATAGCAACATCAAATACAAAGTGAAGAAAGAAAATGCCATGAGCCAAAACAAAATATCAGTAACCAGACCCAATAGGATCCAACAGTGAGGGGAACCGACAAAATAAGGACCAACACACTCCAACAGCGAGGGAAATAAATAAAGATAGTGACTACAACGAAAATATTGAAGAAGAAGAAAGAAGAAGGACAAGGAAGCATACCATGAAGAGAGAAGAAGATGGATGGATCCTGCAAGGACTCAACATAAACCACGTGTACTAAAAACCATATAAGAGACCAAAGGAAGTGATGATTATCAAATATGAAAAGAAAACCAGTGTTTAACATTTAAGGAACCACAAACAATTGCAGTGAGTACTTGATATATATGTGAAACCTGTGAAAAGTTAACTAATTTCAACTGAATAAACCACACAAACAATCCCAGTGCTGAAGTTTATAGTGTAAGAAAATATGTTAATTTCATAATGAAACAGCAAGAATTAAAATAGTCAAATAAACACAGACAATGAGTGTGACTAGTTTAATAAAGGTTGTGATCAATACAGATAATCAAAAGACCACCAGAATAGAATAAAATAGAACAATTATGTTATTGTTCATAGAGAACTGATAATAAATAAAAAACCTTTATTATGTATCAAACAAAGTGACAGGAATTGAATTCAACCAATGACCAGAAAAACATTGTAATTAATGCAAAAAGATTTGTGTTATTGTTTAAGAAGGAATTGTATAAACATGTGTAACAAAATAATTAAAATATTATAGTAAGATACCATACTGAAGTCATGTTAGTAGTAGAAAAATACTGCATTAAAACATGTGGTACTTTGTTACATAACCCTATAGGGAAGACACCTATGAAACAGAAAATCATACATGTTAATATAAATAATTGATCATCAACTATGATATCAATCAAGAATTTGTTATAAATAATAATAAATCCTAAGAGACAATGTATTATATTGCAGCACAATGCAAATAAAACAAAGCAAATATGATGACACAGAGATAGTAGAGATGGAACAAGTATGACAATTTAGTTAGACAAAATACAATATCAAAACAAATACCAATGTTAATAAAAGTATTACCAGTAGTGAGATAAATATCTGGTACTACCTTGAGAACAGATTCTGAACATAATAATGACAGTATTGTAACCAAAATATTGTAAACTAACTATGTACATATAACCAGAAGTAAGCTGAACCATTGTATAACTAACTAGTTAAGAAAAATACTGTATCAAAGATTGAACACAGATAGTTAAGGTTGTTACCAGTAGTAAGAGGGAATCCCAATGCTACTTGAGAACAGACTATGACCATAAAAACAGTCATTTTATATACAAATAATTAAAAACCAAATGACTATAATGAAAGCATCCAGATGTAAACAAACCATGAGGAGCAAGTTATTTATGAAAAATATAACATGTAAACTTGTTTAAAAGTAAATGAAAACATTATCAAGAGTTAGAATAATGTCTAATACTACTTTGGAAACCCAAACCAAGAGTAACAATAACAACTTAGTTATTGTATTAACAAAAATAAATGACTACTATTACTGAAAAATTGAAGGGTTCTGAACTAGCCAAAAGCTAACCATTATGTATAATGAATTAGGTACAATGTGTGTACACTAATTACAACTAGTACATAATATCATTTATATAGAAAAAACCAAAAATAAGGTAACAATTGTATATAAGAGAGATAGAAGGGGACCAAAACAATGTAAATAGTAGATTAAACACAGTCATGTACAAATATTCTAGTGTAAAAAAAAATGTAAATAGACATTACTAGTATTATTAGATAGCAATATTACTGTTTTAAATAAGAAAAATTAGTTTTAAGCACATTTATGAAAAATCAAATATGGACGCCTAATGACGCCATAGCGAGATATTGTTTAGGGAACAACTATTCCCAAATTTTGAATCAAACCAATTGAGATATGGACTCAGAGTGTTTATTTAAAAAGTGTTTTAATATAAATAAGTAAAATTTGGTGTAATAGACTTATAAATATAAGATACACCAGAAATAATTAATAAAATCGTTATAGTGATAGAAGTGATGGACGGAAAATAATCATTCTTAGACTTAAATTAAAGCGTAGGATGTCCGCAAGTCACTGACATCAACCATTTAACGATAGGACATAGATTAAGAAAGTTATTGTAATTTTAAACTTTTCAATTAAACTTTTGTACCAGTGCTGACGTCACAAAGCCTCAACCTCAAAATCGAATTTGTTAAAAAATTAAATGTTTTAAGAAAACAAAGGCTTTTGGGTCAGAGAGTATAGTTTTTTCAGCCAATCAAATGAATGAATTTCGGCAGACGAGAAGGAGACGCTTCGGCGAAGCATTAGAGTTCACGATCAGTATTTCGACGGAGAGGCCACGCCGCTCGCCAACATGAAAAAGTTTTAATTTTGAATTTGTGCGCGGCATTGACATTAAGTAAATCAACATACATAACCTTAACACTACACCAATATTTACGAGTGAAAGGTGCGGAGTTATTTATTTAAACTAGTACGATTAGTGTATAATATCAATCGTACTTGCGAGTGTTGTGAAAGATAAAAAACAGGGAGTACAATTTTATTTTTAAATAAAATTGAAACAGAAATAATAATTTTGTAACAAGTAATTTTGACACTACGCAAGTCAGAAAAGGCGAAGTATCAGAAACCATGATTGAATTATCAGAATTAAAAGAAATATTAATTCACAATTATTAAAATATGGGAAAAAATATTTTAATTATTTATCATTATTAAAAAATTATGTTAGAAGCATTTACTACTAAATACGAGTAATTAAAATAGTCACTCATTTGACTAAAATTGTTTTCTTGACTTTTCGATGTTTTAAAGTAAACATTATTAACTTTAATACGAAAGAATAAATGTAATCCTGATAATAACACATCAATATATTACGAATAATATGTTTATATTTAGATTAAGAAATAATAAATATTAAGAAATAGTTAACCATTATAACCATACCCGTTATAACATAACCTTAGAATCGTAACGGTAACTTGCCAGTTTCACTGTTACCGGTCTGTTCTCAAGTAAAATCCAAACCAGATGGAAATAATAACAAGAGTTTTTTTAAGAAATTTTTCTCTTGCAAATAGATAATTCTCAAAACGAATTATTAAAATAAAATGATACATTTTAACTGTACAAGCCAACGAGCTTGTTAATTGTCAGAAGAATACTAAAAGTTGCGTGCGCATTCCCGCGTACGAAAGTACCATAAATATCAGATATATGGTATTAATTTTTGATTTTTATATTTGTTTGTTTATTATTAATTATTGTTCATTTTATACCGTTACTAATATTACATCTTGTACCTGGTATCATGTTACCTAAAAGAACCTTATGAATATGGTAATTCACTGATACAAGGGAACATAACCTCTTGAAATTAAATTATTGTACAACTAACAGGCTTACCAGCCTTGAGTCTGAACAGAGTCTTATTTTGAATTTTTATTTGTAATTATTATCTAAAAGGTTGTTAACTATTGATTGTTCATTGTTCAAAGATTTTATAATATCTCGAATTGTTAATAAACCTCCACATTTATTACCAGTGAAAAAGAGTATCATTTCAATTCTAAATTAGTTCATTTATTTTTAATCAGTTCTACCAAAGGTGGCGGAAGAGTTTAAACAGATCTAATAATTCAGAGTATTAGTTAGATATTATTTCATTTATATTGTATGTGATAACTATATTGAATGGTCAACCTGAATATTTATTTGTATGTAAAGTGTATGTATTTCAGCGGAACCGTCACTGAACAGGACTGAAATATCCACATGTGGTAAGTGAGGGAGGTATATAACAGAGTGCGCGAAACATTTTAAATCAAAAAAGTGGACTATTAATACGCACCCATTAAGCATTACAATCACACTAATAACCATAATAGTTACAATTACGACATTTTGTAAAAAACAACATTACCGTAGATACCAGTGCGTATCTAAACTCACACTACTACACCATTACAAATCAACATATATCTACACTTGTATCTATAAAGATCCATTTATAGATTGGCGCCCAACGTCTGAGCACGAATTAGGGAAAATATACCATAACAAGTAACCTAATCACCCCCATCCGTGGAAAGACAGCAGGTACATTACCAGCATATCAAGATGTACACCAGTAGATCAAAATCGAGATCAAAGTCGAGATCAACGTCGAGAAAGAGGGCAATAGAAGTGGAGAAGGAGGCCAGAAGGGAAGAAAAGGAGGCTATGTCGACGGAAGACGTGGAAGAAATTTTGGTGGAAGTAAAGGACAAACCAATTGAACCGGCGGAGGGGGTTCAGCAACGTGACGTGGAGGAACCGGAAATCATATCTCAAGGCGTTCTACCAGAAATAAGCCAACCAGAGAGACCAACGAACCCTGTAAGCGTGGATTACCAGGAGATGATGCGGATGATCATCGAAGGCACCAATAAAACAATGGAGACATTAAGTCAGAGGATAGAGCAAAGCAACAATAAATCTATAGAATCTCTGAAGGCGGACTTGAACAATAAAATAGAAGAAGCCAGCCGATCCACCAAAGAGGAATTGAACAGTAAAATAGAAGAAGCCAGCCGGTCAACGAACCAAAAACTAGATAGAACCATAGAAGAGAGCAGAAAATTCGGAGAAAAATTAAGAAGAGAGAGAGAACAGAGGGAACAAGCCAGCCCGAAGATAGATGACGACAAACCAAAGACTGAAGAGGTACCCGAGGAGGAACACCTGGAACCAAATGAGCTGCCAATGGATGACGATCAAAAGGAAGTTGAAAAAGTACCTGAAAATAAAAACATGGAACCGACAAGTACTGAGCCTAAAGATAGTGGAGAAAAGAAGATCCAAATAATTAAAGAAAAGGAAGAGGTGAAGATGGAAGAAAGAAGAACCCTGCGTCCGAGGAAGGCAAGAGTTACAAAAGAATTAATTGAAATGACTAGAAATGGTCTGATTAATGTGGTCAACTTACCAATTATCAACCATGAAGAAAGGGTCTTCAGGAAGGAGTATCGGAGGAGTATCATGGAGGTCGACAAAGAGGAAGATTATGTAACAACGAAGAAGAAGATGACCAACAGAATCTCTCAACCACGTATTTCCAAAAGAAGAGTGAGATACTTTAAGAAAAAGGAAGGCTACCAAGAGAAATGGGACCGGATTGTCGAAGGATACGCCAAAGAGATAAGAGAACTGCGGAAGAAGAGGAGCCAATTAACGGAAGTACCCAATCAGAAGATAGATGACGATACCCAAACCAAATTGAGAGAGTTACCAAACATCAGTACTGACAGCCACCAGAAGAACAATGGAAACAAATATATTGAAGAAAGAGAGAGAAAGAAGACAGAAGAATGGAAGGCACACTCAGCCCAAATAACTTTCAAATGGAAAAACCAGATGATAGCCCGATATAGGTCAAGATCGGACAGGAGTATGGATGCTAAAGAAGTCCGATCGACAAGAAGAGAGGAGAACGACGATTACGGTTAAAATGAATAAAATATACACTGAATTATGGGACCAACTATTATGATAACCAGTAATACTTACAATCAAACTTCAATGAAAAAATATATTGACAATTAAAATATGTGACTAAAAGTGAAAAGATAGCGATAAGAATTATTTTATTATGGATATTATGTAAAGGATGAAAATATTTGTTATGAATAATGAAAGTATACTTATGAATAACTGTTGACTATATCAAGATGAAGAATGAAATGTGGCCATGGAGATTATTATTATTTAAAAAGTGAAAAATGAGAATATGATTATAGAAATAGATATTGACTAAAGAAAAAGGATGTATTATTGTTATGAAAATTATTATGTGTTTATATTAAATGAGAAGTAACTGTATAACTATGTATTAAACATTGAATATATATATTGTAATTTTATAATGTGAGAAAACATGCTCCCAAAGAATTAATGTAAGGGATTCAGAACATTGTATTTATAAATAATAGCGTACTATAAAAGAAAAGCAATATACGAGACGGACACCCGAGATCTATGGCATAACTATATATAATATATATACTTCCTAGAGCCAAGTCAACCAGTAAAAACTTAACATCTTACCCGTACTATAAAAGAAATATTAATTTACGAGAAAGACACATAACAACCATGGCACAAATGTACTTATGATACAACTAATTCCAAGAGCCACGTCAACAAGTAACAAGAACATCATACCCGTACTATTGAAAAAAGAAGAAGGAGCAAATGAGAAGTTGGAAGAATAAACCAAAGAAATGTATTAATGTAGACAAACCACCACACACAACCACAATATTCTAGTGTATTTTACTAGAGGAAAAGCCAATACCAAATGGAATATAAATACCAATGAAAACCATGAGAAAGAAGAAAAAATAAATGTACTTATGAATTATATCTAGAAGAATGAAACCTGAAATGAAGAATATGACGAAATGACGTTCAAAATGATACAAAATGAAGAGATTAATCAATGATGAAGAAGAATGAAAAGTAATATACTAACGAAGATGATCATGAGAGTATACCAGTGAGGAAATGTAAAACAAACTATCCCTATAATATGTGAAGAATATCGTTAAGTTGAATCAAGAAAAGAGAGAATAACAATGTATAAACCGCAGATGCGTGAATTAATCCCAAGGATATTTATTATTTGTCGGAAGAACGACCACTATTATTATTTTTGATGATTTGAGATGAATTGACTGATGAGTAATGACAGAAATCATTTATTATTATTGAAGGAGACGATTTGCCTCCATATTTATTGAAGTTAGTATGGCCAGTAGAGTTGAATAGCCATAGTGAGCCGCTCTAAACTGCCCCAGCTAAACTTATGTTAGGGAATTAGGGAACTAAATAAACGAGGGAGATGATTACATAGAGAAGATATAAATATGATTCAAATAGAAGAAAGTGAAAGGGATATATGGAAAAAACATGTGAATCGACATGGAATGAACAACAATTGATAAATTCTTCAATGAAAAATATAGTATAATAATAATTCAGAATTAATCAATTCTTATAGGAAGGCATATGTAACGTTACCAAATATGGTAGTTACATAATATAAGCTAATATAACGTCAAGTAAGAGAAAAGCATGGAAGTATGTCTAGATAAATAAACCTGAGTGTATAAAAGTGTGTATCTACAAATATATTAATATAAAAATCCAACGATAAAGAAGATAATATTAACATAGCAACATCAAATACAAAGTGAAGAAAGAAAATGCCATGAGCCAAAACAAAATATCAGTAACCAGACCCAATAGGATCCAACAGTGAGGGGAACCGACAAAATAAGGACCAACACACTCCAACAGCGAGGGAAATAAATAAAGATAGTGACTACAACAAAAATATTGAAGAAGAAGGACAAGGAAGCATACCATGAAGAGAGAAGAAGATGGATGGATCCTGCAAGGACTCAACATAAACCACGTGTACTAAAAACCATATAAGAGACCAAAGGAAGTGATGATTATCAAATATGAAAAGAAAACCAGTGTTTAACATTTAAGGAACCACAAACAATTGCAGTGAGTACTTGATATATATGTGAAACCTGTGAAAAGTTAACTAATTTCAACTGAATAAACCACACAAACAATCCCAGTGCTGAAGTTTATAGTGTAAGAAAATATGTTAATTTCATAATGAAACAGCAAGAATTAAAATAGTCAAATAAACACAGACAATGAGTGTGACTAGTTTAATAAAGGTTGTGATCAATACAGATAATCAAAAGACCACCAGAATAGAATAAAATAGAACAATTATGTTATTGTTCATAGAGAACTGATAATAAATAAAAAACCTTTATTATGTATCAAACAAAGTGACAGGAATTGAATTCAACCAATGACCAGAAAAACATTGTAATTAATGCAAAAAGATTTGTGTTATTGTTTAAGAAGGAATTGTATAAACATGTGTAACAAAATAATTAAAATATTATAGTAAGATACCATACTGAAGTCATGTTAGTAGTAGAAAAATACTGCATTAAAACATGTGGTACTTTGTTACATAACCCTATAGGGAAGACACCTATGAAACAGAAAATCATACATGTTAATATAAATAATTGATCATCAACTATGATATCAATCAAGAATTTGTTATAAATAATAATAAATCCTAAGAGACAATGTATTATATTGCAGCACAATGCAAATAAAACAAAGCAAATATGATGGCACAGAGATAGTAGAGATGGAACAAGTATGACAATTTAGTTAGACAAAATACAATATCAAAACAAATACCAATGTTAATAAAAGTATTACCAGTAGTGAGATAAATATCTGGTACTACCTTGAGAACAGATTCTGAACATAATAATGACAGTATTGTAACCAAAATATTGTAAACTAACTATGTACATATAACCAGAAGTAAGCTGAACCATTGTATAACTAACTAGTTAAGAAAAATACTGTATCAAAGATTGAACACAGATAGTTAAGGTTGTTACCAGTAGTAAGAGGGAATCCCAATGCTACTTTGAGAACAGACTATGACCATAAAAACAGTCATTTTATATACAAATAATTAAAAACCAAATGACTATAATGAAAGCATCCAGATGTAAACAAACCATGAGGAGCAAGTTATTTATGAAAAATATAACATGTAAACTTGTTTAAAAGTAAATGAAAACATTATCAAGAGTTAGAATAATGTCTAATACTACTTTGGAAACCCAAACCAAGAGTAACAATAACAACTTAGTTATTGTATTAACAAAAATAAATGACTACTATGATATGACACAACATAAACAGACCCATTACTGAAAAATTGAAGGGTTCTGAACTAGCCAAAAGCTAACCATTATGTATAATGAATTAGGTACAATGTGTGTACACTAATTACAACTAGTACATAATATCATTTATATAGAAAAAACCAAAAATAAGGTAACAATTGTATATAAGAGAGATAGAAGGGGACCAAAACAATGTAAATAGTAGATTAAACACAGTCATGTACAAATATTCTAGTGTAAAAAAAAATGTAAATAGACATTACTAGTATTATTAGATCGCAATATTACTGTTTTAAATAAGAAAAATTAGTTTTAAGCACATTTATGAAAAATCAAATATGGACGCCTAATGACGCCATAGCGAGATATTGTTTAGGGAACAACTATTCCCAAATTTTGAATCAAACCAATTGAGATATGGACTCAGAGTGTTTATTTAAAAAGTGTTTTAATATAAATAAGTGAAATTTGGTGTAATAGACTTATAAATATAAGATACACCAGAAATAATTAATAAAATCGTTATAGTGATAGAAGTGATGGACGGAAAATAATCATTCTTAGACTTAAATTAAAGCGTAGGATGTCCGCAAGTCACTGACATCAACCATTTAACGATAGGACATAGATTAAGAAAGTTATTGTAATTTTAAACTTTTCAATTAAACTTTTGTACCAGTGCTGACGTCACAAAGCCTCAACCTCAAAATCGAATTTGTTAAAAAATTAAATGTTTTAAGAAAACAAAGGCTTTTGGGTCAGAGAGTATAGTTTTTTCAGCCAATCAAATGAATGAATTTCGGCAGACGAGAAGGAGACGCTTCGGCGAAGCATTAGAGTTCACGATCAGTCTTTCGACGGAGAGGCCACGCCGCTCGCCAACATGAAAAAGTTTTAATTTTGAATTTGTGCGCGGCATTGACATTAAGTAAATCAACATACATAACCTTAACACTACACCAATATTTACGAGTGAAAGGTGCGGAGTTATTTATTTAAACTAGTACGATTAGTGTATAATATCAATCGTACTTGCGAGTGTTGTGAAAGATAAAAAACAGGGAGTACAATTTTATTTTTAAATAAAATTGAAACAGAAATAATAATTTCGTAACAAGTAATTTTGACACTACGCAAGTCAGAAAAGGCGAAGTATCAAAAACCATGATTGAATTATCAGAATTAAAAGAAATATTAATTCACAATTATTAAAATATGGGAAAAAATATTTTAATTATTTATCATTATTAAAAAATTATGTTAGAAGCATTTACTACTAAATACGAGTAATTAAAATAGTCACTCATTTGACTAAAATTGTTTTCTTGACTTTTCGATGTTTTAAAGTAAACATTATTAACTTTAATACGAAAGAATAAATGTAATCCTGATAATAACACATCAATATATTACGAATAATATGTTTATATTTAGATTAAGAAATAATAAATATTAAGAAATAGTTAACCATTATAACCATACCCGTTATAACATAACCTTAGAATCGTAACGGTAACTTGCCAGTTTCACTGTTACCGGTCTGTTCTCAAGTAAAATCCAAACCAGATGGAAATAATAACAAGAGTTTTTTAAGAAAATTTTCTCTTGCAAATAGATAATTCTCAAAACGAATTATTAAAATAAAATGATACATTTTAACTGTACAAGCCAACGAGCTTGTTAATTGTCAGAAGAATACTAAAAGTTGCGTGCGCATTCCCGCGTACGATAGTACCATAAATATCAGATATATGGTATTAATTTTTGATTTTTATATTTGTTTGTTTATTATTAATTATTGTTCATTTTATACCGTTACTAATATTACATCTTGTACCTGGTATCATGTTACCTAAAAGAACCTTATGAATATGGTAATTCACTGATACAAGAGAACATAACCTCTTGAAATTAAATTATTGTACAACTAACAGGCTTACCAGCCTTGAGTCTGAACAGAGTCTTATTTTGAATTTTTATTTGTAATTATTATCTAAAAGGTTGTTAACTATTGATTGTTCATTGTTCAAAGATTTTATAATATCTCGAATTGTTAATAAACCTCCACATTTATTACCAGTGAAAAAGAGTATCATTTCAATTCTAAATTAGTTCATTTATTTTTAATCAGTTCTACCAAAGGTGGCGGAAGAGTTTAAACAGATCTAATAATTCAGAGTATTAGTTAGATATTATTTCATTTATATTGTATGTGATAACTATATTGAATGGTCAACCTGAATATTTATTTGTATGTAAAGTGTATGTATTTCAGCGGAACCGTCACTGAACAGGACTGAAATATCCACATGTGGTAAGTGAGGGAGGTATATAACAGAGTGCGCGAAACATTTTAAATCAAAAAAGTGGACTATTAATACGCACCCATTAAGCATTACAATCACACTAATAACCATAATAGTTACAATTACGACATTTTGTAAAAAACAACATTACCGTAGATACCAGTGCGTATCTAAACTCACACTACTACACCATTACAAATCAACATATATCTACACTTGTATCTATAAAGTGGACTATTAATACGCACCCATTAAGCATTACAATCACACTAATAACCATAATAGTTATAATTACGACATTGTATAAAAAACAACATTATTGTAGATACCGGTGCGTATCTGCACTCACACTAATACACCAAACAATATCCACACTTATAAAGTTCATTTACAAGTTGGCGCTCCATCGCGGAGCAGAAGTGAGTGAAGATCCACTAAGAAGAGTTATAAGATATTATCGTACTATCTACGAATCTATAATAATCACACCACACAACAAACAATATCAACACTTGTACTTTTACTTGTAAAAACTTGTGTTATATTACAATATATATTAGTGACGATTTTATGTAGTGGGTATTTGTAGTCAATGTGAATAATTATTGTACTATATAAAAGGGTATTATACTATATAAAATAAGGCATTACAACACCGTCGTAAAAACGGAACGTCTCTACGCCAGTGAATGCCTCTCGATGAACTACAACCTCGACAAACTAGAAGTCCTGGAAAGGAGAATTCTAAGAAAAATCATGGGTGCAGTTCGGACTGAAGATGGATGGAAGCTGCGAAGCAATAGGGAAGTCTACCAGAACGTGGAAAGAATCTTGGAGACTATGCGGAGGAGGAGGCTGACATTTATCGGACATCTATACAGAATGGACAAAAATCGATTAACCAAACAAATATTCGACTACCTCTGGAATAAGAAGACCACTACAACGTGGATTAAGGAAGTTAGAAAAGATTTAGAAAAGTCGAATATCACAGAGTCCCAAATGTTAGAAAGAAGTGAATTTAGGAGTACAGTGAAAAATCAGGAATTGTTTCAAGATGCAGGAAGACCTAATAGAAGTGGACGAACTTGGACAGAGGATCAAAGGAAACAAGCCAGTGAGCGTATGAAGGAGTATTGGAGACAGAGGAAACTCCAGGCAAAGAAAAAGAAATAAAGTTGTAGCGTGATCCTAAGTGGTCAATTCGCTTTAAAAAAAAAAAAGGGTATTATAATAAATAATTTTGTTTAAACATGCTGAGGTAAAGGAAACCGTACAAAAAGAGTATTCATGGGATGACGTGCTGAATCTTTTGAAAACAATGGATGATAATAGGGAGAAGCCTTTTAAGGAACTAAGGGGTGTTATTAACAAGGGGTTTGACGAGCTGGGCAAAACGTGGGATAAATTATTGCGAAAACCAGAGATGGATAAAGTAAAAGAAAATAAAGAAAGTGACAAAAACCAGGTGAGTAGTTCTGATAGTGGAGGTAATAATAATGATGATACTTTTACAAACAACTGTGTTAATTTAAGTGCAGTGGAGATAAAAAACGAGGTATGTGAGGTCAATGCAAATAATAATCAGAAAGAGGTTAGTTTAAGTACAAACAAGGCTAGAGTTGATAAGGTAACTGGAAATAATAGTGACAACTATAATTATAATGAGGAAATAATTACGAATAAGCAAGTGATAGACTACAAGGTGAGTAATAATGTGGTTAAAATAAGTGAGGATTCTAATGGGGAAATAATTACAAATCGTAAGGGTAATAGTTCAAATGCAAAACAGGTGATGAATTATAAGGTAAGTGGCAGCGTTAAACTAAGTAATGATGATATATTATTGAATAAAAGTAAGGGTGATATATTGAGTAACAGTGGTAGTGATATTGAGAGTAGAAAATTAGTTGAGGTTAGAGGATTGCTAGTTAGTGATCGTAATGGTTTAGAAAGGGAGTATAGAGATAGGTTAAGTGTAGAGGGTGAACAGGGGGCAAATTTATATGGGGTTAAATGTGAAGCAGAGATTTCACAAGTTGTTTATGGAGATAAGAGATCCTCACTAGGACATTTGGGCGACAACGGGTCGGCAAATGGTCAAATAAGTTTTTTGTGTATATGTGGTACGGCCAGATGGTGTTTAAATAATTTTGTGGTATTGCCCTCTGAGTTGAGTGAGAATGTGAGATTGGATTGGGAGAGTGATTATGAAGAGCGAGAGAGTGTGATAGAGTTGTTCAGATTAAGCAGAGATTATGAAGGTTTAGTAGGGAGAATAAATACTGAAAGAAATGATTATATTATTAACAATAGAGACTTACCTTGTGCAGTACTAGACGATTATAACATCAACAATAATGATAAATATGTACCTGTTGGAAGAATTAGTGTACTTGTAGTGGCAGACAATTGTGATAATAACGTAACTTACCTGGGTGTAACAATAAATACCAATGGAGACTGGACAAAAAATAATAATGCAGACTTGGCTTATGATGAAATAATAATGGGGGGTAACCCTAAGAATTATTATTCTGGTATATTGGAAAAAACAAATTTTTATGGTTATTACACAAATGATAGCCATATGATGAATGTAAATAAAAACGAAATGTGTTGTGTGGGCATCCGATTAATTTTCGATGACGGGGGTTAGATAAATCATGAATGAACATTTAATTATTTGAGTTTATGGTATAATTACTTGGATTATTTAGGTAATGAAGTGTGGTAAATAATAATTGGATATGACAAAAATTTGTAAATAAATATGTTGGTGTTAAATGTAGTGTGTCAAGGTTATATTGTTGAAATGTATACTATTGCTTATGTAATACATGTTTGTAGTAAGGATGAATGGTATAATTATAATAATATTTTATTTTACTAAATAATGATCAGGAGGTACTAATGAATTTTATTTTGAATTGTTTTTTAATCAAAAGTGTTTTAAAAAAATGCAATTGAAGATAAATTGTTCTAATTTGAGTTGAAATGAAACCAATTTAAAAATGCGAATTTTAGTAACGAATTTAAATATTCTGTGATTGGAATTGCAAAATCAATGTTAACTGATTACAGTATTTATTTAAAGTAAAAACTAAAGGTGATGTTAATATTCTAGTAGTGCAGCAGTGGATGTGCTGTTGACATGGACATTGTATGTTGTGTGACTAATGTTTACAGTCATGCTGGAGTTGATAACAACAAGAATGTTTTATTTCAATGAATAATTGCTATGAGTAAATTCTATTATGAAACAAAAGAAATACAAGATGTGATGAAATGAAGGTAAATTTTTTGAATAATATAATGAAGCAACTTAGTGTTTTGGTTGTAATGTAGTTCAAAAATTTTATGTGAGAGGATTTTGTTAATGTAGAATCATTTTGAAAAATGTAATCAAAGTAACTGAAATTGTTTTGAACATATGAGGAGACTAAATTAAATTTGAGTTGGCTTTGGATTAACTTAATAATGTGAATTTTAGTGATGCGTTTAAATTTGTTCTGATCTGAATCCTGACTGTAATTGTAAAATAAATCATTGATGAAAACGCAATGATTAAAATATTCATTTAAATTGAAAACTGAAGGAAGTGTTAGTTGTGATGTAATCAGGAATGTTGAGGCTGAGTCAGTGTTTATAAAACAAGTCTTCTATACAACTGTTGATGTAAACAGGTATAAATAATCTCTATAGTAATGTTATTATGATTCATTTGTATTTTATGTAATCCACTTGTACTTTTGGCGGGGAACCATGTTTTGATAGGGGAGAAAATTACCAATATATGACTGGTATGTGATTTTTATGTATTCAATGTAAATAAATGTAAGTAGACAGTAAGTTCATATTGCCATGTAGACATATGTATATTGTATTTGGTAGAAAAGAAACCAGTACTTTGAACAAAGTCGAACCAGTACTTTGACAATAATGAACCAGCACGACTAAGAGGACATGAATCAGTTGGGGATATGGAACAATGGAAGGCCGTTTATTGATATTTCAATTGAATGTTTCAGAGTCAAGTGATACTGTGGCGGGTGCCTATCTGATTTTATGGTGTTGGGATCTCGAGCAGAGAAATCCAGTAAGGTCAGATGGGTGCAGCCGCAGCCACCGGACTAGGGGGGGTTAGTACCCATGATTTTAGTAAAGAACTCAGGGGGGTTGTGGCGCCGTATCTCCACTGATCCTTTTAGGTTTAGGCAGTGAGAGTTTTTATGCTTCGGCATAAAATCTCTCATTGGGGGGGGGGTATTGTAACGGTACAGAATTGTGTGCTACAAAGATTTCAGTTTTAATTTTAAAGTAGTCAGTATTCACCTAAGGGGTACCCCCTAGTAACCAGCAACATACAATGTTATTGCAGACTGTTTATGTTTAATGTCTGGAGTCTGCCCAGCCAGACGTATTACGCAACAGCTTGCCAGCTCAGTCTCTTTGTGAATCACAGAAAAACACTATCACCCCAGTGTTTGCATCAGACAGTAGCAGAGAACAGTCGTCTATAAGTTAAACTTTATATCAGTGGCCTCGGAAATTTCGGTAGGTCGAAGCAGAAAGTGTAGCCTAGACCTACCGAAACGTATTGAAACTTCAATGAAGAATACTATAAAAAAAACAGTGAACGTATTATACGATGAATTCTTAAATTAAAGGAATTAGGACAGGGTAAGTGTGGTTTAAGTGAAAGTGCACGGGCAGATGGCAGAATAAGTGGAATAGTGAGAAAAGTTAAGTACAGTGAATACATTGGCCAGTAAGTTTTTGAATTTTAAAACAGTAAAGCGCTTAGTAAAAGGGGGATAAAAAGTATATGTAGCAATTGTAAAGAGTGAGAGAGTGTATGCGAGGGAAAAGGGGAACAATAATTACTCAAAGTACTGGTTCCTAGCTAAAAGTAGTTGTTCAAAGAATTTTGGTTAAATAGGTTTGTTTCTAGTTGTTGAGAAAGAAGGGAACATGGTATTGTGAATAAAATAAGATTTGGTTTAATATAAAACATGTGGTAGAGTAAGTTATTACGCCATAACCATTTCCTGTTCTGTGCTGAAAACCTCGTCTAACGTTCTGTGGGATTTTCTGAGTTTAAGGGTGGTCAGATAGCGGGATTATTTTAATTTTTGTAAGGGCAAGAGTGTAAAGGTTTCGATATTAAACCATAAAATATCGTGGCGACCTGGGCAGTTTAATAAGGTAAATTTAACGGGATTATGACGGTAAGTAAAATTCTGGCAGCAGTGAGTTTTAGTAGTATTATTATTGTCTTGGATTTTGTTATCCATGACGTGTCCGTTACTTAACTAAATATGACTAAATATTGACGACTCGGAACACAAAGTTTTTTATAAGTAAAAACGTAAAGTTTTACCTTACAGCCTGAACCGGCTTTCACCTATAGAAGGCTTCATCAGAGGCTGTCGTTAGTAGCGCTGCTCGTCTTGTTGTTGGCGACGAGAAAGTGTTTCGAAAGATTGAAGCTGTGTGTGTGTGGTGAGATGTGTTCGAATAATGCGTGCGATTTGAATTGTGTCTGTTCGTTTAGGATGTCGTTTTTATTTGTTTTTGTGTGTTTGTATATTTCTAATTGTTCTAGAGTGTCTAGTTTTCGGCCTTTTGTGTGTACGTGTAGTATGTTCATGTTATTGTCGATGTTTTTATATGTGTGGTTTGCTTCAATGAGGTGGTTTGCGAAGGTAGATTCTGTAGTGGTGTGGAGTGCTTTTGTGTGTTCAATGTATCTCTGTTTGAAGCTACGTCCTGTCTGGCCTATGTAGAATTTACTGCAATTTGAACAATTTAGTTTATATACACCGGGTAGATCGAATTTGTTTTGTGCTTTGGGCATGCGTTTTGATAGTGTGTGTTCTGTTTTGTTAGTAGTTTTATAAGCGATTCTGTATCCTGCTTTTTTGAATTTGTGGGCAATTTTTTCTGTTTGTTTGTTGATGTATGTTAGTGTTATGAATTTGTTGTTTTCTGTCTTTGTCTGTTGTTTGTTTTGTGTTTTGTGTAGGAGTTTACTGACTATTGTTCTGTCATAACCGTTAGATTCTGCTAGATATTTTATCGTGTTTAGTTCGTCTTTGTAGTCTATTTCATCTAAGGGGATGTTGTTAAGTCTATGTATCATGGTTCTAAAAGCAGCTAGTTTGTGTTGTATTGGGTGATTGGAGGTGTTGTGTATTAGTGTGTCAGTTGTAGTTGGTTTTCTGTATATACTGAATTTGTGCCTGTGTTCTAGTTTTGTGATGGAGAGGTCTAAGAAGTTTATGGTATTGTTGTGTTCGTATTCGGCAGTGAAGGTTATGTTTTTATGTATTTTGTTTATGTGCGTTAGTAACTGTTCACATTGTCTTTTGTTTCCCCTGTATAGTATTAGAATGTCATCAACGTATCTGTGCCAATATAGTATTTTATGTGAGTGTCTGTCATTGTTTGTGAGTATTTTTGTTTTTTCTAAGTGTTGGAGGAAGACTTCTGCTAGAATGCTGGATATGGGGGAGCCCATGGGTAGGCCATCGTTCTGTGTGTAGTATTTATTGTTATAAGTAAAGTAGTTTTGTTTTGTGAAAATGTTCAGAGTTTCTGTTATTTCATTGATAAGTTCGTCTGGTGTGTTGTTCTGTTTGAGTTTGTTTTGTAGGATGGTGATTGTTTCAGAGATGGGGATGTTTGTGTACAGGTTTTTAATGTCAAAGGAGGCTAATGTGGCGTTATGGGGGATGTGTATGTCTTTTATTTTTGTTACTAGGTCAGTGTTGTTTTTTACTGCAATGTTGTTGTCTATTTGTGTGTGTTGTCTAATAATTTTGTCTAGATATTTTGCCAGTTTGTGTGCAGGGGCATTACGGTAGTTGATAATGGGGCGGATCGGAATGTCTTCTTTATGGATTTTGGGAAGCGCTTGGAGTGTAGGTGCTGATGGTCGGATTTGTTTCATGTAGGGCTTTTGTTTATGTGTCATAATGTGTTTGGCTTTGTTGACTATTTGTTTTACTGAGTTTTGGTATCTGTCGGTGGGGTCGTGTTTTAGTTCTGTGATGTTGTTCTGTTCTATGAAGTCTTGTACTTTTTTGTGTAGGTTGTCTGTGGGGATAATTACAGTCGTGTTGCCTTTGTCAGCTTTTACAAATGTGATGTTGTGTTTGTGTGCCTTTTCCCTCAGTTTGATGGCTGTGTGTATTTCTGAGTTGTGGTTGTTGTTGTCTGGTGTCTTATGTACTCCTATTGTGTTGTTTATATTATGTCTTAATGTGTCTTGATGTTCTGGTGCTGTGTTTTGTATATTTGTTTCTGTGTCAATTATGAGCTTTGTTAGTGTTTGGTTGTTATGTTTGTAATGTATGTTATGTTTTAGGCCTTTATCAAGGAGTGTTTGTTCGTTTTTTGTGAGTGTGACGTTCGTGAGGTTTACTGTACGTGGGTAGAATTTGTGCGAGGGAATTATATCTGTTTTGATTGGTGTCAGGTTTTTTATTTTTCTGTCGTGTTTTGTCTGTATGATATGTATTTGTTTTTTTGTCCATTCATTTGTGTGATGTATTAGTTCAGTCATGTAATTGTGTCCGTATGTGTTGGCGATATGTAGGTGTAGTGTTAATGCTTTGCGGTTAAGAGCGTCTTTTTTCTTATATAGTTGTTTAATTGATTCTTTTATGTATGTTCTTTGTGCGATGTTTTGTGTTATTCGGGCGGCCTGGTTGTTATGTTTAATTTTGATTTGGGCATATTTAGGTGTTAGTGAATTGTTTATGCATGTTTTGTTGAAATTTATGTGAGCTACAATCTTTCAAACCTTCAAAGTTGTGAACTTGTACGCTTGGACGTTGGCTCGTCTTGCTGAGTTAAATTCTTGGATTTCGTTGTCCATGACGTGTCCGTTACTTAACTAAATATGACTAAATATTGACGACTCGGAACACAAAGTTTTTTATAAGTAAAAACGTAAAGTTTTACCTTACAGCCTGAACCGGCTTTCACCTATAGAAGGCTTCATCAGAGGCTGTCGTTAGTAGCGCTGCTCGTCTTGTTGTTGGCGACGAGAAAGTGTTTCGAAAGATTGAAGCTGTGTGTGTGTGGTGAGATGTGTTCGAATAATGCGTGCGATTTGAATTGTGTCTGTTCGTTTAGGATGTCGTTTTTATTTGTTTTTGTGTGTTTGTATATTTCTAATTGTTCTAGAGTGTCTAGTTTTCGGCCTTTTGTGTGTACGTGTAGTATGTTCATGTTATTGTCGATGTTTTTATATGTGTGGTTTGCTTCAATGAGGTGGTTTGCGAAGGTAGATTCTGTAGTGGTGTGGAGTGCTTTTGTGTGTTCAATGTATCTCTGTTTGAAGCTACGTCCTGTCTGGCCTATGTAGAATTTACTGCAATTTGAACAATTTAGTTTATATACACCGGGTAGATCGAATTTGTTTTGTGCTTTGGGCATGCGTTTTGATAGTGTGTGTTCTGTTTTGTTAGTAGTTTTATAAGCGATTCTGTATCCTGCTTTTTTGAATTTGTGGGCAATTTTTTCTGTTTGTTTGTTGATGTATGTTAGTGTTATGAATTTGTTGTTTTCTGTCTTTGTCTGTTGTTTGTTTTGTGTTTTGTGTAGGAGTTTACTGACTATTGTTCTGTCATAACCGTTAGATTCTGCTAGATATTTTATCGTGTTTAGTTCGTCTTTGTAGTCTATTTCATCTAAGGGGATGTTGTTAAGTCTATGTATCATGGTTCTAAAAGCAGCTAGTTTGTGTTGTATTGGGTGATTGGAGGTGTTGTGTATTAGTGTGTCAGTTGTAGTTGGTTTTCTGTATATACTGAATTTGTGCCTGTGTTCTAGTTTTGTGATGGAGAGGTCTAAGAAGTTTATGGTATTGTTGTGTTCGTATTCGGCAGTGAAGGTTATGTTTTTATGTATTTTGTTTATGTGCGTTAGTAACTGTTCACATTGTCTTTTGTTTCCCCTGTATAGTATTAGAATGTCATCAACGTATCTGTGCCAATATAGTATTTTATGTGAGTGTCTGTCATTGTTTGTGAGTATTTTTGTTTTTTCTAAGTGTTGGAGGAAGACTTCTGCTAGAATGCTGGATATGGGGGAGCCCATGGGTAGGCCATCGTTCTGTGTGTAGTATTTATTGTTATAAGTAAAGTAGTTTTGTTTTGTGATAATGTTCAGAGTTTCTGTTATTTCATTGATAAGTTCGTCTGGTGTGTTGTTCTGTTTGAGTTTGTTTTGTAGGATGGTGATTGTTTCAGAGATGGGGATGTTTGTGTACAGGTTTTTAATGTCAAAGGAGGCTAATGTGGCGTTATGGGGGATGTGTATGTCTTTTATTTTTGTTACTAGGTCAGTGTTGTTTTTTACTGCAATGTTGTTGTCTATTTGTGTGTGTTGTCTAATAATTTTGTCTAGATATTTTGCCAGTTTGTGTGCAGGGGCATTACGGTAGTTGATAATGGGGCGGATCGGAATGTCTTCTTTATGGATTTTGGGAAGCGCTTGGAGTGTAGGTGCTGATGGTCGGATTTGTTTCATGTAGGGCTTTTGTTTATGTGTCATAATGTGTTTGGCTTTGTTGACTATTTGTTTTACTGAGTTTTGGTATCTGTCGGTGGGGTCGTGTTTTAGTTCTGTGATGTTGTTCTGTTCTATGAAGACTTGTACTTTTTTGTGTAGGTTGTCTGTGGGGATAATTACAGTCGTGTTGCCTTTGTCAGCTTTTACAAATGTGATGTTGTGTTTGTGTGCCTTTTCCCTCAGTTTGATGGCTGTGTGTATTTCTGAGTTGTGGTTGTTGTTGTCTGGTGTCTTATGTACTCCTATTGTGTTGTTTATATTATGTCTTAATGTGTCTTGATGTTCTGGTGCTGTGTTTTGTATATTTGTTTCTGTGTCAATTATGAGCTTTGTTAGTGTTTGGTTGTTATGTTTGTAATGTATGTTATGTTTTAGGCCTTTATCAAGGAGTGTTTGTTCGTTTTTTGTGAGTGTGACGTTCGTGAGGTTTACTGTACGTGGGTAGAATTTGTGCGAGGGAATTATATCTGTTTTGATTGGTGTCAGGTTTTTTATTTTTCTGTCGTGTTTTGTCTGTATGATATGTATTTGTTTTTTTGTCCATTCATTTGTGTGATGTATTAGTTCAGTCATGTAATTGTGTCCGTATGTGTTGGCGATATGTAGGTGTAGTGTTAATGCTTTGCGGTTAAGAGCATCTTTTTTCTTATATAGTTGTTTAATTGATTCTTTTATGTATGTTCTTTGTGCGATGTTTTGTGTTATTCGGGCGGCCTGGTTGTTATGTTTAATTTTGATTTGGGCATATTTAGGTGTTAGTGAATTGTTTATGCATGTTTTGTTGAAATTTATGTGAGCTACAATCTTTCTAACCTTCAAAGTTGTGAACTTGTACGCTTGGACATTGGCTCGTCTTGCTGAGTTAAATTCTTGGATTTCGTTGTCCATGACGTGTCCGTTACTTAACTAAATATGACTAAATATTGACGACTCGGAACACAAAGTTTTTTATAAGTAAAAACGTAAAGTTTTACCTTACAGCCTGAACCGGCTTTCACCTATAGAAGGCTTCATCAGAGGCTGTCGTTAGTAGCGCTGCTCGTCTTGTTGTTGGCGACGAGAAAGTGTTTCGAAAGATTGAAGCTGTGTGTGTGTGGTGAGATGTGTTCGAATAATGCGTGCGATTTGAATTGTGTCTGTTCGTTTAGGATGTCGTTTTTATTTGTTTTTGTGTGTTTGTATATTTCTAATTGTTCTAGAGTGTCTAGTTTTCGGCCTTTTGTGTGTACGTGTAGTATGTTCATGTTATTGTCGATGTTTTTATATGTGTGGTTTGCTTCAATGAGGTGGTTTGCGAAGGTAGATTCTGTAGTGGTGTGGAGTGCTTTTGTGTGTTCAATGTATCTCTGTTTGAAGCTACGTCCTGTCTGGCCTATGTAGAATTTACTGCAATTTGAACAATTTAGTTTATATACACCGGGTAGATCGAATTTGTTTTGTGCTTTGGGCATGCGTTTTGATAGTGTGTGTTCTGTTTTGTTAGTAGTTTTATAAGCGATTCTGTATCCTGCTTTTTTGAATTTGTGGGCAATTTTTTCTGTTTGTTTGTTGATGTATGTTAGTGTTATGAATTTGTTGTTTTCTGTCTTTGTCTGTTGTTTGTTTTGTGTTTTGTGTAGGAGTTTACTGACTATTGTTCTGTCATAACCGTTAGATTCTGCTAGATATTTTATCGTGTTTAGTTCGTCTTTGTAGTCTATTTCATCTAAGGGGATGTTGTTAAGTCTATGTATCATGGTTCTAAAAGCAGCTAGTTTGTGTTGTATTGGGTGATTGGAGGTGTTGTGTATTAGTGTGTCAGTTGTAGTTGGTTTTCTGTATATACTGAATTTGTGCCTGTGTTCTAGTTTTGTGATGGAGAGGTCTAAGAAGTTTATGGTATTGTTGTGTTCGTATTCGGCAGTGAAGGTTATGTTTTTATGTATTTTGTTTATGTGCGTTAGTAACTGTTCACATTGTCTTTTGTTTCCCCTGTATAGTATTAGAATGTCATCAACGTATCTGTGCCAATATAGTATTTTATGTGAGTGTCTGTCATTGTTTGTGAGTATTTTTGTTTTTTCTAAGTGTTGGAGGAAGACTTCTGCTAGAATGCTGGATATGGGGGAGCCCATGGGTAGGCCATCGTTCTGTGTTCCGAGTCGTCAATATTTAGTCATATTTAGTTAAGTAACGGACACGTCATGGACAACGAAATCCAAGAATTTAACTCAGCAAGACGAGCCAACGTCCAAGCGTACAAGTTCACAACTTTGAAAGTTAGAAAGATTGTAGCTCACATAAATTTCAACAAAACATGCATAAACAATTCACTAACACCTAAATATGCCCAAATCAAAATTAAACATAACAACCAGGCCGCCCGAATAACACAAAACATCGCACAAAGAACATACATAAAAGAATCAATTAAACAACTATATAAGAAAAAAGATGCTCTTAACCGCAAAGCATTAACACTACACCTACATATCGCCAACACATACGGACACAATTACATGACTGAACTAATACATCACACAAATGAATGGACAAAAAAACAAATACATATCATACAGACAAAACACGACAGAAAAATAAAAAACCTGACACCAATCAAAACAGATATAATTCCCTCGCACAAATTCTACCCACGTACAGTAAACCTCACGAACGTCACACTCACAAAAAACGAACAAACACTCCTTGATAAAGGCCTAAAACATAACATACATTACAAACATAACAACCAAACACTAACAAAGCTCATAATTGACACAGAAACAAATATACAAAACACAGCACCAGAACATCAAGACACATTAAGACATAATATAAACAACACAATAGGAGTACATAAGACACCAGACAACAACAACCACAACTCAGAAATACACACAGCCATCAAACTGAGGGAAAAGGCACACAAACACAACATCACATTTGTAAAAGCTGACAAAGGCAACACGACTGTAATTATCCCCACAGACAACCTACACAAAAAAGTACAAGACTTCATAGAACAGAACAACATCACAGAACTAAAACACGACCCCACCGACAGATACCAAAACTCAGTAAAACAAATAGTCAACAAAGCCAAACACATTATGACACATAAACAAAAGCCCTACATGAAACAAATCCGACCATCAGCACCTACACTCCAAGCGCTTCCCAAAATCCATAAAGAAGACATTCCGATCCGCCCCATTATCAACTACCGTAATGCCCCTGCACACAAACTAGCAAAATATCTAGACAAAATTATTAGACAACACACACAAATAGACAACAACATTGCAGTAAAAAACAACACTGACCTAGTAACAAAAATAAAAGACATACACATCCCCCATAACGCCACATTAGCCTCCTTTGACATTAAAAACCTGTACACAAACATCCCCATCTCTGAAACAATCACCATCCTACAAAACAAACTCAAACAGAACAACACACCAGACGAACTTATCAATGAAATAACAGAAACTCTGAACATTATCACAAAACAAAACTACTTTACTTATAACAATAAATACTACACACAGAACGATGGCCTACCCATGGGCTCCCCCATATCCAGCATTCTAGCAGAAGTCTTCCTCCAACACTTAGAAAAAACAAAAATACTCACAAACAATGACAGACACTCACATAAAATACTATATTGGCACAGATACGTTGATGACATTCTAATACTATACAGGGGAAACAAAAGACAATGTGAACAGTTACTAACGCACATAAACAAAATACATAAAAACATAACCTTCACTGCCGAATACGAACACAACAATACCATAAACTTCTTAGACCTCTCCATCACAAAACTAGAACACAGGCACAAATTCAGTATATACAGAAAACCAACTACAACTGACACACTAATACACAACACCTCCAATCACCCAATACAACACAAACTAGCTGCTTTTAGAACCATGATACATAGACTTAACAACATCCCCTTAGATGAAATAGACTACAAAGACGAACTAAACACGATAAAATATCTAGCAGAATCTAACGGTTATGACAGAACAATAGTCAGTAAACTCCTACACAAAACACAAAACAAACAACAGACAAAGACAGAAAACAACAAATTCATAACACTAACATACATCAGCAAACAAACAGAAAAAATTGCCCACAAATTCAAAAAAGCAGGATACAGAATCGCTTATAAAACTACTAACAAAACAGAACACACACTATCAAAACGCATGCCCAAAGCACAAAACAAATTCGATCTACCCGGTGTATATAAACTAAATTGTTCAAATTGCAGTAAATTCTACATAGGCCAGACAGGACGTAGCTTCAAACAGAGATACATTGAACACACAAAAGCACTCCACACCACTACAGAATCTACCTTCGCAAACCACCTCATTGAAGCAAACCACACATATAAAAACATCGACAATAACATGAACATACTACACGTACACACAAAAGGCCGAAAACTAGACACTCTAGAACAATTAGAAATATACAAACACACAAAAACAAATAAAAACGACATCCTAAACGAACAGACACAATTCAAATCGCACGCATTATTCGAACACATCTCACCACACACCGTTTCTTGATGTATATAGTACATTTAATATTTATAATTAAATTTACCTCAAGATGTTATTTTTCTATTTGGAACATGTTTCGAGAGTTCCTGTTCTCTCATCTTCAGCCTTCGCGATCTTGTTTCTGGTGAAGTATTTGTGTGTTGGCTGCTGGTTGCTATTAAGGTTGTTTATTGGTCTTTGGTATTTTAAAGTTGTATTATTGTGTGTGATTGTGGTATATGTTTTTGTATTTTGTGTATTTTCGTATGTATGTTATATCCTAAAATACAACTCACAGAAGAAAAAGAAAAACATAACAAAATCAACTATTTAGACATAACCATCACAAGATACAACAACCACATACAATATGCAATATATAGAAAACCAACTTGCACTAACATTGCAACATGCAACTACCTAACCATTCTGACCACCCACCACAACATAAAATGGCAGCATTCTATTCGCTATTTAACAGAATGTACAAAATTCCCCTAAACAAACAAGAAACTGACAAAGAAAGAAATATAATATACTAAATTGGTTATGATAATGGATACAATAAAAATACTGTGAACAAAATAGAAAATAAAATCAAATATAAAATAAAAACTGAACAATTAAGAATTAATCAAAATGAACAACACATAAATAATAACAACAACAAAAAAATGGGCCACATTCACTTACATAAACAATAAAATGACAAAACTAACAAAACTATTTAAAAACGCAGATATAAAAATAGCATACAAAACTAATAAAAATAAATTACAAATTCTAAATAGCTCACACAACAAAGATAATACAACAACTAACGGTATATACAAAATTGAATGCCAAGATTGCAATAAATGTTACATAGGACAAACAAAAAAACAGCTGAAAAAACGTTATTTTGAACACCTAAACGTATACAAAAAAACAGAAATATATAAATCCAGTTTAGCCACACATGCAATAAACACAGGATATGAATTCCCAGACATAACCAATGTATCACTAATAAAACATATACCACACAAAGGCACCATAATGAACATTTGGGAAAATTTACAAATATAAAAACATAAAACACAAAAACCAATACCAGAACAAATACAAATCAATACAAAACATGACACAATATTCAAAGCACTCAACATCGAAAATACACAAAATACAAAAACATATACCACAATCACACACAATAATACAACTTTAAAATTTCAGCAGCCAACACACAAATACTTCACCAGAAACAAGATCGCGAAGGCTGAAGAAGAGAAAACAGGAACTCTCGAAACATGTTCCAAATAGAAAAATAACATCTTGAGGTAAATTTAATTATAAATATTAAATGTAATATATATATATATATTGTTACGATACAATTAAGCCAAATCCCGTACCAGTGATAAAAAAGATAATTCTTGATATAAAAATACTTCATATAAAATAAAATGTTTAAAAAATGTATAAAATGTAAATATTTTGACACGACGTACAACGATATTACCCAACCCAAGTGATTGAGCCAACAACATAAACATAAAGAAGGGAACCACGTGACATACTCAAGAAAAAATATGATAGACAAAGCAATTATGAACTAACAAGAGAAGAATCAGAGGAAGAGAACAGATCCCTACAATTGAAGATGAAGACTATTGAAGATGAAGACTAGAGAAGATGAAGACTATTGAAGATGAAGACTATTGAAGATGAAGAAGAGGAAGAATGAAGAGGAGACAGGTTAAACCCAAGGGGAACTAACACACATATAAAGGGGAAAGATAGTATACTCAAGGATAGAATACGGTCAATAAACCTCGAATAATTATGTATTGATGAAACCAATATTATTGTTATCATTAAATTAACCTATGTACCCATTTTAAAGACAATACAATTGTAAAGTAATGTAATATAGAAAAAGTACACTAAAACAGTCAGAAAGGTTAGATTTAATAAAAAACAACTAACTTCATATTATTAATAGTAAATGTCATGCTAGAAAGAAATAGTGAGAAATGATAGGAGAAAGTATAGGGATTACCCATTAAATAACACTCAATACAAAACAGTGAACCAAAGTGAAGTGCTTTAGTGAAGTGTAAGTACCCTAAAAATAGTGAAAGTGTATGTGAAACATTAAAAATATAATGATAGGTAAGGAGACACTTTATAAAACATTGATGAACAATCAATGATTGGAGTGACATTGTACACATTAATGTATCTAGAAATAATTAGCAATAGTATTCCAAATTAATATAAAGGAAGCTTGTGATGTTATTCAGGGAGAAAGCCCAGACAAAAGTAACTTGTGTTAACATGGTATGGTAGAATAGAATTAAAGTTTTGTTATTAAAATTAAGACTACAAAGAATAAAACACCCCATGTTGAAAGGGGAATTAACTTTCATAATTGTATGAGAAGTGACAATGTTTATCACTCTAGATTGTAACAAAAGAAAGAAATCAATATTAGAACTAATAATAACTAATGACTTGTAAAGAATAGTTGGTTCAATGTTAAAAGAGGAATATGGCTGAAGGGAACCTACAGTCCATAAACCTAATTATTATATTTTAAAAGAAGAGTAATGAAAATGTATGTTGAATAGTAGTTAAAACACAAACAAATAAGTGAAGCCCATCAGGCTGAATTCAAAATGTAATTTAAAAAGAAATACACCAAAAAACAATCATGGCTAATCTTGACTATGAAAACATCTAACTGCCAAAGACATTCAAATGTAAATTGTATCAATTTCACAAGAAATCTTACTAATCTAAGACCAGTGAAGGGCCAGTAATTATATGTCAATTATTTTAAAACAGAAATGTTATTGTAATAGTTTAATTTAAGAAAGATATGTTATTTATTAAATGTCAAATAATTAGACTATAGTTAATGTATAACAGAATATGACCTTATGAGGTATCGTTGTAAACTTTGAAAGGAAAGAAAGATAATAGTGATGTCATTTATTACCCCAAAGGAATTATAAAGGAATAAAACCATTAGGAAAATACTTAATAAATTTGAATAAAAATTCAAATATTTTAACAATGTCCTTAAAGAAGTAATTAACCAATCACAGAATTACGGTTACTATGACAACGAGACGTTGAGGGCTTATTTTCCGTTAAATTATATAGACTCTAAAAAAAAACGCGTGGGTAAGCGGCACGCAAAATTGGAATGATTGAAATTTTAATTTAAATAGTTACAAAAAGTCGCAAAAGTGAACCAAGATGACCAAAGACGAATAGATGTCGATCTACAAAGAATTAACGATGTCCAGGAACCAAATTAAATAAATTAATTGGAGAAAAACCCAAGACCAGATTGAAAAAGATGTTCGAAGTTTAAAACCAGCCCAAAATTGAAGAATATCCAATAACCCGATGACTACACTTCAACGTGATATGAACTGATAAGTATCGAATAAATTCCTTAATCCCAAAAAACCCAAATTACTTAAAATATTTTTCAAATGATAAAATTTCTCACTATTTAACAAGTAGTATTTTCTTTCAAAGGTGTAAATGCATAATTTACTTACTTAAAAACATTTTATTAATCAAAATATAACCTTGTTTGAGAGCACAATTTTTGTAACAGAAATACGACACTACCGAACAAATTGTAAAAACACATTATAATTTCTAAGTACATATAAGGTATGGTAGTGTACTTTTTTAATGTAACCAACGTTTATGTCTTATTTCATGATCCAAAGAACTCCAGATTTTAAACATAGTAATTTATTAAATGTAACTGACGCCATCTCGTCAAACGATAATGTTTTGAAATCAATTTTGCCAACTCTGAGATATTTTTGTGTTTCAAGCTCTAAGCCGGAGCCAAATGTTATAAAATTATTTATAATTCATTTGTCATATTTATTGATGACCAAATTTGTATTAAAAACACAGTACCGAGTATTACTATCTTGTTATTTCATAGGATTTTGTAGAGTATATGTGTGTTAGCGAGTTTTATTCAACAGCCAACTAGCGCTCATCACGAGTGGACGAAACGGCAACTTATATAGCGGCGGGAACCATTCGAACGATCCAGCTGTCCATGCTAATCACACGTATCATTTTAGAATTTAACTATTTTAATTGTTATAATAGAAACAATTTGGCGCCACCCGGGATTTGCAACCCGTATGAATTAACAGGTAGGTTGTACTGGTAACATTGACAGCGCTACGGACTCCAGTAGTGACGTCGATTTATGTAACGACCAGTGTGAGGCAAACACACTACATTCACACTAATACACAAAATAAACAAGTGTGATACATTTTAACAGGTACGCACACGATAGATTGTTACATATTGGCGACCAGCAACGTGAGGCTAGAAAGAATAACTAGCGGCGGTCATGAATAGACACAGTATGGTTACGAGGCGCAAAGGGAAGGAAGCACCAAACCAAGAAGGAAACCCTGAAGAAATGGAGGAAGTTGAGGAAGTAGAAGTTGAGGAAACGACTGGAGAACTGTCGGAAGAACATCCACAGGAGGACCAAGTGGAAAATACCAACCCACCTGAACCAGAAATAGAAGCAGAAGTCATGGCAAACGACCAACCGGTCAAACCAACAGAAGAAACAAAATTAGATCACATGCTGAAGTTCATGATGGAACAATTTGGACAAATGAACAGAGCCATGAAGATTTAAATAAAAAATTAAAGGAAGACAAGGAAGATTTGAATAAAAAATTAGAATCATTGCAAGAGGGAAGAAAGGAAGACAAGGAAGATTTGAATAAAAAATTTGAGTCAGATAAGGAAGAATTGAACAAAAAATTGGAATTATTACAACAAGGAATGAATAAAAAACTGGACCAAAACAGTGAAGTATTGAAGAAGCAAATGGAAGCGATACAGGGAAGTCAGGAGGCATTGGAAAAGAAGAGCGAAGAGCTGAAGAAACAGATCAAGAAGGATCTGGAGATAGTAACTAAAAAGATGGAAAATAATCATGATATTCTCCAACGAAAAATCGAGGAAGAAAGTAAGAAAACCAAGGAGGAATGGAAGCAACAACTAGTCGAATGTCGAGAAGAGATCAGACAAACGGTAACGGAGACCAACAAAACAGTGATACAAATCAGAGAAGAATTAAATAATAAAATTAGTAACGTTGAGGAGGAAGGTAAATTGAGAGCGACGGAATTCTACCAAGTCCTTACTGAAGGGTGCCAGAAGAACAAACAGGAGGTGGTCAAGGAACTGGAGGAGAGGCACCAAGAGCTACAACTGGATGTAAACAATCAGGTGGAGAAAGTATATACCGTCATAGATAAAATAGACGGACTGACCCGAGAAAACAGAGAAAAAATCCAGGGGATCAATATACGAGAGAAACAGATGCAGGAAGAATTGGATGCATTAAGAGAAAAACCATATAATCACACACAGTTCATAACCAGTGAAAATCGAGAAATAATCAATTTTCGTAGCTACCGGAGAAACCCGATAGAATTCGTCAAACGGGTAGAAGAGCTGATAGAGAAGAACAGAGAAACCAGGTGGTCCAGTGTGAGAAGTATGATCGATGAAATGTTCCGTGACACCCATGACAATTGGTGGACGGCCACACGACCTGAGATCAATGATACCCAAGAGTTTAAGAAACAGTTCCGGGAGAAATATTGGTCCGAATCAACACAGAATGTGGTCCGCAACGATATCAGTAATGGAAGGTACGAGACACAAGGAGGACACACGTTAACATCTTACTTTCTGGGAAAAGTATGCTTAGCCAGAAATTTGGAACCCAAGATACCCGAGGAGTCGTTGGTAATACAACTGGGTTATCATTATGAAGAAGCCATCCAGAAGGCCAGAAGGCAAGGACAAATCAAAACAATTCAAGGAATGGTTAGTCTATTGGAGGATCTGGAGAATGATAACCAGTATCGAAAAAACATGACCACAAACCAAAGGTACAATAAGTGGAATGAACATAATACAAATAATTTCCATGGACCATACAATCATCCACAAAACAATAATCGGAATAACTGGGGCCGAAATAATAATGATAATAATGCCGAACAAATATTCAATGGAAATACTCAGCATCACCCTCCGAATAATCAGCCTGGTAACAGAGGTCAACAAAACCATCATTCAGGAAATCAAAACAACAATAGAAACAGCCCAAATAATAATAACGGACCAAATGATAATTACCAAGGAGCGGAACCTGAACAACGTACCAACGGTCACCCCAATGACCATAATTACTACGGCAACCGGTATCATCCTAGTTACCAGTACAACCGGGGACCCGGGGGTAATCCAAATAGAAGTGACAACTGACGTCATGTAAATTTTATTAGTGGGAGAAGGCGGAATAACCACCGAAGATACAACCCGAATTGGCACCCAGAATCATGGTACCACGCGTCCGACGAGACTAACAATAGACCATCAGTGAACAGGAACCACGAACCACTTCAAAATGGAAGTAACCAGCAAAATGTGCCGAACAATGAAACGAACGACCAGCCAAGCAACCTGGCCGTCAGCCAGCAACCACCTTTAAACTAAAAGGGTCAGTGAAAAAGTATGAACGCCCTTCACATGACCAATCACTTGGGTTGATACGTCAAACAATGTCAGATAAAGAAACCAAAGTAATCACGATAATCTACAACAATTATTTAAAGGATATTCGAGAAGAACTTCTCGAGGAAGAAGCCCATCAATTACCACAAAATAATAGTGAAATTGTTCATATAAAGGCGACAATAAACGGTACCATAACCATTATCATGGTGGATACGGGGTCTAATATCTCTCTAATTAACCAGCCTGAATTAGAAAGAATTCAAGCTCACTCTCGAACACCAATCTCTACATTGCCAATAAATAATATAATCATCATTGGCGCAACTGGTAAACAGAACAAAACAGTGAGAATACAAGTATCATTGGAGCTAGATAATCTAGAATCAGCCATCCCTATTATATTTCTCGTGGCAAGTGGGCTACCATTCAATATGCTTATCGGATGTGATGTACTAAGAAGGTATTCAGCAGTAATAAACCTGCAGAAGGGAGTAGTGTTATTAACTTCAGAACAAGGAACCTGGTCCACGAACATTATAAATTGTGTACCAAGTCCAATTGCTTTAAGCCAAAACCCAGAACTGAAGAGTTATTATTGTCAGAGGCATGAACCATCTATCACCATGGCAGAGGAGGAGGAGCGTAAAACCTTGTGGAACCAGAAGGTGGAAGAGATTATCACCTTCCAAAGAGAACGGCCTATGCAGGAAATTAGTGAGCAACAGTCTAAAAAACTAATCGCCATTTATAATGATTATCAGCATGTCTTTTCAAACATCCCAGGAAAGGTTAAAGGATACCAATGTGAAATTCAATTCCGAGAACCAGTGGACTTCCACAGGAAATCATATCCTATAGCACATTCCCTGAAAAATGAATTCAGAATGGAAATAAATAGAATGATGCTGAAGATATAATTGAGTAGTCATTCTCAATATACCAGCCCCATAGTTGCCATACCCAAGAAAAATGGCAAGGTACGAATTTGCCTGGACGCCCGAGAAATAAATAAGATGATTATCAATGACAGAACCTCACCAGGAGAAATAGAAGAAATTCTTAAGAGATTCCATGGGATAAGGTATATTAGCACCTGGGATACTGTATGTGGGTATTGGCAGGTAGAGCTGCACCCACACAGTAGACAGTACATGGCTTTCATATTTGACGGTAGAAATTACCAGTTCAAAAGGTTACCATTTGGACTTCATTAATTCAGTAGCAGTGTTCGTGAAGTGCATGGACCAAGTGTTAGGTCAAGAGGCACTGGAATTTACTACAGTGTACATTGACGACCTACTTATCACGTCAGCAAACTGGGACGAACACTGTGAAAGAGTCAGACACGTATTGGAAAAATTATCTAACAACAATATCATACTTAAGTTAGACAAATCAAAATTTATTGCTAAAGAAGTGAAGTTCTTAGGATTCAACCTAACCGAGGAGGGAATCTCTCCATCCCAAGAGAAGGTTGAAGCCATACAAAATTTCCCATCACCAAGAAACAAAAAGCAATTGCAATCCTTCCTAGGAGTATGTAATTACTATAGGAAGTTTCAGACCAACTACTCCCACCTAACAGCAAAATTTTCCAAACAACTCTCTTCAAAAGAAAAATGGACGTGGGGAGCGGAACAAGAGGAAGTGCTCAAATTAATTAAACAAAAATTTGTTGATACTGTTATATTACACCACCCTAATTTTGAAAAACAGTTCTACCTAAACTGCGACGCTAGTGATGTAAGTCTAGGCGCAGAGTTATACCAGGAAGACGAAGATGGTAATCACCTGGTCATTAGCTTCGCCAGCCGAATACTAAATAGCTGTGAGCATAACTACAATGTTACAGAAAAGGAGTTGCTCAGCATAGTATTCGCGTGCGGCAAGTTTAGGACGTACATACTTGGATATAATATCACGGTCCGAAGCGATCATAAATCAATATCGTTTCTCAAACAGTGTAAGTTGAATCATGGCCGACTTACTCGATGGATACTTGCTTTGCAAGAATACCACATTACATGGGAGTATATTCCAGGACGAAAAAATATAGTGGCTGACGTATTATCCAGAATAAATGTAGTAAATCAGACATTTGAAGGAGAAAAGGGGAAGATAGCAAAAGTGTATTATATATTGAAAGATAGAAAAGACCTGGAAAATATTGTAAACCAAATAGTGTTGCAACAAGAGCAAGATACAGAAATATCCAACATCAGAAAAAGACTGATGGGAGTCTGAAGCCATTATTAACAAATTTTACTGTGTATACAATGATATTTTATTTATAAAAACAAAAAAGAACCAAGACACTTGGAAACTAGTAATTCCTCAATCATTAGAGAATCAAATCATCAAGGATTATCATGTGAGATACGGCCACATGGGAACAATTAAAATGGTAAAAGCTTTAGAGGAAGATTTATTCATAAAAAATATTGCAAGAAAAGTGAATAAAAACATAAAAACCTGCACATTGTGTCAAATGGTCAAAACCAATAACGAAAGGAAGGATGGAACGATGATACCCATCACATCCAGTGCCAAACTAGAGAAGGCGTTCCTCGACATATGTGGACCATTCCCACGTAGCGGAGGAAGACATGGCTACAAATTCATTATTATCATACTTGACCATTACACCAAGTACACCAAATTATATGCTATAAACAGAGCCACAACAAAGAAAATATTAGATATTATTAAAAATAAATACATAGTAGAGATTGGAAAACCGTACATGTTAATAACCGATCATGGAACGCAATTTAAAGGAAGAAGGTGGAGAGAAGAATTACTAAAACTAAATATTAAAACATATAAAACTTCAGTCTACCACCCTAGTAGCAATCCCGCAGAAAGAATGTTGAGAGAGGTGGGACGCATTTTGAGGACTTATTGTCATAACAACCAGAGAGAATGGTACAAATATTTACCTTCAACCGAAGTGTTTTTAAATATCAGCTATCACCAATTCACTGAAAGTACACCTTACTTGATGATGTTCGAGAGGAAGCCAAACAGAGAGATACAAGAGATAATAGAATTCCCAAAAAACCCAGAAGACCCGTATGACAAAAACAAATGGTACAGCCTAATAGTGGAAAAGATTGAGAAACAAAAGGCCAAATATGCAAAAAACCAACCCAAAATAATCAAATACAAAGAGGGAGAAAAAATGTTAATTAAAAATCGTGAACCGCCAAGTACAATGGAAGGTATAGCAAAGAAATTATTATTGCTATATACCGGTCCGTATATCATCACAAAAGATAATGGTAATAATACTTACCAGATCAGTAATATCAATACAAGAAAAATCAAGGGAGTTTATAACCAAACTTCGATAAAAAAGTTTTACGAAGAAGAATAAAACCATTGTGAAATGAAACATATTTCAAAATTCCAAAAGAGATTGTAAGAGCAGCTTACTAACTTATTTAGATGATATATGCGGAATAATAAAAAGAATTAATATAAGTGGATAATAATGAAGAAAAAAAAAACACAAAGGAAACAGTTACACAAATTCCTTTCAATTTAAAGCAACTCACAGTCTAATAAAAGATTGATATATGAAGTATGAAGTAAAAAGTGAGATAATAAGGAATAAGTTACACACATTCTTATATAATAAAATGTAAGAATCACAAACTTACAATTATAATTAAATCAAAAAGTAACTAAAAAGGAATACGCTACAAACATTCCTTTAAGGTAAGACAATTAACTTACCAAAGAATTATCAAAAATGATATTTAATACAGAATAAAATAAACAAAAATAAAATCAAGCTCAAATTACTGAGATAAATACTTGAACTTATACTGAATCAAAAGTATTCTAAGAAAAAAAAAATAAATAAAATTTTAACTGGTACAAGGAGAGAAGGAGATTATGTATAAAACAAATATACAAATATGGCTAAAGCAGAATTTTGCTAAATGACTAAGAAAAAAAAATGTCTAAGACAATTAAAATGATCACAACGAGCATTGAAAATAAAATAATGAAAAGTGAGATATGATGAAATTAACATATGAATAAAGATAAAAACAATCAAGTGTATAAGTAGATGATAGTGTACAGTTAAGGTATAGCGGAAGGAAGAATGAGTAGTAATGACAAAGTGATCTAAAAACAAACCACAAGGTGGACAATCCCAAAGTATATTATATTATATTATTATTATTATTATTAAGTCACAAGTTGACAAAGAAGGTATTTAAGATTGACTGTTGAAAAGTCCAGCAATCCAAATGAACTGAGCAGAGAAGATGTGCCTCTGGTCTCAGAAAAATGAGTAGTAATGGGAGAAACCAACTACTGTATAAAAGTTAGGGAAAAATTTGTGTATGAGGGAAAACGCACCAATGGAAATAAATAAAAACAGATCCAAATAAAAAAGAATGAATTAAGTAAGAAGAGAAATGAAGAATGGAGAAACAAACAAGGAAGAGGAGGAAAAAGTTATCTATAACTGATAATTTCATAAAAAACTATGCTAGTGTTTTATTAAAATGATCAATTTTAGAGGAGAGGCATTATGTTACGATACAATTAAGCCAAATCCCGTACCAGTGATAAAAAAGATAATTCTTGATATAAAAATACTTCATATAAAATAAAATGTTTAAAAAATGTATAAAATGTAAATATTTTGACACGACGTACAACGATATTACCCAACCCAAGTGATTGATCCAACAACATAAACATAAAGAAGGGAACCACGTGACATACTCAAGAAAAAATATGATAGACAAAGCAATTATGAACTAACAAGAGAAGAATCAGAGGAAGAGAACAGATCCCTACAATTGAAGATGAAGAAGAGGAAGAATGAAGAGGAGACAGGTTAAACCCAAGGGGAACTAACACACATATAAAGGGGAAAGATAGTATACTCAAGGATAGAATACGGTCAATAAACCTCGAATAATTATGTATTGATGAAACCAATATTATTGTTATCATTAAATTAACCTATGTACCCACTTTAAAGACAATACAATTGTAAAGTAATGTAATATAGAAAAAGTACACTAAAACAGTCAGAAAGGTTAGATTTAATAAAAAACAACTAACCTCATATTATTAATAGTAAATGTCATGCTAGAAAGAAATAGTGAGAAATGATAGGAGAAAGTATAGGGATTACCCATTAAATAACACTCAATACAAAACAGTGAACCAAAGTGAAGTGCTTTAGTGAAGTGTAAGTACCCTAAAAATAGTGAAAGTGTATGTGAAACATTAAAAATATAATGATAGGTAAGGAGACACTTTATAAAACATTGATGAACAATCAATGATTGGAGTGACATTGTACACATTAATATATCTAGAAATAATTAGCAATAGTATTCCAAATTAATATAAAGGAAGCTTGTGATGTTATTCAGGGAGAAAGCCCAGACAAAAGTAACTTGTGTTAACATGGTATGGTAGAATAGAATTAAAGTTTTGTTATTAAAATTAAGACTACAAAGAATAAAACACCCCATGTTGAAAGGGGAATTAACTTTCATAATTGTATGAGAAGTGACAATGTTTATCACTCTAGATTGTAGCAAAAGAAAGAAATCAATATTAGAACTAATAATAACTAATGACTTGTAAAGAATAGTTGGTTCAATGTTAAAAGAGGAATATGGCTGAAGGGAACCTACAGTCCATAAACCTAATTATTATATTTTAAAAGAAGAGTAATGAAAATGTATGTTGAATAGTAGTTAAAACACAAACAAATAAGTGAAGCCCATCAGGCTGAATTCAAAATGTAATTTAAAAAGAAATACACCAAAAAATAATCATGGCTAATCTTGACTATGAAAACATCTAACTGCCAAAGACATTCAAATGTAAATTGTATCAATTTCACAAGAAATCTTACTAATCTAAGACCAGTGAAGGGCCAGTAATTATATGTCAATTATTTTAAAACAGAAATGTTATTGTAACAGTTTAATTTAAGAAAGATATGTTATTTATTAAATGTCAAATAATTAGACTATAGTTAATGTATAACAGAATATGACCTTATGAGGTATCGTTGTAAACTTTGAAAGGAAAGAAAGATAATAGTGATGTCATTTATTACCCCAAAGGAATTATAAAGGAATAAAACCATTAGGAAAATACTTAATAAATTTGAATAAAAATTCAAATATTTTAACAATGTCTTTAAAGAAGTAATTAACCAATCACAGAATTACGGTTACTATGACAACGAGACGTTGAGGGCTTATTTTCCGTTAAATTATATAGACTCTAAAAAACGACGCGTGGGTAAGCGGCACACAAAATTGGAATGATTGAAATTTTAATTTAAATAGTTACAAAAAGTCGCAAAAGTGAACCAAGATGACCAAAGACGAATAGATGTCGATCTACAAAGAATTAACGATGTCCAGGAACCAAATTAAATAAATTAATTGGAGAAAAACCCAAGACCAGATTGAAAAAGATGTTCGAAGTTTAAAACCAGCCCAAAATTGAAGAATATCCAATAACCCGATGACTACACTTCAACGTGATATGAACTGATAAGTATCGAATAAATTCCTTAATCCCAAAATACCCAAATTACTTAAAATATTTTTCAAATGATAAAATTTCTCACTATTTAACAAGTAGTATTTTCTTTCAAAGGTGTAAATGCATAATTTACTTACTTAAAAACACTTTATTAATCAAAATATAACCTTGTTTGAGAGCACAATTTTTGTAACAGAAATACGACACTACCAAACAAATTGTAAAAACACATTATAATTTCTAAGTACATATAAGGTATGGTAGTGTACTTTTTTAATGTAACCAACGTTTATGTCTTATTTCATGATCCAAAGAACTCCAGATTTTAAACATAGTAATTTATTAAATGTAACTGACGCCATCTCGTCAAACGATAATGTTTTGAAATCAATTTTGCCAACTCTGAGATATTTTTGTGTTTCAAGCTCTAAGCCGGAGCCGAATGTTATAAAATTATTTATAATTCATTTGTCATATTTATTGATGACCAAATTTGTATTAAAAAACACAGTACCGAGTATTACTATCTTGTTATTTCATAGGATTTTGTAGAGTATATGTGTGTTAGCGAGTTTTATTCAACAGCCAACTAGCGCTCATCACGAGTGGATGAAACGGCAACTTCTATAGCGGCGGGAACCATTCGAACGATCCAGCTGTCCACGCTAATCACACGTATCATTTTAGAATTTAACTATTTTAATTGTTTTAATAGAAACAATTTGGCGCCACCCGGAATTTGCAACCCCTATGAATTAACAGGTAGGTTGTACTGGTAACATTGACAACGCTACGGACTCCAGTAGTGACGTCGATTTATGTAACGACCAGTGTGAGGCAAACACACTACATTCACACTAATACACAAAATAAACAAGTGTGATACATTTTAACAGGTACGCACACGATAGATTGTTACAATATATATATATATATATATATATATATATATATATAAAGTAACAGTAATGAACCACTTATAACTTCTGATCAGTAGTCTGTAAAGGACCAAGGCATACTGTGCGGTTTTTGTGTTTAGTGTGATGGTTGCGTGGCTAGTACAGAGCATCGCCAACTGCTAGTTGTGGTATTCACAGCCAGGAGGCGCCGCTGTTATCTCAGGAGGCTACTCAGTTCTGCCTCACAATGCTGAGTGCAAGCCACGTGGAGACTCCACCAGCACATCTGAATCAGCATGTGATTGAATCTGGGACACAAGCACATGAATCGCCCATGCTAGCCACTAGACCAAATTTATCAGTTATATAGCAATAGAATTGCCTACGTTTGAAGATTATGTGCACATCATGGTCAATGATAGTTACATATTTCGTAGACCCCAGACACAGGAGCCCATACTCAACACATTGAAGGGAATAAGATATTTCTCATTTTGGTAACATGGAAACCCACTTTGTTGGCTATTTGCTGAATTTATATATATAAAAGGAAACACACCAAGTAGAAAAAAGACTACACAAAATATTTAAAGCTAAGTACACAATAGCAAGATTGACAATATAAAGAATTAGTGAGATTCTGATAATTATGCAGAATATTTTTATATAAACTGTTTCTCCTATTAGACCAATCCAAAATTCTGAGTAACTATAACGTCTTACCCAACCTTTTTTGTTTCTTGTTCACAAACAGTATGGTAGCTCATTTGTTTTTGTGTGTGACTCTTTTTATTGTTATTTTTTTCCAAAGATAGTAGCAGAAAAATAAAAGTATGAAAACAGTCTAAGCTACTGATCATTTCAATTAAAATTACATTTATTTGGTATTTGTTAGTTAACTTCATTTCAGTGTTGATTCTGATGCTGTTACCATAAGCTACAACATCACTCAACGATAACACCACATATTATGAAGGCTTTTTTTATAGTACTTTAGCATTGCCATTGCATATGACTCAATGTGCATCTCCGCAGCAGTAATGTGTGTCTTGAAATTGAGAAATTCACAATTCTTCATTGTGAAATTGAAGAAATAGTGGAAATTCCTAATGTCGGGTATGCTTTGTGAGAAAAAGCATACCCAACAGAGGAAATATAGGTGTGACTCAAAAACAATCCTGAAGATTAACAGTAATTGTTTTTTATATTCAGGGTAATTTATATAAACACAATCATCTTCATTAAATGTCACATTGAAATTGGTGATTTTTAATTTCTAATCTACTGTTGTAAGTGATAGACAATTTGCTTATCTGCCTCAGACATAGAATGTCACATATAATACATGTAATTCATTCAGTGTTATTCAAAATTTAATTTTATTTGGTTTCATTCCAATTTAAAACTAAACCATTATACTGTGTAGACAATAGTTTTCAGACAGTCTTTTCCTGTTGATTTTTTTTATGGTGCTATAACGTACTTATTACTTCGAGATTTTTTTTGATTTTTGGGTATTCCGAGGGAGTTACACCAGCAATTAGAGCCCATCAAGAGTGACACGTGTTAGCTTTGTTCAAGGGTGAGCGACGAAAGGAACAAACCTTTCCTTTCCACTTAAACGACATGAAAGCCGTTAAGGGACAATACGCGCTACAACACATGTTGCGACGAACTTGACCATGCGTGGGAACGCTTAACTCTACAAATATAACAAAGGAACGTTACCCTTGCATCCGTCCAGTAGCGAGAAAAATAGATAGCCATCGCTAAGAGCATTGTTCCAAGCATGTGTGCGACTTACAGAAAAACAATAGCTGGAGCACAGACAATGCAGCATGGGACGAAGAGGCACCTGCGAAGAACACAGATGTTTGCCACCCGTAAGTTCGTTAGAGGAAGTCAATAGTGTCTGAACAATATAATAATTCGACACGCTACACCAAAAGGGGCAGATGTGACTTCAGAAGCTAGGCCTTGGCGCAGATTCCAAGAAAGTGGCAACGTCCTGATGACAGCAACTCGTCGTGTCCACATGGACTACGTAAGATTCAAGTAGAGAAGCCAACCAGCCAATTACAAACGAGAATTCAGAAGGGAGTAACTGTAAGGGATGGTGTTGACAGAAGCCGACAACCAGAGAACAAATCCCGAGGAAGAACATCCCTCTCCAAACGGCGCTGGGTGGAGAATTCACCAGAATCACTGACTTGAGACAAGAGGACATAGGGAGGTCCGAATAACTGTCCTATCAGAGCTATTTTGGTGGGAAAATGAAGCGATCGTGGGAGTAACAAGAGTGGGAAAGACGAAGGAAATAAAAACTGTATGCGGTTTTATATTAGAAGTGGTGTTCGGACTTAATGGAAGTTCGGGAATTAGACTTATACCGTCAAGCTGAAACGGTAGTGTTCGCGACGATGCGCGAATAACGGACTTTATAAAACTCTAGGCATTACGCTAACATAAGAAGTGATAATATACAGTAGTAACATACTTGAACTTTTTCATCAACGAAATGAATCGGTTTATCACATACTAAATTAGTGAGACTACATTATTTCGTAAAATAAACTCAAGTGCTGATAACGTTTATATGAGTCTAATGAAGTTGAAAGCAATCTAGGCGTTGCGGAAGAGTCGAACACGTAAGTTGAAAGACAACTAAGTGCGTGACTGTATCGAACTAACAATCGCATAAATAGACTGACGCGATACGAATAGTCGATGAATCCTTAGTGCAAGTACCGCGACTCAAACTGTAATGATTTTATAAAACTCATAACGGATGTCGCGAAGTGCGGACTAGTGTTCCGGAACAATGTATGTATAACAATTGAAAGTGCGAATTACGAGTGTTTCATGGATTAACATCAACCGTCAGCAAATGGACCCTGATGGACATGCAACGGGAGCGAGGCACTACGACGACATGAGCAACGTACAAAATTAATCACTTATTATAATTCCTAGTTTATCGTAATACCGCTGACCTGTCACTTAGAACCAACTGCCTGAGATATTCTATAAAGAGTCAGTAAAATATGAATCCATAGTTAGGAATAAATAATGTCATAGAATATTACACATGTATTATTTTATTAGTGTAAGTATATGATTATTTCAATTATGTATGTTTTAATATGTCTGTTGCAGGTATTTGATTATTCAAATATGTATATGTCTAATATGTTTATTGCAAGTTTATGAGTATTTCATGTGTGTAAATGTTTAAATGCGTTTTGAACTAAACTCACTTAGTGCAAATCACAATCACGCTATATTGATAGTTATTAACGTCACTACGCACGAATAAGTGCATACATTTGATTGTTTCTTTTAATTACTTAAAATGTGTCATAGAATTTAATTGTCTATTGGAAATATTTGTAGATACTCTTATTATATGATTTCTTTTATGATATGAATACATATAAAATGCTATATTATAATAAATGTACTTTAAAATGGATTCGATAGTGTTGGATTGATTTATTTAAGACCTGACTCACAAGATAACTTCTTAAATGATAGGATCCACTATTAATGATTTTGATTTAACAGGATTTAACAAGTACCATGTTCGTAAATATTCTAAGTCTTGAAGTTTTATTTGGTAGTAAAAGCCAAAATTAATTACTTTTGGGTGATAACATTACTAATTACATATTTAATAAATTTGATTGTGATTCATAAATTAAACAACAATTCAATTAATTTATGCAGTTAACTAAATATACACCAACATTAATATATGTATATTGCATCCAACTGCGGGGCTAGTTAAACCCGGAGAGATACGATAAAGTTCACACAGACAACACATTCATAACGTTAATAAAATTATAATCAGACAACAATTAATTAAAATATAATTCATGCAAATGAGATTTGCATGATCATAACATTGTATACCACGCTACCAACGTGTGACATAAGTTATTAACATCGTACATGGCTGCCCAACACGTGGCACAAGAAAACACGTTTTACTAGACAATTATAATCACGAGAAAAAATTCTATAATTATAAAATTATGTTAATTTATGCAATTAATTAAAGAGGCATAAATAGCAACACTGTATATGGCTTCCCAATGAGGGGCAGTGGAAAATAAATCCTAGTAGATAAAAGTGATAAAATTAATCAGTCATTCTCTCCAAGATTAATAATTCATTGAGTAATAAATCGATGTAACTAATTGACATAATTAATTACATTGTATATGGTGCCCAACGTGGGGCAGTGAAAAATAAATCCTAGTAGATAAAAGTGATAAAATTAATCAATCATTGTCTCCAAGATTAATAATTGATTGAGTAATAAATCGATGTAACTAATTGACATAATTAATTACATTGTAGTGCCTGTGTCATTGTATTTTCTCTACAATGTTTCTGTTATTTTGTATCAGAAAATAACTATATAATGGTACAGTAATATTATAATTTACTGATTCTCTCCTTTTGAGTCTTCAAAAATATTTTGAAATTGGAGTAATGAAAAATGAGAAATGATTCTGTAGATATTGATATGTAATAGATATTGCATGTATTTCAGATTCTATTTTTTGCCATAACCATGTAAATTATGAAACCTAAGCAGTTAAATTAATAAACCTTCATTAAATTAAATTACTAATTTGTGAGGCTGTTATTACATAACTAGTTATTAAATATTCCAGTGTCACTCTCATACAGCAGTGTTGACTTTGATCAACCCTGGATTTTGTTATTTGTGATTATTTTATTTTGAAGTATATTTTCTTTTAAATTGTGCATTACATTTGTTAAAACTGATGGCCATGTCTGTGTGCACTTTATTTTGGCACAGATTTCATTTGCTGTACCTTGTTGCATGTTTAGTTCCAGATCTGTTGAGATAATGCAATGTATTGGCTTAATTGTGTATGCAGTAGCATAGGTCTACATAACAGTACTTTGTGTACAGCAGTTTAATAAATTACATACATTTTGGCATTGCTTCAAATTCCCTGCTGCTTGTGACTGTACTTTATTTTATATGTTAAGTAGACAGTTGTCACTTTATAATGTTGATTCTGACCGCTTTTTTATCAGTTAGTTTTATTGAAATTACTGCTAATCTTCTCTTTCCTTGATTATGTTCAGTAGTGGTGTCTGTGGAATTATTATGTTGATGTTTGTGTGACAGGTCCCAGACACCACCTTCACCACTAAGAAGACTTAATTTCTTCATGAAATATCCTAGATTGTGTGTCATACAATACATAGTGGATCAAGTAAAAGAGCTTCAATCTTTCCTCCCACTTTTCGACTTCCTTCCACTGTTGTCTCAAAAATGTTGTTAATAATCCACTTGCCTGCAAGAATGCACAAAAATTTGAGTTTCTCTTTCTTTTTTTTGTAACCCACAGAAGTTTTCAACCGTCCTTCATACATTTGAAGTCAGTTTTGATCTGGGCTGGGGTTTGTATTCGTGATGGTCCTGATTCTAGAGACAGCTGAGATCAGCAAAGAGTATTTGGATCCTAGTGTAGCAGAGGTTGGTAAAAACTCCTTTGTTCAGCCTACGTTTGAATTGATATTGTGTCCTATTTACAATTTAATGAAGCTACAATATGTCCTCTTCTATTGGCATTAGCTAATTGGATACAGAAGAATGTAATCAAACATTGTGTTTCATTACTTGCACAAAGTGCAGACTGTTCAGTCCCAGGCTGGAAATTTTACTGGACTTTCTGGAACACCTACATGTGATTCTACCTAATGTAAAACTTATAGTGGAACTGGAGGTAAACAAGAACTTAAATCTTAGTGAATGTCCTAATAAAAAAAACAGCTGGGGCAGATCTAGGTGGGCATTCTTTCAAGACGGACACACCTTCAGAATGCTAATAAATGATTAAAACCAAGAAAGAGATTCTTTATTACTACAACTGGCTTTACTATTTTGTAAAAATAATCATTCTCATCATTAGAATTCTATCCTGTAATCCTAAAAAAGTACCCACACACTGTTCTAACTTAAAATGTTAAACTGTAACATTTTAATTTATTGTGAATATAATGAATTTGTTTTGTTTGTAGAAAAGATTCAAGCAATCACAAGGAAAGGGGTCAAGCAAGAGGATATACAACCTGGCAGTATGTATTACACTTGTTAATATCAGTAACACAGTGTGTATTAACCCAGTTTTATTATGTTTTTTATAACGATCAAAAGTATAAACATAATACATTATTGACATTTTATTGGCCACATATTTAAAAAATGTTCTATGTATACGAGTTGGAGCCAAGTTTATTAATTTTCTCTCTGAAGGAAGCACATACAATTTTGATTGTGTGTGTATTTTGTTAGATTAATGGCTGACTACCTTTTTGTTTTTTGATGATAGTGATAACTGACAGGTGGCATGAGTTCTAAGCTGCTGTTCAGATAACAAATTCACAGACAACAGAGTTTGTAATTTAAGAGGTATACTTGGACAAGTGTGTAAACAAACAGAATTAAAACCTAATTTACATATATGTAATACTAGGGTGTCAAATATTTATATGATTACTAAAGAATGCATACTTTACTAAAACATTTTTCAAATAAAAATTTTGGTGTTTGTGCAAGTACCTACAATTACCAAAACAAAATCTGTAGTAGACCACAAGGTGGGAAGGGGAAATAGGAAGTCCTGGAAGTCGGAGAAAAAGAACACAGATATGAAAGAAAAAGTATTTATGAGTGGTTAGATAAAAGTAAGTGGAGATTAGGAATTTGATGATGCTGAAAGAAGTTTTGGATCAATATGTAAACAAAATGAAAACAAATAAATTATACATATTGTAACGATGGAACACTCTTGAACAATTGAGAGTATTGTTCTACATGTTTCTCTGCTAGCTGAGCAGGTGCATGTCTGTATAAAGGCCACACAAAAGTACACTTTAGACTTTTTCAGTGCTTGTTAACGACACAAATTATGGATTACTCTGGAACACCTACACTACCTATTTAAGCAACAGCAGCTGGCTTTGTCAGTTTACATTGGGCGAATTATCAAGTGCGGATATCAAGTGGTTGTGATTATTATTGTTACGACCATCTACTCGATCATCGTAGGTACAGTGGAAACAAAATAAGTACAATACACCAATTAAGTCACTAAACACCAGCTTTAATTTTACAGTTAAACAGTTCGTAATTAACAACACAGTCCCTTATAACAAATCAAATAAAAATTGTTCACACGCAATAAACAGTGTCTACTAGTAGAGTCTTGCACAATTATAAAACACATAACACAATAATTCTTCACTTTGACAAGCACTCAATCCACACTAGCGGAAGTCGCTCACGTAACTGACTGACAACCCGGCAGCTATGGCTTTATATACGCTGTGCTGAGACCGAGTACAGCTTTCCCTCCTTAACTGCGTGCCGGCTGCTTAATGCGTAGTTCCTGGAACTCACCAGAATCATCTACTTGAATGACGCACAGCTACCACACTGGATGGGGGGGGGGTGGAGAAAGTTCTGGATTGTTTGGTACGCTTCTCGCAACATTATGTTATAATTAGTGGAGAACTCTATTAGTTGACATTATTATTGCATGTGGACAAATTTAACTTGAATTATTTTATGAGGGTATCTTGGTGATTTCAAATTGTTATTTGTGACTCATTAAAGCTGGTAATTAGTGTTTTCATTGGTGTCTGTATTTGTTTTCCATTGTACCATACAACGTTCAGTAAGTCCGTCGTAACAGTGGTATCAGAAGTGGGATAAAATCTTTAACAGTGGAAACAGAGGACACTTCGTAGAAGAGTAGTGTGAGTGGTAATTGATAAAAAAAAGAATGGATACGTCAGATGATAGAAGCATTCCAAGCAATGCTACTGAAAATTGATGAACAATGCCGATGGAAAGTAGAAGAAGCAGAAAAATGACAGGACGAAAAATGTAAGCATAAAAATGAAAAAGCAAGTATGTCAAGTTTAGAAGATCCTATTACAAATTCAGCAAAACAAATTACAATGGCAGTCGAACATTAGTGAAAGAAATAGTTTATAAAGCAAAACCATTAATAAATGCTGAAGATCCAAAAACTAAGAGTAATAAAACAGTGGCATTATCTGTAGTAGGGCTAGTTTATACAAGGACATGAAGTTTGATGGAAGCATTCACTGGGCAACTTATCTTCGCCAGTTTGAAGCTGTCACTTGCTTAAATAAATGGACAGAAGAAGAGAAAGGCTGTTCACTCATTCTTGCTTTAAAAGGACCTGGTGCAGAGCTAATACAGAAAGTGCCATCTGACAGCCAGAACGTCAATGCCGAATTAACCAAAGCTCTGGAATTACGGTACAGTAACCAGCATCTGTGCGATGTGTACTGTGTCCAACTTAAAGTGAGGCAACAGTGTTCCGGGGAAAGCCTCCAGGAGTTTGAAGCAAATGTCGACTGATTGACAAGACTGGCTGTACCCTGAAACATCGGAGGACTTCCGGAAGTGGATTTCTCTCATTACGTTTATTGATGGTATCAGATATGGCGAATTGCAACAAACTTTAAGAATGGCACAGCATCAGAATAGCTCAGACGCTCTTGTTGATGCTCTCCGTTTCGAAGCTGCCAAGTCGGTGACCTACATTAAGCAAAGTATGTCATCACGTAATAGCCAAACAGATGCAATATCGCAGTATCATCATAGCAGATGGATAAAGAGAAGATTCAAGAACAACATCTTAAGAAGTCAGTAGTGCCACAATGATATGTTTCGAACCAGGGGGGGGGGTTTGCTGAAGATGAAGTTATGCAAGAGTTTGTTGACGAGAACCAAGCAGACTTGGACCAGCTAATGGGGTACAGGTTATCAGTATATGAACTAACAGGAGTGATTACAGCAAAACTAGTGGTTGAGCGGAAGATTCGTCTTCCTGGGAACTTGATGTTCGGATCACACACGACTGAATTCAAAGAGCTGGACAATTATTCTTTTTAAGCAGACTAACTGCCTAGATCGGCTGGCCAAGTATTACTTCAGAGAGTTTGCTAGCTCAGGACAAGCAGGCTTAATGAGGGGGCAATGTAATGATGGAACGCTCTTGAACAATCGAGAGTATCATTTTTCTCGTCAGTCATATCATGTTTCTCCACTAGCCGTGCAGGTGTGTGTCTTTGTCAAGGCTGCACTCAAGAGTACTCTAGACTTTTCGAGTGCTTGTTAACGATGCAAATTATGGATTACTCTGGAGCACTTAATAATTTAACTTGAATTATTGTACGAGAGAATCTTGATGATTTCAAATTATTTGTGACTCATTAAAGCTGGTAATTAGTGATTTCATTGGTGTCTGTATTTGTTTTCCACTGTACCATACGACAATCAGTGAGACCGTCATAACAATATTTATGTTGTTGCAGTAAAGATTTATTCTCATATACTTGGGTCATTATTTGTATGTTAGACTATAAGTCAATATACCCAGCAGTGATCAATGAGAGTTAATACCTGAAACAACCCTTAAGAGAGAATATGTCTTGACTGGTATGCCACTAACATTAATACAGTAAAACTTGTTCAAAATGGAATTGCAAAGGACTGAAATTTTGGATTGAACAAGTGTCCACATTATATAAAATTCAGACATTTTTCAAGATCTGTACTGTATATTGCACCTTGTTTCCATTCTGTTATGATACAAATACTGTATAAGTCCTTCTACCTAAATGTCTTTTATGATTTCAGATGACTGGTTGTTTTAAGAATTTTATTGGATTTTTCGGATTGCACATTCACAAACCACTTATACGCTACCTCAATGATTTTACCATTACTGTCCAACCATTTGATCATAAATTTGAGTCTTTCACAATTAAAACATGTTCTAATTTTATAAAGACTTTGGTTTTATCTTGTGTATAAAGATAATTACTTTTATCTTGTGTATAACTCGAAATGATGGATTAACAATTAACCATGGTCCTCTCTTTAACACAATGTTTCTCACCCTTTGATCAGTGGTATGGAATCTAGTATAACACACAGTACTTTATTGCAGCTGTGGGTAATTTACTCATGTTTGTGCAGTGTACCTGAAAAACATTTGATTACTGAAACAAATAGTGTAAATATGTGTTGTATGAAATTAGGTATCAATGATGCAAGCTATTTGTGACATTTCCCAACAGATCAGCAGTGACTTCACTGATCTGTTTCCTTAACATTAATTTTTGTTAAAGTATTTACAATAAATATAGATCTATTCATTTTTTGTTTTGTTTTATTGAAAATCAATTTTAGTAGAAAATTCAGAAGTGTTAAATGTTAAAAACTAAATTTCCATATAAATATATGTACGCCTTTCTGAAATTTAGCATTATGTTGTAATGATACAAAAATTGATCGAAATATATTAATAAATAAAATACTGCCAGAACTTACCTGCAGTCTTGTTCACTTACCTGCTGCATAAATTTTTTAATCAGAAAACCAGAGTCGCCACGATATTTTTATAGATTAAAATATCGAAAACTTACACACTTTACCTTAATAAAAATGGGACAATTTAGCAATCTGACCACCCCCAATTATAATTCAGAAGATACCCAGAACGTTTAGACGAATCTTGCAGCACAGAAATGAGAAAGTGGTAATGACGAAATAACTTAGTCTAACACATTTTTATGTTATGAACTGAATATTTTTTACTTACATAAGACGGAACTCCTTAATACAAAACACAAAAAAAAAAAATACAAAACACATTTTGAAATGGTTACATAGGCCTTACCCTTAAATACTCTTTACACTATGGAAAGCAGCCCAGCTTTGCTCACACACGCATTCACGCCATTTAAAAACCCATTTTATTTTGTGTTGCCAATTTTATGTTTTAATTATTCACTATCACTGCCGCGATCCCGTCCGACCACGTGCTTTCGCCGCCCGAGTTAACTGCCCGTTATTTCTGTTCTATTGTCCCCCGTTCATCACCAGTTCTACACTTGTTCAATCCGTTAATTCCGCAGGTCCCGGTCGGTATTAACGATATTGTTGAATTAATTACATTTTATAAAACTCCACCGACCGGGCCCGAACAAAACTGTCAGCGTCTGTTAGTGAAGTTTGTTTCTCGTGGACTGGGTAAGCGTCTATAGCATGCGGACGGATATTAATGCCCGCCAGCGAATGGATTTCGTTGCCGCTCACAGCCTGAGTTGTTGCAGATTAGTGGCTATGCCCATGATACATAGCAGTATTTTAGTCCTGTACGCCGACGATATTTAGATGCTTTTGGCTCGACGTCACACAAGAGGCGGGACTTAAAGTTTTACATCCGTCTTCATGGGGACATGTGCACGGCAACAATCCTTCTTTAGGCCATTTTGAGTTTCTTCTGTAGCGTCACCCCGAGCGTATTCCCGTGTCATGCGTACAAGCGCACAGTCACACACAAACAAAGTTCTTGGAAATGAGGCTTGGTAAATTCCTCTACCGATTGCACAACGTGATATTGCGTCGTCTTTGTTCAAACTGCTCTTACAACTCAACACCTGGTCTGGTCACCGTTGAAATAAAATTTACACATATTTTTTATAAATCCCCGAAAATACAATAAAATACAATACCCATAAATTTGGCCCGTTACAATACCCCCTCAATGAGAGGTCTTCTGTCAAAACAGAAGAAATCTCATTGATAAAACCCCTAAGAGGACCAGTGAGGAACTGGTACCAACAACCCCTATTATTCTTATACCTCATGGGTAAACGACCCCCCTGGCTTGGCGACCATGGACGCATCTGAATGAGATCACTGGACTTCTCTGTGCGAGATCCCAACACCGAAAAATCGAACAGACACGCACCACAGCGCACCTCACCTTCTAACATGCTACCCCAAAAATCCTCAATCCCTGGCTTGGATCATGCCAGATCCTCAACCGATATGTTCCCCCTTATTTGCAAACTGGGCTGCCATTAGCAGATACTGGGCTCACACACACACTGATACTACATATTATAAAATGAAAATATTCTTAAAAAATTTACTAAGCGAAAAATCATTAGCAGTTTTGCTTGAAAATTAAAACACAAATTTTGCATCTATACTGAATAATTCTCTCCATTAATTTTTCTGTTATTTAAAATAAATCAATTGAACATTTCTTAAAAATAATAACATCCTTAGCCTAACATGTGATTACACCTAGAGTCTAACAATACAATTCAATAAAATAATTCAATAATAATAAACACGGTTTGGACACAAACAATAAAATAATCAAAGTTCCAAACTATCAGTTAAATGGCAGGCGCAAAATCAAGAAATAAAATTTTTTTCCTTCAAAAAAATTTTAAATTAAAAATTTCAAAAAAAAAATTTCAATTCAAAAACTTTAAATTTATTAAAATATTTTCTTTTCATATGGAAATTATTTAAAATTCGTTCAAATTAATTAAAAGCAAAAATTGAATTAACTTCCTTGCTAAACATGCCTAGTATATGACCTCACCCATCAGCTGATCAAAACTGGGTCAAGTCAAGAACCTTGACCTACATACGTTGTACACATGTTACACCCGAAAATACATTGTACATCTGCAAAATTCTATCTTGAAACACAAAATATGATAAAATAAAACATTTAAAATAACAAAATATTATCATAATTAACAACAAAATTGATATTTAATTTATTCAAAATAAACACTTTATAGCTTTACATTATTTTCAAACTCTATCAAAATTTGTCACTGGTTTTTAATTAAAAATTTTATATTCTTGTCATGAATCTCTTTCTTAATTATTCTCACTTTCTCTTACTTTGGGCGATTTCATTATTTATTTTAGCTTGATATGCCACTCGGCATGTACATATATAATATCTTTCTCACTCTGACTCTACTACTCACTAACAACTATAACTCATATGACACCCATCTCTATCAAAACATCTATCAAACAATCTCTAACCCCAACTTACCATGAAACTCAAATTGCCACCTTCTCTCAATATATAAAAAAAATTAATCTCTAACCCTTTGTACCTAGGATAAGTGTGTTCCCCCCCCCCCAAAAGCTCATCCCATTATGTTGGTTCCTGGATTATACCTAAGGTAACCCTTTCCGGTGCCAAACGGTCCCTTCCCATCCCAACCCTTTTGTTGCGGACTCCCACATTACACTATCCCCTATTACAAAATTGCCATCCCCAAATCTCAATCTTATTATCTCACTTCAACTACAAAATAACATCATCATTTATAAACAGCACTATATCGCTCAAAACTCTACATATATTCCCCATAACTACTGTGTCAACATCAATACTCCTCAAATTCTATTACCTTAACTCACAACAACATTACACTAATTCAAAACAATATTATTCTCTCTACTGCCATTTTAACTTTAACTTTAACCTGGACTGATCTATATGTCCCACAAAATATTAATCACCCAACCTCTTGTATTAACTTTCACAAATCATTACTTTATTTCTCACTTTATCAAATTACTTTTCTCATTATATTAAATAGCATCTGTAATACATTGAAACATTACATCTAACATTAATTACCTTGAACATCTATAAACAATTTAACAGTGACATTTTATTACTGATCAGCTGAGTCAAACATCTTATTACATTTTATTCCATTTAATTGGTATAATAAGTTTTATACTTACAGTCCACTTAAACTGACATACACAAAATATATACACCATACACCAATACTTTCACGTAACCTCTGAAACATTTAACAAAAGTTATTTCAAATCAAACAGTTTAACATAATTACCAAATTCACACCTCGTAAAATAATTTAAATTCATTAGAAAATTTAATTATACAACATTTAAATCAATCAGAATATTTAAAACATCTCAAATTATTTTAACCAAATTAATTATCGAAAATATAAGTTACATTGCTATCACAACAATTACAATTAGCCAATTACTGTCTCCAAAATTAATCTTGTTATTTATTTATTGCAAAATATTAATATTATTATTATCACAATTACCTGCATACACATTACCTAACATTCTACCATATACACAAATAAATTCACTACAATTATTTACAAATCGTCATCATTATTTATTCAGTTATATCTCACCTCAATGTCAAAATCGGCTAGGACATTACCCTGTATTAACATACTTAAACTGTTCCATCCCCGATTTCTTAATCTACCCTCCATCGTCATGTAATAGTCGTACCTTTTTATAACATTTCTCTTTCTTACTTATATTCAATTTGTTACTATTATTATTATAATAATAAACCATTATTTCTAAGTCCTTCATTATACCATTTATTATTTCATACAACTTGTCATCATCCATGAATTTTGTCCCGTCTCCGTTAGTAAATTTTCTCAATACCAAGTCAATTATTTTATCATCATTTATAACAGTTTTATTCACATATTCCTCTCTCTCTGTTTCATAATGCAATTCACTTTCTTCATCTCTCTCAATATCTAACACCTGCACCAACATCTCATAACCTCTATTACTCTCAAAAATTTTTATTTCTCTCTCTCTTTCATTACAACACCTCTCATAACCATACTGAACTCTCTCATTCCATGCAAAGGGCACCATTAAATATTTATTACCTCTACTGGCTTTACCAGTTAAATCACAAAAAATACAGGGACCATCTGAAGACACCTTGTCTTCCATACAAATACAGGAGGAAACTCTGTCCTCATTAAACACCTGTGAAAACTCTGTTTCACCATAAACTTGGGGAACATCTGCCCTTTGCCCATTTAACCTCTCTACACACACACTTATAACCTCATCAACACTTTCTCTGCTCACAACCTTACACTCTAACACCACGTTTTTAATTTCACCACTGTTACTTACCGTATCATCCTTAGATACCCCATTTTCAGCTATATAATCATTATTCTTATTTAATGTTATTTCATTATTATAATTACTTGTATTACTCCCACTTACCTCAGAATTGTAATCACCATCTCCCACTATTTGGTCGCTGTTATTTATTAATTCATTATCGTTATCACTCACCTGGTTAATTATTTCTTCACTATCATTAACAACATTATTACCACTTACCTGTTTCAATTCAACTTCTGTACTTTCCTTTAATTTATCTGCCTCTCGTTTCCAGTTCTCATTGTGCTTTGTAAATATGTCATCTAAACTGGCTTTTTGTTTACTGAACATTTCGTCTAACATTACTTGTAACTTTTTCATCAGCTCTTGATTCGACTCGCTTAGATTAGCATAATTTACATTATTATCTGACACCTGATCGTCTTTATTTTTGTTAACTCGGTCTGTCTCTCTACCTTTATTTTCCACTAATACACTCTCATCATTATCACTAGGCCTATTTATTGTCTTATTTTCTACCACTGTTATTTCAACTATCTTACCTTTATCGTTCGTCATCTTACTACCAATATTAATATCATCACTATGCCTTTTAATTTCGGCAAATATTCCCTCTTCTTGTTCTTCCATCCGCATTAACCTATCGTCTAAATTGCCCCACTCCTCGTCCGTCATTTCGCCTACCACCTCTCTAAGTTCATTCTCCCACTCATCCCACGCGAAATCAATATCATTACTTTGTATTTTGGCCATGTTTAAAGTTCATTTATATAACACTTTTTATATATAAAAACCACTATTTTTCTACAATCAAAACACCTAACAACTATAAATCACAATAACATAAACATAACCTACTCACACGTGCGTAATTATATACGATAACTATTTTTTTATAAATTCGTCATTACCACATCCTATTTTCTGTGCTTTAAAATAGGTCTATCTCGTATAAATAAAATTAAAAGAAAATCCTGGCAGGGTCGCCATTTGTAATGATACAAAATTCGATCGAAATATATTAATAAATAAAATACTGCCAGAACTTACCTGCAGTCTTGTTCACTTACCTGCTGCATAAATTTTTTAATCAGAAGACCAGAGTCGCCACGATATTTTTATAGATTAAAATATCGAAACCTTACACACTTTACCTTAATAAAAACGGGACAATTTAGTAATCTGACCACCCCCAATTATAATTCAGAAGATACCCGGAACGTTTAGACGAATCTTGCAGCACAGAAATGAGAAAGTGGTAATGACGAAATAACTTAGTCTAACACATTTTTATGTTATGAACTGAATATTTTTTACTTACATAAGACGGAACTCCTTAATACAAAACACACACAAAAAAAATACAAAACACATTTTGAAATGGTTACATAGGCCTTACCCTTAAATACTCTTTACACTATGGAAAGCAGCCCAGCTTTGCTCACACACGCATTCACGCCATTTAAAAACCCATTTTATTTTGTGTTGCCAATTTTATGTTTTAATTATTCACTATCACTGCCGCGATCCCGTCCGACCACGTGCTTTCGCCGCCCGAGTTAACTGCCCGTTATTTCTGTTCTATTGTCCGCCGTTCATCACCAGTTCTACACTTGTTCAATCCGTTAATTCCGCAGGTCCCGGTCAGTATTAACGATATTATTGAATTAATTACATTTTATAAAACTCCACCGACCGGGCCCGAACAAAACTGTCAGCGTCTGTTAGTGAAGTTGGTTTCTCGTGGACTGGGTAAGCGTCTATAGCATGCGGACGGATATTAATGCCCGCCAGCAAACGGATTTCATTGCCGCTCACAGCCTGAGTTGTTGCAGATTAGTGGCTATGCCCATGATACATAGCAGTATTTTAGTCCTGTACGCCGACAATATTTAGATGCTTTTGGCTCGACGTCACACAAGAGGCGGGACTTAAAGTTTTACATCCGTCTTCATGGGGACATGTGCACGGCAACAATCCTTCTTTAGGCCATTTTGAGTTTCTTCTGTAGCGTCACCCCGCGCGTATTCCCATGTCATGCGTACGAGCGCACGGTCACACACAAACAAAGTTCTTGGAAACGAGGCTTGGTAAATTCCTCTACCGATTGCACAACGTGATATTGCGTCGTCTTTGTTCAAACTGCTCTTACAACTCAACACCTGGTCTGGTCACCGTTGAAATAAAATTTACACATATTTTTTATAAATCCCCGAAAATACAATAAAATACAATACCCATAAATTTGGCCCGTTACAGTGTTTCTACATTAAGTAGATTTTGAATTATAAAAAATAATTAACATGTACTGGACCAAATGTAACTTTTACTGGGCTCATAAAATTTATCTGCTACTTTGAGAAAGTTCTAAAGTAATTTCTGTAATTTAGTTATAAAGTAAGGAACAGTGGCATGCGTGCACAAGCACGTGTGCGCACACATACATCCTCATGAGAGAGGGAGAGGGGAGAGGGGTCCATTCCATAAAACATGGTAAGAACATAATCTTAAGTTTTAAATACCAGAATATTAAATTATAATTTTCAACTGTTTTGTTAATTTTTAACTGAAATCTTTATAAGAAACAAAGTTATATATATATATATATATATATATATATATATTTTTCAATCACTTTCTGCTACAGTCCGTTTCTTGATGTATATAATACTTTAATAATTACCTCAAGATGTTTTTTCTACTTGGGACATGTTTCGAGAGTTCCTGTTCTCTCATCTTCAGCCTTCGCCATCTTGTTTCTAGTGAAGTATTTGTGTGTTGGCTGCTGGATGTTATTAAGGTTGTTTGTTGGTCTTTGGTCTTTTAAAGTTGTATTATTGTGTGTGGTTGTGGTATAAGTTTTTGTATTTTGTGTATTTTCGATGTTGAGTGCTTTGAATATTGTGTCATGTTTTGTATTGATTTGTATTTGTTCTGGTATTAGTTTGTTTTGTGTTTTATGTTTGTATATTTGTAGATTTTCCCAAATGTTCATTATGGTGCCTTTGTGTGGTATATGTTTTATTAGTGATACATTGGTTATGTTTGGGAATTCGTGTCCTGTGTTTATTGCATGTGTGGCTAAATTGGATTTATATATTTCTGGTTTTTTGTATGCGTTTAGGTGTTCAAAATAACGTTTTTTCAGCTGTTTTTTTGTTTGTCCTATGTAACATTTATTGCAATCTTGGCATTCAATTTTGTATATACCATTAGTTGTTGTATTATCTTTGTTGTGTGAGCTATTTAGAATTTATAATTTATTTTTATTAGTTTTGTATGCTATTTTTATATCTGTGTTTTTACATAGGTTTGCTAGTTTTGTCATTTTATTATTTATGTATGTGAATGTGGCCCATTTTTTGTTGTTTTTATTATTTATGTGTTGTTCATTTTGATTAATTCTTAATTGTTCAGTTTTTATTTTGTATTTGATTTTATTTTCTATTTTGATCATAGTATTTTTATTGTATCCATTTTCATAACCAATTTGGTATATTTCTTTCTTTGTCAGTTTCTTGTTTGTTTAGGGGTATTTTGTACATTCTGTTAAATAACGAATAAAATGCTGCCATTGTACAACAGAAATTACAAAATACCCCTAAACAAACAAGAAACTGACAAAGAAAGAAATATAATATACCAAATTGGTTATGAAAATGGATACAATAAAAATACTATGATCAAAATAGAAAATAAAATCAAATACAAAATAAAAACTGAACAATTAAGAATTAATCAAAATGAACAACACATAAATAATAACAACAAAAAATGGGCCACATTCACATACATAAATAATAAAATGACAAAACTAACAAAACTATTTAAAAACACAGATATAAAAATAGCATACAAAACTAATAAAAATAAATTACAAATTCTAAATAGCTCACACAACAAAGATAATACAACAACTAATGGTATATACAAAATTGAATGCCAAGATTGCAATAAATGTTACATAGGACAAACAAAAAAACAGCTGAAAAAATGTTATTTTGAACACCTAAACGCATACAAAAAACCAGAAATATATAAATCCAATTTAGCCACACATGCAATAAACACAGGACACGAATTCCCAAACATAACCAATGTATCACTAATAAAACATATACCACACAAAGGCACCATAATGAACATTTGGGAAAATCTACAAATATACAAACATAAAACACAAAACAAACTAATACCAGAACAAATACAAATCAATACAAAACATGACACAATATTCAAAGCACTCAACATCGAAAATACACAAAATACAAAAACTTATACCACAACCACACACAATAATACAACTTTAAAAGACCAAAGACCAACAAACAACCTTAATAACATCCAGCAGCCAACACACAAATACTTCACCAGAAACAAGATGGCGAAGGCTGAAGATGAGAGAACAGGAACTCTCGAAACATGTCCCAAGTAGAAAAAACATCTTGAGGTAAATTTAGTATAAATATTAAAGTAATATATATATATATATATATATATATATATATATATATATATATATATATATTGTAACTATACGCTTTGAGCGTACCTGCAAAATGTGTACATAAAAAAAAATAATGTGTTTGGGTGATTAGTGCGTTCGCCTCGCACCGGGTCGTTACAGTAATTTTGGTGGCTAGCGATGTTCGTAGCATAGTTCTGATCACCTGTATATTACGGCAGTAACCTTACCTGTTATTCTTAGGGGGTGTAATAATCCCGGGTGGCGCCAAGTCGTTTTTACAAAACAACTAAAAACTGTATTTGAACAAGTTATCAGCGTCGCAGGTTGGTGTATTCAAATCGTTCCCGCTCGCACAGCCGTCTCAATCGTCGCTTCTGACGAATAACTGGCAACTAGCTTACTGCTACGATTTATTCTTCAATACAAGTAATTATTATATAGCACTCCCTATGAAATGATAACGCTGGTTACTCCCTGTAATGAATATTTTTTAATGGTGATATCTGGAAACATTTACAATTACAACAAAATAATTATCGTTTGATTACATGAGATCTTATTTTCAGGGCGGCGAATTAATTTAGAAACCATTTAACCTAGCGTCTGTTTACGTTAGGCTTATTACAGTTTTGGTTTCAAAAATCCGTGGATTCTTTTGGCTATGAATTAAAGAACTACAATGGTTACAATAAAAATACAAATTACCTTAATCTAAGTGTACAAGAAATATAAAGTGTGCTGTTACAATCTGTGGTGTTGTGTTGTAAGAGTGTTCTGTAAGTTCGTGTTCAATTCTTAGGTTATTTTATGTTAACAATGTTTCATTATGTTTTAATTTGCTTAAATACTCTATGAAAGAGAAATACTATCTTTATAGTGTGGTAATTTTACCTTTCAAAATTATTTAAAGTGATTAGGGTTGGTGGAAATAAATAATTGGATAGTACTTAACAATTCGACGTGTATAGGCCTTTGTAGTTGGTTCGAGATAGGAATTGGCTGCATAAAATCAGTTTTCTTGGATTTTGGGCTTCATTAAACTGTGGCGTCCTTTCGTCTTGTGTTTGGACGTTCTATTTATGGATAATTTCCGTTTATTCAGGTCTTGGGTCTTGTAATATTGGTTGTAGTGGTCATCTGCTTCCTTGACGATTGGTTTTCAGCAACTTTATACTATTATTTTCATGATTTACACTGAAAAAACTTTCTTCCGAACTTCTGCATCTGTATGGCTTGATGACGCTTCGCTTCTTTTTTTCTCTACTAATTTTTAACGGTATTTTTCTGTCAACAACCGCTGTTTCCATAGTAACGGTATTTTTCGAATAGGCTTATTTTGAGTTGATGTATTGTTATCGAAACTTCGAATCCTTCGTATATCTTCTGATTACTGTTATTCCTCCATCTTCCTTCCTGGTTAATAAATATTGTCACTATAGTATTTATTCTCGTTCATAGATTATTTTGATACCCCACAAGCTTGGGTATTTTCAGATTTTACAATTATGTTAATGTTTGTTAATTACATTTCCTTTTATATAATAATGCCTATTACAATATTTTGTGTTATAAATGATCTACAATTTATCCTTGGTGATTCCTTCACCTCAGATTTTCTAAATTCTGATTCAATTTGTTATAATCTTTGTTTGTTTGGTTCTGACAGTTATGTTTTTTTCTAGGCCTAAGTAGCCATTATAATAATTTACTTATTTCGTTCAAATCACATTTTGGTTCAGCCTATTGGGCTTACTTTGTTATTTTTATTAGTTGTGTTGTGTTTTGAGTCTGTAGGTGTGTTGTTTATTATTCAATATTGCTCTCCTTATTTCAATCTTAAAAATATAACATTAGGTTTATGGACTGCACATTGCATTCAGCCATATCCTCTTATAACAATAACATGAACACAATTTTTTATAAGTTATTAGAGTTATTGTTTTGATTAAGAAATATCATCACTCACTCCTAACTTATCCTTATGTGCTAATTTTTTAGTTTATAACACATATTATCTGTGTTGTGATAAACAACATCACTTGTTATTAAATTAATGATAGTCCTTTATAAATTAGGTATCTTTGTTAGTTTTTTGGTTTCTCAATCTCTAAACAATTTTTATATTCCCTCCATGGTAACACCTTCAATTTATTCTATTCTGGAATCCTCCCTTTTTACTTACTACTGGCTATAATTAACTTAACTCTACTGAACATTCTTTTAAAATAAAAAGTCATTATCACTTCTAGTGTTTTTCTATCCCTTATACTATAATTCACTCTTAATACTACTTATTTATCAGTTATCTATGCACTGTTTATTTCCAACTTTTACCTTACCTTCACTTGTAAATCACTTATTGTTAATTACAATTTCACTAGTGTCACACTTCACTTTGGGGTTCTGACACCTACACTATTACACTATATCACTGTTTATATCATTGGTTTGATAGTGGGTGACCCCTATACTTATTTCTCTTTCATGACTTAATCCTAATGACAATTAATACTTAATAACTAATACTTACTAACTAATAACAATTCTAATTTGTGGTTTCTGGTTGCCTTTTTAATGGGTAGTAACCGTTATCTCTCCTTCCTCCTGATAACCCTTGTTTTGGTTTCAATGCTCTTGTTGAGTGCTATTTTACTTGTGTTGGTGAATCATTCTTGGATTTCACTTTTGCTCGTCTCCCTCCTTCTTCATTTTCCTTGTTTGTTTAATATATTAGGTTTTTCCTCCGTTCCTTTGGGCATTTTGGGGTCATTTAAACCCATAAACTTGTTTCCTTGTGGCTTAGGTTTATTATTTCCTCATTCTCGTTGTTTATTTGTGGTTCCCTTCTTTATGTTTGGGTTTTTGTCTCAATCACTTTAAAATATTTACATTTTGCTAAGTATGTTCCGTAGTTCCCTTCTTTATGTTTATGTTTTTGTCTCAATCACTTGGGTTGGGTTAAAGTCGTTGTATTGTCGTGTCATATTCCTTATATTTTAATTAAAATCAATCAGTTCATTTGATAAGAGGTATTTTTTACAATTATAAATATATTTTTTATCTCTGGTACGGGGTTGGCTATTTGTGTCATGACTTTAAAATTGATCATTTTGATAAAACACTAGTATAGTTTTTTATGAAATTATCAGTTATACATAATCTTTTTCCTTTTCTTTCTTGGTCGTTTCTCCATTCTTTATTTCTCTTCTTACTGGATTCATTCCATTTTATTTGGATCTGTTTTTCTTTTTATTTCCATTGGTGTGTTCTCCCTTATACACAATTTTTTCCCTAACTTTAGTAGCTGGTTTCTCCCATTACTACTCATTTTTCTGAGACCAGAGGCACGTCATGTCTGCTCAGTTTATTTGATTGCTGGACTTTTCAACAGTCAATCATAAATACCTTTTTTGTCAACTAGTGACTTACATTAATAATATATTTTGGGATTGTCCACCTTGTGGTTTGTTTTTAGATCACTTTGGCCTTTTACTCATTCTTCCTTCCGCTATACCTTGACTATATACTATCATTTGCTCATACATTGATTGTTTTTTATTTATTTATATGTTAATTTCATCATTAACTTTTCATTTTTCGGTTTTCAATTCTCATTGTGATCATTTTAATTATCTTAGACATTGGTATACTTCTCTCAGTTAATTAGCAAGATTTTGCTTTAGCCATAGTTTGTATATTTGATTCATACATAATCTCCCTCTTTCTTTGTACCAGTTTAGATTTTTTATTTTACAGATAAATATCTTTGATTCATTATTATAATTTCATGTACTTATCTTATCAGGTTTGGTCTGATTTTATTTTTGTATATTTCAGTTTGTAAGTTAATTCTTTGTAAGTTAATTTTCTTACACCATATTTGTGTAGCGTATTCCTATTTTGGTACATTTTGTTTAATTATTTCATATACTTCACCCATCAACTTTTTAAGATATTGTAAGTTGATTTCACTTAGTAGGAATTTATGTATCTCATTCCTTTGTTTTGATATTTTTTATTTTAGACCTCATAAGTCATCGATCTGTTGTTGCAAGTTGTGTACATATAATTTTTGAATTTTGGTATCTGTATTTTATTTACAGTTACTTGTCCTTCGTGATGACATATGGCCGTACATTTTATTATATATATAATTTTATTTTGGTATCAATTCAATTCTCACGGTTGTGGATTTATTGTATTATCATTTCCATTCCATATTATAGCCTTCTCCTTTTTGTTCGACACTTCGTTATTATGCACCTCTTCTCCTTCAAGTGTATGATAGTCACACTTATTCTGGATGACCGTATTCCAGTTATTTAGTTTTCTTCATAGAACTTCTTTATGGAAGCTTGGTTGTACACTCCTTTTACTTTTTTGGTGGTTATATTACTTATCTCGTAAGTGTTGTTTCCATTGTCCTTTGTGATGACATATGGTCCAACGTATAACAATAGCAATTTTTTGGCTATTCCTTCAAGTGTACTGGGTAGTTCCCTGTTTTTGATTAGCACTTTCTCTCCCTTGTGGTACTTTATTATTTTAATTTGTTTCTGTGAATACCTTGCTCTTTGTTTTTCTATTTTCTCCATAATACGGTTATAACAGTGGTTTTCATCATAGGGGTCTTCTGGGTTGACTGGGAAGTTTATTAAGTCTTGTATCTCTCTGTGGGGCTTTCTTCCAAACATCATCAGGTATGGGGTGTTTTCTGTGAATTGATGGTAACTAATGTTCAGAAATACTTCGGTAGGAGCCAAATACTTTTGCCATTCTTTTTGGTTGTTGTGACAATAAGTTCTTAGTATTCGTCCAACTTCCCTTAGCACTCTTTCTGCAGGGTTGCTACTAGGGTGGTATTTGGAAGTTTTATAGGTTTTTATATTCTCTTTTAATAACTCGTTCCGCCATTTCTTTCCTTTGAACTGCGTTCCATGGTCAGTTATTATCATGCATGGTCTTCCTACTTCAGTTATATATTTAGTTTTTATTATTTCCAGTATTTTCTTAGTAGTAGCTCTGTTTATTGCATATAATTTTGTATATTTTGTATAGTGGTCTAACATGATTACAATAAACTTGTATTTATGTCTCCCTCCACTACGTGGGAATGGACCACATATATCGAGGAATATTTTTTCTAACTTTGTTGTTGAGGTGATGGGTATCATGGTTCCCTCTTTTTTCTCGTTATTGGTCTTTACCATTTGACATATTATACATGTTTTAATATTTTGGTTTACCTTCCTTACTATATTTTTTATAAAGACTTCCTCTTCCAATGCTTTTACAATTTTTACAGTTCCCATATGTCCGTATCGAACATGATAATCCTTAATTATCTTATTTTCTAACGTTTTTGGAACTACAAGTTTCCATGTGCTATCATGTTTTCTTGTTTTAACAAAGAGTATATCTTGGTGAATACAATAATATTTATTCACAACTTCTTCATCTTCTAACAGTCTGTTTCTTATGTTTAGTAATTTAGAATCTTGTTTCTGCTGTACCACTACCTCGTTTAGAATATCTTCCAGGTCCTTTCTATTCTTTATTATACAAAACACTTTGACGATCTTCTCCTTTTCTCCTTCAAATGTCTGATCGGTGACATTTATTCTGGATAATACATCGGCGGCAACATTTTTACGCCCTGGAATGTACTCCCACGTTATGTGGTACTCTTGTAATGCGAGTATCCATCGTGTAAGCCTCCCATGACTTAACTTACACTGTTTCAAAAAGGAAATGGACTTATGGTCACTTCGGACGGTGACGGGATATCCAAGGATATACGTCCTAAATTTCCCGCATGCGAACACAATACTGAGTAGTTCCTTTTCAGTAACATTGTAGCTACGTTCGCATCGGTTCAGTACCCTGCTGGCAAAGCTGATAACCAGGTGGTGTCCGTCCTTATCCTCTTGATATAACTTGGCGCCCAGGCTCACATCGCTGGCGTCACAATTTAAATAGAACGGCTGTTCAAAATTAGGGTGGTTTAGCATTATAGTTTCAAGAAATTTTGTTTTGTTTAATTTTAGCACTTCATCTTGTTCCTTCCCCCAAGTCCACTTTTCTTTAGCTGATAGTTGTTTAGAGAACTTTGCTGTTAAATAAGAATAATTGGTCTGGAACTTTCTATAGTAGTTACAAATACCTAAGAAGGATTGTAGCTGCTTCTTATTCTTTGGGGTGGGGAAGTTCTGAATAGCTTCCACCTTCTCTTGGGATGGTGTTATCCCCTGTTCTGCTAAGTTGAAACCCAAGAAATTGACTTGGTTTGCTATGAATTTGGACTTGTCTAATTTCAATGTGATATTATTTACAGATAACTTTTGTAATACCTGTTTGACCTGATCGCAGTGCTCATCCCAGTCAGATGATGTTATTAAAAGGTCGTCCACATACACCGTTGTGAACTGCAATGCTTCTTGACCTATGACCTGGTCCATACACTTGACGAACACTGCGACGGAATTAACGAGGCCGAAAGGTAACCTCTTAAACTGGTAATTCCTTCCGTCGAAGATGAATGCCATGTACTTCCTACTGTGTGGGTGCAGCTCCACCTGCCAGTACCCACATACCGTATCCCAGGTGCTTATATATCTGGTACCATGGAATTTCTTGAGTATCTCTTCGATCTCTCCCGGTGACGTTCGATCACTAATGATCATCTTATTGATCTCCCGGGCGTCTAAACATATTCTGACTTTACCGTTCTTTTTTGGTATTGCGACTATAGGACTCGTGTAAGGAGACTGACTGTATTCAATGATGTCCTCCTCCATCATTCTATTTATTTCCTTTCTCACCTCGTTTTTTAGGGAGTAGGCGATTGGGGTAAGATTTTCTGTGGAAGTCAATGGGCTCTCGAAAGTCGATTTTACATTGGAAACCTTTGACCTTCCCTGGTGTATTTGAGAAAACGTGATGGTATTCTTGGTATATGGCTATTAGTTTTTCAGCCTGTTCACCCGTTATCTCTTGCTGAGGTCTCTCTCTTTGGAACTTTCTAATGTCTTCGATTTTTCTTTTCCACAGTTCTCCCTCTCCTTCTTCCTCTTCTATGGTAATTGATGGTTGATATTTCTGGCAATAATAGCTCTTTAACCCCTTATGATGATTTAGGGTTAGTTGTGTTGGGTTATTGTTGATTATATTGGCTGACCACACTCCCTTCTCAGAAGTAAGCACTACTATTCCCTTCTGCATGTCAATAATTGCTGAGTGTTGTCTCAGTGCGTCGCATCCAATCAGCATGTTAAATGGTAATCCATTTGCGACAAGAAAAATAATGGGTATGATTGTGTTTTGACTGTTCAGCTCTAAAGAGACCTGTTTTCTGATGGTCTTATTTTGTTTGCCTGTGGCACCAATTATGACGATATTATTTATAGGTAAAGTCGGGATAGGTATATTGGAGTTGGCCTGGATCCGCTCCAATTCAGGTTGGTTTACGAGAGATACATTTGACCCAGTATCGATCATTATGACAGTGTTGATTCCATTAATAATGGCTTTTATATGCACTATTTCACTATTTGTTGTTGACAAGGGGTTATCCTCCTCCTCCAGAAGTTCTTCCCTGATGTCCTTTAAATAATTGTTTGATATTATGGTTATCTTCTTTACTTCACTTTCCGTCGTGGTTCGTCGATTTAACCCAAGTGATTGGTCATGTGAAGGGTCCTGGTGGTTTCTCACTGACCTTTTTAGTTTAAAGGTGGCTGGGAACCACTGGCCAGACTATTTACTTGGTCTGCCATTTCATTGGTTGAGGTTGATTGATCACTTATGTGATTCCTTGGCGCTTCTATTGTTCTCGTTCCTGTGGCTTGTTGGTTGTCGTATTGGGAATTGTTGTACACTGTGCTGGTTCTAATGGGATAATATCGCCGATAGTTGTTTTGTCTCCTCCCGCTGATAAAATTGACTTGACGCCTCATGTCACCCCTATTTTGGTTACTCCCGTTTCCTCTGTTATATGGGTAATTCGGGTCGTACCGGTTGCCATAGTAATTGTGATTATTTGGGTGGCCATTTGTATTCCTACCTTGTTCTATCCCCCTGTTGTGATTATTCGGTGCACTAGGGTTTTGTGCATTTCTGTTATTTGGTTGGTTCCCCTGGTTGTAACTCGGATGATCTCTGTTGGTTGGTTGGTTACCTTGATTGTAGTTGGGTTGATTCCGATGGAATGGTTGGTCCCCTGGGTAATTATTTGGGTTACGATTCATTGTGTTTCGGTAGTTGTTCTGGGTATTACTATAGTGTAAGTTGTGGCTTGGCACGTTGTAACTTTCATTCCACCGGTTGTACCTTTGGTTGATCACACGATTCTTCTTGTACTGGCTATCATTTTCATGGTCTTCCAGCAAGTTGGCCATTCCCTGTATGGTCTTTATTTGTCCCTGTCTCCTGGCCCTCTGTATGGCGTCTTCGTAGTGATATCCCAGTTGGATGACTAGGGATTCTTCGGGTATCCTTGGTTCAAGATTCCGGGCTAGGCAGACCTTGCCCAAGAAGTAAGACGTTAATGTATGCCCAGCCTGTGGCTCGTATCTCCCGTTGCTTATATCGTTCCTCACCACATTTTGGGTCGATTCCGACCAGTACTTTTCAAGAAACAACGTTTTAAATTCTTGCGTACTGCTGATTTCTGGTCTTGTGGCTGTCCACCAATTGTCATTTGTGTCTCGAAACATCTCGTCGATGAGACTTCTCACCGTTGTCCATCTGGTGTCTCGGTTCCTCTCGATGAGCTCCTCCACCCTTTTCAGAAATTCTATGGGGTTTCTTCGGTAACTCTTGAAGTTGATCACTTCCCTATTTTCATTCGTAAATATATGAGTGCTACTGCAAGGCTTCTCCCTCAAAGCGTCCAGTTCCTCTTGCATCTGCTTCTCTTTCTGACTGATTTCTCTAATTTTTTCTTTATTTTCTTGTGTTTTCTCGTCAATCTTGTTGATGGTGGTGTATACCCTTTCAACGCGTTCGCTGACATCAGTCTGGATTTCCTTGTGCCTCTCCTTCAGCTCTTGAAGCACCTCCTGTTTATTTTTGTTACACTCATCGGTGGTGGTCTTCTGTATTTCTTGGATCCTGAGAGTCCCTTCCTCTTGGACGTGATTTATTTTTTCTGTCAACTCTTCCTGGACGTGTATTATTGTTTCGTTCGTCTCAGTGATAGTCTGTTTGATTTCATTTTTGCACTCCGCCAACTGTTGCCTCCATTCATCTTTTGATTTCTCACCTTCTTCCTTCAATTGTTTTTGGAGTGTTTCCCAGTTGTTTTTAATCTTGTCATTTAACACTCCAAGATCCTTTGTTATTTGTCTCTTCAACTCCTCACTCTTCTCTTCTAACGCCTCTCGGTTGTTTTCCATTTTGTTATTCAGGACCTCTAATTCCTCCTTGAATTGCTTCTTCAATTCTTCCTTATTTTGGTCCAGTTTGTTATTCAATTCTTCCTTGTTTGACTCTAATCTTTTATTCAATTCTTCATTGTTTTGGTCCAGTTTTTCGTTCAGGAATTCCCTGTCTTCCCTTCTCAATGACTCTAATTTTTTATTCAATTCTTCCTTAGTACTTTCATTTGTACTCACTATTTTCTCATTGATCTGTTTGAAATTTTCACTGGTTTCTCTCTTCATTTCCTTCAAGCTCTCCTCATTCTTGTCGAATTTATTGTTCATATTATTCATCATTTCCATTAATTTTAGTATATTCGGGTCTCCTCTATTTTCTCCCTTGTCACCCGCCTGTAGTTCCATTTCTTCGTCTTGGCTTGGTTCTGTTGTGGTTATTGCTGTCTCCACTTCTTCAATCGGTGCTCCTTCCTCTTCTTCCCCTCTATTTCCTTCCATCTTTTCCGGTCGATCTCCCCTCCAATTTCTTTCTGTTTGTCCTTCCTGGTAAACATTGAGTGTCTCTTCATAGCCGCCGTTGACCTTCTTTTACGGCCTCACCGGTTGGTCGCCAATTTGTAACTATACGCTTTGAGCGTACCTGCAAAATGTGTACATAAAAAAAAATAATGTGTTTGGGTGATTAGTGCGTTCGCCTCGCACCGGGTCGTTACAGTAATTTTGGTGGCTAGCGATGTTCGTAGCGTAGTTCTGATCACCTGTATATTACGGCAGTAACCTTACCTGTTATTCTTAGGGGGTGTAATAATCCTGGGTGGCACCAAGTCGTTTTTACAAAACAACTAAAAACTGTATTTGAACAAGTTATCAGCGTAGCGGGTTGGTGTATTCAAATCGTTCCCGCTCGCACAGCCGTCTCAATCGTCGCTTCTGACGAATAACTGGCAACTAGCTTACTGCTACGATTTATTCTTCAATACAAGTAATTATTATATAGCACTCCCTATGAAATGATAACGCTGGTTACTCCCTGTAATGAATATTTTTTAATGGTGATATCTGGAAACATTTACAATTACAACAAAATAATTATCGTTTGATTACATGAGATCTTATTTTCAGGGCGGCGAATTAATTTAGAAACCATTTAACCTAGCGTCTGTTTACGTTAGGCTTATTACAGTTTTGGTTTCAAAAATCCGTGGATTCTTTTGGCTATGAATTAAAGAACTACAATGGTTACAATAAAAATACAAATTACCTTAATCTAAGTGTACAAGAAATATAAAGTGTGCTGTTACAATCTGTGGTGTTGTGTTGTAAGAGTGTTCTGTAAGTTCGTGTTCAATTCTTAGGTTATTTTATGTTAACAATGTTTCATTATGTTTTAATTTGCTTAAATACTCTATGAAAGAGAAATACTATCTTTATAGTGTGGTAATTTTACCTTTCAAAATTATTTAAAGTGATTAGGGTTGGTGGAAATAAATAATTGGATAGTACTTAACAATTCGACGTGTATAGGCCTTTGTAGTTGGTTCGAGATAGGAATTGGCTGCATAAAATCAGTTTTCTTGGATTTTGGGCTTCATTAAACTGTGGCGTCCTTTCGTCTTGTGTTTGGACGTTCTATTTATGGATAATTTCCGTTTATTCAGGTCTTGGGTCTTGTAATATTGGTTGTAGTGGTCATCTGCTTCCTTGACGATTGGTTTTCAGCAACTTTATACTATTATTTTCATGATTTACACTGAAAAAACTTTCTTCCGAACTTCTGCATCTGTATGGCTTGATGACGCTTCGCTTCTTTTTTTCTCTACTAATTTTTAACGGTATTTTTCTGTCAACAACCGCTGTTTCCATAGTAACGGTATTTTTCGAATAGGCTTATTTTGAGTTGATGTATTGTTATCGAAACTTCGAATCCTTCGTATATCTTCTGATTACTGTTATTCCTCCATCTTCCTTCCTGGTTAATAAATATTGTCACTATAGTATTTATTCTCGTTCATAGATTATTTTGATACCCCACAAGCTTGGGTATTTTCAGATTTTACAATTATGTTAATGTTTGTTAATTACATTTCCTTTTATATAATAATGCCTATTACAATATTTTGTGTTATAAATGATCTACAATTTATCCTTGGTGATTCCTTCACCTCAGATTTTCTAAATTCTGATTCAATTTGTTATAATCTTTGTTTGTTTGGTTCTGACAGTTATGTTTTTTTCTAGGCCTAAGTAGCCATTATAATAATTTACTTATTTCGTTCAAATCACATTTTGGTTCAGCCTATTGGGCTTACTTTGTTATTTTTATTAGTTGTGTTGTGTTTTGAGTCTGTAGGTGTGTTGTTTATTATTCAATATTGCTCTCCTTATTTCAATCTTAAAAATATAACATTAGGTTTATGGACTGCACATTGCATTCAGCCATATCCTCTTATAACAATAACATGAACACAATTTTTTATAAGTTATTAGAGTTATTGTTTTGATTAAGAAATATCATCACTCACTCCTAACTTATCCTTATGTGCTAATTTTTTAGTTTATAACACATATTATCTGTGTTGTGATAAACAACATCACTTGTTATTAAATTAATGATAGTCCTTTATAAATTAGGTATCTTTGTTAGTTTTTTGGCTTCTCAATCTCTAAACAATTTTTATATTCCCTCCATGGTAACACCTTCAATTTATTCTATTCTGGAATCCTCCCTTTTTACTTACTACTGGCTATAATTAACTTAACTCTACTGAACATTCTTTTAAAATAAAAAGTCATTATCACTTCTAGTGTTTTTCTATCCCTTATACTATAATTCACTCTTAATACTACTTATTTATCAGTTATCTATGCACTGTTTATTTCCAACTTTTACCTTACCTTCACTTGTAAATCACTTATTGTTAATTACAATTTCACTAGTGTCACACTTCACTTTGGGGTTCTGACACCTACACTATTACACTATATCACTGTTTATATCATTGGTTTGATAGTGGGTGACCCCTATACTTATTTCTCTTTCATGACTTAATCCTAATGACAATTAATACTTAATAACTAATACTTACTAACTAATAACAATTCTAATTTGTGGTTTCTGGTTGCCTTTTTAATGGGTAGTAACCGTTATCTCTCCTTCCTCCTGATAACCCTTGTTTTGGTTTCAATGCTCTTGTTGAGTGCTATTTTACTTGTGTTGGTGAATCATTCTTGGATTTCACTTTTGCTCGTCTCCCTCCTTCTTCATTTTCCTTGTTTGTTTAATATATTAGGTTTTTCCTCCGTTCCTTTGGGCATTTTGGGGTCATTTAAACCCATAAACTTGTTTCCTTGTGGCTTAGGTTTATTATTTCCTCATTCTCGTTGTTTATTTGTGGTTCCCTTCTTTATGTTTGGGTTTTTGTCTCAATCACTTTAAAATATTTACATTTTGCTAAGTATGTTCCGTAGTTCCCTTCTTTATGTTTATGTTTTTGTCTCAATCACTTGGGTTGGGTTAAAGTCGTTGTATTGTCGTGTCATATTCCTTATATTTTAATTAAAATCAATCAGTTCATTTGATAAGAGGTATTTTTTACAATTATAAATATATTTTTTATCTCTGGTACGGGGTTGGCTATTTGTGTCGTGACAATATATATATTTTTTTTGTCAGAATTTTAGTTAGTTAATTGAAAAAAAGATTATAACTAAAGACATCTAAAAACATTTCGTGTCCAAGTACTGACTAGTAGGAAAACAGTTCAATTTGTATAAACCATGTTATTCTCATAAATCTAAAAGAAACAACGAAGATTTTCATTGGTCATACATTATATATACATGTGTATTATTCTGTTTTAGACATGAAGGTTTGGACAGATCCATTTGGAAGAAAATAATGTGGACAAAAGACGAGAACACAAGATGTCAAATGTAGCTGTGTAACAACACATGCTAGCAATGTCGTCTGTGATATTTATGTTATAAATAACTATTTTGTTACCAGTACACATCAAGTATGAAATAACAGAAGTGTGACAGTATTGTTAACCTGAACGTATATATTAAAAATTTGAGCGAATTGGATAGGCATGTCTGTTATAAAAAATGTGTTCTATGCTGAACGAGTTTGTAAGAATTACTAGTTTTGGATAGTATAAAGTAGTGTAAATTAAGAAAATGAACATTAAAAAACGAGTTTTCTGTTATACAGTGGTCTTCACTTTGCTCATGGTGTCTGAAATGTAATATTTTAGACAAACAGTTATTTGTTATTATTTATTGAAAACGATACATAATTTTTATCAGGACTGTTTTTTCTTACGTCTGTATAATCTGTAACAGCTGTTGTGAACTAAAAATCCAGAATGAACAAATAAATGAATGCATATTTTATAAATTTGAACAATTCTTATGTGTTTATTTTAAATTAACTCATACGCTTTCACTTGGAATTTTTAAAAACACTTTTTCAGTTGACAACCGCATTTTAAGAGTATTATTATGAACACAAAACATTTCAGAGCCAAATAGATGTCAAGAATGCCCTCAGACGATGGATGTAAACTGCCTCTCATTTGGAAAAGCACATGAAATCATTTCGGCATATAGACACACATTAATTACTATTGATCATAAACACTATTATTGTTTATATTTGTATTTATTATAAAATTTACTGTATTTATTTAAGATTGTTGTATTATATTATTTTATATTTATAGCCGTTATTATTATAATTATTTTGTGTTTACTACTTGCCTATTACTTGCAATTCAAATTTGTTTTTATTGTTTGTAGGATTATTACATATTGTTACAATGGTCTAACTGATCGTCATATGGTACAGTGCAAAACAAAATACAAGACACCAATTACATCACTAATCACCAGCTTTAATTATCACAATTAAACAGTTTGTAATCAGCAAGGTAGTCTTACAACAAATCAAATAAAAATTGTTCACATGCAATAAAATGTCAACTAATATAAAACAGTTGTATTACAATTGTCCCACACAATTATAAAACACATACCATTCGCCATAATAATTACTTTTCACTAATAACCACTTGAACACACAGAGTAATCCCCTGACAATAACTTGCAACTCAAACTGACTGAGCATCGCTGAGTACTTGTATTTATTCCCCGCCGAAATACCAGAATATTCCATACTGCGCATCAAGAATGCTACTAGAAAACATCAGAACATAATTGGTTGTGGTCTTGCACACAGCAGGCGCGGACCGGTGAGTCCGGAACAATCTCGAAACGCATGTTGAGAATCACATATGCACACAACATTACAGTCGGATTCCACTGGATCGTTCGAGAAACATGTAGGTTGTTGTGTAATGTCATAACAATATATTTTTATATGATCATTTTAGCCTATTAGTATTGCTTATGTGTGTGTATGTGTACTGTACTTCTTGAGTTTTACTTTTTCCACAGAATATGCCACATTGTAAAGTAGATGATATATTTGGTGTTAATAATGAAACGTGGTTGTCAACCAAAAACATACTGTATTAACTCATAAATCATTCCACTGCAAATTTTTTACAAGAGCACAGTTGGAAATGAACTTCGTCTGCTTTTACAGCATACTCCAGTATTATTTTTATGCATTTGTAGAAGTCATTCTGAAAGTATTTGTGGTTTTTACAACTTAGCCTAAAATGAAAAGAACTAGTGATCAGGATGTCGATGCTAGTGGGTTAATGTCAACCAAAATCCTAATCTTGCAAGGACACATGAGTATGCACACTCCCTGGGAAATGCACAGCATACAATGAACATTCATTGCATAGCAGATAGGAGAGAGTGAAAGATGAGTTGCTGGTGCTATTAAACTAGAACATGTTTGGCTAACTTATCTACAATGCTACTCTTGGTAACCTGTACAGAAGGACATGTTATTTACTCTGGTTCCACATATGCATTCGAAACATGTTTATTTTTTTAAATTACCACATATGTGCTATGACTGTTATCTGTCACATTAATACAAACATGTTTTACTGTTCTGGGGAAATCTTATATAATAGCAAATTCACAATTAGGAAATCTTACAGTTTAAAATACCCAGCAGCAGTTTTGAGCAGTGTTAAGCTGAGGTGATATATTTAATGCATCGGTACCTGGATTTCCTTCTTCATTGTCTAGTACATTAAAATGATTCCATACAAATCTCTTTGTCATGTTAAATTAGAATAAGGATGACACAAGAAAGATACACAAAGACATATTTGTGTACAAACTTTATAATAAAAATTTTCAGTGTTAGCTACATTTTACATACAGTATTATAATTCAAGAATTAATTGAAACACAAGAATTACATGTACACTACGATAAAATTATTACAAACAAAGGTACAATTATAAACAATATTGTTATCAATTTATGCACGGTTCGCTTATATAATGCCATGACATGTATGCTTATACGATGACCAGTATTTGGCAGTTACCAGATAACAAGTAATAATGCATTATTGCAAAATTTACAATGTCTATAATAATAATGATAATAAACAATGAATACTTACAATTAAGAATCAGTTGAGGAATTACACAGAAAATAGAAGGGGTTAAATCACAGCCCTTTTTGTTTTTTCTCTATGAGATTATGCTAAACAAAATTACACAAGACTTAATTTCTTATTCTAATATAAGTGCTAATCGTTATTTCTCCAATGACAAGAATATTTTCTCTTTATTATTATTATTTGGAACTATATAATACAATAATAATTGAGCCTAAACTAGGATTCTAATTGCTGAGTGTTTTTCTGAAACTAATTTCTTAAGGATCTGCTTACAAAATATACTTTTTTACTTTCTAATATCACTGATAAAAAAATTCTGTTCAAATTGAATTATTTTTATATACCACTATTATCAATAACATAATACTAGGCACTGATATTTTCAGTCATCAGTAAATCTGTTCTTTAATAATTTATAGTATTTCAGTAATAATTTACTTATCCTAATTTAAAGAAGTAAATACATACTATTATGCAGTGAGAGTTTTGAAGAATTTTAACACTTATTCATGCTTTCTTACACACACCAAATTTTCAGAACACTTATTTAAAAGTGATCAGGAACAAAGCACATCTTAAATTGATGACCAAAAATAAATGAAGGATTAAAACTGATTATGCTATGAGACACTTCAAGCAGTCGATCTGCAAATGAAGTATGAATTTTAAAATTTCACGTTACACTATGTGTTGAGAGTAAAAGTTCTGTTTTTCATTCTGAATGATGAGTGGCCAAATATTTTGCTACATTATAATACGGATAGAAAATTTTGCTGTAATTTTTAAAAGTCTACACATATATATAATTTTAATAATTACAAACATTGCTTACACTGTTTTTAATTAACATTATTAAGCATGATACTCAGCAGTATTGTCATGTGGTTAAAGCTTTGTAACTTTTAATGTCAAGCATGTTTATATGCATAAGAACAAAACCTGGATAGATGATCGTATGCTGGCTGGGAAGGAACAGAGAGTAAAGATTTGATTTGATTGGTAAGTGCGATGTATTATTTACAAAATTCTAACGGTTCATGTTCCTTAGACATAAGTAAACATAGATTTGCATCATACTTTTCCTCCCTGAGAAAAGGTTTATTTTGGGGAACAATCTGATGGCAGGTGTCTTTTTCCAATACCGTCCTACAAACATCGAATGAGTATGGCATGAAAATTAACTTTCTGCGTAAACATTATTTGTCATACAATTTACTTAGGCCCATTTTTATATATCAAAGTTATAGATTAAACTGCCATGTACTACTGTTGTGGATTTTTAATGAAGCTGAACAGATTACGCAGTATGATAATGAAAGATATATTTAGACTATGCTTTACGATACACTGGCATCATACTTGTTTTCATTTTTTAAAATAATAACAAACGTATGTTTTTATTACACATATACAGTTGTTATACAAATTTCATTTACCATTTTTACTCTGGCGTAACATATTCAGTTACACTGCATTCCACTATTTTAACGGCTACTGATAAGTCCTTCCAAGTGTTTCAATTCATTTACATAAAAGCCTGTAACTTTTATGACACTCATATAATTAGGTGAAATACTTGAAAGTGTTTATTAGTGTCAGTATAGTGGAGTGCAATAAGTGTCTGTATAAGAAAAATGCCAAGATGTAGGTCCAAAAGCATGTCCTCATATTTACTTGTAATTTTTCTCTATGAAGAGCATAACAGATATCTAATTTCATATGCAAAAGATATAATACACTATTATAATATTTGTTGAGAGTAATGTATGCCTACATATAGTTGTGCAGTTCCTTTTCTACCATATTGATCAATATTATTTAAAATACTATCAAGGTGTATTATCATCCTTGAGGCATGTTTTAAGTATTTTACAATATTCTTATCATCAGCCATGTTGATCTGTACTCTGAAATATTTATGCTTGGGTTGGTTATTGCTTTCATTTGGTAAAAATGGGGATTTGATGGTTGTGATTTTTGATTGGGTTTAGACTTTTGTTGTTACATATTTCTAATTTTTTCTGTTTTAAAAACTGTCTTATATACTTATTTGAACTAGTTTACATGTTAATTTATTTTGTGTTTTATATTTACATGTTCATAGGTTTTCCAAAATATTCATTATAGTAATTAACGTGCTCACCATGTTATTAAGTCTAGGAATTCATGATCTGTATTTAAGACATGTGTTACTAAATTAGATTTATTAATAATAGTAATATTTGTTATTTTCCACATGAATATAATTTTTATATACTTTGTTTTACACTGTTTCAACAGTATTTTTTTACTGTCATTTTCAGAAATATGCAAAAATTCAATTATTTATTTGTATAGTGCACAAACACAAAACAGATTAAAAGTTATGTTACAAAATTGCACAAATTTTGAACAAATATTAAAAACACTTACAAAACACAAATATCAACAAACTCTCATCAAAACATCACACTCAACACAGCTCCAGTATTACCAACCAACAGCAGTAACCAGAGTACAAATACGTTACCAGGAATATGGGTGGTGGCCGACATGAGCATACTCTGTAATGCTCAAAAGATGTCTCAAGTATAATATACTTTTAAATAATATTAATTTATGTGTATAAATATAATGCACTATTCAACTGAAATCTACACAAGTACATTTAATTGGTTAACATGGTGTCAGATTATCTTCTAATTGGTTTTGATACAAACATTTTATTACAATATAGACTTAATCTGACTCTATGTTGGTCATGTGGTTAAAGAACATGGCTCAATCTGTAAAATGGAGCAACACTTGCACGAATACAAAACTTAAAATGCATGGGCAATACACAGAAGGGGGTTGGAGTTCAAACCTTCCATGAAATTTCCCAAACAGCTAAAAAACCATAACATTGTGTAAGTTTCCTGATCTTTTAAGATACCAGTAGGTCTAAATATTATTTATAACGAGAAATAATAATTATTACTAAAAATTAAAAGTAAGTAGTACATTCTATGTAGCTATAGAAATATCAGGAGATGGGTGACCACAATATTTATCCTATCTAATTCTTGTTGCCTCCTCCCCCTCGAAATGAAATTTCCGTACATATGTGCCTACATGTATGAACAGGTGTGGGTGGAAAGTTCTATACCCAAAAGGGTAGACACAGAAGGTAAGTTATTATGTTGAATACCGCTAATGGTTTTTAATTATACCACTCCTGATACAAAAGTATATGAAATATTGAATGGTGTACAGTATATTTGGTGAGGAATTTAGTGTCAGCATGACAGAATCAGGAAGAAATGTTAATACAAGTGGGAGAAACATGTAGTTCTGAAATTAATATTAATCAGAGGGAAGCTATAGTACAGGGAGGATGCAAAATTCTGAAAGAGGCTGTCAATGCAGATGTCATACAAGCTGTAACATAATAATCAAATAGAAATTTCACAAAGCTGTCTTTATTAATAGGATTCATAGTTCTTAGAGTACAGTAACAGAAAAAGTTTATGTACAGGGAAAGTTAAAGGGTTGAAAAACAATAAAGCATTTGAGGTACTATTCAGTGCATGTCCGAATAAAAGTACTACACTCATGAAATTCACCCCTAAAAAGTCAAAATGAATGAAACCTCTTGTTGACACATCAGGAAACCATAGGACCTTTGGACTATACTACAGCAAATTCAATTATGATGTCAACCATACTAATATTGTGACATTATTAAGTGTTCTTGTAGTGTATATAATACTTTTAAATACTGCCTGGAAACATGATACATAAAACATGAATTTTTCAAACCAGAATCAACAGAATCAGAATCAAACATGAATCAACAGAAACCGGAATGGGATTCCGTACGAAAAGTTATGTTTACTCAATCTGTATCTTAATTATACTGAGGCACGCACTAATAGAAGTTTTGTACTGGTTGGTTGTGCTCCTAGACAAAAAGGTTACCACGCATTATTAATTATGTCAATTAATGAAACAAGACTGCTAACTGAACAAGGTTTTTGTCGACATCAAGAAGATGATTTAACACCGTATAAAAAATTATAAAGTGGAGTAACATATAACAGGCATATGTTATTAAACACAAAGTCTTCACACAATTATTAAACAGAATGAACATTTTTAAGATACTGTTTTAACTATTTGTGGTTAACTTATTTAAATTATTCAGAATAAGTCATTAACTGAAACTATTTTAATTATACCCCAAAAAAGAAAATGTCATGATGATATAATGGTATAAAAATGCCACGTCTCAAATGTTGTACAAACTTATTTCACAAATTTTATTGCCAAATTCGTAACTTATACATGGATTTAAAATTATTTACAAGTAAAATTGTTTTGTTTACATCATTCATCAATGAATCCCCCCCCCCAAATATAAAAGACCCACAAAGCATATCACGATACACCAAGAAAATGGATACATGACACTACAGAATTTTAACAGGACAAACTATTTGTACCTACACTAATTAAAGTAAATTAACATAAAAACTAATAACACAATGGGAAGAAAGTATGAAACATTACATAATTTCAACAGGTTTAATACTAAATTTGCAAACATGCTTATCAAGATGAGATCTGATGATATAGAAAAGCCACTTCATGTTATTGTAGTAAACAGGCATAATTTCATTCAGAAATCATTGAAATTAAAGATACAGAAAATTTGTATCCAGTTTACTTGTATTTTGCCAATTGTTTTATGACAGTCTAATATTTGAATTTGTAACATCCACAATACCTATGCATGTGACCTTCAAATAACAATCTGCCCTTGCTTGTTAATAAACAAGTCAACTCTAAAATATGAAAATATTGACTGCTTAAAAAATAGATGGAATAAAAATTAGACCGTCACACAAACACTGTGACCTTCAAAACAGAGTGGGGGAGACAGTATAGACTAATGAAATGTTTATCACTTCATTAAAAACATTTGTAGTATTGGAAAAGGAATCTTGCTACTACTTTTACTCATCTTGAAATGCGTAATTTATAGGCAGTTATGGACAACCTGATTTGTAGCTTATGTATTTGCAGATGGGGTCACAAAAGCTCTCCATATGATTATTTAAAATTGAATTATGTTCTTGGCACATAGAATCCTGCTTTTTTATATATTTCCATGAGAGTATAGAAATATGTATGACAATACTACAATTCAGGCACTTTCATAAGAAAAGATGACAGTTTCTTTAATTTTGTTGTCTGAGTGTTAATAATATTAGTATTGCATTTCAGTAAACATTAGATGATACACCATGTTTTTGAAACCGCTACACGATAAGTGAACACCATCTTGAAAACCTCCTGCCAGAATAATCAAGATGGAGGTAGTCTAAGTGGTACAGTGAATTGAGAAGACCAGCACCTAAGTCAGTTATAACTCAACCGATGGTCATCAATAGAACAGGATTCTTACTATAAAATAGGTTATTTACCTTCTGTCGACGTTTCTTAAAATCCTTTTAGGATTACTCGAGTTTCGACACCATTTGGTGTCATCATCAGATCAGAATATGAATTAAGTTAAAACATTTCGATGTATATGCATCTCGTCAGATATTTAAAGATTAAAACAACACATAAAATTATATATAACAATAAATAAACTATATCACAATAAAATAACATTAATAAAAGAATATAAAAAACAACGCGGCCGCAACGAACCTGCACAGGAACGCACTCCACGGTAAAATTAATCAATGCCGGTTTGACCTCGGTTCAATTTTTTCGATCTGATATCGCCAATCTCTCGTTCCATAAGATCGATTCTATTAAATAAAACATTATTGTTATATATTGCTTTTTCATTAAGGACACGATTGTGATCCTTCTTTATGGCTTTGTATATCTCGAATCTTTCAAGGGTGTCCAGCTTTAGTGACTTTTTACAATTATGTAGGATATCTAAATTATCATTGATACTTTTTATATTATGGTTATATGAGCTCAAATGTTCTGCAAATGTAGATCTTGTTATATTTGATTTGGAGCTTGGGATATGTTCTTTATAGCGTAATTTGAAAGAACGACCTGTTTGTCCTATATAGAACTGTGTGCAATCAGAACAATTAAGTCTATATACACCAGTACCATCAAATATATCGGAGGGTATATTTTTGTTAGTAAAAGTGAGTTTTTTCTCAAGTTTATTACTTGCCTTTGAGGCCAATGTAATATTATGCTTTTTTAATAGGTTTTTTAAAGTATGGTATAGATTTTCGCCATATTCTATAGCAATGTATTTGTTTTCTTTGGATACATCAATATTTATTGGTTTGTTTTGTTTTTTATTAATTAATCTATCTACTATATGACTTTTGTATCCATTGGCCAATGCTATGTGCTTGATAATGTTTAGTTCACTGTTATAATCATCTGTAGATAAGGGCAATGCCAGCAATCTATGAATCATGCAGTTAAAAAAAGCCATTTTATGTGACATAGGGTGATACGATGAGGCATGAATAGCATGATCTGTGGTTGTTGGTTTTCTGTAAATATTAAAGCTAATTTTATTATTTATTTTAGTTAAAGCTAAATCTAAAAAATTAATTTTATTATTCATTTCAGTTTCTAATGTGAATTGTAAATTATTTGTAATGGTATTCATATATTTTTTAAGCATTTCTAATTGTCTGCAATTGCCATTGTAAATCATTATTGTGTCATCCACATATCGTCGATAAAATAAGATTTTTGTATAATGTTTGTTTTTAGTCGATAAGATTTCGTTTGTTTCAATATGATTTAGGTAAATTTCAGCTAGGATGCCTGACAATGGGGATCCCATAGCTAAACCATCCCGTTGTAAATAATATTTGTTTTCGAAAGTAAAGTAATTTTGTTCTAATATTACTTTTGTCAAATTGATTAACTCATCAACTGCTTCATAATTTAATGTAGATTTAGATAGTAATAAATTTTTAGCTATTTCTAACGTTTCGGTAATAGGTATGTTCGTGTATAGATTTACTATGTCGAATGAGGCGAGAGTGTGTCTCGGTTCGATTGTAATAGTTTTTGTAAGTTCGACCAATTCTAAGCTGTTTTTTAAACTATAATTTTTGTTAAACGTTATGTGTTGTCTAAAAATTTTTTCAAGTTTTTTGGCAATTTTATATGAAGGTGCAGACATAAAATTAACTAAAGGACGGATAGGCATATTATTTTTATGTATTTTTGGAAGGCCCTTAAGTTTAGGGGCCTTGGGGTCTATCATTTTTAGGTGTTTTTTCTCATCATGCGTAATGACATATTTTGATTTATTCAATATTGATTTCACTTTATTGTTAAATGTAAGAGTGGGATCGCTATGAATTTCAATAATGTTATTGTTTTTAATGAAATCCAGTATCTTATTTTTATAATCATCATAAGTTAAAATTACTAGAGTTTGACCTTTGTCCGCTTTGGTGACGATTGCGTTATGGTCTATTAATTTCGTCTTTATCTCGTTAAACACCCTTGTTTCGCTATGGTAAATAGTTTTTGTATTCTTTATGTTTTCGGCTTTTAAAACGTTTTTTATTTTATTGTCAATTGCATGTCTTATTACTGTTTTCGTTTCTTCATCGGGTATGGAGTTTATTGCGGTTTCAGCGTTCAATATTTCGTTACAGAGTGATTGTTTGGAACTATTGTTTTTAAGATTGTATTTTAAGCCTTTATTCATTAATTTGGTTTCTTCGTTGTTGAACTGTATTCCAGTAAGATTAACAATACGTGGGTAAAACTGGTGATTTATTACATTGTTCTCTTGCGTGTCGTTCTGTTTTTTCAATAAGTTACGAATTTTTTATTTTGTGTCTTCTTTTTCTTTATAATGGTACTATTTATTTGTCTTTCAATCAAATATGTTACATTGTGGACTTGTGAGGCGTGTAGGTTTTGTAAAAGTTCGAGATGTTTTTTCAAGAGCATCGTATTGAGTAAGTTCTTTTTGCTATGCAAATGTTTTATTTCGTTCTTTATCCATAATTTAGTGGCCATTTCTTTAGTTTTTTTAGCGCTATAAGAACTAGATTTTATTTTTATTTGGACATAACTCGGCACGATTTGCAAACTTAAACATGTTTTGTTATACTTAATATTCAGTGCCGTTTTTAGTAGTTTTAACCTTAAATTCATATATTGAAAGGCAATTTTTACCTGACTGGCATTCAATTTAAACATTTTTCTTGCCTCCAGAAACGATTAAGACTATAAAATAGGTTATTTACCTTCTGTCGACGTTTCTTAAAATCCTTTTAGAATTACTCGAGTTTCGACACCATTTGGTGTCATCATCAGATCAGAATATGAATTAAGTTAAAACATTTCGATGTATATGCTTATACATCATAATTCATATATGATATATAATACATGAAATTCATAGCGATCCCACTCTTACATTTAACAATAAAGTGAAATCAATATTGAATAAATCAAAATATGTCATTACGCATGATGAGAAAAAACACCTAAAAATGATAGACCCCAAGGCCCCTAAACTTAAGGGCCTTCCAAAAATACATAAAAATAATATGCCTATCCGTCCTTTAGTTAATTTTATGTCTGCACCTTCATATAAAATTGCCAAAAAACTTGAAAAAAGTTTTAGACAACACATAACGTTTAACAAAAATTATAGTTTAAAAAACAGCTTAGAATTGGTCGAACTTACAAAAACTATTACAATCGAACCGAGACACACTCTCGCCTCATTCGACATAGTAAATCTATACACGAACATACCTATTACCGAAACGTTAGAAATAGCTAAAAATTTATTACTATCTAAATCTACATTAAATTATGAAGCAGTTGATGAGTTAATCAATTTGACAAAAGTAATATTAGAACAAAATTACTTTACTTTCGAAAACAAATATTATTTACAACGGGATGGTTTAGCTATGGGATCCCCATTGTCAGGCATCCTAGCTGAAATTTACCTAAATCATATTGAAACAAACGAAATCTTATCGACTAAAAACAAACATTATACAAAAATCTTATTTTATCGACGATATGTGGATGACACAATAATGATTTACAATGGCAATTGCAGACAATTAGAAATGCTTAAAAAATATATGAATACCATTACAAATAATTTACAATTCACATTAGAAACTGAAATGAATAATAAAATTAATTTTTTAGATTTAGCTTTAACTAAAATAAATAATAAAATTAGCTTTAATATTTACAGAAAACCAACAACCACAGATCATGCTATTCATGCCTCATCGTATCACCCTATGTCACATAAAATGGCTTTTTTTAACTGCATGATTCATAGATTGCTGGCACTGCCCTTATCTACAGATGATTATAACAGTGAACTAAACATTATCAAGCACATAGCATTGGCCAATGGATACAAAAGTCATATAGTAGATAGATTAATTAATAAAAAACAAAACAAACCAATAAATATTGATGTATCCAAAGAAAACAAATACATTGCTATAGAATATGGCGAAAATCTATACCATACTTTAAAAAACCTATTAAAAAAGCATAATATTACATTGGCCTCAAAGGCAAGTAATAAACTTGAGAAAAAACTCACTTTTACTAACAAAAATATACCCTCCGATATATTTGATGGTACTGGTGTATATAGACTTAATTGTTCTGATTGCACACAGTTCTATATAGGACAAACAGGTCGTTCTTTCAAATTACGCTATAAAGAACATATCCCAAGCTCCAAATCAAATATAACAAGATCTACATTTGCAGAACATTTGAGCTCATATAACCATAATATAAAAAGTATCAATGATAATTTAGATATCCTACATAATTGTAAAAAGTCACTAAAGCTGGACACCCTTGAAAGATTCGAGATATACAAAGCCATAAAGAAGGATCACAATCGTGTCCTTAATGAAAAAGCAATATATAACAATAATGTTTTATTTAATAGAATCGATCTTATGGAACGAGAGATTGGCGATATCAGATCGAAAAAATTGAACCGAGGTCAAACCGGCATTGATTAATTTTACCGTGGAGTGCGTTCCTGTGCAGGTTCGTTGCGGCCGCGTTGTTTTTTATATTCTTTTATTAATGTTATTTTATTGTGATATAGTTTATTTATTGTTATATATAATTTTATGTGTTGTTTTAATCTTTAAATATCTGACGAGATGCATATACATCGAAATGTTTTAACTTAATTCATATTCTGATCTGATGATGACACCAAATGGTGTCGAAACTCGAGTAATCCTAAAAGGATTTTAAGAAACGTCGACAGAAGGTAAATAACCTATTTTATAGTCTTAATCGTTTCTGGAGGCAAGAAAAATGTTTAAATTAGGATTCTTACCATTACATGAAACTAATATACGAATTCAGAGTAGATTATCTTACGGATCAAAACATATACAATAAATGGGAACAGTAAGTAAAGAAGCAGATAAGAATGACAATACCATTCTTAGTTAAAATGATCAAAATCTAAAACATTCATCAGAAAACAAAATATTAAACAAAAGTTGATACAAAATTTAAGATTTTCATTTCAAGTGGAACTTTTATATTCCAATTTAACATTACTCATTTGACTAACATGAAATGACCAAAAGTTTTTGAATTACATATGAACTCCATGGTCTGAATATCCCAATTTGACATTCTGCATCTTAGTGTAACCTATCACAAACAGATCAACATTTTTTTAAATGACCAACTACTGAAAGTTGATGTGGTCTCTGTGATGTGCTCACACACCAAAAAATCTCAGTATTTGGAGATGGGGGCTTATTAGTGACAAGAATTGTCTGCTCCCAATTATCCAATGAAAAATATTACGTTTTGTGGACATATCATTTGGCAAAATGAAACCCAGAAACTAACTATCAAAGAGATGATGGAGAAACAGAATAGGGTAAATTTCTCGTTTCTTGGAAGAAACATCAAAACTTCCAACATCTGAAACAATGAGGAATGCTGAAGACAGAGAATACTAGTGAACATCTGAAACTCTTTATCAACATTAAAAGTCATGAGTTCATGACATTCTGCATGATCACTGACGATGTACCCTCTATGTGTATACATATTATCCCACAGGTATATGGGATCTACAATTTAACACTAGCTTGGAATAACTAAGTAGAGAGAGATTACTTGCCAAATATTTCAAGGGGAGAGTAACCATGTTTTGCCTGAGGTGGAAATCAGACCCAAGCCATACTGTGTTTTAACGGTACAGTAGGTCCGTAAAGGAATTTGTGGGTACATGGAAATATAATTTTATTGTAATTCAAATGTAATCAAACATGTGAGGGTAAAATTTCCCAAATACACTACAACGCAATATGTAATGACGAATTGCCTCAAGGTCAACTGGCCTACGTGACCCACGGCAGCAAGTCAGATACAGCAACAACCGGATACTCCTAAAAACGTCATCAAAAATATAAAAACGTAATCGTTGAGCTGTAAAACAAAGCCGTCATCGCCAGAGAACAATAGATTTGGTGACGTATTAACCCTTCCACTAGTGGAATATACACCATATTGTCTGCCCAGTTACCTAGCAGTACTTGTGCGAGCTGCACGCTAATTAACTTGCTGGCCAGCAATTGCCAGCAAACATAGAATTTGGTCAAAATGTAATTAAGGTGTAAAAGTGAAACCATGTGAAAATAACAGTTTAAAATGTAAAGTAAAATCAGTTGAAACAGCAGAAACAGAAAGACTTTCAATAATTCGGCAATCACCGGTGGAACAATGAGGGACGTCTGACTAAATCGGCTATCATCTAAATTCAGGGAAGTAGAAAACGTCAAGATTTAAATTCAATACTCTATAATTTTTTAGCTCACATTAAACAAAAAATGTACCATTTTCAGTAGTATGTGTGTGGGTGAGAATGGATGCGTGTATACCGGTATATGCATAGAACAAGCTCATGAAGCATTGGTTTAGGTTACGTGAAACAGAAAACGTAACTATGACAAAGAGCTAACTGCAGTAGATTTTAAAACCATTTCATAGTAACTTAAACATAAAAATATATTATGTAATTGAGGCACATGTAATGCTCATGCAGCGAAAGTGATTCGTGGCCATTTTGTTTTTTGTGCTTGGTAAAGAAACAAGCATCCATTTTGTTTTTATTTGTGATTGTATTTCCAAAATTGTTTAAAATTAAATTACCAGTTTTCAATAGGAATATTAGCGTCTATTATTTCTAATAACCATTCTATCTCTGTGCTCGCTTAAAAGGACCTGGACCCTAATAGAAAATGTTATGTTGGCAACAGCGACCACATGGGGAATCCAAACGTAAACAAAATATGAGTGTAACGAGATTTTAAAGGTAAGTCACTGTGTGAAAATAATATCTCATAATACGTTAGTTAACAAATGATGACCCGAACAGTGACTATTATGTTAGTTAACAAATGGCTGCCTGAACAAGTGACTTTGTATAAATAAATATTTATATAAATAAGCCTGCAGACAGAGACAGAATGTGTATTGAATTAATGTGTAACATAAGACGTAAGTAATTAGGTTATGTTGTGTTGATTATATGTTAGATATACAGTAATATTTAAAAGGAAATATATTTAAAATTTTAAAAATGGCAGACAATAATGAAAGTGTCAGCTTAACTGCCACGGAAACAGAATCAATGATCATGAGTGGAGTGAATGCGAAGTTAACACCTACAGTTAGTAAGCTGTCGTTAGACGATTTATTTCAGTTGATGAAAGCTCAAAACAATAACTTAAATGCCAAATTTGATGAACAGAGTGTAAAGTTTGATGAAAAGTTTGAAAAATTTGATGAGAAGTTTAATGAAGTGAAAAACGAAATTAAGAGACAAATTTTTAATTTTAATCAACATGTTAATGAAATGAATGCACGTTTTGGCAATATGAAAGAAAAAATAGTAGCATCAGTTAGCGAGGTGTTTGATAAACAAATAAAGAGAATAGATGACATAATTAATAACTTTACAAAGAAGAAAGTAGATGACAATTATGAGATTAAAATGGGGGTAGAGCATAGTGGAGAAACAGATAAATTAAACGTATATAAAGACGATAAGGTAAGTAGGGGTGAGAATTACGACAATATAAGTAAAAATATGGTGTTAGAGAATAATGGTGTGAATATTGAGAGTACTGATGAAATTTTAGAGGAAGTAAAATATAATAATGGAATGTTAGTGTGTGTTGATGAGTCAGAGAGAAAGTGGAGAGAGAGTATACAGGTAGAGGGGTTGCAGGTGGTAAAATTTTCTCGTGATGTTGTAGTTGGGGGTGAAGAAAAGTCTTCACTAGTGTATTTGGGAGACATATGGTCTGCAAATAGTTGTCCCTTGCATTTTTGTGCATCTGATAGGTGATGCAATAATAAAGTTGTAGTGTCCCCTGCATATATTGAGAGAGAGTGTGTGACTTGGTGTTATGATAAGGGATATTTTGAGAGAGAGAGGTATGGTGATAGGAAGATAGAATTGTTTGAGGTTGGGTGGAATTATAAAGAATTAATAGAGAAAATAAATAACGAGAGAGTTGATTATATAAAAGGCTTACCTTGCGAAGGAATAAGTACAGCAGTAGTAGATGAAAATGATGATAACAAGCACTTACCTTATGGTGTAACGGGTGTAGTAGTAGATAACTATGATGACGATAATAATGACTTTGTAACTTACCTGGTTGTAACAAGTTATACCAAAGGCGACAGGACCATACTCTATGATGAGACGTTACATGACAAAATAATGGGGAATAATTCTAATGATATTGCAGAAAGATATAATAAATTAAATAAGTATTATATTGATAGTACTAATATAATATATTCAATAATAAATGATTTGTATAGACCTAAGATTAGATGGTTATTTGATGATGGTGGATAAGTGTTTTATTGTTTATGAACATTTAATTATGTGAATAGTGTGGCTTTGAAATGGATTGTCTTGTGAAACGATTTTGGTCAATGATAACAAATAATAAGTTGGATTGTATATGTTTTTATGTGTCAATGTTAAATGTATTTGTGTATTACATTATGTTGTGTATTATATGTATTTTTATGTAAACCATGTAGATAATAGGAGTTGATGGAATAACAGTGATAACATTTTTTTTTCTCAGACTAAATAAATGTAATGAGAATAATTGTGAAATTTAAGGTAATTAAAGTAATTGTGAAATTTTAAATAATTGATTGGATTAAAGGATTTGAGATTAATTAATTATTGTTGTATAAAAGAGATTTGATAATGAGGTTAAATAATTTTATGAGGTTTAGATTATCTAACGATTAGTATATGATTAAACATAATATGTGTGAAATTTGAGTTACATTGTTATTATGAGGTGAGTGATGAATTTTCCAATGTAATTTTTTCAATGATCATAGTTAATGCAAAAAGGTAAAAGATAGAGTTTGGGTGATGATTATTTAAATAAGGCAGTTGAGGCAGTCCAAGTTAACTAATGGGTGTTAGATGAAATAAGAATTTTGAAATAAGTAATACAGAAACAGGGTAATAATAGGGACACAGTAGGTAGTGATTATATGTAGAAAGTGAGGGTAATGTAATTAGAGAGGAAATAGGTGATGGTGATATTTTGTAGTAAAGGTGAGGTGGTAAGGAGTGATCAACGTGCGTCGTTGGGCAGGGAATTGTGAAGGGTCGAGGAGTGATTGCTGAGATTATGGGAAGGGCAAAAGGTGATGAATGGAACTGCCAAGGTCGGGAACACACATCCTAGATACAAAGAGGGTATTAAATATTTTATTATAAGAGGAGAATGGTATAAGTGGAATTAGTGTTGAGGGGGTTATTGGTGTCACCCTATGCAAATCTGTTAATGGTTATTAGTAGGAAGAAAGGGAGTAAGGTTAGATATATTAATGCCCATATAAATCAAATCATTGTAAATAACTGAGAGTCACCCAAACTAATTAATGATCAAAATGTGAAATGTTAAATAGAGAATTCATAGTAGAAAGGTAATGATAAATGAAATGTGATGTAACATGAAGGTTGATGATAAATTTAAAATTTTTTGGAGAGTCTAATGGTCTAATAAATGATGAATAATTAAAGGTTGTTAAATAAAAAGAATTGATATGAAGTTCAAATTATAATGTTTATAAATTTTATACAAATTATTTTAAATGTGAATTGTTTAATGTAAATGTAACGATGTTAATGTTCAAGGGTAATGTTTCATTATGTTATATTATGTTGTATGGTCATACTGTGTGTGGTAAGGAGGTTGCTACAGGTGTAGTAACGTTTAAACGAATATCAAATCTTAACTATATGACATTGATAATGGTGTCAAGCATAAAAGATAATTATGATTTTGCTTTGAAGAAATATTAGTATCAGAAAACTGATCAATAAATTTTGAATAGATAGATTGTTTGCCATAATGTGTTTGTGTTTTGGTTCTATATTAGAGATATATAGATAAGTTGTTGCTGATTCTGTTAAACGTAATGAATTATTTTACATGTTATTGCCTTAGTGTAAGAGTATATTTCTTCTTGTGTTGGATAGAGTCAAAGTATTATTGACTGGAGTCAAAATTTTGATAAAATGTAGGAATGCAAAAGAGAAAGAGACCTCTGTCATAAATCTTGTTTTATCTCTGTGTTAGAGAAAGTAGGAATTAGGGAAAACCAATGCTTATTAACGTAAACCAATGCAGCTAAGGGGAAACAGATCAGTTAGGGATATGGTATTATACAAGGCCACTCCTTGATTTTATTTCGATGTTTCACAGTTTGGTGATGCTGTGGCGGCGGTCCTGAGCTGGCCAGCGCGTCACAGCAGGAACGTCAAGTGCCTGACTGGCCTTGCGGTGTTGGGATCTCGCAAGAGAAGTCCAGTAAGGTCATGCAGGTACTGTCACGATCACTGCACCAAGGGTAAGTTAGCAATATTTCTTTTATATAAACACTACAGGGGGTTGTGGCAACATATCCTGACTGATCCCTTTAGGAAGTATGAATGAGTCAATGAGAGTTTTTATACCTTGTCATAAAACCTCTCATTGAGGGGGTTTTGTAACGGTACAGTAGGTCCATAAAGGAATTTGTGGGTACATGGAAATATAATTTTATTGTAATGCAAATGTAATCAAACATGTGAGGGTAAAATTTCCCAAATATACTACAACGTGTAACGGGGCAAAAGGGAGGGGTTTTATTTTATTAAATATTTGTAACAATTCATTTCATATGCGGGGCCAGTCACATGTTGAATCTAAATCGTAGCGAACAAAGGAGCTGTGATGAAGCAATTACAATGGAATGTGTCGTATTGCACACAACAGTGCAATTCTCGGAATTGTAGTACGGTGTATTGCGCCCTAACGCACCAACATCTGCGGAGCGCCTAAACAATGCCGAGTTGGTAAAACAATATGGCCCAGAGATGATATTTTTCGCCACGTGCTTCAGAGGTGATGGAAACACAATTATAAGTCACGCCTACTACAGTGACGTAAACCACTGGACAACAAATTTCGTCAACGTCCAACACCCGGGAATTGTACGAGGTACCTGAACAGCTAAGACTTTGAGAACGAAGGCCGGGAACAGCGACAAAATTGTTAGCAGGCAAGGCAGTGATGTCTGCCCGCATGAAAAAGTAGTCGAGATACCGTGGCGGCGTCGGCCGGACGCTCGCTTCAACTCAGTGGTCCCAAGTAAATTATTTAAAAATGTAAAAATTAATAAACCGGTAACAACAAGTAAACGTATATCAGAATGGAGTTAGTGCAGTGAAGTGAAGAAAATTAAAGCGTAAAACTAAAACTGTTGGACATACATTCAGTGTTACACAATGATGGATAAGTAACAAACAATCTTAACATTTTATAATTTCATGAAAGTTTAATAATAAAGAGCTCGAAATAAATGGGGTTTTAAAGAATGAATGTGAGAGTATAGCAGACTGGGTTAGCCTTAACGTTATTAAAACTAAATATTGAAATAGATATAAGATAGAAATAAATGGTTTGTGTTATTCCTATTTACAAAAGACAGTCAGATTTGAGTTAAAGATGGATAGTCACTAAAATATGGATTAATAATTTTATTCAGACGAATAACAAATAATAGAAGAAATTAAAAGATCTAGTTTTATATAACCATGTGTTAGCGTAGTTATTTCGTCATTACCACTTCCTAACGTTCTGTGCTGAAGGATTCGTCTAACGTTCCGGGTTCTTCTGAATTATTATGGGGAGGTAGTCAGATTGCAAAATTGTCCCAATTTTATTAAGGTAGAGTGTTAAGGTTTCGATATATAACCAAAAAATATCGTGGCGACTCTGGGCTTCTGATTGAAATTTATGCAAGGTAAGTAAGCGAAGTAAGATCGCAGGTAAGTTTCTAGCAGTATTTTTTATTTATTTATTTCGATTAAGTTTGTTTCTCAACAATTGGCGACCAAGCTGCCAGGATCCTGATATAATTTTATATGAGGTAGACCTATTTTAAAGCACAGAAAGTAGGATTTGGTAATGACGTATATATGAAATAATCTTATATAATTACGTTGTGAAAATTAGGTTATGTTTTGGTAGCGTAAATGTTGGGTTTATTTCCACGTAATAATAATGATTTTATGTAGTGGGTATTTGTAGTTAATATGTACAATTATTGAGCAATAGAGGGGTTGTAGTTTCATAAAGGGTGTTGTATAAATAAATTTTGAACATGGGCTAGTACGAGATAATGATATTGGTTTTACGTGGGATGAGTGGGAAAGCGAATTTAGAGGGGTTGTATGTGAAATGACAGACGAGGAGTGGGGTAAGTTAGATGATAATTTAACGCGGATGGAAGAACAAGAAGAGGGAATATTTGCAGAAATTAAGAAACATAGTGAGATGACAAATAATAAAGGTAAGGTAGTTGAAGTAATAGTGGTAGAAAATAAGGCAGTAAATAGGCCTAATGTTAAGGATGATAGTATAATGGGAGTAGAAAGTGGTGAAGAGATAGACCAATTTAACAAGAAGCAAGACGATCAGGTGGCAGATAATGAGGTAAGTAATGAGATGAGTGAATCTGATTATAAAATGATAATGGATATGTAGCGAATGATTGATAAAAAATTTGATGAAAGGGCTGAAATGATGGATAAACATTTTGACGAGTTACACACAAAACTGGAGGAAACAAAGGAAGTAATGGATAAGGGTTTTGATATGATGGATAAACATTTTGACGAGATGGACAAAAAGTGGGAAGGAGATAGATGTCAATTAAAGGAGGATACAGGTGAATCAAATAAGGTAAGTGGTTGTAATGGGGTTAATTATAATGATGAGAATGTAGGGGTGGTAGAAAATGGTACAGATGTAGGTAAGTGCAGTATAAACAAAAATAACGAAGAAATAATTAACAAGGTAAGTTACAGTTGTAAAAATGAATTAATAAGTAATAGTGATAAAATAATTGAAAACGAGCTATTTAAGAATGATATAGTGAAAACAAATAGTGATGATGAAGTTTGTGGTGAAGTAGAATTTAATAACGAAATGTTAGCGAGTGTTGATGAAATTGAGAGAGAGTGTGATGAAAGGTTAGGGTGGCAAAGGGCAAATTTTCCCCGTGATGTAAGTGGAGTAAGGACTCCGCTAGTAGTGATTTTTGAGGACAGAGTTTCCTCCAGAAGTTATGTGGAAGACAAGGTGTCTTCAAACAGTCCCCTAATTTTTTGTAAATCTGGAAAAGCCAGGAAGTGGTATAGTAAGTTTGTTGTGCCCTTTGCATGGAGTGAAGTAGGTCAGTGGTGTTGTGACAGGTATTGTGATGAAAGTGATTATGAGAGAGAGAAAGAGTTAGAGTGGTTCAAGATAAACAGAGGTTATGGAGAGCTGATAGAGAAGATGAATATTAAGAGAATTATGATAAATAATGTAGACATACCTTGTGCAGTAGTAGACAATGATTATATTGATGACAAATATGTACCTGTAGGAAGAATTAGTGTACTTGTAGTAGAACAATATGATGAGAAAATAACTGACTTTATATTGAATAAAACTACTGATGGAGACCAGACCAAAATCAATTATGTAGACAGGTTTTATGATTTGATAATAATGTGGAATAATCCAGTAAATTATTATGTGGGTTGTACGGAACAATTTGACGTATTAGAGAATTATTATATTAAATTTAATAAATTGAGTATGGACAAGAACGATTTATGTTATAAATATATTAGATTATTATTCGATGATGGAGGCTGAACATAAACTTAATAAATGGACATTTTAAATATTTTGATTTATGGTTCTGACATTGCTGATTTTGGAAATGAAGTGTGGTAAAATTGAACAATTAATGACGAAGAATTTGTAAATAATTTAGTGAAATTGATTGTGTGTATTGTAACAAGTATATAATGTAAACAATGTGTGTAGGTAATTGTTGTGATAATAATAATAATATTTTGCAGTCTAAATAAATAACAAAAATAATTTTGAAGAGGATAACAAAGGAATTGTAATTATTATAATTGGTGAGAGTAATTAAAAATGTTGTTTTTAATAATTGATTTAATTAAAGTAATTTGAGATGTTTAAATATTTTGATTGATTTAAGAGGTTATATAATTGAATTTTCTAATGAATTTAAATTATTTTGAGATGTGAATTTGACAATAATTAATAAATAAATAAATGTTAAATTGTTTAGTATGGAATAACATTGTTGTTAAAATGTTGCAGAAGGTACAGAGAGTTATTAATGTGTATATTTGTGTGCTTATGACAGGGTATGAGCAATGTACTGTGAGTATAAATTTTATAATACAAGTTATATAGAGTACAATGTTTACAGTTGTTGAAAAGATTTTAAACTTAATGATGAAACTAATTTGAGGTAATTATACTAAATAGAAACCATACTCAAAAGGTAGTAATAACTGAAATATGAGATAAAATAAATGTTAATAATAAATTTGAATTTTTTGAGGAATCTAATTGTAGTAAGTGATAAATAATGAAATGATGATATACAGAAGAGTTAAATAAAAATTTCAAATTATAATGTTTATAATTTTCTGTATAAATTATTTAAAAGAGAAGTGTTTGTTTAATGTGAATGTAACAATGCTAATGATCAAGGTTAATGTCTATTTGTTTATTATGTTATGTAATGTTTTCATACAAGAGATGTGGGTAATTTTGGGGGGTTGTGTGGTGTTAATAGAAGTGCTATACTTAGGGAGTGTAGAAACTGCAAGGGTAGAATGGTTAATTTAGCTATCAGTAAGCTATCGCCGTGGTGGCATGTGCCACGGTAGATAGCGGTAAGTGTTGGGGGTGAGAGAGAGTGTTACCTCCATTGGAGGCCAAAATGGCATAAAATACACGGCACACCTTTTATATAATTTTATATTATATGCTGATAGATTGCCGTGCCGTGTATAATAATGACGTAGAGAACATGCTTGAATTTAGAGTTGATTTCCCCGACTTTTCGGGCATTACTGCCTTACCAGCACTAATCATGGTTTTGGATGGCGGTCAGCTATGGCCATAAATTAAGAACCTTGACCATAGCTGGTTTGAAATTGGTGTATATTTGAAATTATTGGGGGGGGGGGTGAATTTAGGGGAAATCCCCGGAACTATGGAACAGCAGCTGCCACTCTGTTCGAGTAGGAACAGTAAACCAGGTGGTAGACCCGTTTTAAGGGCATATTAATATATAACATAGATATGATGATATCTAGCCAATTTTAAAATGTAACGCTGAAGCAAGGACACGGAGATGATAAATTCCTCCACCAATGCCGTCCTTGTGGATGCAAATGGGCGCAACAGTCCACCAGAAACAAACAATAGTGTGTGTGGTTCAGGAGGTTGCTCAGGGGAGCAACGGATTAAAATTTTGTAACTTAAGGATGATGACTCGCTCTTGCACTAATTAAATAATTGTATCATGATTTGAGAAATAGATGCATTAGATGTTTATTATGCTGTGTTTATTCGGTCTTATAAATGTATTAGGTTATTGTGTTAGAGGTAAGGATTGATAAAATGTGTATTTTGTATAATTTTGAAATGTGTTTATAGTAAGGTCATTCACCTTGCCTAGAAAATCAGCTGATCCGCTGTAGAATGTCACTTATAATTTGGTGGCAAGTTTCCAATGTAATTAATGTTTGAATATAATGATTTTAATGTGTTAAAGGATTTTAATTTAATTGAAGGAAATAATGTAAGATAGTTGAGAATTTTAAATGATTTGTAAAAGATAGTAGATGGGAGATTTTGGGTGATTAATATTTTGTTAGGACATGTAGATCAGTCCATGTTGAGATAAAAGGGGTACCAGAGAGAATAATATTGTTAGGAATAAGGTAATGTAGAATTTGAGAAGTATTGATAGTGACACAGTAGCTATGGGGAAAATAGGTAAAGTATTGATTGATATATTGATGTAATAAGTAAATGGGGATATTATGTTGTAAATGAAAGTGATGTATTGGGAGAGTAATTAGTTGATGGGAATTTTGTAAGGGGGGTGGTGTGATAAGGAGTCCGCAACGAAAGGTGTTGGGACAGGAAGGGACCATTTAGCGCCGGAAAGGGTTGCCTAGGGAAAGTCCAGGAACCAACATAAGGGAATGAGCTTTGGGGGGGGGGGGAACACACATCCTGAGTACAAAGGGGTAGAGAGTATATTTTTTTATATAAGGGTAGAATGATGCGAATTGAGTTGAGTATTAAGTTGGGTTTAGAGATTGTTTGATAGATGTTTTTGATAGAGATGGGTGTCATATTAGTTAAAGCTGTTAGTGATATTAACACATTCAGGACTATATGAAAAATGCATTCATTTACCGTACAGACTGGGCTTTTTTGCATTTTTTCAAAAGCTTATACTTCTAAAGCATATAATATTTAAATTTATAAAGCTATATTATATTATAAAACCAAGCATTCTCATTAATTTAGTGCAAATTTTATGTCAGTAGCTTGTAAAATAAATAAAATATTAATTTTTAAACTTACCCTGTTTTTTGCGGAAGCCATTTTCCTCACGCCGACCATGTGGCTTGGTTACGTACAGTGTGTTGTGTACAACATACAAAAAAAAGCTACTGTTGTGTTCAGACTCTGATTGCTGCTGCCATCTACATTTGAAAATGTTAACTACTAATACTGCTATCGTTTCATTGTGACTAACAGCGAGCGGGAGCCGTATTACGTTTATTTCGCAGTTAGATACGCGACTGCGAGCTATGCCCGCACTTCGTCTTTATGGGACTCTACGGTACTGCGGGCAGTGCCCGCAGCTCGTCTCGAATGTGTTAAAGTCAGAAGGGGGAAGATTATAAATGTATACATGCCAAGTTGTGAATCAAGTTATTATGAATAATTAAGTTACCCAAACTAATGGAGATTGAGAATATTAAAGAAAGAGAGTCATAGTAAAAATATAAAATTAATGGAAACAAGTGACAGATTTTAATAGAAGCTGAAACCAATTAAAGCTATAAAATGTGTAATGTTTAATTAATTTAACTGTCAATTTTATTGTTAATTGTAATAATAACCATGTTAATTTTGGATGTCTTATGATATTATGTTTGAAGGTAAGAAATTTTAAAAATTGTTTTATGTATTTTCTGATGTAGCCTATGAATAACCTATGTAGGTCAAGGTGGTGGACTTGACCCAGTTTGATCCGCTGATGGTTGATGTTATAAACTAGACCAGTTTTGGCAATGAAGTGATGCAAGTTTTGTTGTTTAATTGATTTAAATAATTTTAAATTTTCTGAATATTGAGAAAAAAAGTGTATTATTGTTATGTGTATTACTAGTGTTTTTTATTGAATTATATTGTTTAGAATATGTGTGTAAACAAATGTTAGAGTAAGTGAATTCATGTTTAATAAGGTGTTAAATTTGTTTTTCTTTAGGGTTGTTAGTATTAGTGAAGAGAATTAGGGATTCATGTAAAAGATTTTTTTATTGTGATTTTGAGGAAATACAATTTGATTTTAACGTAAATGAATTTTGAATATAAACAGAATTGTTTTGAGAATTTTAAAGGATAATTTTGTTTACTGAGTAATAATAAGTGTGTGTACGAGCCCAGTAACTGCTAAAGACAGCCCAGTGTGCATGGTAAGGGGGAACATATCGGTTGAGGATCTGGTATGGAAAAGGCCAGGGATTTGGAGTTTGGGCATGTTAGAAGGTTAGGTGCGCTGTGGGGCGTGTCTGTTCGATTTTATGGTGTTGGGATCTCGGATAGAGAAGTCCAGTAATCTCGTTCAGGTGCGGCCATAGTCTCCGAGCCAGGGGGGTAGTTTACCCATGAGGTATAAGAACTAATGGGGGGTGTTGGCATCATATCCTCACCGATCCTCTTAGGGGTTTAACAATGTGATTTCTTCTGTTTCGACAGAAGATCTCTCATTGGGGGGGGGGTATTGTAATGGGGCAAAAGGGAGGGGTTTTATTTTACTAAATATTTGTAACAATTCATTTCATATGCGTGGCCAGTCACATGTTGAATCTAAATCGTAGCGAACAAAGGAGCTGTGATGAAGCAATTACAATGGAATGTGTCGTATTGCACACAACAGTGCAATTCTCAGAATTGTAGTACGGTGTATTGCGCCCTAATGCAACAACATCTGCGGAGCGCCTAAACGACGCTGAGTTGGTAAAACAATATGGTCCAGAGACGATATTTTTCGCAACGTGCTTCAGAGGTGACGGAAACACAATTATAAGTCACGCCTACTACAGTGACGTAAACCACTGGACAACAAATTTCATCAACGTCCAACACCCGGGAATTGTACGAGGTACCTGAACAGCTACTAAGACTTTGAGAACGAAGGCCGGGAACAGCGACGAAATTGTTAGCAGGCAAGGCAGTGATGTCCGCCCGCATGAAAAAGTAGTCAAGATACCGTGGCGGCGTCGGCCGGACGCTCGCTTCGACTCAGTGGTCCCAAGTAAATTATTTAAAAATGTAAAAAGTAATAAACCGGTAACAACAAGTAAACGTATATCAGAATGGAGTAAGTGCAGTGAAGTGAAGAAAATTAAAGCATAAAACTAAAACTGTTGGACATACATTCAGTGTTACACAAAGATGGATAAGTAACAAACAATCTTAACATTTTATAATTTCATGAAAGTTTAATAATAAAGAGCTCGAAATAAATGGGGTTTTAAAGAATGAATGTGAGAGTATAGCAGACTGGGTTAGTCTTAACGTTACTAAAACTAAATATTGAAATAGATATAAGATACGAAATAAATGGTTTGTGTTATTCCTATTTACAAAAGACAGTCAGATTTGAGTTAAAGATGGATAGTCACTAAAATATGGAGTAATAATTTTATTCAGACGAATAACAAATAATAGAAGAAATTAAAAGATCTTGTTTTATATAACCATGTGTTAGCGTAGTTATTTTGTAATTACCACTTCCTAACGTTCTGTGCTGAAGGATTCGTCTAACGTTCCGGGTTCTTCTGAATTATTATGGGGAGGTAGTCAGATTGCAAAATTGTCCCAATTTTATTAAGGTAGAGTGTTAAGGTTTCAATATATAACCAAAAAATATCGTGGCGACTCTGGGCTTCTGACTGAAATTTATGCAAGGTAAGTAAGCGAAGTAAGATCGCAGGTAAGTTTCTGGCAGTATTTTTTATTTATTTATTTCGATTAAGTTTGTTTCAAAACAAACGCAATATGTAACGACGAATTGCCTCAACGTCAACTGGCCTACGTGACCCACGGCAGCAAGTCAGACGCAGCAACAACCAGATACTCCTAAAAACGTCATCAAAAATATAAAAACGTAATCGTTGACCTGTAAACAAAGCCATCATCACCAGAGAACAATAGATTTGGTGACGTATTAACCCTTCCACTAGTGGAATATACGCCATATTTTCTGCCCAGTTACCTAGCAGTACTTGTGCGAGCTGCACACTAATTAACTTGCTGGCCAGCAATTGCCAGCAAACATATATAATTTGGTCAAAATGTAATTAAGCTGTAAAAGTGAAACCATGTGAAAATAACAGTTTAAAATGTAAAGTAAAATCAGTGGAAACAGCAGAAACAGAAAGACTTTCAATAATTCGGCAATCACCGGTGGAACAATGAGGGACGTCTGACTAAATCGGCTATCATCTAAATTCAGGGAAGTAGAAAACGTCAAGATTTAAATTCAATACTCTATAATTTTTTAGCTCACATTAAACAAAAAATGTACCATTTTCAGTAGTATGTGTGTGGGTGAGAATGGATGCGTGTATACCGGTATATGCATAGAACAAGCTCATGAAGCATTGGTTTAGGTTACATGAAACAGAAAACGTAACTATGACAAAGAGCTAACTGCAGTAGATTTTAAAACCATTTCATAGTAACTTAAACATAAAAATATATTATGTAATTGAGGCACATGTAATGCTCATGCAGCGAAAGTGATTCGTGGCCATTTTGTTTTTTGTGCTTGGTAAAGAAACAAGCATCCATTTTGTTTTTATTTGTGATTGTATTTCCAAAATTGTTTAAAATTAAATTACCAGTTTTCAATAGGAATATTAGCGTCTATTATTTCTAATAACCATTCTATCTCTGTGCTCGCTTAAAAGGACCTGGACCCTAATAGAAAATGTTATGTTGGCAACAGCGACCACATGGGGAATCCAAACGTAAACAAAATATGAGTGTAACGAGATTTTAAAGGTAAGTCACTGTGTGAAAATAATATCTCATAACACGTTAGTTAACAAATGATGACCCGAACAGTGACTATTATGTTAGTTAACAAATGGCTGCCTGAACAAGTGACTTTGTATAAATAAATATTTATATAAATAAGCCTGCAGACAGAGACAGAATGTGTATTGAATTAATGTGTAACATAAGACGTAAGTAATTAGGTTATGTTGTGTTGATTATATGTTAGATATACAGTAATATTTAAAAGGAAATATATTTAAAATTTTAAAAATGGCAGACAATAATGAAAGTGTCAGCTTAACTGCCACGGAAACAGAATCAATGATCATGAGTGGAGTGAATGCGAAGTTAACACCTACAGTTAGTAAGCTGTCGTTAGACGATTTATTTCAGTTGATGAAAGCTCAAAACAATAACTTAAATGCCAAATTTGATGAACAGAGTGTAAAGTTTGATGAAAAGTTTGAAAAATTTGATGAGAAGTTTAATGAAGTGAAAAACGAAATTAAGAGACAAATTTTTAATTTTAATCAACATGTTAATGAAATGAATGCACGTTTTGGCAATATGAAAGAAAAAATAGTAGCATCAGTTAGCGAGGTGTTTGATAAACAAATAAAGAGAATAGATGACATAATTAATAACTTTACAAAGAAGAAAGTAGATGACAATTATGAGATTAAAATGGGGGTAGAGCATAGTGGAGAAACAGATAAATTAAACGTATATAAAGACGATAAGGTAAGTAGGGGTGAGAATTACGACAATATAAGTAAAAATATGGTGTTAGAGAATAATGGTGTGAATATTGAGAGTACTGATGAAATTTTAGAGGAAGTAAAATATAATAATGGAATGTTAGTGTGTGTTGATGAGTCAGAGAGAAAGTGGAGAGAGAGTATACAGGTAGAGGGGTTGCAGGTGGTAAAATTTTCTCATGATGTTGTAGTTGGGTGTGAAGAAAAGGCTTCACTAGTGTATTTGGGAGACATATGGTCTGCAAATAGTTGTCCCTTGCATTTTTGTGCATCTGATAGGTGGTGCAATAATAAAGTTGTAGTGTCCCCTGCATATATTGAGAGAGAGAGTGTGACTTGGTGTTATGATAAGGGATATTTTGAGGGAGAGAGGTATGGTGATAGGAAGATAGAATTGTTTGAGGTTGGGCGGAATTATAAAGAATTAATAGAGAAAATAAATAACGAGAGAGTTGATTATATAAAAGGCTTACCTTGCGAAGGAATAAGTACAGCAGTAGTAGATGAAAATGATGATAACAAGCACTTGCCTTATGGTGTAACGGGTGTAGTAGTAGATAACTATGATGATGATAATAATGACTTTGTAACTTACCTGGTTGTAACAAGTTATACCAAAGGCGACAGGACCATACTCTATGATGAGACGTTACATGACAAAATAATGGGGAATAATTCTAATGATATTGCGGAAAGATATAAAAAATTAAATAAGTATTATATTGATAGTACTAATATAATATATTCAATAATAAATGATTTGTATAGACCTAAGATTAGATGGTTATTTGATGATGGTGGATAAGTGTTTTATTGTTTATGAACATTTAATTATGTGAATAGTGTGGCTTTGAAATGGATTGTCTTGTGAAACGATTTTGGTGAATGATAACAAATAATAAGTTGGATTGTATATGTTTTTATGTGTCAATGTTAAATGTATTTGTGTATTACATTATGTTGTGTATTATATGTATTTTTATGTAAACCATGTAGATAATAGGAGTTGATGGAATAACAGTGATAACATTTTTTTTCTCAGACTAAATAAATGTAATGAGAATAATTGTGAAATTTAAGGTAATTAAAGTAATTGTGAAATTTTAAATAATTGATTGGATTAAAGGATTTGAGGTTAATTAATTATTGTTGTATAAAAGAGATTTGATAATGAGGTTAAATAATTTTATGAGATTTAGATTATCTATAACGATTAGTATATGATTAAACATAATATGTGTTAAATTTGAGTTACATTGTTATTATGAGGTGAGTGATGAATTTTCCAAGGTAATTTTTTCAATGATCATAGTTAATGCAAAAAGGTAAAAGATAGAGTTTGGGTGATGATTATTTAAATAAGGCAGTTGAGGCAGTCCAAGTTAACTAATGGGTGTTAGATGAAATAAGAATTTTGAAATAAGTAATACAGAAACAGGGTAATAATAGGGACACAGTAGGTAGTGATTACATGTAGAAAGTGAGGGTAATGTAATTAGAGAGTAAATAGGTGATGGTGATATTTTGTAGTAAGGGTGAGGTGGTAAGGAGTGATCAACTTGCGTCATTGGGCAGGGAATTGTGAAGGGTCGAGGAGTGATTGCCGAGATTATGGGAAGGGCAAAAGGTGATGAATGGAACTGCCAAGGTCGGGAACACACATCCTAGATACAAAGAGGGTATTAAATATTTTATTATAAGAGGAGAATGGTATAAGTGGAATTAGTGTTGAGGGGGTTATTGGTGTCACCCTATGCAAATCTGTTAATGGTTATTAGTAGGAAGAAAGGTTAGATATATTCATGCCCATATAAATCAAATCATTGTAAATAACTGAGAGTCACCCAAACTAATTAATGATCAAAATGTGAAATGTTAAATAGAGATTTCATAGTAGAAAGGTAATGGTAAATGAAATGTGATGTAACATGAAGGTTGATGATAAATTTAAATTTTTTTTGGAGAGTCTAATGGTCTAATAAATGATGAATAATTAAAGGTTGTTAAATAAAAAGAATTGATATGAAGTTCAAATTGTAATGTTTATAAATTGTATACAATTATTTTAAATGTGAATTGTTTAATGTAAATGTAACGATGTTAATGTTCAAGGGTAATGTTTCATTATGTTATATTATGTTGTATGGTCATACTGTGTGTGGTAAGGAGGTTGCTACAGTTGTAGTAACGTTTAAACGAATATCAAATCTTAACTATATGACATTGATAATGGTGTCAAGCATAAAAGATAATTATGATTTTGCTTTGAAGAAATATTAGTATCAGAAAACTGATCAATGAATTTTGAATAGATAGATTGTTTGCCATAATGTGTTTGTGTTTTGGTTCTATATTAGAGATACATAGATAAGTTGTTGCTGATTCTGTTAAACGTAATGAATTATTTTACATGTTATTGCCTTAGTGTAAGAGTATATTTCTTCTTGTGTTGGAAAGAGTCAAAGTATTATTGACTGGAGTCAAAATTTTGATAAAATGTAGGAATGCAAAAGAGAAAGAGACCTCTGTCATAAATCTTGTTTTATCTCTGTGTTAGAGAAAGTAGGAATTAGGGAAAACCAATGCTTATTAACGTAAACCAATGCTGCTAAGGGGAAACAGATCAGTTAGGGATATGGTATTATACAAGGCCACTCTTTGATTTTATTTGGATGTTTCAGAGTTTGGTGATGCTGTGGCAGCGGTCCTGAGCTGGCCAGCGCGTCACAGCAGGAATGTCAAGTGCCTGACTGGCCTTGCGGTGTTGGGATCTCGCAAGGGAAGTCCAGTAAGATCATGCAGGTACTGTCACGATCACTGCACCAAGGGTAAGTTAGCAATATTTCTTTTATATAAACACTACAGGGGGTTGTGGCAACATATCCTGACTGATCCCTTTAGGAAGTATGAATGAGTCAATGAGAGTTTTTATGCCTTGTCATAAAACCTCTCATTGAGGGGGGGATTTGTAACAGTACAGTAGGTCCGTAAAGGAATTTGTGGGTACGTGGAAATATAATTTTATTGTAATTCAAATGTAATCAAACATGTGAGGGTAAAATTTCCCAAATATACTACAATCAATATGTAATGACAAATTGCCTCAAGGTCAACTGGCCTACGTGACCCACGGCAGCAAGTCAGATGCAGCAACAACCAGATACTCCTAAAAACGTCATCAAAAATATAAAAACGTAATCGTTGAGCTGTAAAACAAAGCCGTCATCGCCAGAGAACAATAGATTTGGTGACGTATTAACCCTTCCGCTAGTGGAATATACGCCATATTGTCTGCCCAGTTACCTAGCAGTACTTGTGCGAGCTGCACGCTTATTAACTTGCTGGCCAGCAATTGCCAGCAAACATATAGAATTTGGTCAAAATGTAATTAAGCTGTAAAAGTGAAACCATGTGAAAATAACAGTTTAAAATGTAAAGTAAAATCAGTGGAAACAGCAGAAACAGAAAGACTTTCACTAATTCGGCAATCACCGGTGGAACAATGAGGGACGTCTGACTAAATCGGCTGTCATCTAAATTCAGGGAAGTAGAAAACGTCAAGATTTAAATTCAATACTCTATTATTTTTTAGCTCACATTAAACAAAAAATGTACCATTTTCAGTAGTGTGTGTGTGGGTGAGAATGGATGCGTGTATACCAGTATATGCATAGAACAAGATCACGAAGCACTGGTTTAGGTTACGTGAAACAGAAAACGTAACTATGACAAAGAGCAAACTGCAGTAGATTTTACAACCATTTTATAGTAACTTAAACATAAAAATATATTATGTAATTGAGGCACATGTAATGCTCATGTAGCAAAAGTGATTCGCGGCCTTTTTGTTTTTTGTGCTTGGTAAAGAAACAAGCATCCATTTTGTTTTTATTTGTGTTTGTATTTCCAAAAATATTTAAAATTAAATTACCAGTTTTCAATAGGAATATTAGCGTCTATTATTTCTAATAACCATTCTATCTCTGTGCTCGCTTAAAAGGACCCGGACCCTAATAGAAAATGTTATGTTGGAAACAGCGTGACATGGGGAATCCAAACATAAACAAAATATGAGTGTAATGAGATTTTAAAGGTAAGTAACTGTGTAAAAACAATATCTCATAATACGTTAGTTAACAAATGACGACCCGATCAGTGACTATTATTAATAAATTATTTACCTTAAATTATCCGCCGTGTGATTTCTTGTGCTTCGTCTATGACGCGTTTCAGAGCATATGCTCCATCATCAGATAAGCACAAGAAATCACACGGCGGATAATTTAAGGTAAATAATTTATTAATTCGTACAAGTGATTTGGTTACCATATTAAACATGAATATTAAAAAAGTGACTATTATGTTAGTTAACAGTGTATTGAGCTAACACAATACCAGACTATAACACAGCCACTCCAAAATCAGTACTTGAATCTTGAAAAGTAAAGGCAAGTGGCATTAGTAATGATACTAGTAAATGTTCTTGGATTTTGTTTCCCATGACGTGCGCGTTGACTAACTAATTTTCATACAAAATGATATCCTAAACGAACAGAGACAATTCAAATCACACATACTATTCGAACATACACCACACACACACAACATTGGTCTTTCGAACGACAGCGCCATCACCAAGAACAAGACGGACAGCACTCCTAGTGGCAGCCTCTGACGAAGCTTATAATAAGCAATAACTGGTTCAGGCTAAATTTACATTTTTACCAATACAAAAATTAGTTAACTAGTGAATGATTAGGATGTTTTGTTACCTGTGCCCAAAACTATTTCAATTAAGTTTCAAAAAACATCTCTTGCAGCAGCTGCCTCATACCTTGAAACATTTCACTAGTTTGAAGCTTTGTACAGAAATATTGTATGCACTCGCAATATTTAGACTATTGTCATAAATCATCCATCTTTTCTACAGTTACACAATGTGCTGTCTACATTTCTACGACCATGTTCCATACTTAATTTTGACAATTACGTCCTCAATATAATTCCCACATTAACTGTACTTGTTGATTTTATCTTAGACTGGATATTTGTGGTTCTTGCTGTACATATTCATATCTATGATTGGTCTTACTGAAGAAATGTTCTAAAATCTTATCTCAGTTCCTGGGACACATAATGTTTACAAAACTGCAGCTATATTTCTTTGTCTTCCTGTGCAACATTCTTCAGATGACATTCCACAAAATCTAGACCTATGTAGTACTCAAGTATTAAAAGATGTATAACCTAAATACTCAAACTTATTAAAATGCTGCAAGGTACGATTCTCAATTCAACGTGAGACTGGCTTTAAACACCATTTCCTTTATTTTCTTATTGATCCCCATGTAGCAAATCTTCAAGATCTATGAGAAAGCATTCAATTTTCTATGCAAGCCTTCTTTGGTCTCTTAATCAAGTTCTTGGATATAAGCAAATAACGTAATGCTAACATTGCATGTGCTTAATAGTATTCCTGTTTGTATGTCTAACATTCATTTACTTTTTGTCAGGCTGTCCATACATATACTATATGTAGAAAAAAGATTACAACCTTGTTACAGACCTTCGAAAATTCATTTGTGTAGGTTTAGGTTTCAATTACAGGAAAAATAACAGGAATAAGAAAAACAGGAATGAAGGAAAGAAGTAAGTTTCACCATGGCTTATTAGACAATTTCAAAGAGTCTAAAAAATATCGAACACTATGCTATTCTCATATACATAACATATATCGCATGATGTAAGAGTGAGAGACACAGATGAGTGTTGATGTGAGGCTATTTTTAAGTATTATTATACTTGTACAATAAAATAATAAGCAGTTTTTGCAGCAAATAAAAAAATAGCATTTCACTTTACTATCCTATATCTTAAATTGCTTTTGAAATTAAGGTTGTAACTGTACCTACTGTTGAAATGGTTACATAGTTGAAATTTTCTCAAAATTAGATGAATTTTGTGATTTTAAATACAAGGATGATAATTTATATATTAGTAAAAAGCAGAAAAATTATCAGTGTTAGTATTTAAAATAGGTAACACTGAAGAGAAGAAGACACTAAAGAGAGATTTATTTATGAAGACAGTTAAGTTTCATTATTAAAAAAAAGTTAGTCACAGAATAGAAATAAATGCTAGTTACAGAGTCATGTAAAGAATATGTATAGCAAAACTGAAAGCTAAAGGCACATGACAGAAACCAGCTTCTTCATGGACAAGTCCACTTTGAAATTGTGAATGGCGGGAGGGTAACGGAGAATCATCTGCTATCCAAGCAAAGGTGTTGCCAACATGCGTGTCACATTTTAGTTACATCATTACTTACTGTGTTACGTACTACCTCAGTATATATATTATCTCCTCAGTTTATTATTAATTATGTCGTTGTTTTAATCATTTAAATGTGATTATTCATGCTAGCTTTAGCACATACTTGAGCGAGTCCGAAGGTTTTTTATTATCGTCTTGCTTATCTTTACAATAAAAATAAATAAATATAAAAGAAACAGTATAGAAATAATAGTAGAATAATAGTTATATTATGATATAAAATGTATGTGTGTGGGTGACCGCGCATGTTTCATTTTGAGTAATAAAAAAATGAAGTAGAATATAAATAATAATGCCTCCTGTTGTGCACCACCTGAAGTAGTGTAGGAGAAGGCAGGGTAGGGTGCCTTATGTGAGCCATACGGCATACAAGGAAGGCAGTGTGGCCAGCACTACGCTTCAGCCGCCCATTATTATCCCCAGGATGTTATCCCAGGTACTCATTTTCAACAGGCTGAGTCGACCTGGGGCCTGAAAAAACGCACCTTGATTTTATGGTGCGGCCCGGGAATTGAACCCGGGACCTCTAGGTTAGTAGGCAGGTGGCATACCCACTAGTCTACTGAGCCGCCAGTAGAACCTAATACTGAAGTAGAATATTGAAATGAAAAAAATTATTAGAATTTTGATTATCGCATGTTATAACTTTAACATTTCGCTTTATCTATAATAATAAAAGGAAGTGTGTGTGTGTGTGTGTGTGTGTGCGATGCCCAGCCAAATCTACGGCACGCAGAGATTTGAAATTGACCTCGAATCCGGATTTTTAATTTTCATGTTCGTTCACGAGTTATGAGCGAAAAACGTGATTTTTAGCGCGCGCAGCTGATCATGTATGTTGGCCTGAATGGGAAGTTCCAATTTTTTCATTGTAACTTTTCAAAATTAATTATGATGTCGAAATTTAAAATTTTAATTATTAGTTTCATTTATTTCGAAATTATTTCCACGGCCGCCATAGTTAAAAAAAAAATTAAGATAATTGCTTAAATAATTTAATTTTCATGTGAAAGCGTAATGATTGGTTTGTATATTAAACTCAAATATGTTTTTGATTTTATTAATCAAGTAATTATCAAGTAAACATTAAAAAAAAATTAATTATGATATCGAAATTTAGAATATTAATTATTAGTTTAATTCATTTCAATTATTTCCACGGCCGCTTTTATATGTTTTTTATTTCAGATTTTCTGGCTGATTATTCAACACCAATGTGTTGCAGTTTCTAAATTGAACGTAACATAACATTTTGATTTTTACTGTGATAAAAATATGCCGCAGCCTCCTCGGAAAAAAAATGTGTACGAACTCGACAAGAAGAAAACAGAGAAAAACAACAAAGAAGAAGAGAAGCGGAATCCACCCCAGAAAGAGAATCAAGACAACAACAGAGCAGAGAAAGAGAGCAAAGAAGAAGAGAAGCGGAATCCACCCCAGAAAGAGAATCAAGACAACAACAGATCAGAGAAAGAGAGCAAAGAAGAAGATAAGCTGAAACAATCCGAGAAAGAGAATCAAGACTACAGCAAGTTAGAACTGCAACAACTACTGCAAGAATGCGCATTTAGAGAACTTTAGAGAATGCAGCTTTTGATTATGACCCATCAGCGGATTATGCCTCCGATCCTTTGTGTCTCATAGGAACAATGTCTATAACATGTCAACACTGTGAAGCAAAGAAGTGGAAAGGTGAAGCCCCAGGTATGTGCTGCAGCGGAGGAAAGGTTCAACTGATGCCGTTAAATGGATCCTCCCGAGCCCCTAAGTGCTTTTCTGATTGGCGATTCCATGGAGACTAAACATTTCCTGCAAAATATCAGATGTTACAACTCATGCTTCCAGATGAGCTCTTTAGGCACCACCAAATAAATTAGAGAGCCAGGATTCATGCCAACGTTCAAGGTTCAGGGCCAAGTATATCATCGCATCGGGAGTCTACAGAGTCTACCAAATGAAGATCCTAAATTTCTGCAAGTATATTTTGTTGGTGACGGAACACAACAGCGCAGCAGCGTTGCAGGAATGTGCCACAAACAAGACAAGGCATAGTACTTCAGTTGCAGGACATGCTGAATCGTGAAAACTCCTACGTCCATAGCTTCAAATCGGCCATGGAAAAGATCAGTCCTGAATTCAAGCTGGTTATCTTAGCAGACAAAACTCCACAAGGCGAACATGAGAGGCGATTCAATGCGCCGACAACAGCGGAAGTGGCTGTAATAATGGCCGGAGAACAACATGCAGCAAGAGACATAGTTTTAGAGGAAAGAAGTGGCACCACCAAATGAATTTCCGATACGCACCGATCATATGATGCGCTGCAGTATCCATAATTTTTTGGCAGGGGGAAGATGGATATCATTTTCAACTGCGACAATGAAACCCAGCTACAGGAATGCTGCAAACCAAGAAGATTTCTGCTATGGAGTTCTAAGCTTACAGAATGATGCGCTGTTCAAGTTTCAACATTTTACGGCGAAGTAGAGGCCTGTTTCAACAGTTTATCATTGACATGTACACCAAGATTGAATCTGAAAGGTTGAGGTACATTCGACTTAACCAGAGGACACTGAGAGTGGAGCAGTATGCCCATTTGAGGGATGCCGTCATTAACGATGGAAATATTGCCGACATGGGCCAGTTGATTATATTGCCTTCTAGCTTTACCGGTGGTCCCAGGTACATGCATGAGGTTCTCAGGATGCCATGACCTACTTGCGAAACTACGGTAGACCTAACCTCTTCATCACCTTCACGTGCAATCCGAATTGGACAGAGATACAGCAAGAACTTTTCGACAGACAAAAACCCCAGGATCGACACGATTTGTTGGCAAGAGTCTTTCATCGGAAGCACAAGGTACTCATGGGTCTCATCACAAAGGCAAAGATTTTTGGTGAAGTTCGGTGTCATATGTATACCATAGAGTGGCAGAAGCGCGGACTACCTCATGCACACATTCTGGTTTGGCTCAGAGACACCTTACACATGCACAGAGTTGATGACTTCATCAGTGCGGAAATCCCTGATCCAGAAGAAGACCCAGAGCTTTTCAGTACTGTAACGAAGCAGATGGTGCACGGTCCCTGCGGATGCAGGAATCTCCACTCTCCATGCATGAAGCATGGACTCTGCATGAAGCGATACCCTCGACGTTTTCTGAAAGAGACTCAGACGGGGCAGGATGGATATCCACTGTATCGTCGTAGAAGCCCACAAGATGGAGGATTCACCGCAAACGTCAATGTTCAAGGATCGGAAGTGTCTGTGGACAATACGTGGATTATTCCGTATTGTCCCCTGTTATTAAAAGTTTTCAACGCGCATATCAATGTAGAATACTGCAATTCTGTTAAATCGATCAAATATGTTTGCAAATATGTGAATAAGGGATCCGACATGGCCGTGTTTGATGTGACAAGTGGAGGCAATGAGCTTAATGAAATTCATCAGTATGAAATGGGAAGATACATAAGTACCAACGAAGCGGTGTGGAGAATACTAGGCTTTCCTATCCACGAGCGGCAACCTACAGTTATTCATCTAAGTGTCCACCTAGAGAACGGCCAGAGAGTCTACTTCACATCAGAAAATGCAGCTGAACAGGCCCAAGCACCTCAAGAAACGACACTCACGTCTTACTTCAGCTCTGAAATGCTTTCACCTGTGACTGCTACTGCACGAAGTAAGAAGTCCAACATCATTCGACGATTTGAGAACAGTTGATGGAAGGGTCTGCGAAACTTTCAAAGAGGCTTCCCAGCTTAGAGAACTTCTGGAAAATGATGATCACTGGAACAAAGCGTTGGAAGAAGCAGCTGCGTCTCGATCTCCTAAGATTATGCAGAACCTATTTGCTGTTATGCTGCATCAAGCACGAGTTGAACAGCAGAATATGGATCTCGACTACAATGAGGACATATTCAACAAAGTTCTAATCTACATTGAGGATAGGATTATATCATTAGGAGGATCGGGCCTAAAAAGCTTTGGACTTCCGCAAACGATTAGGAACAGAGATTCCACCCTCCCGAGTGAAGTAGATACAGAAAGAAATTATGACACAGATTTGCTTACAGCATACATAGAGGAGAATGAGCCGAAAATGGTCCAAGATCAGAAGGAAGCATTCGACAAGATTACTAGAGCAATTTTTGATAGGCGGGGTGGCATATTCTTCTTAGATGCTCCAGGTGGTACCGGGAAGACTTTTCTTATTAATCTTCTTTTGGCAAAAGTGCGACAGAGAAATGAGATTGCCCTTGCTGTTGCTTTGTCCGGCATTGCTTCAACACTCTTGACAGGAGGGAGGACAGCTCACTCAGCCTTCAAGTTACCCTTAAATCTGACAACCGCGGAGACTCCTACATGCAACATTTCAAGAAACTCAGGGAAGGCCAAGGTTCTACAGGATTGCAGGCTGATTGTCTGGGACGAGTGTACCATGTCCCACAAAGCCGCATTCGAGGCACTGGATGTCACCTTGAAAGACCTCAGACGCAACAACGATAAAATGGGAGGCGTCACTATGGTGTTGGCTGGCGACTTTCGGCAGACGCTTCCGGTTATTCCCCATGGAACCAGGGCGGATGAAATGCAAGGCTGCATCAAATCTTCATACATTTGGAATTGCATTGAAAGACTTGGACTGTCAACAAATATGCGAGTTCGTCTGAACGGTGATCCCTCTGCACAGCAGTTTGCCGATAATGTACTTCAACTAGGAAATGGTGCTGTGATCTCGGATGTTCACGATGGACATGTGGCGATGGAAAGCATAGGAAGAATTGTTACAACCCAACAACAGCTGAAAGAGGTGGTGTTTCCAAATGTGGAACAGCATTTCACGGATCACGCATGGCTGTGCCAAAGAGCGATTCTTGCCCCAAGAAATGAAGCTGTCAACATCATCAATAAGCAACTTTTACAAGAATTACCCGGTGTTCTACAAATTTACAAAATCTATCAACACGACATGTAATACAGATGAGGCTGTCAACTACACGACAGAGTTTTTTGAACAACTTGGAGCCACCTGGAGTACCCTCGCACATCTTGGAGCTAAAGATTGGGGCACCGATTATGCTTCTCAGGAATCTGAATCCTCCTTCCCTCTGCAATGGAACATGACTCTCAATCAAGAAACTGATGCAGAATATTATTGAACACCATCATTACAGGACATGCCGCGGGTAAAGTAGTATTCATTCCTCGGATCCCAATCATCCCTTCAGATGTACCGTTTCAATTTAGACGTTTGCAGTTCCCCGTTCGTTTGAGTTTTGCTATGAGCATCAACAAGGCACAAGGACAATCACTTAAAGTTGTAGGACTCGATCTTCGAAAACCGTGCTTCTCCCATGGTCAACTGTACGTGGGTTGTTCAAGAGTTGGAAATGGAGACAATCTATACATCTTAGCTCCAAATGGAAGGACACTTAATATAGTTTATCCGGAAGCTCTATAATGAAAAAGTAGTTTGTTTTTGTATATCGGGTTTCTTTATTTTTTTACTATTATTTGTACCACTACCAACCCGGTATGTTAAACATTGAAAGTAACAATATAATTAAAAATAAAATGATGTAATCCATGCAATTTATGTAAATACGATGTAAGTGTTAATAAATATGTTTTAATTATTTTGCTGTTAAATAAATTATTTGAAAAACATCTAGCGGTTGAATTAATAAACGCAGGCGAAGCCGCGGGTACCTGCTAGTTTACAATAAAAGGTTGTTCTGCCAGCTCTCTCTCATATATGTGTGTGTGTGAGAAAGAGATCCATGGTAACTGAAACGCAGATTACTAACAAAACTTGGATGCAAGTTTTGGTTACTATTTGAAATAATATTCATACATTGGCTGCACTGACACTCATAACAACAATCCTCTTCTCGCATCTCAAAGCGACTCCCACCATATCACCATTTCCCTCTGACTATAAGTGTTTCGCGCATTCCCATGCCCTTACCTTTCAATTCTGCTATAAAAACTTTGGACCATTGCTAAGGTATTTTCTTTCTAAGACATTATACTTCAAAGAATGGTTTTATTCAGGAGATTTGAAGTGGATGACTCCTTAGATTAGAATGCAACTCTGACATTCTGAGTCAACTTGTATGATACTATTGTATAATTTATATATTAATAACCCTACTGTCTTTGCCTAAATAAAATTTATAATTAGCTTTTATATTTAAAAATAAAATATATATTACTAAACCAAACATTTAAAAACTGATACGGTGGTAATTTATTATACAAAAAAATTTTATTTAAAATTTTATCATATATACCATGAAGTAATATACATATCAAGAAAGTAATAAGAATTTAAAGGGATACAACATCAGGCATAACATACAATTCTATGTTTTTACAAATGTTAATGATTTTTTTCTAGAAAAGATACAGTGAAAGCTACAGTTTTAAATTCTTTTACTACAATTTGTGCATAGTACAGCTGAATTAAAGTTTATTTTCATATATATCAATAATAATTTGCGTTCATTAATAATATCTATAAGATACTTAAATTTGTTGTTTGTTGATTTCATTGATCTCAAATATTGATTCCATATAAAATGGTTGACACTATATTTTTCTACTTGATCTAAATTAGTGGTTTTTTAATGTATGTTTGTGCCATCTGGATTCTGTAGAATTTGTACTTCAACGTATCTTAATGGCCCCCTGTATACTTTATTTATTTTTCAAATAATATGTATATAATTGATCTATTGGTATGGCAGGAGTTGATTATGCACACATGCGTATTGTGTAAATATTCAGTTCAATAAATATGACAGCTGAACTTTCATCTGAGTTTCAACAAGTATTTACCAACCACCCCTGATTATGAATTTTCGAATACCAAGAAATAATTTTGCGAGAATTATCATTAAGGTTTTGTTGCAAATAACGCAGAATCATGGATTTCTAATACCTTTTGCACTTGCACTTAATTAAAAAAAAGTCTATCAAAATTTGAATTTTCAAGTTCTAGAATGTTTATGATGATATTCAAGGAATCATATATCAAAGTGTATATAAACATACTATCGTACATTATTACTAATCAGAATTTACACACACACACACACACACACACACACACACACACACACACACACACACACACACACACACACACACACACACACACACACACACACGTGTGCCTAAATTGTAAAGTGATGTTTGTTTAAAAAAACCCTTTAAAAAACCATCCTCAAAACTTGGAAATGATTAGATAATTTTGACTAAACTATACTAAACACTACACTGTTACATGAAATATTTAAAAAAATAACAGGGTGGTGGTTACACATATAATGAAAGTTTTATTTAATTTTATCACCTATACCCTGGAGCAATATTCATAACAGGAAAGCCATGTGAATTACAGGGGATATAACATAAACTCCATAACATACAGATCTACATTTTTACATACAGCTTTTTCATGAAAGTATGTTACCACTAATCAATAAAATCCAAAATTTTAATTTAAACAAAATTAAACATAATGTAGTTCAACAAAAGTATACTCATGTAACTTCAAAAAATCTGAAGTCAAAAGTTAGTATTTTCTAGTTGTAGAATGTTAAAGAAGATATTCAAAGAACCATACATCAAAGTATGTATAAACAAACTCTCGTGCAATACTACTGCTCAGAATGAATACACAATAAACTACTCTACATGGACAAATGCTTGTACATGGGAGCCAGTGAGCTTAACTGTACAATGAGACAGTTATTTTTTTAAATCCTGTCAACAACAATGGTTTAATTAAATGTGGTCAAACATATTGTTTTAAAGTTCAAAGCTTTTGTAGGTTATATGAAAGCAAAACAACATATGGTAGGAACTGATCAGTTTGAATAAAAACAAGCAAAAACATGATATTAACGGCAATTTGAAATAAGTACTTGAAACGGTTTTCATATCAAAAACTGTATATATAAAAATACTGTTTTTAAAAAAATTTCTAACTTCATTTGAAAAATGAATTCAGTTTATTACAGTAAATGATATAAGCATTGATAAATTTGGATAATTTGCACAGACAATCGTTTGACTCATGTTGTCTGCATCTGAGCAGACAGAATTATATCGTCATCTTTTGTCTTCTTTTTTTTTATATAAGATTTTTGATACGAACAGTCCAGTCTTTGTACTGTGAATTGTTCCTAGCCTGAAATTTTTTTTTGTTTTTTTAAGAAAAACTAAAATTACAGTACTTAGTTAATGTACTGTAATGTATACAATTCTTGGGTCTAACATAAACAAAATCAGAAAAGAATGGCCACAACAACTTCAGAATCAGCTTTAACTACATAAAACAAAAATATATATATATATATATTCAATCACTTTCTGCTACAGTTCGTTTCTTGATATATATAAAGTATTTAAAATTTATAATTATATTACCTCAAGATGTTCTTTAAGAACATCTTGAGGTAATATAATTATAAATTTTAAATACTATATATATAGTATATAATATGTATATTATATATATATATTGTACATATATTTATATATTACACAATTCTGTATAAATAATGAGTTATTTTAGACAAGATTTTATAAATGACAGTACAATATAGACTATGTTTACTACATCATAATTTCGTTTTTATTAACGTTATATGTAATTTGTAATTTAATACCATAGCATACAAATTCCATTTAAACCAGTTCTAAAGCAAAGTGTACGTCCTGGTTATCAGTAAAACCTGCTAGTATGAAATGGCCGAACATTGTTCTTTTTGAATTATTGATATCGGACTGTATTAATTTCTGACTTAGTTCTGTCACTCTCTCCTTCTCTGATAACACACACACATGCACACAAAATCATGGTACACAAATAAATATATAGTAATTTCTGACTATAAAAAACTGATCAAATTTTTACATAATTCTTAAAAAAAACACATTTTGTACTTTTCGTTTGTCACATACATACACAAACATAGTATGTACAAAGCAATGTACAAAACAAATTTAAATTTATACATATTTATATAAATTTATTATATACTTCACATATTAATTACTAAATCACACACATGAACGCGTATGTAAGAATGCTTGCTTACATACTCACAGAGAATGATACACGTATTACTAAATTATTGGTAAAAGGTGGAAAATAATAAAATGTTATCTTATATGTTATTAGATTGATTGCAAAGTAATAAAAACTGGTTAACCAAATAACGAGATCTTAGTATTCGTCATCATCACAAACATCTAAATATACATCGAACGCTTCACGATTACAATTACCGTCTGCACTGAACACATATTTGTGAAATGTCCCATCCAAACAGATTGCTGAAAGCAAAAGAACATTCATTAACCATGGTAGTATAGAGCAGGCAAGGATAAATATATAGTACAAAGAAATGGTTTTACTCTTACGTAATTGAAGATTTCTGCCTTAAACATAGCAAAGACATAATTAAACTTATTTTTGATACTAGTTATGAATTAAAAAAAAAACATGTTGTTTGTGGTTACTTGTAATAATTATAATATACAAAATAATATCAGTTGTTAAAGCACTAGAAATTGACAACACGTTATGGTTTTAAAACCAAACTATTTCATCAAGCTCAACATTTCCGTCAGTTTAGCAATGTAATTTTTAAAATTAAAAAAAGTTTTAAATAAAAATGGAAGACACAAATAAAGACATGATAAATTTATTACAATGAGTATATGTACTTATTAAATGTAGACAAGTGACATATGTTAAATTAAACATTCTTAAAATTTTCATGACAACCTTTTAAATCTATTAAAACATCTCATGCTCACAGTTTAAAAGACTCTCTATTCTAATAATTAAAGTTCTTCTTCATGATGGTTTGAAGAAGTGGGTGAAGATATTTGAGATGTGAGTGCTATGGAAGATTGAAAAGTTCCAAAACAGATGAGATTAGGAATGAGGGAATTATACAAAGGGTATGTGGAGTGTTGGAGAAAACTGAGGTGCAGCAGGAGTACGATGGTTTAGACGTACTGTGAGAACACAGTAAAGAGCAAACACTGACAGCAATTTGGGAGCTTGGGAATAAGAAGTACAAAAAACCTGGATGTCTAAGAAAAACACGGAATAATGAGTTGGTGGACATCATGAATAAAAAAGGGCTTAACTGGTTTCCAGCTAAGAGAGAGATATGGGAGAGGAAGAGGTGAAGCTGAATCCTTGTCCCCAATGCTATTAGTAGAAGAGGCTAAGGAGAGATAAGTCAGTTTTTCGTGGAATATCTGATAAGCTGGTTACTGGATGGGGAGACACTTATTATAAGAAGTGTAAAAGTCAAATGACTCAGCCACAACATAACAGAGTTAGAAGGCATTATATATATAAAATCTTGATCATGATCCAAATTATATATAAAATCTTTTGCAGTTTGGATGGAATTTTTATGTAACTCATTTTTATCGTGTTTTTCATTTTCCATCTTTTCCTAACAAAATTCATGACAGGTACAACTGACTGAATTAAAGTTACATTATTTTTATCACCTCTGACACCATAATTAATAAAGAAAGGGCAATATTTACAAAATTAGCCCTTTTTTGTATGAGAATTACACGAGCCAATTATATTTATTCAGATGGTCATGATGTGCAAATCGTTTTTCTGGGTTGCCATTTTTATTATGGATTGAAAAAGCAAAAGTATAATTCATACATGGTACCCATGGATGCAAAATTAAATTCTTCTTTGTTAAGTCATCTACTTCAAGGCCTACATAATTTCCGATATGTAAGTTATTTCAGTACAATTTTCAGATTTGTTAATCGACTTTTCTTTTTCAATTTCATAAAGTTCATTGATATTCGAAGTTGTTGGTGATTCATCACTTGTTGGAGAGTTAATTTATCTTTTATTTTTGTCTCAATATCAGTGAGGCAAGTCTTTTTGGCAGGAGTCATAATAAAGTATGACAATCAGAATGATCAATATTGCACACCACTATATAAAAATTATTCCGATTAGCGCTTTCAAGCTTCACAGCTCATCGTCAGATCAGGAATAGGCAGAAAATATGTAATACCCAACCCTTCACCCCTCTCCCCCACCCTGCTCACCCACAACAAACTAAAAATTAATGACCCTTCCCCACCCCCTAAACTCTGTCTCACCATCTGTACACTAACATATTTTTCTAGTAAATAAAGTATGAATCAATAGTCCTAGATCTTTTCTTTGCTTGGGAACTACAGGATGGTTCTTGTAACACAATTTTTATTCTAACAGAATACATATAATTTCATAACTAAAATTAAATAAAATTTTTAGATTCAATGAGGATAATTGAAAGCGGTGTTTCTCTCTGGTCTGTTACTAATGATAACTAAAATGTAGAGTTACCTAGCTCTTTCATAGACCTATCTAAATGGTAATAGGATTCTATGATTTACTTGTGAAAATGTAGCTCTAAATAGAAAACTAATATGTACAGAAATATTGAACTCTGGTAGATCTATCTAAACGACAATAGTAAAAATGTTAATATATGTTATGAAAACATACATACGAACTCACACGTAATAAAATAAATGTGATATAATTTTAAATTTTAGGAAATGAATATTTCAATTTTCATAAAAATTATTCAATCTTTTTAGTCATCAGTGTACAATGTTATTACAAGAAGAATAAAAAATACCTAATTGCGATGCTACAATTCTGTTGTTTACCACCATAATTACATTAATTCACAGAAGTTTTCTACTGCCAATACACAATATATAAACCACACGAATATATTTTGCACATTGCACCTGCCACCACAAGAAAAACGATACTTGTATTTACTCACCATACTTAAAAAGACTTCCAAGTTTAACTCCAATTGCCAATTGTATTTCAAAATATCTTGTTTTAACTCAGGTTAAGTTTAACGGATTACAGCTCAATGTTCAATGAAACAAAATATTGTCAAACCTAAGTGCTATTCTAAAATCCTACAATAGAGCTCACGTTTTTAAACCAAACTCAATACTAAAGCCATAAAAAAAAATTCGCAAGAAAACAAATCAAAACAAGAATTTGCAAAAGGGCTGGACAAGTCGACTTGCAATTTTGCAGATGTACAAAGTACAAGAGTGCATGCGCGTAACTGTCATCTCACCTCGAATCTCGACACTGTTTATGTGCTATCGAATGATAACTCGTCTCTCTATATTACCGACTACCAAGACAAATACTCTGACAGCACTTAACTTAAATTAAAATAAAATATTTTTCAATTTTTTTTTAGTTAACATAAAAACGAAATTTTTTCTAAGTGTTAAGGGGGGGGGTGATAGCCCCTACCACTCCCTTGGATACACCCCTGGTTATAATAAGCTTGTTGTATTAATAGGATCAGAAGATGGGAAAGAAAGGTTCTGAGGAGGATATATGGAGGTATACTAGATGCCAGAATGTGGCATATGAGGGCAAATGCCGAATTGTACAAACTACACAAGGAACCAGACATCATCACAGTAATAAAACAAGGTAGAATTAGGTGGACAGGTAACGTACACAGAATGACAGAAGAAAGGGCAGTGAAAAACGTATTCATTGGAGGACCAGGAAGAAGAAGAGCAAGAGTGAAGCCAAGAAGAATATGGGCAGATGATGTAGATGAAGATTTGAGACGACTGGGGGCTAGAAGGTGTGGAGTGGAGGTACGTCGTTCTGGAAGCCAGGGCTTTTCATGAGCTGTAGCACTGTGGAGTATTAGTAGTATTAATAGGAAGAAACATATGTTGGATGCTGTCTGAAACAGATGGACATTCTTCTAAATCATCAAGAGGAAGGAATGGAGAATTTCCCCAAATAAACTTGATAAACTTGCAGATTTTGTTTTCTTAAGTAAGTCAATAGTCGATGACAAAATTTCTCTTTCAGGCATTGCTAAAAATTTTCTTTGTTCATCCATGCGTTATTTGGGACATAATATTTCACAGCAGTACACTACAATTGATGTTTTTAAAAGGATGTTTTTCTCCCCTTGCTGTGATAGCTAGTTCTCCCCTTGCTGTGATAGCTAGTTCTCCCCTTGCATTTTATAGTTCACACTAGCATTGGAACAAACTTCTAGCATTGTGTTCTTTTCTCATCTTGTACCCAGTAGATAAAGATTCTGAGCTAGATGTCAGCATTTATTGTGGGAGAACTTTTCACTGTAATCTCATCTCATCACAATTATACAATTGGTCTGCAGACAAACCCAGCTTATTAATAGGAGCACTTAGTTTTTCCTGACACTATTTCACTGTTTGCACTGAGCTTCTCACCTTTGGTTTGTAGTTGTCTAATACACAGCCTCTCCTTGAACTTAAGGAGCCACCCTGACTACTTAAAATTTTGGTCACCATTAAATTTTTCACTGATTTGAACAGCTTTTTTAATGTGATAATTGGCCCACTTAAATTGAATTCCCTGAGAACAGTGGCAAGTGAACCATGAATCTATGACACAATGTGGCGTCATCCAATTTTTCTAGAGTGGCTTTCATTATTATTTTTCTTTTCAACACATTCCCTTCTGCAGTTTCAGCTTTGCACATAAACTCTTCAATTCGATCCCCATTCTTTTTGACATCATTTATTGTGTTACATAGAACACCATACATTTCAACAGTTGGGCTTTCACATTTCTGAAGATGCTCGAGAATTTCATAGTTTTTTAGTAAATTGAGACTTTTATGATGAGTACATTTAGTACATATGACACAACGAACAGCTTCAGCAGCTTTATAAAACTGATCAGAAATGTATACAAAAAAAAAGAATGTTTACAGATATAAACACAAGGCTTTGGTCAGAAGGAATTCTTGGAAACTCATTTGCTCTATACACAAGTACAAAATACTCATATCAGAATCAACTGTTTGTTATTAGACCTTCAGCCACAATTACAGCATACATATGTTATTACTGCAGCCAAAACATTAATGTTTGTAAGGCTTTGATGAAATAATGAGCCTCAGAAATGTAGTGCTAGCTTAATGTGTCAATCAGATTGCTTAGATAAGTGATAAAAACACATAAATTCTGTGTAGTTTCTGTGCTGCCACACTGCTTTACATAACACTTCCTGATTCACAAGCAGTTTTGATATCTAAGCACTTTTATATGTCTACCCTTGTATATATTTAAGTAACACGGAGAAACAGCAAAATTGTTACTACAAGGGAAGGGTTTATCACTCATTTGAGACTGTTAATAAACCCTTTGTATCTTATGTCAATGGCAATGTTAGGATTCTTTGGCCGAAGGAACAAGAGGGAGGCAAATTAGTGAGGTTCTACTGTATTAGGTACCAGCAATATCTGTTTTGGTGTTGATCTTTTCTGTGGTTGTCCTATACACCTACATATTTTCGCTTTTAGTAGTCTTTCTGCTTCCATTCTGTCCAAGAGGTCATGCAATTTTCTTGTATTTAAATAAGTTCTTTCACTGATGCTGAATATTTTTGTATTTTTACTGTATACTAATATTATTGTACTAATTTTATTGTTTCTTGTACAGACCTTCAATCTTTTTAAAAAGGTGCTTATATTTCACTCTTCATTCCTGGTGCTTGTGTTTTCTTGTGTCTGTGTGTGAATTCTATTTCTGTCCTTGTCAGGATCCAGCATTCACTAACACATAACTACTTTATAATGGTCTCTTATAACTTTGTGGCAAAAGTGATAGTTTTGTAGAAATTAACTTGCAGGACTTCCAATGTTATATCCTTCAGATATTTGGTAACTGTCCTGTGTGGGATTAAATGTGTTTAGTCAACAGCTTGTTGTGTTATTTCCCAGAGATAACACATTACAAAACATAATGCGTAGCAACAATTGGTGAATAACAATAAATCTGTGTTCACTAATAAGAGTTCTTAAATTTACAAATTTTTGCTATTTTTCACATTACAATTATGGATAATTAATATTATGAATATTATATGGCATTACATATGCAGTACAATATCTTATGGCTATTATATATTGTGAATAAGAAATTATTATTAATGTACTAAGTTTTTTGGAATGGTTTTATACTAGGGTGAAATAGGTTTTATTGTAGCAAGTAATGCAAATGTTACACACACATAAGTTTACATTTCAAGCGTTTTCAATTTATATTATACTAATTATAATGTGAATAGTGGTGTATAATAAGTGTTCTATAGTCAAATTGGAAAAACCACATAAATACTTTCAACTGTACTTGATTATTAACCAAGGTTAATAACCCAACAAGGTTCATTACCTTTTCCCATTATGGATGTGGTTAACCTTGTGGGATTATTTCCTTGTCACCTTTTTGTTTTGTGCAGTTGTTCTGATTGGTTTTATTGTAAATAAATAAATTATTTACAAGAAAGCAACATTTTGTACTTTTTATATTAAAAATCTACTATGTAAGAAATTAAATTTCTCATAGTTTCTCACATTTATTCTTTTTGTATTTATTTAAATTTTTGTTGCTGAAATACTAATTTCTTGTTGCCATTCATGCAATTATTAAACCTTATCAAAGCACATTAAACAATATTTCTTTTGCACCGTATTACAAAAAAAGTGGTAACTATGTTGTATATATGAAAATACTAATTCCCTACATATTATTAATATTATTAAAGAACCATTATCATATTTGTGTTATTATTACTATTATTATTATTATTATTATCATCGAAGTAACTGAAAATGTCATAAACATTCCATTATTTTCTTATAAATACCAAAAATTTAGATAGTGATTTGATCACTAACATAACTGTCTCACAGTTCTGTGTTTTGGGTTGCAGTTTTATGTGTATTTCATTCACTTTGTACTTCTTATTTTTTTCAGCTTTTGTTGTATGTGCAATTCTGTAATTTAACAGTATCAATAATTTTTTAATGGAAAGAATGCCTAAAAGAATGCTGACAAGAAGATTACATACTACTAGATTTAGAGGCAGACCAAGAATGAGATGGCTGGATGGCGTAACAGAAGATCTTGCTAGCACGGGAATTGGAGGGTGCAGAGGAAGGGCAGAGAACAGGGAAGCATGGAGTATTGTTGAGTAGGCTAAAGCCCACCAAAGGGTGTAATGCCAGATAAGAAGAAGAGGAATTTTTTATTAGCTGTTTTTCTATTATAAGATAGAATATTCACAAAAATATTTTTATAATACTGAAAACCACAAGTAATTATTTAATTAATAACTTAATTAACTCAAATGCCTTATGAGTGTCAATTTTGTTAATAAGTGCAGACAAGCAATACAAAAACATAAACACTTTATTCTTTAAACTGTTCACATATTATATGTATATATGTTCAAACACTTTTTGTTATAGTCTATTTCTTGATGCATATATAATTTACTTAATATTTATAATTTCTTTATCTCAAGATATTTGTCCCTTATTTGGAACATGTTTCGGGACACTCAGCCATGAGAACTTGTTCCCATCCTGAGCCATCATAGTTTTGGATTCAGCCATATTTTCAACAACCAACCCGAACACAAATATGCAACTAGATCCAAAACTATGATGGAAAGAAATTATAAATATTAAATAAATTATATATATAAAACTCTCGCAGTTACAAATCTGGAAGTTTCTTGCAGTAATTATATAATATTATGTATATTAATAAAAACACTTTCTTCTGCAAATAGCTGTATATGTTTTTATCGTTTCAATTCATCTGACATACGTTTTACTGAAACAAATCAGTATCATCAGAGGTTTGTAAATGAATGAATCCAAACTTAAATTTTAAGATTGTTAGTTACAATGCGATTCAAATGCTTAGTCCCTTAGGCCTGAACCTTGGACAGCCTTATGATCAACACTAGGATGTCTTAGTAAAAACTTACCAATGACAGAATTACGAGAACCAAAAGCGCAAACACAAGCACACTCAGGAGGCACAGTAAATGTCGCAAGCGCCCACTGTGATTCTACATAATTCCCTAGGAAACCCATTTTAGATAACCTATGAAAAAATAACAATTCTCTTATATAATCAGTAAATAATAATTTTCAGTGTGATTACTTACTAATAAATTTGTAGAGTGAACATGTACATTTAGTGGAAAACATTCATGCAACATGTCACTTAAAATCAAAGTTTTACTTGGCAAATGTCTGTTAGTATGAAATTTTTTTGTACAAATAAGTTTGTCCAAACTTTCAAATAATTGTATAACAAATAAACGTATATACATACATATACGACTTTGGTGTAAAAAATGTATTTTCTTCTCCAAGAGAGAAAGTGAACTGTACAACTGAGTGCATTATATTTAATATATTATGTTTATTCATGCTACTGTATACTGTATATAATACCAAAATTCTATGCATACAAAGCTGATTATAAATAAAATGTTACTTTTCCTTTGTTTTCGTTGACACTGAATAAATGGTCATTCTCTGACACTATATCATTAAATTAGGCAATCTGTTAAAAATAAACTTGTGTAAAATGTGTACAACAGGGGAAAACGTGCTAGTTTCATGAAAATTAAGAAGTAAAACTAAATTTAAAAAAAACTCGTTATTGAACAAGAAAACATGAATCGTATGACAGGAGCATATACAGAAATTTCTTTTTTTTTGGGGGGGGCTGAGATGATTTGTGACACATAAGTAATGAAACTGAAACACGAGGAAAACTCATTAATACATGAAAAATTTTAACATTTTGTATAATCAAGTATGTCTTAAAGATTTGATAATGTTGAAATTCTATTACATATGTGCAATGAAAGCTTTGTATGCATGTGTGTGTGTTTTATAAAATGAAAATTAATTTTGTTAAGAATCAGTAAAACAATGTGCAACGCTCTCATTTAAAATAACGATTAAACCGAATAAAGGATGAAAAAACTTCCTATTACCAACTCACAATATAAATACTCTCTCTCTCTCTCTCTCTCTCTCTCTCTCTCTCTCTCTCTCACACACACACACACACACACACACACACACACACACACACACACACACACACACACACACACACACACACACAATTAACCATCTTTAGATTATATCTTCCAATTTAAAAAATTATGTATTATTATGTATGTATTTATACTTTGATCATTTTATGCACTCAAAATTTCAGGGAGGCTGGAGCTCATTCAGCCACCCGTGTCATATGATGAAGTTAAGAACAACTAAAGTATGAAACAAATACAAAATACTGTATACTAACTTTTACAAAATATTAACATACTAGCCAGAAAAGTGAATAAAACATATGCAAGTACCTACTGATGACTGACTATTGCAATGTGTTACTACCACAGTACAGTATAAATGATCTACATTTGCTTTCTGATTTAGTTTAATTCTTTATACCTTCAACATGAAATTCATTCAACACAAAAAATAAATGGCCCCTTTCATATTGCATTAAACATATTCCATTGTCTTCTTACCAATGTACTACAACATATGTATAATCACATAACAACACAATACTGAAAACGTTAGTTATCACATGCTGGTACTTCAGAATGAGAGGTACTTGTCAGTTAAATGTATACCAAATCAGTTTTCATGTTTACGACTTCCTGGATGCAAAAAAAAATAACTTTAATCCACGTTTATGTCATAATCTGAGTATTCATGTATTTGGAAAACTAAGAAAAGATTATGTGCCAATTCTTAACAAAATAATATCAATTGTTTTTAACACACACACACACACACACACACACACACACACACACACACACACGCGCGCGCGCGCGCGCGCGCACGCATTGTGTGCGTGTGTGTGTGTTACTCATATTGATATGCATAATCAATATGTGTATTAATAAGGAAGTACTTAATCTTCACTTATTGTCAAAACTAATGATGCTAACACATACAAAATCTAATAGCTTACCTTCAACAGTAATATAGATGTTGACAACTCGGCGATTTCTCTTACAAAAGATATCTCAAGATTCACTAATTTTAATACTGACAAGGAGTCCCACACAACACTACCTTGTCTTACGGATGGTAATGTAAACACAGTACATAATGATATAAACTTTGCCATTCACATCCAATATTAACTTTGCAAATCTGTGGTTATATTACTGTGGTGTACCCTTACATCCCATAATCGTACTTTACTTTGTGATAACATCTGTTAATACAGTAATATACCAAATGTTTAATTCACTACAATAATTTTTAATAATAATTGATTTTAATTTTATTCACTGCTTTTATTTCATAAATATGTTAGATTTATAAGCCTGGTATAATAAGTATGCCATAAACAAAGCATAGTTTATTACTTCCATTATTGTCAGGATGTCATAAATAAAAAATTAGGTGGTGACATACTAGATAATATTTTACAAACAACAGATTTCAAGAATTTAAATTTTTATAATGATATTAATTACGTTATTAATAAAAGAAATGCATTATTGGTTTCCCTGAATTTAGTATTATACTTTTGCAAGCAATCTACAGTTTTGACATCATGTTTCTGCATAACTGTATTGTTTGGTGTTGTAACTACAAATAACTAAGTTTGTTAGGTTATGACAGCTCCTAGAAAAAAATGATAAATACATGTTGCAGAATTTAAATATCAACCGTATAATCTGATTACTGAGAACAAATGGCATGTATATTTTTTTACACCACACCTCAATAATCAACACAATAATAGCTTCTTTGTGTACCACTGAAATAGGGTGTAATGGGTCTAAATTTATTTAATTATTATTGTGTAATTTCGTAAATTCTATAACATGTAAAGATGAGGCCCCTTTGAGGCGACACAAAGTCTGCAGTAAACGAGTCAGTAAGTTTCATGGCCTTATATGGTCATAGTTAAAATTTTAATTTAATAGAAAATCTATTTATAGCCAGTGATTAATTCCACTAGTATGTTGTTGACGAGTAACAGGAAATTACAAATTGAAGAGGTGAAACGCAACCCAGCGGAACATTACAATATTATAGGCGAGATGTGCGGCGGGGAGCAGGGTGAAGCAGTGTGCAACGCACCAAACGGAAAGTTTTTAACACAAAAAAGTCAGTCGACATCCATCTTTTGCACTGTGCAGCAGCAGTTGGCTCGCCCGCATATAGCAGAAAATGTAAAATTTTATATATTTCAAAATACAACAGTTTTTTGACTAAATATTCATCCATAGTTGCCGTAAATTAACAGTTCGACCATAAAATGGGAAAGTGCAACAGTGCAACAGTGAAATAGAACAGCTACGGTGTAAACCACGAGTTGACGCCCAGGTGTTGAATTTCCACACATTTAACAGGGAAGTAGACATTTCAAAATATAATTAAATACTGGCATTTTCAAATTGAGCTCAAATAAAAAACCAAAAAATAAATAAATGTAGAAGTGTGAAAGTGTGCGTAATTGAGCGAATGTAAAAATATAGGCCTAAAAAGAAGTGTTGAGTTTGCGCAATTTGATATACGTAGTTTACTAATAACCAGTTTTATGCTTTAAGGCGAAATAAGTGTGTTCGTAATCTTTTCTATGTTTTTAAGAGAACATAACTAATGCTCTATTTCACTATAAACACGCATTGTGTTAATCGTATCTGCATATTGTGTTTTGCAAATTTCACCCCATTACAGGGACAAATTTAATTACTCAACTAATGAGTAACATTGCATATGGCGCATTGTTATTTGTATTGGCTATAAAAAAATAAATAATGTTATATTTACTTGATTTGTGTATCGTTATTTGTATTTGCACACCGTTCTCTACCTGAGTACACTAAACAAATTCCTGGATTATACCTTATATTTAAATAATATTAATTTTAACAACTAATTCCTGTGAAACATCGCAAATGACGCCCAAAACAGGGACGAATTTAAATATTATAATCACCAATAAACGTGTAATTCTTCAAATGGCGCCCGTTTAACAGTGACTTTGTGAATTGACAGTGCAATTTATATTATTTACGGTACAGTTAATTTACAATTTAGTCGAAAAATGGCAGAGAAAGACGCAAATACAAATTTAGATGAAGGTGCAGAGGTAGAATCATTGTTGAATATTACTCAAGATCATATGGTAACAACTAATTAAATTGTTAGTGAAAATGTTGTCAAAATAGATGTAAATGAAACTGTAGTAGCTGGGGGTAGTAGAGATAACGAGGTAAATATATTCAACCAATTAGCGTTGATGATGAAAATGATGTCAGGAATGAATAGTAAGCTTGACAAACAAGACGAGAAAATGAAGTCAGAAAATAATAATCTAAACATGAATTTAAATGAGTTAAAGTCAGAGATGACAGATAAGTTTGATAAGAATAATGATAATTTAAAAACGAGTTTAAATGCATTTAAAACTGAAATGAAGTCGGGATATAATAACTGGAACACAAGCTTAAATGAAATCAAATCCGAAATCAAGTCAGCGATGAGAGAAATGAATAATAGACTTGACAAACGAGACGAAAGGTTAGTAGAAATGAATAACGAAGTTGTAAACCTAAAAAACAAGATAAAAATGCGTAATCTAAGAATGAACAACCAATTTAAAAGTATAAGTGAGAATGAATTAAACCAAATAAGTGAGTGTAGTGGTGTCAAAACTAATGACACGGGTTAGTGTAACAAAAAAGAAAATGATGAAATAACAGACGACCAGGGTGTCAATAGTAAAATAACGAATAATTAAGAAGGGATCATTAACGAGGTAGGTGTTAATTGTAAAAATGATGATAACATAGGAACAATGAGAGAGAGTGAGAGAGTTGAAATCAGTATTTGTAAATTAGAGAGAGAATATGAAGAGAATTATTTTGTGAGTATAGGGCAGAGGGTAGATTTTCCCCAGTTTTATTGTAAACCAAGATGGTTATACAAATGTTTTTTAAGGGCAAGAGTCCCTTAGATGAAAATGTGTTTTCAAGTAGTCCCTTAATTTTTAGTAGGCTTTTTTATGATTTAATACCCTCTGTACGGAATGATAGAAAAAGTATGAAATGGTGTTGTGATAAAAGGTATTTTGATAGGAAGATAGAAACGTTTAAGGTTAGTAGAGGTTATAACGAATTAGCAGAGAGGTTAGATATTACGAGAGTTAATAATAATGAATACTTACCTTGTGAAATAGGTAGTACAGCAAATGATGATAAGGTTGGGGATATTAAATACTTACCTTATGAGATAACTGATGTAGTAGATGAATATAATGATATAACTTACCTGATGTTAACAGAAAATATTAATGAAGAATTTTACATACCAAACGTCGACAGGGATTTTGAAATAATAGTATGCAATAAGGTTTGTAATTACTATAGTGATACAATGGATAAAATTGATGATGATGATTATCATAATTATGATAGCTATATGTCTTTAATAAAAAATGAATTGTGTAGATGTAAGCCCAGGTTATTATACGATGATGGGGGGTAAACAATTAATGTTTATGAATGTTTAACTATGTAAGTAGTTTGGTTTTGAATTGGACTGTTTTATAAAATGATTTGTGGTAAATGATAACAGATAATAATGTGTATTGTATACTTTTGTGTTGATATTAAATGAAGAATTGTACAAGATGAATGTTAATAACAAACTAAACAAATTGTTTGGAGAATTTAATGGTGTAGTGAATGCTAAATATTTGATAATTGATTATTAAAAAGGTCAAGTGAAATTAAAATGTAATATTTATAATTTTATATGCAAATTTAAAGATGAATTGTTTATTCTGAGGTGATAGTGTTTACAATGTGTGTATGTAGTAGGAACCGATTTTAATAATGATAATAATGATATTTTATTAAACCAAACAAATAATGAGAATAATTATGAAGGTGATAATAAATGAATTATAATTGTTTGACTATTGTAATTAAAGTAACTTGGGTGTTGAAAAAAAAAACTTGTTATTGTGTAAGATTAATGGGTGATTTTGGGGGGTTGTTAGTGTCAATAGAAGAGAGAATAAGTTGTGGTATGTAGTATTCATAATGAAGAACGGCATAAGTTTAGTAATAAGCTAGGCTATTGCAGTGGCGGCATGTATCACTGTAGATAGCAGTAAGTGTTGATGGGTAACATCAAGGCATGTTACCATCATCGGAGGCCTAAATAGGGCGTAAAATACACTGTACAACCTTATATAATAATATATTATATGTGAATTTAATACGTACAGTGTATATAGAAATGATGAAGTAAAACATGCTAATGACAAGATTTCCCCGCCTTTTCGGGCGATTACTGTTTCACCAGCACTAATCGTGGCTTTGGACAACAATCAGCTGTGGGCAGATATTGTAAAACTGACCATGGTTGGTTGCCCTTGAAATTGGTTAGAACTTGAAATTAACAGGGGGGGTGACCTAAGGGGAAATTCCCGGAACTATGGAACAGCGGCTATCACCCGTTCGCTGAGGAACATATAAAAGGGTGATAGACCCGCTTTAAGGTTGTGATTATGTAATAAGTTATTATTATATCTGAACTTTGAAATGTAACACCAAAGCAAGGACAGGAGACGACAAAATTCCTCCCTAACTTCATTCCTTGTGGAGGCAACTGGGCGCTACAGTCCAGGGGGGGGGTAACAGTGTGTGTGGAAGGAGGAGCTTAAAGTAAATTCATAATTTAATAAATTAATAAAATATGTGATGATGGAGAAGGTGGTTACTAGGCTGTTAGTAACGAAATATTAAAATGAGTTACATCAATAATGTAGAGTATGTAATTAATTTTCTGATGTAAACAAATGAAGGATGTTGTGTTGACGAGGAGTATTTTACTTTAATATAATAAAGAGTAATATGAAGATACTTACGGATTGTTAAGTAAGTAATTTGTTCTCATGTAGTTGATTTAATGTGTTTTACTCTATAAAAGGTGTTGTGCACTGGAAGCTCTTGAAGTTTCTAGAGTTGTTCCAAAGACGCTAAATGGAAAGGGCTGGTTTTGAAATATAATGAAGTGGACTGTATTGAAGTTGTATAATGTTCATTTATTGAAAATCTTAAGTTTTCGATGCTATTGCCGACACGTGCGGATTTTCTGGCCATAACGCCCGTTAATTTAGTTTTAATAAAAGTCAAAATCCATGATAGATAGACGAAGGTCGTCTGATTAAATTAGTGCAAGTTGCACATGAAAAATGATTGAATAATGATCCAGAAGCCGTGGCTGGAATAGTAATTTTAACGAGAGTACAGCTCGGAGTTTCTGAAGTAACTGAACTAAACTCGACCACCGTGAGCCCAGCTGACTGCCGGTGGCGCTTGATAAGCAAAGTGATGTCATCCGCGCGTGCCGCAATGCGGTGGTTACAACACACAGATAAGAAATACAGTAATTAATTTTATATGGCAAAAATAATATAACAATTGGCGTATTGGCTACAGCGCAATGACAGTTAGATAATTAATAACAATAATATGACTAACATGATAAATTCAAGTGACAATTATAAGGTACACAAGAAATCGATCCTTATGATCATAGCAAAGAAAAACTGACAATAAAATTACCCAAAACATAATAGCACCACAGTGCACACAATAATACAATGATTAAGTGGTCACATTAATCTATTCCACATAATACCCAATAACGCTTACACAGCATTACATAATATGTAATAATACAATAAAAGATATAACAATTGCAATCATAATATTGACACAACAAACCCCCGATAAATTTCATAATACATGACCATTAGAAAATACAATACATATATACATACAATAATTGGTACAATAAAGTAACAATAATAATTCTCAAAAGTTTGAATATATAATCATATAACAATCCAATAACAAATATAAATAATTGATAATACAATGACAACGCAGTAACTATTGCAATAATAACTATCCGAACGTAGTAATAACAATTACAATGATAATGATACAATTGACTTGTGTGATTGCCCCGGGAATGTCCCGGGCGTGTTCAAGGCAATGTGACAAGTTCACAATCCTAGTACGTCTCGTATGACACACATACGACTAGTCTGTTGCCGCCAGAAGGGGGCATAATTTGTGGATGGGCCGGCGTAAGATACCCTGCGCGGTGCGAACTTCAGCAACGCGCACTATGGAGTCCTGACCCGCAAAAACATTAGTAATTACCCCTCGCTTCCGCTAAAGTGGGGGGGAATTATCGGATAGAATGAGGACAAGCTGTCCGACATTTAAATTCCTTAACGTCGTGCGCCATTTGTTGCGTTGCTGCAACTGGTGCAGATAATCCTTGGACCATCGTTTCCAGATTGATTGCGTAAATTTTTGGAGCAGCTGCCATCTACTCAAACGACTAGTATTGCTTTGGGTATAGTCGGGCTCTGGAAGTGCCGTCAGTGGAGCACCGACCAAGAAATGAGCGGGAGTTAAGGGTTCAGGGTCCCTAGCATCGTCGGACACAGCAAATAAAGGGTGTGAATTAAGGCAAGCCTCTATTTGAGAGAGAATAGTGGAATACTCCTCAAAATTCAAGATAGTACCGCCAATCACGCGATGTAAATGATATTTAACACTTTTCACACCGCTTTCCCACAAACCACCGAAATGAGGGGCTGAGGGAGGAATAAAGGACCACTTGATACCCCGGAGACCGCAAAACTCCTGAGTAGATTGCTCAACTCCCTTTGAATTTAAAAATTTGTACAATTCGTGTAAGGTGCGGTTGGCACGACGAAAATTTGTACCATTATCCGAAAATATCTGCGCGGGAATACCTCTGTGCGCGATGAACCTTTTTAAGGCCGCTATAAAGGCGTTGGAGGTGAGATCTGACACAAGTTCTAAATGGATGGCCTTTGTGCACATGCATATAAATAACGCGATATATGCCTTTGACGTGGACTTTGAGCGCTGCCCGCCATGGCGTAAAAGTATGGGACCGGCGTAGTCCACGGCCGATTGGGAAAATGGCCTAGCAGGCGTGACCCTGGAAGGGGGTAACTGACCTAATAGTTGATTCGCGCCTCTAGCACGGTAACTGAAGCAAATGATACTTATGTATTACTGAGCGGATATAAGATTTGTCGTTAATAATCCAATATTTCTGTCTGAGAGACGATTGGGTTGACTGCACCCCAGAGTGCAACAGACGGATATGTTCATACTCTATGATTAATTTAGTGAGATGGGAGTGCGGTATAAAATTATTTGATGTTTACTCGCGTAGTTAAGTTGGGAGAGCTGTAGGCGTCCACCCACTCTTAAAATACCTGTGTCATCCAGGAAGGGGTTGAGTGAAAGAATTTTACTGCTGCGGGGAATGCAGTGATGTGCCTCGAGCTCCTTAACTTCTATGCCGAAGTGCAAATGCTGAGATTGGCGAACAAAGAACAAAAGTGTATTATGCAACTCTTGAGCAGACAAAAAGGACGTGCCCCTGTCAACAACCGGGAGCCTAGAGTTTCGAATAAATCTGCGGCAATATGCGAAGACGCGAATGAGCCTTGTAAGGGATGAGTAATTTTCAACATAGCTAGGGGTGGAAGAGGCGACAATTAGTGAGGTTTGGACCTGCTTACGATGTTCTTGCTCAAGGTCGAGGTAAGAACAGGGCGCATGAATGTCGAAGGCGCTAATGGGCCATGATGATGACTCATGGGCTAACCAGGACGGACCATGCCACCATTAAGGATGGCTGTGCAAACTACGAGGGAGGCAACCGCATGATAAAATGTCGGCAGGGTTGTCAGATGATAATACATGATGCCAAGTTCCCCGGATAATAAGACGCTGTATTTCCGCGACACGGTTGGCCACAAATACCTTCCAGCGGGAAGATTGTTGATGTATCCAATGCAACGCTATCATCGAGTCCGAATAGAGATATAGTTCGTCAAATTTGTAGTTGACGGCGTCTAAAACCTTAGAAGTTAACTGCGCTAGCAATAAACAAGCACAAAGTTCAAGCCGGGGTAGCGTTATCTGTTTCAGCGGAGCGACCCTAGATTTTGCGCACAACAGGTTTGACGATATAGCGCCATTCGAATAGACCGCCCCCACATAAATACAGCACGCGTAACCTTTAGCCAACGCATCGGCGAATCCGTGAAGCTGTAATGAACTGATTTGATGATTGTTTAGACTCTTAACCAATCTCGTAATTTTAAAATGAGTGTCGGAAACTAATTGAGAGTAGAGTTCCAACCATTGATTGGATAATGAGCCAGATAAGGGTTCGCCCAACTTGTGCCCGCCAACCACAACTGTTGAACAAAATGCTTGCACCAAAACGTAATGGTGCCAATAAGACCCAACGGGTCGTAAATCCCTGCAATGACCGACAACACGCTTCTTTTGTTGAACACGGCCGAATTGTCATCACCCCAAATGGTATATAAAAAACTGTCTTTGTTAACGTTCCACTGGATTCCCAATGTACGCGCGTTTTGACCTTTGCTAAAGTCATGGGAGACGTGGGCGCGAGAGGCCATAATATTCTGGTCGTTAGAAAACCACTTATGTAAAGTAAAACCATATCTGTTTAGCAAATCCACGATGTCGAACCTCATTTTAGCTAACACGTTCGGATCGTCCGATCCCGTTATAAGATCGTCTACAGAAAAATCATTGGCTATGGCTAAGCAAGCCATAAGGTGGTCGGATTTATTTTCGTAGGCTATCTGCGCCAGACATCTAGTTGCAAGAAAAGAGGCACTAGCGGTCCCATACGTAACCGTTCTTAAAGCGTATTGTTGTAGTTCCTTATGTGGTGCGTCACGGCAAACAATACGCTGCAAATTTGAATCCTTCGGGTTAACCATAATTTGTCGATACATCTTTTCTATGTCTGCAATAAGTACGTATCGGTGGGTACGGAAACGAACCATGATCGAGAACAGATCCTGCTGGATCGTGGGACCGACCATCAGAGTATCGTTGAGGGACAGATTATTTGTCGTTTTAGCGGAGCCGTCAAAGACAACACGTAACTTAGTGGTTAGGCTGGAGCCCTTAAAGACCGAGTGATGAGGCAAATAAAAAATGTCTGATTTGTCAAGCGACAAATCGTAATCATTGAGTGGAGACATATGACCAAGCTTCAAGTATTCACGCATGAACTCGCTATAGCCCTTGTAAAGGGCAGGGTTCTGCTTGAACTTAAACTCTAGCGACTGGAACCTGCGGATTGCTCCACGAAGAGAATCTCCCAAATGAGATTTGTCTGACCTGTGAGGCAGGGATACCACGAATCTCCCTTCGTGGTTGCGGACAGTATTTGTCACAAAATGCTTTTCACACGCCGAGTCCTCAGAGTAGGGATCACGACTAGAGATCTCCTCCATCTTCCAGAATTCCTTTAGTTGCGAGGAAATCTGACTATCATCCTTACAGACCATAAAGGATGAAACCGTTTTAGTTATGTCGACATTGAAAGGTAAGTTACCGGCTAGAATAAATCCTAGCTTATTCTCCTGAATTATAGGAAAGTGCGGGCCGCGCATAAATTTAATAGGTTCGATTAATTGCAGATAATATTGAGCGCCGAGTAATACATCGACTTGCGCCAAGCAGTGGAGGTGTGGATCAGCTAAGAATACGTCCTTCGGTAAATTTAAAGAGGCGAGATCGAACGATTCCGCCAGTAAATTATTAGTTATACTGGGAAGTACGGCGCAATGCACGTTTAATGTAAAAGGTTTATAGCGAGAATGTAGCCTTACTCTTGTACTGAAGTCAGCCTGGGACAGTGAGTTGTTTATACCCGTTATGGGCAATTGTGATTTAACCAATTGAAGGCCCATTCGACGAGCGAAATCCATTGTGCAGAAGTTCGCTTGCGAGCCGGAATCTAATACAATTCTAACTGGGAACTTTCTACTGGCCTGATTAGTTGTCATACAGACAGCGGTAGATAACAATATTGACTTATTCGTTTGCAATTTTAGTGAACATTGGTTATTGATGGAAGATCCGTCTTTGTTAGAAAAGTGAATCATGGTGTAGTGTCGCTTTGCACTTTTTACAAGAAAATTTTGATGGACATTGAGAACTTTTGTGACCCGGACGAAGACAATTTAAACAAAGTTTGTTTTTTATTATGATGTTTTTTCTTTCAGGGATAGTAAGCGACGTAAACTGTAAGCAATCAATAATTCTATGTTTCCCGTTACATAGTTTACATAAATTATTTCCGACATGAGAAAGGAATGCCCCCTAGGAGTGCTTATCGGTTTAACTGCCTTGCAATAAGGAGTCTTATCACTGCCATTTAACTTGCTCGTTGAAGTAGTTGCACTATCAAGATTTTGTAGTAATTGTCTGCGTGTGTTTAGGAATTTTATAAAATTATTGAAATCAGGGAATTTATGTTCTGACAAGCTCTCTTTCCACAACCGGAAAGTGTAACTATCAAGTTTTTTAGCTAAATAATGAATAACAATGATTTCGAACGTGTTTACTGGCAAGTTGAGGTTATTTAATGCATTGATATTGGCTGTTATTTCATCAATGAATCTGGATACGCTAACTTGGGATTCTTGTTGAACCCATTGTACGGCCAGGACATTCCCGACATGATGGGCGGAGACAATCAGCTTACTGTCATATCTATTTTTCAACAGATCGATAGCCACCGCGTAATTCTCATGAGTGATTGGCAGTGACTTTATTACGTTAAGCGCCTCACCAGATAATGACGAGTGCAAATAGTGTAGTTTTTGTATGTCCGTCAGGTCGTTTCTGACGTGTATTAGTTCAAGAAAGATATGATAATAATGCTGCCACTCAATAATGCTTCCCACAAACCGAGGTAATTTGATCGGTTCCAACTGAATGGGGGGGGGGTTTAAGATGCTTACTTTCAGCATTAATTAAAGGTTTTTGGTTCATATGCTCTGCTTGCTCCAACAAGTGTTGCAACTTACATTCTATGTTACAAAGATCGTCTTCAGTTTGAACCCTATCACTCGCTAATGCAAAATCCGCTTCCTCGGATTCGATTTGAGATTGTATTTCATCGTATTTGGTGGATAATTCCATCAAATGCCAAAGTTTTATTTTCAGCGCATGATGATCGCTGGTTTCCAAATCGAAATTGTCCGCGAAGGTGTTTATCGGGATATCGAAGCTTTAATGGTGCCTCGTTTTTTTATTAAAGCTTTTACATCCGCCATGATTACAATTTAAAATATAATTTAGAATAATTTGAGCACAGAGCAGGTGAACCACAGACTTAAATTTTGATAAATCTGAATACGTTGCGGTAGCTAGCGATCATTATGTAGATGACAAAATACTTACTACAACATATGCTTACTATATCTATTAAAACAACCTCTGTTAGAATTTAAGAATTATTAAAAATTATGAATTTAAATGATAATAATACATATAGTCTTGTCTTGATGTTTGAACTCACAATGAGCTGCTAACTAGTTACTAACGTATGTTCAATAATGATGGTGTGTGTTTACACAAAGGTGTCAAAAAATAACTGTTAAATATAAAATATTGCTTAGAGCGTTATGTCCATACATTATTTAAATATAAGTAAAAGGTTCATAGTCACGTGAAATTCTATCGTGTTACAAACTGCTGTGGTCCTGTTGGTTCCGATCGGAATCCGTCCGTCATCCTGTGCCATTGGTGACCCACCTGTTCATGCTGGTTTGATGAAGTCCGTCATTGTATATCAGCGTACATTACAGTTGTGGAATTGCTGCTACTGTCTAACTGCCTTGACGATTCCTGTCGTGTTGACTCGGCCGTTCTGTTGTATCTTGGTAGTCACTTGTTTGAAGTCATTTTTTCGGTGATAAATGGTATGCCACGGTCAGCAATTTAAATTTGAGAGCTTTGGAATTTTGAAGCTGTTTCGGGGACTAGGACCTTTTCCTAATGAAATAAATGTTTTGAAGTAGTAACCCACAGTGTTGCCCATAAGGTGGAAATAAAATCCAATCTAATCTAACCAGAAATGTTAGTGTCTGGGCACCAATTTGGACCAGAAAATATTGTCGCTAGTGGACGAAAAATAAGAAATCCGGTTCGGTTGGACCAAAAATGTTGCGCACTGGAAGCTCTTGAAGTTTCTAGAGTTGTTCCAAAGACGCTAAATGGAAAGGGCTGGTTTTGAAATATAATGAAGTGAGGTCATTCAGGTACGGTCACAGTCACTGGACCAGGGGTAAGTTAACTACCATTTTGAATAAAACGTAAGGGAGTTGTGGCGACATATCTTGGCTGATCCCTTTAGAAAGTATGAGTGTCAATGAGAGCTTTTATGCTTCGGCATAAATCCTCTCATTGGGGGGGGGGGTTATTGTAATGGGTCTAAATTTATTTAATTATTATTGTGTAATTTTGTAAATTCTATAACATGTAAAGATGAGGCCCCTTTGAGGCGACACAAAGTCTGCAGTAAATGAGTCAGTAAATTTCATGGCCTTATATGGTCATAGTTAAAATTTTAATTTACTAGAAAATCTATTTATAGCCAGTGATTAATTCCACCAGTAAGCTGTTGACGAGTAACAGGAAATTACAAATTGAAGAGGTGAAACGCAACCCAGCGGAACATTATAATATATAGGCGAGATGTGCGGCGGGGAACAGGGTGAAGCAGTGTGCAACGCACCAAACGGAAAGTTTTTAATACAAAAAAGTCAGTCGACATCCATCTTTTGCACTGTGCAGCAGCAGTCAGCTCGCCTGCATATAGCAGAAAATGTAAAATTTTATATATTTCAAAATACAACAGTTGTTTGACTAAATATTCATCCATAGTTGCCGTAAATTAACAGTTCGACCATAAAATGGGAAAGTGCAACAGTGCAACAGTGAAATAGAACAGCTACGGTGTAAACCACGAGTTGACGCCCAGGTGTTGAATTTCCACACATTTAACAGGGAAGTAGACATTTCAAAATATAATTAAATACTTGCATTTTCAAATTGAGCTCAAATAAAAAACCAAAAAATAAATAAATGTAGAAGTGTGAAAGTGTGCGTAATTGAGCGAATGTAAAAATATAGGCCTAAAAAGAAGTGTCGAGTTTGCGCAATTTGATATACGTAGTTTACTAATAACCAGTTTTATGCTTTAAGGTGAAATAAGTGTGTTCGTAATCTTTTCTATGTTTTCAAGAGAACATAACCAATGTTCTATTTCACTATAAACACCCATTGTGTTAATCGTATTTGCATATTGTTCTTTGCAAATTTGACCCCATTACAGGGACAAATTTAATTACCCAACTACTGAGTAACATTGCATATGGCGCATTGTTATTTGTATTGGCTATAAAAAAATAAATAATGTTATATTTACTTGATTTGTGTATCGTTATTTGTATTTGCACACCGTTCTCTGCCTGAGTACACTAAACGAATTCCTGGATTATACCTTATATTTAAATAATATTAATTTTAACAACTAATTCTCGTGAAACATCGCAAACGACGCCTGAAACAGGGACGAATTTAAATATTTTAATCACCAATAAACGTGTAATTCTTCAAGGGGCAGCTTAAGGGTTTGGATTTTTGTTTTTTTGATCTTTTACAATTTTTGTGACTATACATTTTTTATTAATTATGCTGTATTACTTCAAATAAGCCTTTCATTAGCCTACAGTTTAGACCTATTCATTAATTTCAATTGTTAGGAAAAAAAATGTATACTTAAAGACTTTGTAAAAATTATGAGGGATGTCTAGAAACTCAGAGCTGATTCTCTACTGTATCTGTGTACTGATACATATGACCATGGCTCAAAACCAGTCAACCTCAAGCAGTGTTGTAGCAGCTTTGTGGCACATTTATTTTTATTTTGTTTCTGAACACTGATACACCAATTTAAAGTGAACAAGACAGCAGAAAATCTCACCAATTGTAGCAGGTACGGTAATGCATTTTTAAATAAAAAATTTACCCTGTTGATATTCATAAAGATTTTGTTTAAGGGTTTCTGTTTAAGGAAAAGAAACAATGAATGCTACATGAGGAACTATTTACTGTTTAATTAAGGCAGAACAATCAACGTTCATGATGAGCAGTGCTCAGGCCGACCTTCCATAGTATCTATAAACTCAAAGGGCAAATTGACGAACACATCAAGCAGAACCAATGCTTCACCTTACACGAACTTAGTGAGAATTTTCCAATGCTGTCGCAGCCATTGTTGCATTATGTGACTATCCACATGAATTACCAGGAAATTGTGCTCAATCGGTACTATATCGTGACTGGAGATGAAACGTGGGTTTTGTATGTTACACCCAAAACAAAAACATCAGTCTCTTGAGTGGTACCATTCTCAGTCACCTTCTACGCCAAAAAAGTTTTAGCAGATGGCTACTGCACACAAGATAACGGGCACAGTGTTTTGGGCCCCCATAGAGTCACATCCTGTGTGACTTCTTGCCTTGAGGGGAACAATATATACTGAAACTCTCAGGAATATACAGTGTGCAATTTATAACTAGACGAGTTAGATGGGTATAGATGTCCTTGACGAATAGATGAGATGTTTTCGTTGTTCAAGCCCCGCGATGGAGCGCCACTCTATGACTAGACGATTTAGAGGTGTATAGATGTTTATATAGTCCTCTATGTATATTGTGTAATAAGTCACACGTTTTAATTAGATGAATACATACGTTTTTTAATTATTATTATCGATAGCTCAAAAGGGTTTAAAAACCTGAAAACAATGTTTAAATTCTCCTCTCGAACACTGGTGCATTTACCTGTCACTTACCACTGTTTTATTGGTGTCAACCTTCCAAAGTAGATCCTGTAATGCACTAAAATAACATAACACAGTTCATACAACATTTATCACTAGTGTATATGTGGATATAAAGTAAAGAAAGTTGTTTTGTATTTGTGATACTGTTTTGAAACTATTCAAATCTTGGCCGCTTGTTCGCCGTACTGCCACTTTGTAAAATAAATGCTCTGTTATTATTATTATTATAATCTACCTTGAAATGACAGACTGACACGATTATAATTAAAATGGTAGTTTATTAACAATAATGAAATTTCATTCAAAACCCTTAAAACATTTTATAAAACATCAAAAAACACTTTAACTCGTTACAGAGATTCTTAAAGCTCAGGGCTGGTAACACTGTTTCTTTATGTTGTATTATGCTAACCTGGTTTGGTTAAATTTTTATTTATAATTACCAAAAATCGTGAATTCTTTTAGTATACAAGATACTGGCTACAAAAATGCTTAAATACGACAATAACGTATTATGGAGAGTGATTACAAAATAGAAAAAAGTTTTTAATTATAATATTGAAAACTATCGTATCAGGCATGCCTGCTATGAACTTCGCAGGTTATGATATAGTGTGTGCGATACGATTAAAATTGTTGAGTATCGGAATAATCTCCCTTTAATGGTTATAAAAAACAAAATATAAAGATTAATTTATAATCTCAGTGCAATTAAGTATATTTATACTTTCTTAATGTGAAAGCACAGCACTGCATTATCTGTGTACCTTTCGTTAACAGGTAGATTAGAGTGTCAATTCCTCCAAGTTAATTATTAAAAATATTTAAATTCATTTCATTAAAATCTTATAATTATACATAATATTTGTTAATGATACTGTTATTATTCATTAACCTTATTGACGGTTCTCAATTATTGTTTATAAATGAATTGTCTTTTGTTATGGTTATGGTCAAATCAGCATCTATTTATGCTCACACCAGTATTGGTTAAGTAGTAAATTCAATTCGCAACTCCTTTTAAAAATTAATAATATTTCATATATAATGAATAAATAAAATTGAGACCTTTTATTCAATAACTTGTTAATTAATAATCATTATTTAGGTTAGTCATGCATAAGTGTACTTGACTAACGTGGTATCAACACAAAAATTTCTTATTTGATAAACATTTAAAATTCAATAAAATATCGCTAAATCTAAATACTCCCTTATTATTTCACTCATCATTGCCGATATTATACACTGGCAATGGCTTGTTCACTTTTCACATCACTGATAGCACTTCACTCGATTGGAGTTATTTATACAAAAGTTAGGTTAGAGGTAATTGTTTACCAACTAGGGAACGCGCACATTTAAAAAAAATTTACTCTCGTCAGAGACTCGTTCTGTCTGCGTTGATGATCAGTTACTTAATGATGCTCTCCTTCGCTGCCTCGCTCGGCTTCTGCTGAAATCAGCGCTTCTTGTTGGCTGGAAATCGATTAATCTCGTACCCATATGCCTTAATAATTTAAGAAATTTTATTTCTAAGCATCGGACTTCGGGTTTGAGATTACAGAAATGATGCTATCAATTCTTTTGGAATTGATGGAAAAATTATGATCGTTTATAACTTTTTTAATACAACTCGGATTTGGAAACTAAGGGTATCACTTTATTGTGGATGCTCTGCTCTTTATTTTGAGTCCACTCAAGCACTAATTCCGTCCATGATTAACTTATTTACCCTTCCGCCGATGCACTTTTTGTGGTTCTTATTTAAATATAAGTTTTTTCCACTTTATCGTATCACATGATACTTATATCACTCACTGTTGATAGTTAAAGTCATTATCTTTTATCAATTATTCCTTAAATACTAAATATTTGCAATATTTCATCACGCATTTTCAGGCGAGTAGGCCCTAAATGTCCATGCATTAAATCCTATCAGTTCTAACATATATATTATACTAACACAATACTTTTGTCCTTGGTTTGTACATTAAATGATATTACAACTTTTGTGAAGCTTTGTATTTATTAATACAGCTTCGATTATTTACACTGAATGTCTTTATTATACCATGTAATGGGTCCTGTCATATTGATACTCTTGTTTTATATTATTTTTGTATTAGGGATGTATTTTCATCCATTAATGGGTCTTTAGTCTTTGTCTACAGCTTATCTTGGGTATATATTGTTCCCTGCTGTGTTAATTATTTACAATTTTCTGTTGGACTGCTACTTACATCTAGTTCCATCTGACATGTATTATTGTTTACTATTATTATTACCTAAATTCATGTAATTAATGTTTGTTAATGGTTCTCAAAGAGGTATTGAGTATTCTTGTAACTACTGTTATGCTATTTTCCTCTTCTTGATTAGTTTTAACTGAGTTTTTATGTAATTCTGCAAGTCACTTTGTGGTTTGGTAATTTGGCTATGATTTGTTTAAACAATATAAGGTATATATTTGTGTTCCTCAGTTCATACTGGGTTTATTCTGTTTATTATGTATTCTAGTTTGGTTGTTGCATCATGTAAATCCTTTTATCAGTGTTTTTCTAATTGTTATTTGTGATTCTGTGTTGCAGATTCTGTTCAGTTGAGGTTATGTGTATCCTACTGAATGACAACAATGCTTATATGTATTAGTTTAGTTTCTTGCTTCTTTCCATATATATTTATTATGATTATTTTTACTATTATCTAGTACAATAGTTTTCTTTATGTTACTTCTATTATATACTATTTGTTCACATATTGTTATCTAATTCTAACTAGTTATTGACATACATATTGTAACTATTGTAACAATTTTGAAGGGTCTATATTTTTTTATTTCATTTAATAATTATTTGAGGCCAGTCTATTTGGGCACCCTTTATGGTCATCAAAACCTGAGTGGTGTAACACCCTATATTCACTTCGTACAAGGCAGAGGCTGGTACGCAAAACGATAACATTGGAATGTGGCTGTGAGAGTGCGCTCGTGTGCCATTGGCAATAATCTTGAGCCCAAAGTTGTTGGCGGAAGTTACCACCACGTGGCTCATTAAACCGGCCACGTGAGTGCATCAACCAATCAGGGCGCAGGCGGACGGAAGTGAACTGTACCAACGCTCAGCGTGGCGTCAGCCAGTTGACATACAGCCGCGGCGGCGGCCGGACTCACGCTAGGACTCGTGGGTTCCAAGTAAATTATTTTAAATGTAGAAAGTAATAAACCTTTACCCACAAGTGAACGGTATATCAGAATGGAATTAGTGCAGTGAAGTGAAGAAAATTAAAATGTGGTGAATTAAAGCTTTTGGACATACATTCAGTATTGCATGACGAAGGATAAGTAACAAACAACAATTTTAATATTTTAACAATTTCATTAACATTTTAATAACAGAGAGCTCGAAATAAATGGGGTTTAAAAGAATGAATGCGAGAGTATAGCAAGCTGGGTTAGCCTTAATATTATTAAAATTAAATATTGAAATAAATATAAGATATGAATTAAATGGTTTGTGTTATTCCTATTTATAAAACAGTAATATTTGAGGTAAAGATGAATAATCCATAAATGAGTAATAATTTTATTCAGAAGAATAATTAATAATAGAAGAAATTAAAGGCTTTGTTTTATATAACCATGAGTTAGTGTAGTTATTTCGTCGTTACCACTTCCTAGTGTTCTGTGCTGAAAAATTCGTCTAACGTTCCCGGGTATCTTCTGAATTATTGGGAGGTAGTCAGATTGCAAAATTATCCCTTTTGTTTTATTAAGGAAGAGTGTAAAGGTTTCGATGTATAGCCTAAAACATCGTGGCGACCCTGGACTTCTGATTGGTGTAATATAAAAGGTAAGGTTCTGGCAGTTTTTATTTAATTTATTTATTTCGATTAAGTTTGTTTAACAACAATTGGCGACTCGCTGCCAGGATGTTTGTATAAATATTATATGAATTAGACCTATTTTAAAGCACAGAAAATAGGATTTGGGTAACGGCGTATTTGTAGAAATAATCGTATATATTTACGTTAAAGAAGGTTATGTTTTGATAGGGTTATTGCGTTTACTTGTACTGTTGACAATGATTGTGTTAGGTGTTTTGATTTTATGTGTGTAATTATAGGATAATAGTGGTTTTTGATATATAAAGGGTATTATATAAATAATTTTTTGAACATGACCGAGGTACAAGATAACGATATTGGTTTCGCGTGGGATGAATGGGAAGGCGAATTCAGTGGGATTGTGGCTAAAATGACGGACAATGAGTGGGGTAATTTGGACGATGATTTTAGACAAATGGAAGAACAAGAAGAGGGAATATTTGCGGAAATTAAAAAACATAGTGAGGATAAAGGTAAGATAGTTGAAGTGATAGGAGTAGAGAATAAGACAGTGAATAGGACTAACGATAGTGTAGGGGTGGAAGAAAAAGAGTATACATTAAATGACATATTTAACCTTATGATGAAACAGTTTGATGAGTTAAACGCAAAGTGGGATAAACGAGACGAGAAGTGGAAACGAGAGGCAGATAAATTAAAGGAGAATACAGGTGAATCAAAACAGGTAAGTGATAGTGGAGGTAGTAATGATGATATGTTTACAGAAAATAGTGCTAGTTTAAGTGCTGTGAAGATAAAAAATGAGGTAGGTGAGGTGAATACAAGTGAAAATCAGAAAGAGGTTAGTTTAAGTGCAAACAAGGTGCTGATTAACAAGGTAAGTAATAACGATAATTATGAAAATGAATTAATAAGTAGTAGTGATAAGAGGGTTGAAAACGAGATACTTAAAGGTGATATAATGAAAATAGACAGTGATGATATAGAGATAGTTAGTGAGAGTGAGAGAGTAATGGGTTGTAAAGGGGTAGAAACAAATGTTTATCAGTTAGAGAGAGAGTATGAAGCGAGGTTAGGTGAGTATGGAGGGCAGAGGGCAAATTTTCCCTGTAGTATAAGTGGAGTAAAGACTCCACATGTGTTTAATGAGGACAGAGTTTCCTCTGGTGGTGGTGTGGAAGACGAGGTGTCTTCGTATGGTCCCTTAGTTTTTTGTGATTTATCTGGTAAAGCCAGAAAGTATTTTAATGATTTTATGTTGCCCTTTGCATGGAATGAGTTGGTTCAGGGGGGTAGTGACAGGTGTTATGATGATGAGAGAGGTTTTGAGAGAGAGTTGTGTGCAGATAGGGAGATAGAATTATTTCAGTTAAAGAGAAATTATGAAGAGTTGATAGAGAGGTTAGAAGTGGAGAAGATAAACAATATGAAATGCTTACCTTATGAAATGAAGATTGATGATTATTTTGATAATACTGTTGTAAATGATAATAACTTACCTGATGTTGTGATTGATATAGTAAATGAATATGATGATACAAATGACATGGGAATAACAAAAAATATTAACGGAGACTGTGTGAAGGTACTGACTTTTTACCTTTTTATTTAATCTTATTACCATCAGAAGATTTCAGAATAATACTGCTCAATTGTACTTACCGTCATATTCCCCTGTAAAACTTACCTTATTAAATTACTCGGGTCGCCACGATATTTTTTATGGTTATATATCGAAACCCTTACACTCTTGCGCTTATAAAAAATCCCGCGATCTAACCACCCTTATATATCAGAAAATCCCAAAGAACGTTAGGCGAGGTTTTCAACACAGAATAGGAAATGGTTCACGGCGAAATAACTACACTAACACATGTTTATAGAAGAATGAACCTTTTAATTTATTGGATTTCGTTGTCCATGACGTGTCCGTTACTTAACTAAATATCACTATAGTATTGACGACTCGGAACACTAGGTTTTTTATAAGTAAAAACGTAAAGTTTTACCTTACAGCCTAAACCGGCTTTCGCCTATAGAAGGCTTCATCAGAGGCTGTTGTAGGTAGCGCTGTTCGTCTTGTTGTTGGCGACGAGATAGTTTTTTGAAAGATCGAAGCTGTGTGTGTGTGGTGAGATGTGTTCGAATAATGCGTGCGATTTGAATTGTGTCTGTTCATTTAGGATGTCGTTTTTATTTGTTTTTGTGTGTTTGTATATTTCTAATTGTTCTAGAGTGTCTAGTTTTCAGCCTTTTGTGTGTACGTGTAGTATGTTCATGTTCTTGTTGATGTTTTTATATGTGTGGTTTGCTTCAATGAGGTGGTTTGCAAAGGTAGATTCTGTAGTGGTGTGGAGTGCTTTTGTGTGTTCAATGTATCTCTGTTTGAAGCTACGTCCTGTTTGGCCTATGTAGAATTTATTGCAATTTGAACAATTTAGCTTATATACACCGGGTAGATCGAATTTGTTTTGTGTTTTGGGCATGCGTTTTGATAGTGTGTGTTCTGTTTTGTTAGTAGTTTTGTAAGCGATTCTGTATCCTGCTTTTTTGAATTTGTGGGCAATTTTTTCTGTTTGTTTGTTGATGTATGTTAGCCGGTTTAGGCTGTAAGGTAAAACTTTACGTTTTTACTTATAAAAAACCTAGTGTCCCGAGTCGTCAATACTATAGTGATATTTAGCTTTTAATTTATTCTATCATTGATTATTATTGTTCTTTATATTTATAACTTTTTACTAATTCTATTCCAATAATTTTGTTTAGACTACTACTAAATCTTTCTAAGTGAGCCAGTACTTTTTATAACCCCCACACACACTCACTCAATTTACATTTATTTTTGAGAACTTCCTATTTGCTTAATGAACTCATTATGAATTAAAATGTTTTGGCCAAATGAAACTGTCTTTACACTTGTTACCTATTTACGTAATATCCAAATGTAGTACACGATATTGTCCGGAACTGTTTCCACTAATCACTCTCCACTCCGAACACAGTTTATCGTTACCTTACGTCATTTACTCGTCACTTTATTATTTAATACTGTTTATACATTTTATAATACTTGGTAGGCCTACTTTTGTATTTTTCGGACTACCAAGAACTCGTCCGAGGCTACCGTTTTTTGTTAACTTGTAACTGTCTGCTGATTGTCTGGCCGCTTGGCCGTGAGTTGCAATGGAACTGTTTTTATGTTTTTATTAGATAGGCCCTTTTGCTTTAGGCCTATCTTGCATGCCCGAGGCCACTGTTTTCTTTTAATGAACTGTATTAATACACTTTACTGTCTGTTGTTGCTTCTGTGGTGACAAACTGCTTACTGTGATTCACAAGGACTGCTGCTGGGGCGGTTACGTAATACGTCTAGACAGTTGTTTAGGCTAACAGTGTGTTGCTGGTTAAACTGGGGCACCTCACAGGTGGAGGTTGACAATTTGAAAATTAAAACTGATTTGAATTAAAACTATGGGATCACACAATTCTGTACCGTTACAACTGGACAAAAGTAACTAATGCAGACAAGGTTTATGAAATAATAAAAAGGTACAATCCTATAAATTATAATGGTATAATGAATGACATAGAGTTAATGGGTTATTATATTAATAATAATGAAGTGAATGTGAGTAAGAATGATAATTATTATATAAAAATAAGACTATTACATGATGATGGTGGTTAAAATAAAAAATAAGTGAGTGGACATTTTAAATATTTTAGTTTATGGTTATGACCTGGCTAGATTACGAAATGAGGTGTGTTAAACAGAAAAATAATGACGACAAATTGTACATAAATTCATAGTGAAATTAACTGTGTCTATGTTGTAAAATGTATTCAATGTAAACAATGTGTGTATGTAATAGAATTGATGTAATAATAATAATAATAATATTATTTTTGCAGAATAAATAAATAATGAGAATAATTATGAAGGTAATAAATGAATTGTAATTGTTTTGGAGTAAAGTAATTAAAATGTGTTGTGTTTTTAATAATTGATGGAATTAAAATAATTTGAGATGTTTAAATATTTTGACTGATTTAAAATGTTATATAACGAGATTCTGATGATTGTAACGGGACATTTTGGCCTACCCGGGGAATAAAAAATCATTGTATTTTGAATAAAAGCAAATAGCATTTTTTACGATATAATAATAATTTTGGGGAAATGTAAACATAAAGGGACAGAAGGTAAATTTGGTTGGTAGTGAAGTTGGCAGCAGTGATGGTGAATTTATTCATAATATTATAAAGACACAGAAAACAACAAGCTAGAATGAGTCAAGGTCAGCTCCAGTGACATTAAACTGGTAAACAAATGATGTAACAGCATCGCACGATATTACGTCAGCGACGATCCCCAAGCTGGAATGTAGGTGTGTCAGCGCCAGCAGCTTTGTCGCATAGACAAAACAAAGGCAGTCGGCAAACAACAACTACAAGTAACGCACACGATCCGTCTGCGCGTCCGCCGGCTAGGCGAAGTTTTCGTCGCCCGCAAAATAGTAAAAATGTGAATAACATATAAAATGTAAATTAAACACTTAAACGGTCACTACCGTTATTATAGTATATCAAAATGTGAAATAATTAATACAAACTCAATAGAACCAGTAAATTCAGTGAAAACAGCTAGCTATGTTGTGCGGGTAACATCTTCAGGACTCAATGAACAGCTAAGTAACATATCAGGATAAAACACAACTTTCAATGAAAATTTAAATAGTCAATATTTTAATAGACTGGAATAAATTTTTTCAACATAAAATGAGATCTCTAAAGGCTTAAGTAACTGTGTGTGTGTGCGTGTGTGAGAAAGTATTTAGACAAAGAAGGCTGGTTTGTGTTCTATTTTATATGTAGTTTCTTGATATTTTTTTATTAATTATAACATGTTAATTATAACTCGTTAATAAGTTTTGTCACTAAAATGAGGGTCTGTTAACTGGGTTAACCGAGATGAAGGGAAGAAAAGAATAAGATATTGATGATAAAATTGAAATGCTTAATAACCAATAAAATCTAAATCATGAGAACAAATAAGGTTTTCCTTTCCTTTATTTCGACAACCATTTCTGCTTTTGAGTTCGCCGAAAAGAACCCGAATTGGTAAGTACACATATTTCATTTCTTGCAGTTTAGTTAACAAGGCAAGATGGCGCCCAACATAAAAAGTAAATAATGAGCAATTAAGTTTTAATTAAAAGGTGACATAAAAGTTAATATCACATGATGAAGTTAAATGATTTTAGGAGAGTGGTACTTGATAATAAATAATAAATGAATAAATGAATAAATGTAAAATGTGTTTAGTTTGTGGAATAACATGGTTGTTAAAATGTTTCAGAAGATAAATGGAGTTGTGTACATGATTTGGTGGTAACAGTTGTTTATATTTTGTGTATATGACAGTATATGAGTGATGTACTGTAAGTATGAAGTTTATAATACAATTTAAATAAAAGGAAATATTTGATGTGTAAAAGTTAAAAGTATAGATGAATCTAAGAGATGTTAAACATGAGAATTAATTAATAAAATAACCAAACATATAAGAGTTTACCATCTGTGAACTGTAGTAACAGTGTCAGTGTGAGCCTTATATGTCTTTTGGTAGTTTCCCCAATTTTTGGGCGGTCACGGCTTCACCGAACCCTGACCGTGGATTTATGTAAGTATATTCTAAATTGGTGAACATTGAAATTGACTGGGGGATAAGTCAGGGGAACTACATAACTATGGAACAGCGGCTATCATCGAAGGGGGTGATAGTGCCGTTTTAAGGGTGTGTGAATCATTTTAGTAGGATTACTGGTGTCCTCAGACATCAGTAATGCCGAATTTTATATAACACTGAACCAAGAACGGTATAGGCAGCGTCTACACCATATACATGTAAACTTCAGTTCTTGGGGATGCAAATGGGTGCCACAGTCCAACACCAGGAAACAATAGTGTGTGTGGTAAGGGAGCTGGCCGTTACAAGCCAGGGGCACAGATAATGCATCTGTGCATAAGGCAAACGCTCGATCCGGTTTATCTGGCGGGTGGATACCTAATTGTAACTGGGTATAAAGGGGGGACTTTAAGAGAATGATGTAGTAGGAGGGTAACTGAAAATTCAGTGAGAGGGTGACGACCTCTGTAAACAGCGGGCGGTCAATTTAACCGGCTCTATAGAGAGAGTTGGGGGTTGACAACCCAGAGGGCTGTTCAGTAACTGTTGCTATAACTATGACTCAATGATTAGTGATGTATTTCACGCACAAGAGCAAACCATTTTAAGTCTTAGGGTCAATTATGATGATGTTAAATTTAGAGAATATTTATGATTGTAACTATAATTTTGTGTATTTGTGTTAATTGTATGCAGTATGTTAGGGGTAAGGGTTATAAACATTTATACTTTGTATAATTTGTGAAAATGTATTTAGAGTAAGGTCATTCACCTGACCAGGAACATCAGCTGATTACTAGTGTTATATATGTAGGACTTCACTGATTTGCAGATTTTATCAATATAATTAATGTCTGAAGAATAAATTTTCAATGTGGTTAAAAGATTTTAATTTAAATGATGAAAGCAATTTGAGATAGTTATGAATTTTCAATGGGTTGTAAAAGATAGAATTTGGGTGATAGTAATTGTTTAAGTCGGGCATATGAGCCAATCAAAGGTAGTTTCAAATGGGTGTTAGAGAGAATAAGATTCTTGGGAATAAAAGTAAGATAGAAATTGAGTATTAGTAGGGACACAGTAGCAATGGGGAATATATGTAGAGTAATGAGAGTGATATGTAGGTAGTAAAGAGATGGGGATATTTTGTAGATGAAAGTGATGTAAATTCTTGGATTTCGTTGTCCATGACGTGTCCGTTACTTAACTAAATATCACTATTGTAATAACGACTCGGAACACTAAGTTTTTTATAAGTAAAATTGTAAAGATTTACCTTACAGCCTAAACCGGCTTTCACCTTTAAAAGGCTTCTTCAGAGGCTGCCGTAGGTAGCGCTGTCCGTCTTGTTGTTGGCGACAGGATAGATTTTCGAAAGATCGATGCTGTGTGTGTGTGGTGAAATGTGTTCGAATAATGCATGCGATTTGAATTGTGTCTGTTCATTTAGGATGTTGTTTTTATTTGTTTTTGTGTGTTTGTATATTTCTAATTGTTCTAGAGTGTCTAGTTTTCGGCCTTTTGTGTGTACGTGTAGAATGTTCATGTTATTGTCGATGTTTTTATATGTGTGGTTTGCTTCAATGAGGTGGTTTGCAAAGGTGGATTCTGTAGTGGTGTGGAGTGCCTTTGTGTGTTCAATGTATCTCTGTTTGAAGCTACGTCCTGTCTGGCCTATCTGCAGATATATTCTGTATCCTGCTTACAAAACTACTAACAAAACAGAACACACACTATCAAAACGCACGCACAAAGCACAAAACAAATTCGATCTACCCGGTGTATACAAGCTAAATTGCTCAAATTGCAATAAATTCTACATAGGCCAGACAGGACGTAGCTTCAAACAGAGATACATTGAACACACAAAGGCACTCCACACCACTACAGAATCCACCTTTGCAAACCACCTCATTGAAGCAAACCACACATATAAAAACATCGAAAATAACATGAACATTCTACACGTACACACAAAAGGCCGAAAACTAGACACTCTAGAACAATTAGAAATATACAAACACACAAACACAAATAAAAACGACATCCTAAATGAACAGACACAATTCAAATCGCATGCATTATTCGAACACATTTCACCACACACACACAGCATCGATCTTTCGAAAATCTATCCTGTCGCCAACAACAAGACGGACAGCGCTACCTACGGCAGCCTCTGATGAAGCCTTTTAAAGGTGAAAGCCGGTTTAGGCTGTAAGGTAAATCTTTACGATTTTACTTATAAAAAACTTAGTGTTCCGAGTCGTTATTACAATAGTGATATTTAGAAAGTGATGTGATTGAAGAGTAATTAGATGATGGGGGAATTTTGTAAAGGGGGTGGTGTGATAAGGAGTCCTCAACGAAAGCGTTGTGGCGGGAGGTGAACCGTATGTGTGCCGGAGGGGTTACCTGGGGGGGACCAGGAACCCATAAGGGTATGAGCATGGGAAGGGAACACACGTCCTAAGTACAAAAGAGGGTAGAAAGTATTTTGTTATAAGTGTAGAATGATGTGAATGGAGTTAGAGAATTACTGGTAAATATTTTGAGAGAGTGGTGTCAGACTAATTAAATCTATTAGTAAGTGTTAGAGTCAGAAGGGGGGTGAGATTATATTTAAACACCCAAGTTGTAAATCAAAATGTTATGAGTAACTAAGAGTCACCCAAACTAATTGAGAATGAAAATGGTAGAGAGAAAGTCAGAGTTAAAATGTAATAATAATTGAAACAAGTGAAAGATTTTAATAGAATTTGAAAATAAAATAAAGCCATAAAGTGTGTAAATTTTGGTCAGTTTAAATGTGAATTTTATTGTTTACTGTAAGGTAATGACAACCATGTTATTTTTGAGTACTCTCTAGTTTGTTGTATTATGTTTGAAGGTAAAATTTACAAACCTGTTTCATGTATTCTATGCTGTAGCTTTGTGTAGTGTATATAGGTCAAGGTCATTTACTTGACCCAGAGAGATCAGCTGATGGTTGATGTTAGAGACAGGACAGGTTTTAGTAATTGATTCATAAGATCGTGTTACTTAATTAAATTCAATAATTTTATTTTTTGATACTGATAAAAGAAATATTTTGGGAAATTAAAATTAAAAAAAAAAAAATTTATTTTTTATTTTTTATTGTGCCTGCCGTATAGATGGTGTTTTGATGTTCAGAGTATTTTGTGGATTATATGTTAATGTGGTAACTGATTTATGTTGTTCATATAATGTGTATTGTAAACAAATGTAATGATAAGTGAATTTATGATTTAATAAGATGTTCCGTTTGTGTTTTTATGATTATTAGTAATTAGTGAAGAAGAATGAAAGATTCATATAAAAGATTTTTGTATTTAAATGAAATTAATGGTAATATAAAAGTTTGATTTTGAACTTAGATTAATTTTTGAACAAAACTTAAATGATTTGAATTTAATTAACAGATGTGTTTTGATTTGAGACGTAACGTTAAACAGCGAAAAGAAATTGAAGTTTGAAAGATAAAATATTTTATGAGTTAAAGGTATGGAGTTTGTTTAGAATATAATAAGGAGTATGTGTATGCACCCAGTACTTGCTAAAGGCAACCCAGTATGCATGTAAAGGGGAACATATCGGTTGAGGATCTGGTATGGTATAGGGCCAGGGTTTTGATTTTGGGGTGGAATGTTAGTTTAGGTGTACTGTGGTGGGTGTCTGTCCGATTTTATGGTGTTGGGATCTCGAACAGAGAAGTCCAGTAATCTCGTTCAGGTGCAGCCATAGTTGCCTAGCTAGGGGGGTAGTTTACCCATGATGTGTTAAGAATTAAAGGGGGGTTGTTGGCACCATATCCTCACCGATCCTCTTAGGGGTTAGCAATGAGAGTTCTTCTGTTGCGACAGAAGACCTCTCATTGGGGAGGGTATTGTAACGGGGCAATTTTGAAGGGTCTATATTTTTTTATTTCATTTAATAATTATTTGAGGCCAGTCTATTTGGGCACCCTTTATGGTCATCAAAACCTGAGTGGTGTAACACCCTATATTCACTTCGTACAAGGCAGAGGCTGGTACACAAAACGATAACATTGGAATGTGGCTGTGAGAGTGCGCTCGTGTGCCGTTGGCAATAATCTTGAGCCCAAAGTTGTTGGCGGAAGTTACCACCACGTGGCTCATGAAACCGGCCACGTGTGAGCATCAACCAATCAGAGCGCAGGCGGATGGAAGTGAACTGTACCGACGCTCGTGTCGACTGGCGTGGCGTCAGCCAGTCGACATGCAGCCGCGGCGGCGGCCAGACTCACGCTAGGACTCGTGGGTCCCAAGTAAATTATTTTAAATGTAGAAAGTAATAAACCTTTACCCACAAGTGAACGGTATATCAGAATGGAATTAGTGCAGTGAAGTGAAGAAAATTAAAATGTGGTGAATTAAAGCTTTTGGACATACATTCAGTGTTGCACGACGAAGGATAAGTAACAAACAACAATTTTAATATTTTAACAATTTCATTAACATTTTAATAACAGAGAGCTCGAAATAAATGGGGTTTAAAAGAATGAATGCGAGAGTATAGCAAGCTGGGTTAGCCTTAATATTATTAAAATTAAATATTGAAATAAATATAAGATATGAATTAAATGGTTTGTGTTATTCCTATTTATAAAACAGTAATATTTGAAGTAAAGATGAATAATCCATAAATTGAGTAATAATTTTATTCAGAAGAATAATTAATAATAGAAGAAATTAAAAGGCTTTGTTTTATATAACCATGAGTTAGTGTAGTTATTTCGTCGTTACCACTTCCTAGTGTTCTGTGTTGAAAAATTCGTCTAACGTTCCTGGGTATCTTCTGAATTATTGGGGGTAGTCAGATTGCAAAATTATCCCTTTTGTTTTATTAAGGAAGAGTGTAAAGGTTTTGATGTATAGCCTAAAACATCGTGGCGACCCTGGACTTCTGATTGGTGTAATATAAAAGGTAAGGTTCTGGCAGTTTTTATTTAATTTATTTATTTCGATTAAGTTTGTTTAACAACACTATTATGTGTTTACATTTGGTTTGGGTATACTGTTTTGTTTTTCTAATACAGGTTGTCTTATCTCTGATATACTAGTAATTACTTTCTGTATTGATTTTACCTTTCACTCTCCTGATATTTAAATGTATATTTAGTAAAGATTTTATATTCAATGTCAGTCATGGTAGTTACTGGTAAATAATTCCATTTATTTTCCTAATAGAGCAATTATTTCTTTACTTATTTTTAGTTCACTTGTGGTCTTTATTATGCTTTACTTTATTATACTTTTGTCTCATAAATAATACACTGATTGTTTGTGTTGTTTATTTGAGATTATTGTATACCTTTGTTATTACTTATCATCTTCACTTTCTATAAACACTACACTTTTATTGTTTGTGTTATTTTGTTTGAGATCGTGGTATTTTGGTATTAATCAATTCCCTATAAGTAACTCACTATTATTGTCTGTGGCTGCTTATTATATAGTCAATACTTTGTTCTTGGTCACTTGGTTTTCAGTCAGGTTCTTCCTTGTTGGGGTATCATTATTCACTTGTTTGGTATTCTTCATACTGGTAGTATTATCTTCTTATTTTCCAGGTATTTTCTTCATTTATTAAATGCCTTCCTTATTTATCGTATCTTCTTCACACTGGTAATGTCATTTTCTTGTTCCTTGTTAAATATTTTTCATTATTTGTTATACATTCTTCCTCTTCTTATATATAGGTTTCTTCCTCTTCTTATATATTTTTTCTCTCACTTATTGGATATTTTCCCTCACTTATATGATCCTTTTCCTCACTTATATGATCTATTGGGTCCTGGTTGCTAACGTAGTTGCTTGGTTCATTCTTCCTCTTGTGACAATACTGGCGCTTCATTCATAATTTCTTCCTTCTATGGTGCTTATTTCTTCAACATTATTTATCCATGGATATATGACTGATTTCTACATTTTAGTCTTGTTTCTTCATTTTGTTGGTGTTTTTGGCTATGTTGGCTTAGATATGTTCATTGTAGATTTTCATTCTGGGCATTTGATATTATATTTATGTAACGATAATTTTGATACGTTACAAATTCAAAACCGCTGCTTCAGATTTCTCTCTAGTGGAGTTGTTTTACAATGCCTATCCACATACTGGAAGAAGCACACAAGAGCTTCTTGCTGGATTATTTTCGAGTATCCACCCAAGTTTTCGTCTCGACCTTGCCCCAAGTGACTTTTATCCTTTACAAAGTTGAATGAAGTTCTGTGTGTCATCTATCTGGAATGTTATGACCAGTTCTTGAGTGGTTTAAAGGATTGGTGGGAAAGTTGTAGAAGGAGGGTGTGCAAAAATTTGTTTCATACTATGAAAAATGTTTGAATCTGTTTTGTGATTATGTACAAAAATAGCTTATGAAGTATAGATTATTTCATAAATACTAAATATGTACTACATCCATAAATACAGAAATGTCAGAGTACAGGTTAACAAAAACTTCCTTGAACATCGCATACAATAAAACATGCCGCAAACACAACATTATACCCACACATGCACAAATCACAATAAAAAATAACACACTCCGCAATACAAACTAAACGTAAAGCCGAAATAATACACCTGGACAACACAATCAAGGATTTATACTACAAAAAAGATACACTAAACAAAACAGCACACAACCTACACGTAAAACTTACACAAATATTACACCATATAGAACTCGAAAACATAATACAACATAGAGAAACTCCAATTAAAAATACAAGAAAGACAAAACAGGAAAATCAATAACATCTTAACACGCAGAAACGAAACAGTCCCTACACTGACACATAAATTTCACACACGTACAGTAAATATAACAAAGACCAATTTCACTAAAGCAGAAATAACCCTATTAGATAAAGGTCTAAAACACAATTTAGGAAACAATCCAACCATTAACAACAATAATAAAATGTATATATGCGACATAGTCATAGATGCTGAAACGGCCATACAACACACGCATAACAAAGACCATGACACTATACGTCATGATATAAAACGTAAATTACAACACACGTAACAATACGAACACAAACACCATAACAACGAAATCCAAACACTAAAAAATATAAAACGTAAATTACAAGAACACAACCTAACCATACTCAAAGCAGATAAAGGTAACATAAACGTCATAATAGAAAAACAGGATTTAAACAACAAAATCGAAACATTTTTTACTGAAAACAACATAACCAAATTAAATAAAGACCCCACCCCAAAATATCACAAACAAATAAATAAAATCATAAATAACACAAAACACATAATCTCACCTGACAACATCAAATATCTGAAACAAATTAAACCAAACCCCCCTACGCTGAATGCACTACCAAATTACACAAACCTAATATCCACATCAGACCACTTATAAACAATACACAAGCACCTGCACACAAAATAGCTAGACACTTAGATAAATTAATCAGAAATAACACAACAACACCTCCGTCAAAAATAATTTAGATCTGGTGAATAAAACTCAACATGTCCACATTCCACACAACTCAACACTCGCTTCATTTGACATAACAAACCTATATACCAATGTACCCATAAAAGAAACTATAACTACATTAGAACAGTTACTAAAACTAAATAACACACCTGAAACACACATTAAAGAGATCATCCATCTCACTAAAATTATCACTGAACAAAATTATTTCTCACAATAACATGGTTTACACACAAACAGATGGACTACCCATGGGCTCCCCTATATCAGGTATACTAGCCGAAATATTCGTACATACCATAGAACAAGAACACATTAAACAATAACAAATACACCAACAAAATAATATATGGCACAGATATGTCGATGACATTTTACTCCTATACAACGGCAACAAAAGACAAATTGAAAATTTCCACAAATACATTAACACTATACACCAAAAATTAAAATTCACACTTGAATTACAACAAAACAATAGCATAAACTTCCTGGACCTTACAATTACCAAAACAAACAACACACACACATACAAAATATACCCACCACATCAGACATGGTCATACATAACTCATCCAACCACCCAACTCAACACAAACATGCAGCTTTCAACTACATGCTCCATAGGCTCAATTCAATACCCCTAAACACAAATGACTACCAAGAAGAACTCAACACAATCAAATATATAGCAGTCAAAAATGGATACAATCCCGATTTAATAAACAAACTACACAAACGCATCCTAAACACAAAAAGTAAAACACATAAAACCAACAGCACACAACCCAGTAAATACATCACACTCAGATACTACAATTCCAACACACACAAAATTGCTAACACATTTAGGAAACACAATTATAAAGTAGCCTACAGAACTAACAACATCATCAGGAAACACAAAAATAATACTAACAAAGACACAGACACATACAGCAAAACAGGGGTTTATAAATTAAACTGCACTGACTGTCACCAGTTCTACATCGGCCAGATGGGAAGATCTTTTTCCTCTAGATATTCTGAACATTTAAAAGCCCTCACCACAAACTACATACATTCGACATTTGCCACACATTTACAAAATGAAAACCACAGTTACACAAACATAGAGCACAACATGGAATACTACACTACTTACCTAAAAGTAGAAAACTAAACACAGCAGAACAATTTGAAATATACAGATATCACACACTACAACCAAACAACATATTAAATGAACAATTACATTACAGATCACACATACTTTTCGATACACTGATTCAAACACAAACTTTAAATCCCAGCGCCAATTCCCTCCCACCAGCAACCCCCACCACACACACCTATAACCCATAACCGTTACTTTGTACAGACATTCAGTATTTAAATCCCACTGAGAAAGACGAACACCACGTCGAAACATCTGGGAAACTAAACCAAAAAGTAAGTGTTCACAGTGAAAGTTTAATATATATATATATATATATATATATATATATATATATATATATATATATATATATATATATATAGGAATGTTAATTATCGACCGTATTATTATACTGTTAATGATTTCGAGGTTCGGTCATTAATTATGAAAACTCAGTTTTGCGACGTTTCGAGATTTATTCTTCTCATAATCATGCCTACAACATTAAAATATAGTCTTACTACAATTATATTATTTGTAAGTGTGTATAGGTGTGTGTAAAGTCATACATTACTATAACTATTTACTTACATTAACTGTGAGATGAGCTACAGCAACCACATTACACTAAACACTTATCACTGTTCCATACTTATAGACATATAACACATTACATTAGTATAGTGTTAGCGTTATGTAGTTATCTGACAGACTGCCAGCGATATAAAATTTTAATAGTACCTAACTAGAAAGTTGTTCAGTATTCCTATACCTGTAAACTATTGTCTATTTTAAAAAGAGTGAATAAGATTAGAATAACACTTGCTAAGACTTTGTACGTCCGTTTTCTTGTTAACTGAAAGGTGTTTATTCTTCTCTATTGTTAGCATTTCTAAGAATTGCCGTTTAAAGTGATTACTTTCTGCATGAATTACTTTAGCTTTGTGAAACTGAAACGAGTGACCGTGTGTACGGGCGTGTTGTGTTAGGGCCGTGGGATCAGGTCTGTTAGTATTTACTTTCTGGCAGCTATATTTATGTTGATAAATACGTCTTTTAAAGTACTGTTCAGAACAACCGTAATATTTTTTTCCACAGTTTTCTTCACACGGTATTTCATATATTATGTTGGATCTTAGTTCTATTTCATCCCTGTCTTTAGTATGCGTAAAACATTTATTATTGATAGTGTTAACGTTTTTGAAAGCTATTTTTGTATTGTGATTAGCATTAGTGAGGATCTTGGAAAGTCTTTCTGATAATGATTTGACATATGGAAGGGAAAAATATTTTTTAGTTGTAGTAGTGTTATCTTGATTACTGGATGTTGTATTCTGTCCTACAGGTGTATTACCATTTATTTGGTTATTAGTCACGTCTAAGTTACTATCTGTATAATAAATGTTTTACGCATACTAAAGACAGGGATGAAATAGAACTAAGATCCAACATAATATATGAAATACCGTGTGAAGAAAACTGTGGAAAAAATATTACGGTTGTAATATACTATACTAATGTAATGTGTTATATGTCTATAAGTATGGAACAGTGATAAGTGTTTAGTGTAATGTGGTTGCTGTAGCTCATCTCACAGTTAATGTAAGTAAATAGTTATAGTAATGTATGACTTTACACACACCTATACACACTTACAAATAATATAATTGTAGTAAGACTATATTTTAATGTTGTAGGCATGATTATGAGAAGAATAAATCTCGAAACGTCGCAAAACTGAGTTTTCATAATTAATGACCGAACCTCGAAATCATTAACAGTATATATATATATATATATATATATATATATATTATATATATATATATAATATTATAGATTATTGTACAGACATTATACTTAAATAAAAGCATTTCTGTTTCAATAAATGAATAAACGACCCCCGTACTATACTAAGGTTAAAAGTTTAGTAATCACAATAATAAATTGTAAGCTTATCAAAGTATAATTATCATCACAAGAATACTGAGTAAAAGGTTCACTGTTCCAAATGCATAGTTTACTTTATTATTTACATTATAGTACCATTTATTTAGTACCTGTACTATTAAAATATTAAAAAATTGTAAAAATACATTTTGTAACATTACTATTTAGGTAAATGTTACACTATAGTTTATGCAGCAAATACAGGAAATTAATAAATGGAAATGATAAAGGCAATAAATTTTTAATTTTTTTCTATCACATACCAAACACAAAATTAAAGACACGTTTGAGAAACATATTATATTTTTGAATACAATTAAGCAAACAAGCTTCAAAGTTCAAAACTGAGATACTGTTAATATGAAAATATGAAGTGACTTTATTGGAAGGATGGAATGATGAGGGAGCATGAAAAGCCACTTTGCTGGATATAAATGTTATACTGAACGGTCCCTGTATTGGAGTAGTGTAGGACAGGTATGCTAGGATGTTTAATTAAGTCATTTGGCATGCAAGGAAGGTAATGTGATTAGTATTATACTTCAGCCACCAAGTCTTATCCCAAAATGATATATTAGATATTTACTTCTATATGCTCCTCCAGTTGACCTGGAGGCTAAAAAACATGTTGATGGTGCATCTGGGAATTGAATTCGGGGCATCTAGTTTAGTAGCCAAGTAATAATCAACACTTCATTTTTGGGGGAAAGAACTGCACTATATTTACACAAAGACTTGGATGACCATAAGTTATTTAACAACTAGGACTGTACTGAGAAAAATTAAAACGTGGTATGTATAGATAAATAGGAACAGTAAATATATGGAAAGTTTAAACCAATTCACTGAAAATGAGGTTGGCTAATACTTTGACATTGTCAAGAACTACTTATACATTTGAAACTTTGTTGCCAAAACATGCTGTAAATGAATGAAAGCTTTTGAATTATGACAACAAGAATTGCTGATAAAAATAGGTTACTAAAACAAATTAGTAACATAGTTATAGGTCAAAACTGAAAATCTACTATCAGAAGGTAAAGGTCCCTGATGTAGATCTCCAGTGCAATGGGAGACTACTAGACTTGAGGCAATCGATGGGACAAACACTATATGGAGCAATAAGATTAGTCCAGAACACTATAATCCAGTGGTTCTCAATCTTTTTTGTTTACGACATACTATCTTATTTAGTGAGTTGCCACAGCACACTGACATACGAGTTGTTACCCATTCATGTCACCAGTCCTTATGCTGTGTACCCAGAATGAACCATCGACCTCCCTCTGGAGAAAGAAGAACAACTTCAGCAGACCGAACACTTCAGGAACTACCACTTCTCAAGTTTTGGATGTTAGCAAAGAAAGAGAGCCCACAACAGCAGTGGAAGCAGTCACATTTTTCTACCACACGCTTGTGTGAGCTGGACTTTTTGGCACATCTTCTTATCTGGCGTTACAGCTTTTGGGCTTTAGCCACCTCAACAATACATCGCCATGCTTCCCTGTTCTCCAACATTCCTCTCCACCCTCTGATTCCTATACTAGCACATCTTCTGTTACGCCATCTAACCATCTCACCCTTGGTCTGCCTCTACGTCTAGTAATATATAATCTTCCCTTCAGCATTCTTTTAGGCACTCTTTGCTCAGACATTCTTTCCACATGTCCCAGCCAATGCAACCTCTGTGATTTGACGAATTTCACTATGTCTTTTCCATGTATGAAGCCTGTAGTTCATTGTTATTGCGTATTCTCCAACTGCCTTCTTCTCTTACTGGGCTATATATTTTACATAATATTTTGCGCTCAAATGATTTTAAAGCAGTTTTGTCATTCTCTATCAAAGTCCACACCTCAGATCCATATGTAACAACTGGTCACAAGAAAATAATATATTTTAAGTTTTATACCTCTTGAAACAAAACTGTGTTTAAAAATGTTAATATTTGCAAAGTAGGCTCAATTTCCTGCTTGTATCCTTTCTCTTTATACTAATGTTATTATCATTTGATACCAAGGCACCTAGATAACTAACTCCTTTGAAATACTTCCCATTTACTGGTTTGGCCCGAATATAAGACGGCCTCACATATAAAGACAACCCTTGTTCTACAGGAAAAAAAGGACCTGCATATATGACGACACTGAACTTTTTGAGGTGTTGTACGCGAAAGACAACAATGGTCTAAATATCATCATACGTTGAAGTCACATTAAGTAAATATGGCTATTTTACATTAAAGGTGAAATTATAAGTGTTAAGGTACCTTACTGTTTTTAGTTCCAGTCATCATCCTTGCTTTCTTCTTCTTCTCCAAGTTCATCTTCAGAATTGGTACTGGAATCAGATTCATAACTGGAGTAGTTTTTCCACAAAATGTCATCCTCACTCTCATCCATGTTATTAGGAACATAAAATTTTTTAAACCCCTTTACAATGGATTCGCTTTTGATTTTTCCCCAGGCTGTGATTATTCACTGGGCCAGTAACCGTTTCTTCAACTTGCCTGTCAAAGTCAGTGCATGGTTTCCATTAATTATCCAGTCACTATAGTTCTTCCGCAAGTAGTCCTTAAATGGTTTATTAACAACCACATCTAAAACTTGAATCTGAGAAGTCATTCCCCCAGGGATTATAACAACATCAGTGTTCATTTCTGAAACCAGCTTCTTTATTTTCTCGCTTGTGTGACCATGAAGGAACTACCTCTCTGCCCTAGTAAAGCACCTGGCCAATGTCCCCAAACAACCTTAAGCCAATCTGCCATCCTGCCATCATGACCAAGTTCTTCAGTCATCCACCCCTTTTCCTGTGCTCTAAAACAATCCCAGCTGGTAATTGTTCCTGCGGAAGCCTTTTTCTCTTCAAAATAACATAAAGCGGAAGTTTTCTTCTATCGGCAGTTACTCCTAGCATCACAGTAATGCATCACTTTTCGTTGCCTGTAGAATTAATTGTAACTGATTTTGTACCATTTCTGTCCACAGTAACATTTGACAGCATATCGAAAAACACTGGTGTTTGGTCAGCATTTGCCATTTGGGCAAGCGGGTAATTGTGGGTTCAGTTTTATAATATATCGCTGATAAGCGATCAATTTATCAGTACAATCTGCAGATAGGTGTTGCGACGTCGTAAACAAAGACCCGAACTCTGCACCATGTGTATACACCAGCCCAAGTTTGCTAAACAAATGGGCCATTTTATGTACTGTTGTACGACAAATTTATCGTTCCGTATTCAAAAACATACTGCGGTGTCCTAGGAAACGCATCCGATAAAATATCGGACGAGTTGTTTAGATATGTGGGCCGTAATTGATTCGTTTATGCACTCATGTGTGAGTTTTTTATCGTTTGACTTTCAGACATCAGTGCTGCCAACCTTCCTGCCTAGCGTCGGCGAGGCCTGTTATGCTAAGTAATCGGTGGTATTCACGTTGTGGTGTGATTTTATTAATTTGTTTTGTAAATGTGGAAGAAGTTAGTATAGAAAGGCTTACTGACGAAATTCAGAACAGGAGAGCACTATGGGATCCCGCTTCCGAAGCTTATAAAAACGAACCGATACGAGGCATACAACATGCACGGATTCATTTTCCGCACTGATGATGGCAACAATGAAAGAGTTTGTTCATGCCCACTTACGATATTTTTGATGCCCGATTAAAATCGGAGTCAACTTGACACAAAACTTATCATAAGATATTTTATCGTACGATTTGAATCGGATGCATAAAAGATGCCTTAAAGTGAACAACTTTTAACGTCTGTGACACAATACGGTACTTCAGCGCAGTGGTAAAAGTGTGCTTGGGGTTTTCACCTTGAGCTCATTATAAAATGCAGGTGTTAATTCATGCTATGCACATGGCAACCTGTGCAGCTAGCGAGTGTTACAAAATACGCTACGCACTTTACACGAAATTTTTACATGTTAGGTTGCGCATATAAGACGAGTATGGTTTTTGGAAGGGCATTTTAAGGAAAAAATCATCGTCTTATATTCGGGCCAATACGGTATATTGAAATCTCTAGGAGGCTTTCTGGTCTTTGAGTTGGACATTACCAAGTATTTTGTCTTGTTATTCTTTGGCACTAACAAACATAAGAACACATAACAAAATAAGAAACGCGAGAGCGAGAGATTTCTCTTGGATGAATAGTATAACATCGCCAAATTCAGATCAGTTTTGATAACTATAAGTATGTATAAACAATGCTAAAAATAATGTATGTTAATGAATAAATAATGTGGAGATTAAAAAAAATATAAAATGTAATTAAGAAAGAAGGAGAAAGAGTAATAAACCAAAAGTGATTAATAAAGAAACTCAACGACTAGACTGACAGACTAACGGCATTGACCCAACCCCAGAGATTGGCCAGTTAAGAAACAAAATAAAATAAACAAGATGAGAAGAAGGAGAAGAAAAAGAGAACAAAAAGGGAACAAACCCACGATGAAGAAAACAAAATGAAACACGTCAAGAAAACCCAGACAAGAAATAAAGAATAAAAGGGAGAAATAATGTAATCAAATATAATAAAGAAAATGAAACCAGTAAAGACCCAAATAAATAATGAATGTTAGTATTAATTAAGTGACAATTGTAAATAATCATTAATGAAGAACGATAGCTAAAAATACACTAGCCAAAGAGTTAGGAATACATGTAAGTTGTTAATAGAGAAAGACATGATATTAATAATTATATATAATATGTGTAGAGAAAGAGAGTAAAATAGTGAGAAGTAAACGGAAGTTAACCTAGTGAAAGTGAACTTATCATAAAGTGAAATGATAGAAAAAGAAACACTAAGTAAATTATAATGAACACAAAATAATTTAAAAGTGCAAGTGATAAATAAATAAAAATATTGCCAGTAATAAAAATAGTAAGGATAGAGAAGGCTAAGATAAAGATTTAGTAAAAATAACCAATGTTTCAGATTTAATAGTGAACAATAACATTTAAGAAAGTTATTATGAATAATATTTAAAATAAAACATTGATTCAGTAATAATGAACACTGAAGAGTGATATTAACTGTAGTAATTATGAAATAATATTGTTATAGAACTTAAGAATGTATTGTAGAATTTAAAGATGAGAATCACAAGAAAAAGTAATAAGATGATGTTAACATGGAAAGGAAAGCAAAGAGTTTTAGAAAATAAGTATGTAATAACCTTAAGTAAATACCCATGTTATAAGGGGAGAGTATGTAACGGGGCAAAAGGGGGGCTTTTTATTTTATTAACTTTGGGTTTTGTTTTATTAAAATATTCACTTCATCTGTATGGACAGCCACGTGTTCAAATAAAGAGTAGTTCGAACAAAGGAACGGTGATGAAACAATTGCAATGGAATGTGCGGGTTGACGATTCTCAGAACTTTGCGATTGTGTGACACACACGCACAAGCGCGCTAAATCCAGCAGGTGCGCAGACGATGCCAAGTTAGTAAAACAACATGGCTTGGAGATGAGTTTTGTTCGCACGTGGTCTCAACATGACGGAAACGAGATCAAGTCCTGCCCACATTTGTGACGTCGACCAGTAAACACTAAATTTCGTCGACGTCCGACACACAGGCGTAACCCTTGTTGAATGAGCAGTGACAGACAATTCGATCATAAGGCATTGTAAGTTCCGCTATGCCTAACTTATGGTGGGAGACTTTGTTGGTGACTCTCGGCCCATTTGAATTGCATCATTACCCTGGCCGGGGACGAAGTTAAAAACGTGTGCACAACAATTTTGAATTTCTATTGTAAAAAAGTATTAACCAGAAGTTAAAAATGAACTAATATAGCGAAATAGAGTCTGTGACGTAAACGGGACAAAGAAAAAATGTGAACTAAAGGAAACTTTCGGACATCAAAAAACACGCGGCACATTGCAACGAGAGGAGTGACGCCGGTTGGGTAATCCACTTCAATCCAAATAGCTTCATCTATTAAAAATGTTCAATTCAATTAATTAAAACAAAATGGGATTTTAAAATGGAATGAATGTTGTGCGTGAGCAGGCTGGGCGGCCTAATTAGTTTAGTAACTTTTGTTAGTTTGGTTAGGGTATAAGCATTAGTGTTAAATGGCGTAACAAATTTGGTTTCCTGTATAACGTAAGTAAAGTCAACCATATACAATGAGTATTACAGTGATACATAAAATAAATTGTTTGATACTATTTAGATGTTTGAAGTAGCTATAATAAAACAGGGTTAATTTCACATATCAAGATGTATTGGTTATTGCGTTTACCTATTTCTCTCTGCTAATGAGTACACCAGAAGAGACCCTGGAAGTTTTTACGAAAGGTAGGTGTTACCATAAAATACAATATTTATTATGTCATTAATCTGTATTGCTTTAATTGATGCCCTAAAAGGGGACAAAATTCAATATTAATAATTTAAATTTAACTCGTAACGTTTTAAGTAATGAAACAAGTTCAATACAGGTGAGATTGTTTATCACCCGAACAACAAATAAGAAGTAATGAATTGTACACCCATATTAAATATAAGTGTTAATTAATTGTATAACAATTGTTTATAAATAGGAGATGGATTGGGTAATTATCCAAGACATAGACCAAAATATTATATGTTATATGATAAATAAATAGTAATTAATAGCCATATTATTGACATTGGCAGAATAATTAAAATAAGTAAAGAAAACAATGTTTGCGTTATAAAAGAGAAAACTGTTAGTAAATAATTAGCAAGAAATATTGAATAACATAGTTGTTACACACAAAAATCACACAAAGACTGAACCAAAACACATCCATAGATAATAAACCTTATTATAAAAAACAAAATAACGATCTAGGACAAAATAAGATATAATGTGTATGAAACAATCAAAAACCAGTAATGGCTACTTAGACTTGAAACAGGCCTAACGGTCAAACATAAACAAATAATAATTATATGAAAATAGCCAAGTAATTAACAAATCCAAGGTGACTAATTAACCAAGGATGAATGGTAAATGTTATTAAAAACAAAATATTAAAATAAGGAATTATATAAACAGAGAAATGTAATTAGTAAATATTAAATTAATTGTAAACTTAGAAAACATGAAAAAACCCAATATTGTGGGATACCAAAATAATCTTTGTGAGAAAATACAAATGACAGTGCTAATAAATAATACTTAAGAAGGAAGATAATGGAAAGAAGGAAGTCAGAAGATATAGGAAGATTTGAAAAGAATTCAAATTTTGATAACAATGGATTTATATCAAGCTAGCCCAATCAGAATAATTTGGTAACCATGGAAACAACGGTTGAAGACGAAATTACCGCTGAATATCATTACTCAGAAAGTGACGCTCAGGTAAAACAGACGCCAGAAGTCAGAACAACATATTTTCTTATTTAAAATGTTTTAAAAGTAAACTAAATTATCAAAATTGAACGAGAAGAAGGCTGACTATCACTGAACTCAATTACCTGATGGAGAAGACATTTTATTTCAAGACGAAGTGAATAAATGAAACTAAATACTTTGAAAAAGATGCCCGAAGCCCGAATAAATGAAAACTGAATAATATTGCGACCACATTCCTTCAGTCTAGACCAACTGATTAATCACATGCTACAAAGCTGTTAAGTATCCATTAAATTATCTCAACTTCCGAAATAACGCACTTTGAATATTTCTCACTATATTATGAAATACCACTGAATCAATTTTATTCTCTTTCAAAGATTAAATAAAAATATTAAGACACTGTATATTGATCAAATTATAAAGATAATCTAGCAGTAATGTACGAACTTTTAAAACACTTGTACTACACTTCAACAAACCATTTATAGTTACACGTTACAATATTTAAGTAGAAACATTGTAAGGTTGTGTATTTTTATTACTGTAATTGCATCTGAGCCTTTTAACGTGATCAAAAGAATCCAGAACGATTTGAACAAAATTATTTGTTGACTTATTTGGTAGAACGACATACTGTATGTTAATCACGTTCAAAATCGATTGTAAAACCCAGAGAGGAAAGTCTCATAAAGAAATAACCGGTGCAAAATTATATAAGAAATCAATTATAGCTTGTGTCTATGAAAACAGTAATATCAAATCGCTAATAAATCAATACTGTGTATGTAAAAATGTGTTTTATTTTCAGTAGGAAAGTGTATTCTTAAAATTATAATTCACAGCGAACGTCTCTGACGTGATAACTAGTGCACAAGTAGCGAATACGGTAACTGCCGGCTCAATTATACAACTCGAGAAACGGCGGGACAAATTGAATCCTTCACACCGTCTGAGCAGAATTGCGGCGCCACCCGGGAAGTATACACTCCTAGTGAACCTCAGATCTGGGACTACGATACCTGGTTATTCGTGCGTTCGCTATGGACTCAATCATCGTAAGTTACGTTACCGTGAGAGGACGAATTGGTAAGACACACATACACAAGTTACACTCTGACACACTTCTACATTTTACAGAGAGCTAATAATGATGACGGCACACGCGATAAGTTATAAAAGTGACGCATCCAACGTGTGGCATTATAACACAGGAGATACACAGAGGATAAGTTATAATAGGTGTGTGTTTATCTTCAATTCCACCACGAATTGAACTTTTGTGGAAGAAACGAAAAGTTCAACTTTTTCCTCATTGATAACTCAAATGTTTTGTTGTAAGTCATATGGCAATAAGTCCCCCTATAAAAATGAGTTTAAACTCTTGAATATTTTTCTCTTTCTTTTCCAAAATGAATATTGAGTAAAATTATTTTAATTACGTTTACAAACAATATCAAAAATTTCCTAAGTTTCATGGAACACAGCAAATTTGTGGCATACCCACTGAGAACCATTGCTATAACCTAATAATTCCATCAACCCTTCATGAATGTATAAGAAAACAGAAGAGATATCTCAGTACATACTGACTTCTCTTAATACTGTGCTCAAATGAGGACTGGTGAACTCCCTTCACATAGCCATATGAATTTACAGATTCTCTCACTAGTACATGGGTTCTACAGCTTAACCGGTCTGTCTACTAAGCCAGTACCAAACGGCTAAGTATACAGATATTACTAGGCAGCATACTACTCATGAGGTGAGAGAGAGCATACAAAACCCAGATTATATTTTACCTGTGGCAACATTCACACTGCATGGTGTAGCAAGCTAACACACACACACACACACACACACACACACACACACACACACACACACACACACACACACACACACACGCGCGCGCGTACAATCCAGAAAGAAAAATAAATTAATACTTACGAAGACCTACGATTGAGATGTGTGTCTTTCAGAGCAAATATGTGTATTGTGCCTTTATCACTACAGCAGCATAAGAACTCTGAATCTCGACTGAAGTTAATACTGCAAACCAAACAAATTTTATTATGAATATATACTTAACAAATTACAATTTACATGCATTACAAATTTTTATAATTTGATGAAGACTATAAGTTTCTGTACGTACATAGACATCTATAAAACTGAACTTGTTTAGTAAAATGTCCACTGTCATGACAGAACCATGCACTTAATCATCAAATGTTAAGAAGATGATAACCATCACATAACAATATGACAATGAGCCTAACATACAATTACATCTATAATAGACATGTGCCACTACAATCATCTAGTAGCACAAACAGACACAGACCAGAACACTCTAGAAGATGAAGAAAAATAAAACTGAATACTCAACTCCATGTCTTCTCGATTATTCCACTGTCCTTCCTTATAGGTTATAATGTAAAAGATCATATATGAGCCTCTGACAACAGGTTAGTTAGTGAGCAGTCTTATGTTGATTTGCTTGTTTGTATTTACAAGTGTTTATTTGTTATGATTGAGGGTTAGTAAAGTAACTAATCCAGTGATGTGATTATATGTTGTGAACAGTGTGTGTGTGGATTTGTATTTGTATTTACATAAGAGAATTGTATTACACGTTATACACAAAGTTAAACTGAGCTGTTGATTTTTCAGTTTTTTTTTTAATAATAATTCCACAGGCCTAAGATCTTTATCAATACTGTCCCTCTAACATTACAGGAGATAAAGTTACCCTATTCTTTATCCTTGACAGGGTTTAGGGTAGGGCTACATTATTTTAGTCATACAGTGTGCAAGTAGGCAATGTGGCTAGTATTACTCAAATATACTGATTTAATTTCCCAAACGACAAGGCAGACAGCCGTTATCTTTCGGTGCATTTAGAGTCCCATTGTAGGGTGATAAGAATCCACCCTCAGCCCACAAAGCCCCACTTTGGAAGTAAGTGTAGTAATTAGTATGCCACCTAACTTCAAGTCCCACTCTCATTCTTGGCTAGACTAAAAATGCGCAAAGAATTTACATACAGTATGTTATATAATTCTAATAAAAAATAAACTAAAAGAAAATATACATGAGGTTACTGATATGAGGGTGGATCAAATATGAATAGGAACTCTTGTCACGAGGCTAAGAAAGTGTTTGGAGCACGTTGCGGCCTTGAGAGGATATTGGTGGGGCCAACTTCAGATCTGAAGTTGGCCCCTTTCTTGCACTTATAGTGCAAGTCTCATATCTCATCAGTAGCACAATGGCTGAGCAAGGAGTATGTTCGTCTATTGTGCAACACATCATAATCAAATTTCTTGCCACAGTAAGTATTAAACCTCCTGAAATTTTTGAGGAGACTCCATGGACAATATGGTGAACAAACTCTTTCAAAGACTCAAGTATTTTATAGGGAAACATTTTTTACTGGATAGAAAACTGGAAAACCCAAGTATGACGACCCACCATGATGACCATGAACAAGTATCTCAGAAGAAAACACGTGTACTGTACATAACCTTATTTATTCAGATCAGCGCATAAAGTTTTCAGAAATTGCTTCAGCAGTAGGAATAAGTTAAGAAAGTGTTCAATCTATCATTAACAATAACTTAAATTATCGGGAAGTGCCTGCCAAGTGGGGTCCTCATCTCCTGACCCAGGAATAAAACATGTTCGTCTTTATGTTTGTGAAAGCCTCCTGGCTTGCTATGAGGAGGAAGCTTGCAACTACCATTTGTCTGAACCACTTAAAGAAGTGCTGGGAGGACAGCAATTTGACAAGAATGCATGGTAGAAGCACTCATGCACAACTGGCTGCAAACACGCAGCTCTTCTTTCTTTCAGGAAGGAATCACAAAATTTCCAATTCAATAGTAAAAATGTGTTTCCAAATTAAGAGATTATGTAGAAAAATTATATATTTTTTTATTTTTCCACGAGTATATGAAATTTAAAATAAAAATCCCGGTTCATATTAGATCCACTTCGTATTATGTTGGTTACTCTGGATGAGACAATGGTCTAAGACTTAATGGTGCAATAAAGACTGCTGTCATTTGGTTTTTCCTAAGGTTTACACTTTCAGCCATTCAGTTTAATTTCCAGCAATAGACACAATTACTGCTTATACTATAAATACTTAAAAATATTTAAGTAAATACTTAAGTAAATTAATATTTATTCACGTAAATTATATATTTAAGTAAATATTTAATGATTTAATGTGAACATTATTTGTTCACATTAAATACAGACATATATTTTTTGTAAATACAGACACATAAACACAGACTGTCTTTCTTCCCCTTCTACTTTCACATGACATATATTATATATATTTTCAGAAATTCTTTACAACATTTGTTATCTTAATTTCATACACATGTATGTCTGTTCACACACACACACACACACACACACACACACACACACACACACACACACACACACACACACACACACACACACACACACACACACACACACAGAGAGAGAGAGAGAGAGAGAGAGAGAGAGAGAGAGAGAGAGAGAGAGAGAGAGAGAGAGAGAGAGAGAGAGAGAGAGAGAGAGAGAGAGAGAAAAAATAAAAACTTCTCAAAAAGTAGGTTATCATTTAATTTGATTATCACATAATGTGGTGTTATCACATTTCATTGTTTAGATATATTAATAAATTCAATGAGTACAATACGTTTGCATCCTAACTTTGAGACTCGTTCATCAGAACACTTCTTGTGACTGACATATCTGGTTTGTACTTTTTGAAACACACACAGACTATGTCACAAAGACAATGTACTTTATCTCTTGCTATATGTGATATTATATTTACTGTCAATAAATGAATATTAATTTCATATGAGCTGTACAGCAAATATTAAGTTTCAGTGGTCTTTTAACTTAAACTTAAAGAAAAACAACACGGATCCATTATGAAAAACTGGATAAGAACGTATCCCATTTATCACAACCTCAGTGGCACTCTCCTTTATTTTTCTAAATGTCTACATCACCTCTCTCTGTTACACACCATCTTCCCATTGTGTTCTTTGACTACCTTTTTGTCTTCTTTCATGTGGTGCCCATTTAAAATATTCTTTTTTTAGGTAATCTTTACTCCTCATACTCCTCAATCCTTCTTATGTTTCTCCTCTAGCATGTCTAATGGCGTCTTTTCCACCTGTAATCTTTCTCAAATAATATATCTTCTAATATGACAGAGTTAAGAAACACTATAGTAGTTTGTTAAATGGTTATTATGCCATGCAAAATAACCAAAAATAATAAAGACACAGTTCATTATGCAGATTAATTAGAGATATGAGTACCCTGTTAATCCATTTGTTGGAAGATATAACACGATCATAGTATTCTTATCCATATCATCAATTTTGGAATTTAATTGGTAGGAATTTTCATCATATATTGTTCACCAAGTACAAACTCATGCTTACCTGAACCTTAAATGAATAAGTCTAACACTGTACACTTTGATTGGACAGTATATGGATAAATGCATTTAAACACACAAAAACAGCGTGCCTGTATGCAAGATGGGGATGGTCTGCTGTGGCATTTAGCGTTGCCCATATTATATATGGATATGGTGTCGAAAGTGTTAAAAGAAAATATTACCAACAATTAAATTCATAAATTAACACTATTAATCCCACTTGAACATTTAAAAAAATACTGGGAATTCTTTTTCCTTGAGTGATGTGCCTCTTCAGCCATGAAATCAAGAAGTCATTTTAGAGTTAAAAGGGTAGCTGTCACATTCTTTTTGTTACTCCAGCCATATCACTTTGTTATTAAAACAGTCAAATGATTAATTATTTTGTTGTCTTTGTTGTTACTAATTTATGTTTTTAATTTCCTGACTAATTCTGCCTTTTAATTTACAATTACTTCATTAGCACACTGAAAACTGGGATCATCTTAGTTGCAGTTCAACCAAATGCACTTTTGTCATCACCATTTTTAAACAGCAGAGTAACTACTATAATTTCAATGAGTTTCAATTGTTTTTTGACAAGTGTGCCTGTTATTATATGCTTCAGTACTTTCCAGGAGCAGTTTCTATTTGTGATAATTTAATCAAATGAAAGAATCTGATATTAGATACTTGCAGCTAACAAATGTGTAAAGATTTTTATTTTTACAACAAACTCATTCATTTTCATTTCCTCTGCAGTGTCTGGAGAAATGACTGTTTGGTTGTTAGATATCAGTCTAATTAATATTATACTGCACAAATCTTTCCCCATACACTTTTGTATATAGGTGTCCCCATAATCAAGATGTTCAGTTATTCTGATGCACAATACATCATGGTGTCTGTGTCTGAGAGTTTTGGGTAAAAAAAATGTGTATCTAAAAAAGCACACAGAGTAAAATGTCTGTTACAGTAAAAATGTTTACATTTCATCAATTTATTTATGGTATATGACAAAAATTGTTGACTTAGTCCAGTACAAGATTTATATCTATTGTTGTATGGTTTTGCTTCCTATTCATGAAAAGTACAAGACGACAATAAAAGCTGCGAGCTTGCCACAGAGCATCTATTGTGGCAGTACTATAGAGAAATACCATATTGCTTTACTGAGTCTACCAACAAGTCAACACTGAAATGATTCAGCTCCTTGACAATGGTGACAACATGAATAGGTATGAGAATGAAAAGGACCACCAATTTTTTAAGCTGTGTTAGTGATATTGGAATGTAGTGCTATTGTTGTAACAAAGCAAGGCAGCTACAACTTTAGGAAGCCAATGAGTAAAACTTGCACACAAATATTTAGGTTCATGATTAGAAATAAAACAATGGTAGAAATTTCAGACCAGTTTAAAAAAAAATTATGATTAAAAACTTATAAATATCTCCACAGCATTGATGCTACCACACTATTGCACATGTGTGCTGAGTTTGTTGACTTGCTGGCAAGGCAATAATGCCATTTGTTAACTACTACGCACACAGTACATATAATTAGATCTGCTTATAATGTCAAAGAAAATTGAGACACCTGATGCATATGAAAGTAGGCTTCTTGAATGTGAAAGGCATGAAACCAGCTGAAAGTCACTGTCAAATATGTGAAGTTTATGAAACAGAAGTAATGAGTGGTTTGACAGTATGGAGACGGGTACGACTTTTTAATGAAGGATGCAAAAATATTAATGATGATGTACAGAGTGGACAACTGTCTTTACTGAATGACGATATGGTGGACCGTTGAAGAGAAGATTGCAGAGAATAGATGTTTCACTATGATATCACTCTCCCCGTATTTTACAGAAATTTCTTGTTCACTTCATGAAATTGTATCTAAAAAACTAAACTACCAGAAACTGTGTTCATGCTGGATTCCCAAGATGGTTATGGAACAAAACAAAATGAAATGGTAGGGGAGCACATTGCCTTTTTGACATGATTCAGATGGCAAGGGGTAATTAACTGAGCCATCTAGTAATTGGGAACAAGACAAGGGTATAACATGCAACCTCTCAATCAAAATAACAATCCACTGTGTGGAAGCACACTTCATCATTCACAAAGAAACACATTCAAGTCAACTTTATCCTCTTGCAAGATCATTTATACAGTCTTTAGGGACAGAAAGAAGGTTTTGATTATGGCTGGTGATTTTCTCTTGAATGAAACCTGTTATTGCTTTGAATATTCTAACGTTTGTAGATTTTTTTTCTACATTTGCCAGAATACATTATAATACTACTAAAATATTTGACTCCTTGTTGTTATAATTTTCAAATACTTATTAACTGTTAACATATTTATCATCCTTCTTGTATAATCTTATTAATTTTTGTTTTTACAAAACTCATTTCAACCTTCTTATTTCTCTTAAATATTCTATGAAGTATTTTAAAATGAATTTGTATCATTTGTATATCTCATAATTTAAACATTTTTTTAATATGTGTTATTTTATTTTATTTTATAATGTATGTGTTGTTTTTAATTTTTAATATTTGACAAGATGTACATATTATGTAACGTAACAAAGTTGAGGTTCCCGACGTTACATAAAAACTTTGTCAACATAGCGAAAAACAATGTCCAAGGCATGCGATAATTAAGGTCAAGAGGGCCAATCTCACCCAAACAAAAAAATATATTGACGATACCTAAGTAAGGTTACTAAGTAATAAATTAGTAAAATGTAGCCAATTATAAAATATGGAATGATTAGAGTAAGATGTAAACTATAAACACTGTGTCTAGTGAGATGAGTTTACTGTGGATGAGTTCAAATATAATAAACTGTTTAATTAATATTTAATGTTTTATAAAGATGTAACTGTTGTTGTGCTTTATCATGATATTGAGTTTACATGATATTTATTTTGTATTTTGTATGTAGTAGGTGTGGATCCATTACTTTAAGGAAGTACTAAGTAATGGGTACTCAGTTCATTCATGTTAAACTTGTATTTAAGTAATTAAATACAAGTGTGTTTGTTATGTATAATATCATATTAAAGGTATTTACTTTAAATAATTAATGAAGATGTTTAAAATAATAATTGTAAACTTGGCCAGGAAGACAATAATTGTAAATAAATTGTCTAGTGGTCATTATAATGATGTTAAAAACCGATGAAGGGTTCTATGATAAACTCAATAATAATAATAAAATGAAATCAGGAATTTAAAATTGTAATAATTGGCCTTAAGCCAGTGACTCTTTGTACAATAGGTCAGATAAGAAAAATTAAATTCAAAACAAAAAAAAAGATTATAACATGTGTAATAAAACCAATAGGCCTAAATTTAGTATTTGTAAAAGGAAATTAATACCTTTTTTAATAAGTCCATTCAGATGAAAATGTAGTAAAAGGTATATGATTTAATAAGGCAGATTAAGTGAAAGTTTTATGTAATTTAGTGTAATTCCAAGCAGGGAGTATTTTATTAAATAAGAGTAGTAATATTTCCTAATTCTGGCTCTAGGATATCAAATATTATCCAATGACAGAAAAAGTAATGGTTGTTAGGGCAACAGAAATGCAAGAAATTTTGTTGATTTTAACATTCAATTGTTATATGCTGTGATGGTACAATTCTGGTGCAATATTAAATTAATAAAAAACATGGTACAAAAGACCATAATTATTGTATTCATTTATTTTTAACAATTTGGTAATAATTATTTAAATATTTCATAATCCCTGTGAAGCTGTGGTGAGTGGACTATATAAATATTTTATAATACGCAAATGTGATTTGACAGGATTCTGACCGTTTTCATTGCAAAAACAACAAACTCAGCAAAAAACGTATGTCACATACCGAGATAAAGTGACGAGCCCTGATGACGTCAGTGGTGAGGAATGTATATTTCCGTAAACAACTCAAGGCTTGGCTATATGAACAATAGCCTGATGACGTAGTTTTCGCCCCACCTACGCAATGTGAAACAAAGACTCTTGGTCATTTTCTTCTAGAGCGTGAACGTAGCCTGCCGGCAAAAAGGTTCACCAAGTGTGAATTTTCACTTTTACACCACCAAAAGTGGTTAATTAACTGTATAAAATATCGGAAATGTTGGGGCGTTAAAGACTTGAACAGGTGTCATCGGCCGATGGATCGTTAAGGAATGGCGTGCGTGTAGAATCTGCCCAAAGTGTTTTCGAGGGCAGACACGACGGTGTGGGCCTTAAAAGCGATGTAAAGTAGGAACAGATTGTGCACGATCGGACGACCTTAGCAGTGCGGTGAGACCTGTCCAAAATTTGGTGAGAACGTTCCAACATTTTTTATTTCAAGTAAAACAACATCATTCAATATTATAATAACCAACTCAAAATTCATTCGATGTCAAAATGGCCAATTTTAAACCAAATTTTATTTAAAACATTTAAATACATGAGCTCAAAAAATAAATAAATTGTACCAGAGCGTGAGAGAGAGAGAGAGAGAGAGAGAGAGAGTGACTTAAATCTTCTAAGTGCTGGGTTGTGCGAGATATATATATGTTTAATGTTTCATAATCACATATCAAATGTTTCATTGTTTACTTGTAGGTATTTTGGAGGGTTTAATGTTGCTAAACGCACCATGGCGTAATATGTACGTAGAGTCTTTTGGAAAATAAATTGGGTAATATCATTGGTAAAAATTGTAACAAGGTATTATTATTTCATATAACAATTTCTGCTACTCAAGAGTTCGCTTAAACGAATTCCTGCCCTATAGTGACTTTGAAAGGTAAGTAAAATTACAAGTTATTTATGTCTATATTTACTTCTTGCAAACCATGATGGCGCCCGACCTTTGAAATTAAATTAAAGCAAAGACGTTATATCGTATATTTTATTATCAGCAATAAACATAGGATAACAAATGGCTCCCGTAATAACAGGGACTCGACATATAATTTTATGTCGGTAAGCCTACAAAGAGAGCGGAAAAGTTTATCTGAGGTAATAAACCCAATTTTAAATACGTAAACATAACCCAACTTTTACGAGGTTATGTTATAAGATTGTATGCATGCATATATTATAAATAAGCAAAATGAATACTGATGAAGATAATAATGCAAAAGTCAGCATAGCTGACGAAACAGTTACGAGTGAGATGGACGTTGAATTAACCCCAATTAGTCAGATCAGTGAAACCAGAGCCACTGAGTTAAACACAGTTCTGTTAACCTCCATCTCAACTAGTTCAGAAAGTAAACGAGATGGTACGGCTGCTTTGATGCAGTTACTATTACATAAATTTGATGAACAGAGTGTAAAGTTTGATAAATTAGACAAAAAGCTAGATGAGCAAAAAAGCGATTCTAATATTAAATATACTAATTTAAATGACAAAATTTTATGAGCAGAAAAATGAAATCAGAAATAGTTTTGATATCAAGTTCAACGAAATAAAAGACGAAATTAAAAGACAAAATTATCACTTTGATGAGAGAATTAACACAATAGAAACACGTTGTGATAACATCCAGAAAACCACATTAGAAATTGTTAATGAGAAATTCAATAATAAAATAAGTAATTTAGATACTAAAATTGATCTAATTTATGACACAGTTAATGATACAGTTAAAAGCCAGTTAGAGTCACAAAATACAGAAATAGAACAGAAGTGTTTAACTTTTGTAGAAAGTCAACTAGAGATTAAAACCAATGTTGAAGTGAGTAACCAAGTAGAACTGAAAACAAATGTTTTGCAGAGTCATTTAGAGAAAATTGAATCAAATGTAGTAGATATTACAAAGAATATCGAAACTATAGATAATACCATATCAGAACATGAAAGAAATACCAAGAGTAGATTAAATCTGTTACAAAGTAAGATCAAAGAAATTGATGATTTAGCTATACAAAATAATATGGATGTGCATGATAAATATGATGTAATTGCTAATAGTTTAACCAGTGTAAAAAATGAGTTACGGGGGGAAATTAATAAAAATATTTCAAGTATTAATGATAGAGTAATAGTGACTAGGGATTTCTATAATGAAATAGAACTTGAGAATTTTAGCCATGAAAACAGGGTAATACATCCCATGCGTTTTTTAAATCAGACACGGGATTACAATTATTTTAGTAGTAGTAGTTGGGAAGTGAAATTAAATAAAATAGTCAAATGTTTCAAGGGCAATTCAGTAATATGGGCTGAGGCTCATAGGTTAGAATGGGATTGCTATGACACTTTTGAGAAAGCATTCAAGGGTAAATATTGGACTGAAGAAGAGCAGGAGACTTTAAGAAGCCGCATTATGGGAGCGGGTAATTTCATGGGACGTAACCCTAATAACAATAACATTACAATATATGTAACTAAACTTTATAACGAGGCAAAATATTTAGAGCCGCCCATACCTTTTAAGTCATTTGTTAGATACGTGAGTAAGCACTTACCAAGAGAGGTGCAGGTTACTCTAATGACCAAAGAAATAGAAAATTTAGATGAGCTTGAAAAAGTATTAGATATACTACAAAGCATCAATGACCGTGAAATGGGTAGACGACCCATTCAACAAAATATGCCTAATCATAACATCGAGTTTAATCGGCCAAGGCCTTATTACAATAATAATGGTAATAAATTTAATTATCGTACTGATTTACAGCAACCAGGCGATTGGAGTTGTTCTAGTTGCAGGAAGGGAAATTGTGTCAACATGCAAACTGTTACCAATGCAAAACGCCAAGAAATGAACCAAGGAGTAAGAACCCAAAGCAGTTCATACCTACGAACAGAGGAGCACCGAGTACCCGAGGAACACAACATCACAATCAGGGATCAACAAGGGGACACCAGGTACCCACCACCAGTAATAACAGGCCACAGCTGGAAAACTAAAGTCGACAGTGGTAAATAGGACCCGACCACTGTTCAGGGAAGCACATGAGGTCCGACCATTAGAGGACGTACAATCGAATGTGATAACTACTGATATCGTTGCTGACTTGTTGGAGGAGGAGAGCAACACAACATTGGAGGTGAGAGCTGGACTCACGGAAATCCAGGTAACAATAGAAAATAGGAAATTTAAAACACTTGTTGATACAGGAACTGAAATTTCAGTAATAGCCGAGAACATTTTGAGTGAATTAAAAGAATTTAAAAAGAATATTCCAGTTTTACCCGTAGCAGGGGTTACAGTAATAGGAGTCATGGGGGTACGTAGTAAAAGGGTGACAAAACAGATACATTTAAGTTTCTCAATTGGAGATATGAATTTTGATAATACATTTTTGGTAGTCAAGGGATTAAGTTTAGACATCATTTTGGGAAATGATTTTTTACAAAGAAATAAAGCTGTAATAAATTTTAAAGAGAAGGTGTTAGAGTTAGATGGGGGTGATCGGTCTGTTAAAATTAATTTTGAAAATGTGATAAATAAAGTTAGAACAACTGGTGTGAAATTGTTACAGAAACGAGTAGTTGAGAATAACTTAGATACTAAAATAAATTTTTGTAGAGAGGGTGAGTATTTTGAAGATGTTGATAATGAAATGAGCAATATTAATAATGCAGTATGGGAGATAAGGGCAGATGAATTCTGTAGTGGGGGTGAGGTGATAAGGAGTGGCCAACGTATAGCGTTATGGCAGGTAATAGAGCAGTTTAAGAGAGTGTTTGCCGATATTCCAGGAAGGGCAAAAAATTATGAATGTATGTTACAGATTAAGGAACACACACCATTCATGCAGCGGAGCTATCCAGTGCCTTACTCTAAAAGACGAGCGGTGCAAGAGGAGTTGGATAAGATGATGGAAGGTGGAATCATCGAGAGGTCAGTATCTCACTACTCAAATCCATTAGTGGTGGTAATTAAAAAGGACGGAGGAGTAAGATTGTGTTTAGACGCACGGAAGATAAATCAGATCATCATACATGACCGAGAATCACCAGAATCCATTAACGAAATATTTCAAAAGTTTAGTGGAGTGAGGTTCATGACATCATTGGATCTGACGGCCGGATATTGGCAAGTGCCATTAGAAGAGGTAAGTAGGCCATACACAGCATTTTTATTTAATGGGAAAAATTATCAGTTCAAGCGACTACCATTTGGGCTAAATACCAGCGTAGCTAGTTTCATTAAATGTTTGGATAGAATTTTGAGACCAAAAGATTTAGATTTTCTCACAGTATATGTGGACGACATTTTGATAGTGTCCCGGACATTTGAAGACCATTTAGAACATTTAAAGTATGTGTTAGGAAAATTAGAAGCGGGAGGCTTAACCGTAAATTGGGACAAGTCCAAATTTTTACAAACAAAGATTAATTTTCTAGGATTCATTATTACATCGGAAGGAATTTCCACCAACCCGGACAAGGTCGAATCTATTATGCGCTTCCCTGAACCACGAAACATCAAACAACTTCAGAGTTTTCTTGGGCTGTGCAACTTTTATAGGAAATTTCAAAGGAACTATGCACATATCACCGCAAAGTTAAGTGCGGTATTGCAGAAGAACAGGCAATGGAAGTGGGGAGACGTGGAGCGTGGAGCCTTTGAAGAAATAAAACGAAAATTTAGTAATATGATTATGATGAACCATCCGGATTTTGATAAAATGTTTTATTTACAGACGGACGCCAGCAATGTAGCTGTAGGTGCGGAGCTGTATCAGGAGGATGAGGAGAGGGAACATCTAACCATTGCATTCGCCAGCCGATCATTATTGCCTGCAGAAAAGAATTACACCACAACGGAGAAAGAATTGCTCAGTATTGTGTTTGCAGTCAGCAAATTTAGGACTTACATCTTAGGCAACAAAACAATTATTCGAACCGATCATAAAGCTTTGTCATTCCTCAACACTTGTAAACTTGCTCACAGTCGATTAACCAGGTGGGTACTTGTTTTGCAGGAGTACAACTTCGAGTGGGAGTATATTAAATGAACCGAGAATAAGGTACCCGACACTCTTTCCAGAGTAGATTGCGATAATAATAAAACAGGTAGGGATTTAAAAGAAATTGAAACTCTTCAGATTAGCAGAGAAGACAGAATCTTTGGAGAAGAGCTGAAGGATATCAAAACCATGCAGAGAGCAGATGGTAAGTCTGGGAAAATAATACACAGTTTAGAGACAGAGTTGGATGATTCAGAGTACAATCAATATTTTCGGATCTACAAAGGGTTGTTGTTTAAGAAGGTAGTAGGGGGTGAGCGTGACTGGAGATTAGTGGTGCCAGCAGTGTTGGAAGAGAAGATTATTTGGGATTGTCATATAAGATATGGTCATTTTGGGGCTAAAAAGTGTGTGAATGTTTTAAAAGAATCATGTATTTTCAGGAATATGGAGAGGCGAGTGAGACAGCTGCTTAGGAGTTGTGACTTGTGTCAAAAGTCGAAGGTGGTAAACTACAGAGTAGAAGGTGAGTTAAATTATATTAAGGTAGAAAGACCTTTTGATTTAGTTGCTGTGGATTTGTTTGGACCATTACCAAAGGGTAGAGGCGGAGTAGTTTATATATTTGTATTGCTTGACACTTTCTCAAAATATGTAAAATTCTATAGCGTGAAAAGACCTACCAGTAAGGTATTGAGCGAAAAGGTGACGAAAGATTATATGATTAACGTGGGTAAGCCAAAGGTAATTTTATCAGACCATGGGCCGCAGTTCATCAGTGGAAGATGGCGCCAGACCTTAGGATGGGAAGGCATCCTCACGAAGCATACGGCTGTGTATCATCCCCAGTCCAACCAGGCTGAGCGTGTAATGAGAGAAATAGGCAGGATCTTCAGAGCCTATTGTCACGCTAAACACAGCGAATGGCCATTGTATGTAAGAAAGGTAGAAACTTGGCTAAACAGTACCACCCACGAGTCCACCGGCTATACACCCCATGAGTTGGTAAGAGGAACACGCCCCCCAAGAATTTTGGAACAACTATTCGACTATCCACCTGAGAGCTGGACAACTGATGTGAACATTAAAATCCGGTTGGCTAATGAAAACTTAATCAGCAAAGGTGAACAAAGAAAATGTAGACACGACACAAGAGGTAAGTGGGTTAATTATAATATAGGACAAATGGTATTAGTCAAAAGGCATGACTTATCGAGTGCGCAAGACAAAGAAATTAAGAAGTTTTTTCTCTTATATGAAGGACCGTATGAGGTAGTAGAGATTAAAATGCAAAATTCTTATGTGTTGCAGAACAACGTAACTGGAGAGATCGTAGGAACACACAATGCTACAAATTTAAAATTGTACTGGTCATCTTAGGTATCTCTTATAAATATTATTGTTTTATTTAGTGAGTGTATGAGTATTAATTTGGTATATTATTGTTGTTTTTTCAGAAGGGACTCTCCCCCATTTTCGGGCGATCACAGACTCACCACCTCTGATCGTGGATTTTGGAATTCTGGAGGCGGACCATGGTTGGCAGAACTTACATATGGAAGTGAAAGCAACGATGGTCTTACTCCACACAAAATTGGTTGCAAGTAGAAATTTAATCTTATTATTGAACGGGGAGGGGGACCCCTAATTCGTGGGATTAAAAAAAAAAAAAAAAAAAATTTTGGCATTTTTCCACGAATATTATTAATTTTGTTCTAGAAATTAAAGATTAGAACTTGGAATTTTTGTGACTTAATATTTTAACTCATTAAGGAGTTATATTTTTTTTATGTATAACCTAGGTATATAAGATGATCCATTGTTATCCTATAGTGAGAAGGTTTTAGTTTTTGAAAAGTGAAAGTTGGGACTTGGAAAGTGTCTACAAAATTAATTATGTAACTAAAGAAAGAATTAACATTTTTTAGATGATATTCAAATTTTGAATTTTCATGTTTAAATTTTATATTGAAGTAACAACCTTACGGGGTTAAAAGGACATAGTGCTACTATGGTGATAAATTGAGACTGCTTTATGAACAGTGATAATATTATTATTATGTTTGTAATATATGGTAGTCTTATAATGGATTTATGTGTATAACCTGTTAGTTGTAGGGTAGTCCCAATTGGGACTACATAAGACACAATGTGTCATATAATTACGATTCCCCATATTTCGGGCGATTACTGTCTTACCAACACTAATCGTGGTTCTGGACGACAACCAGCTGTGGTCAGCAATTGTAACCCTGACCGTGGTTGGTTGCCTATAAAATTGGTTAAAATTTTGAAATTTATTGGGAGGTTCGTTCAGGGGAATCTAAGATTCTTTGTTTGCATAGGCTACTTCACCTCGGTTGGGGTGGTAGACCTTAGGGGCATATTATAAGAGTAAAAGTAGGGGTACATACCCTGAAGGTTTTATGAAGCTGAAGCAAGGATGGGAGTGAGAGAAAAGAAAAAAGTGCTCACTCCTTCTGCCTCAGTCCTTGTGGAGGCAACTGAATGCAACAGTTCAGGGGGGGAAATAGTGTGTGTGGAGGAGAAAGAGGGGTAAATATTATTGACAGCACCAATTATTACCTGTTAATAATAATAATAATTTTAATTTCAATAAGATTTTATTAATTATTCCTTTTTGCTATAAATATTTTATCCATGTTTGCTTATTTGGGAGATTTATATGGGGATTTCCATGTTTCTTTTATAATTAAATTAATTTCTTTTTTATATCAATATTTGTTTCTTTTATAATTACATTAATTATGAAACAGAAAGAGTTAATTATTATCGATGGGAATCGAAACAATTTTTATAATTCAGGGTAGTCCACGAAGAGAATGGCAATTCTATGTAATTCTTGTATGTTACATTTTTTGTATTTATATTTTTAGTAGCTCAAGCAAACCCAGTGCTTATTAACACAAACCAGCACATAGCTAAGGGGAAACAGATCAGTTAAGGATAGAGTAATATACCAAGCCACTGTTTTGATATTTAAATTTATTGTTTCAGTGTTTGGTGATGTTATGACGGCAGTCCTAAGCTGGCCAGCGCGTCAGAGCAGGGGCGTTACGCGCCTAATTGGCCTTATGGTGTTGGGATCTCGAAGGAGAAGTCCAGTAAGGTCATGCAGGTTCTGTCATCGTCATCAGACCACGGGTGAGTTATTGATTTTCTTTTATATAAATTGTAAGGGGGTTGTGGTGACATATCCTGGCTGATCGCTTTAGGAAGTACGAATGTGTCGATGAAAGTTTTTATGCTTCGGCACAAAATCTTTCATTGAGGGGGTTTTGTGATGGTACAATTCTGGTGCAATATTAAATTAATAAAAAACATGGTACAAAAGACCATAATTATTGTATTCATTTATTTTTAACAATTTGGTAATAATTATTTAAATATTTCATAATCCCTGTGAAGCTGTGGTGAGTGGACTATATAAATATTTTATAATTCGCAAATGTGATTTGACAGGATTCTGACCGTTTTCATTGCAAAAACAACAAACTCAGCAAAAAACGTATGTCACATACCGAGATAAAGTGACGAGCCCTGATGACGTCAGTGGTGAGGAATGTATATTTCCGTAAACAACTCAAGGCTTGGCTATATGAACAATAGCCTGATGACGTAGTTTTCGCCCCACCTACGCAATGTGAAACAAAGACTCTTGGTCATTTTCTTCTAGAGCGTGAACGTAGCCTGCCGGCAAAAAGGTTCACCAAGTGTGAATTTTCACTTTTACACCACCAAAAGTGGTTAATTAACTGTATAAAATATCGGAAATGTTGGGGCGTTAAAGACTTGAACAGGTGTCATCGGCCGATGGATCGTTAAGGAACGGCGTGCGTGTAGAATCTGCCCAAAGTGTTTTCGAGGGCAGACACGACGGTGTGGGCCTTAAAAGCGATGTAAAGTAGGAACAGATTGTGCACGATCGGACGACCTTAGCAGTGCGGTGAGACCTGTCCAAAATTTGGTGAGAACGTTCCAACATTTTTTATTTCAAGTAAAACAACATCATTCAATATTATAATAACCAACTCAAAATTCATTCGATGTCAAAATGGCCAATTTTAAACCAAATTTTATTTAAAACATTTAAATACATGAGCTCAAAAAATAAATAAATTGTACCAGAGCGTGAGAGAGAGAGAGAGAGAGAGAGAGAGAGAGAGAGAGTGACTTAAATCTTCTAAGTGCTGGGTTGTGCGAGATATATATATGTTTAATGTTTCATAATCACATATCAAATGTTTCATTGTTTACTTGTAGGTATTTTGGAGGGTTTAATGTTTGCTAAACGCACCATGGCGTAATATGTACGTAGAGTCTTTTGGAAAATAAATTGGGTAATATCATTGGTAAAAATTGTAACAAGGTATTATTATTTCATATAACAATTTCCGCTACTCAAGAGTTCGCTTAAACGAATTCCTGCCCTATAGTGACTTTGAAAGGTAAGTAAAATTACAAGTTATTTATGTCTATATTTACTTCTTGCAAACCAAGATGGCGCCCGACCTTTGAAATTAAATTAAAGCAAAGCCGTTATATCGTATATTTTATTATCAGCAATAAACGTAGGATAACAATGCTAATGAGTAAAGTTCAGCAGACAAATTTATATAAAAAAGAGAACCAAATAAAATGATTCAAATTTAAACAAATTAAATGTCTTAAAGAAATCCATTTAAAAAGAACTGAGTAATAACTCCTGAAACTATATCTCAGTAAATATAATTCTACACATCCTTAAAGTTCACGGAATTAATAAATACTCATTCGACCTATTTCCAGTAAAAGAATGATGATGAAAATGATTTACCATTAAACAAAGATGATCCATAGCAGAAGAAGTCAAAATTAATTGAAATATAAATTAAAAAAAAAATACACGAAGAACTTTTGTATTGAAGTACTAAACCTCACTTTCAATAAACAAATGAAGTCGTAATACTACACCAATTCCATTGGGACCGGCAACTACTAGGATCATGAAGAAGAACGAAGACCAGAACTGAACTTCTATTACACTCCGGGACATCATATCTAAACCTTTATTGAGAATCTGGACGCTGTTTTTGGTCAAGAGTAGCATAACCATTCTGTCTTCACTCCGTTGTAAACAGACACGGCCACCTTAAGTATCGTACCCAGTTTGGTAACAAACCTGCTTATATTTAATTTTATATATTAAAAGTTAATAACAATTGTAATACTTAGTAACCTTAATTTTGCATTACCTGGCCTTACTAATCGTTAAAAGAATTCCCTTACCCTGAGATAAGAGATAAAAAAAGAATAAAATATAATTATAATCAAATTGTAACTTAAACCACGAGTTAAATAACAAATCGATCCTACATTGTGTGATCGACATGATGTATTAATCACTGGAGAAGGAAACTGTTGGAATTGGAAACTTAGATAAAATAAAGAACCCTTATTGTATTTGACAAGTTTGTGTTATTGTAGAATAATTATTGTATTTCAATAGGGTGTAATTTACAGAGAAAGAAAGCGATCAAAACCTAAAGTGAAACGACTTAACCTAGAATAACGGATTAATCGCCCACCACAGCGCTCATTTGCCTACAGCTGGTGAATACGGGAGAATAGAGAACTAACGTACTCTCTCCACACTCCGCTCTCTTCAATTTAGACAATACATACCGAATAGGGTTGGAGAAAATTACTAAATTATTCACCGTAATAACTGTAATATAGCGCTTTTTCTCTGGCAAAACACTTAATAACCACTTAACACAGGTCTATGTTCGACAAACGAATAATATCAACAATATAATAAATAATTGTTTTTATAAATTAACATTGATTTGCAGGAGATCTCATCTGCAATAACATATTACAAATATAACGTAATCTTTTAGATTACAAATAGGTGAATCCAACAGTGGGGCCTTTCAAACTTCTCAAATATAATTAATAACAAAACAGGAAACAATTGGTGGTTACAATATACATCAATAATGTTTTAACCTTATTCATATCCGATCTGATGATGACACCATTGGTGTCGAAACTCGAGTTATCCCGTAAAGGATTCTAAGAAACGTTGACAGAAGGTAATTAACCTATTTTATATAATCTCATAATGTTATTAGACTATAGCTATTCCAACTATAGGAATACCCACTAATCAGATGACGGAGGTACTAAGTAGATATATTTTTAAACCATATAGGATGGCAAAGAAATTACTCAATAGTATATTATGTGTAAATATTACTCCTCATTTATTATAGAAAAACTCAACTTCCTGATGAAATTAACTTCTCCCAACTAAGAAACAACTACCCAACCTCAACAACCATAATGCATATAATATTAGCAACAACCGTTACATACAGTCACAACAATCATATGCAATATAATGACTTTGTCAAATACTAGTTTTCCTTTTTACAACTTAAGTTATGAAAGAACGTTTTTCTAACTAAATTAAAATAATAAAATCTTTCCTGGTAAGGTTGCATGTTATAGTGAAACTGTCATTACAATATAAAATATAACCTTTCTTTTTTTTCCCACCAATGATAATATCGGTATGTTCTGGCTTAATCCTACTGTTTACAACAGCCATCATAATTACGGAATACCTGTAGTCCTATAATTATAAATTACCTTTGGGATCCTGTTGCCTGGCATCCTATTAGATGGCCGTTCCATTTCTACCTACATTCATATATTTTATTGCAAACAAAAAATATTCAAAGTGCCATTTGAATATATTATTTGTTAAAACTTTTGGGATTTTCAGCTGTGGTCTAATGTTAAAAACAATGCCTTCATTATTGCTTGAGGGGTCATAATCAGATTAGGGACTGATAGCAGGATGGCGCAGCTGTCTCGAAAGACCAGAATATGTAATTGTGTAGAAAACAGAAACTTCATTTCTGTTGCTTGAATATAAGTTACGTTATTCTGTGACTAAAGACTTACCATCCTTAGCAGAACAGGATGTTGTTGACGTTGCTACAACACTGTAAAATTTTAACAAAGTCTGTTTTGTTGTTCATCTGAGAACTCTTATGTTACACCACACAAACAGATACTAAGCATACTGTTTATATCTGTTATTCAAAACTCACATCACACCCAAGGTGTTTACAGTGCACCATTGTTTTATATTAACTGTACCTAGATCATTTAATATATAAACTGTAGTAAACACTGTAAGCATAATATTCAATATAAAAAAAAAATATGTAAAGCAAAATAGTAAAACATTTACCAATATAATGTTGCGGGATCGGAACCTCGCCTGAGTTCAACTAATTGGACTCGTCTAGTTGTATCCCATACTCTAATAAGCGTTCCTTTAACAGAAGCTGTTGCTACCATTGTTCCTTGCTGATTCAACGCAATGCACGCTAATTCTCCCTGGTGAGCATTTATCGTTACAGGAGCACTAGACATTCCTGCTTCAGTGTTTGCTAAATCCTATACAAAATAAATAAATAAATATTAGAAAGTTTGTCTGATGTACAGGATAAATACAAAATATACTTCTAAATTAAATATTACAATACATAAAAGTAATGAGTAAGACCACAGAAGCTTACAGTTTTAAGCTTATAATTAAAATTACATTCCTATCACCTTGGAAGACTACACAAGTTGAATGACACACTGTATTGTACAGACAGTACTAACAGAGAATTTACTGCAAGTTAAGTAACTAGGTTCTTTATTCTTTACTCATCATGGATTATGCCTCATGCTTACTACAGATGTAAAGATTCTGAATATTTTTATTTTACAGAGATTTGCTACTACAACACCTTATTTGGAATGGTAGAAGAATATGGAAGAGAAAGTAAATCATACATATTCCTTTAAAGATTTATCCCTGGAAATGAAAAAAATGTTCTAGTGTACAAAAGTTTCTCTAATTTCTACTTAATCGCCTATGGTCCTTATGTAGATGAGAATTTGTATTTAAATTATTAGTGAGACAGAATTGTGGAGAAATGGTCCAGAAAAAGATGTGTTAAAACATGTATTACTGAGTGAAAAGGACTTTACAGTTATGCTATTAAAGATAGTGTCATTTCTAAGAATATAATCCAAGAAACACACTGGATTACTTTTCCAAGAGACACCAATTTACTTGTGTATTATAATATCTATTACCTCATGAGATATACTTATCTCTTAACTGCACACTACAGTTCTTTCTTTCCTCAAACTCACATATTTGAGAAATTATCTTGTCATGTTATGCAGATAATCAATTGTATACTAACAAAACACAAAGTCCATCAAATTATCATTTGGTTTTGCACTGTCAGTCATGGTTTATAACTTCCCTGACACAACCTAACCATGAAGATTTACATCAGCTTTCAAAGATTAGAAGTGAAGCCTTTTCCCATTATGGAACCTTTTTGCAGCCATCCAATGTCTTATCTTCCTGCCACACGTGTCTGACAATTACTCCAGCAAATCATTATAGTTTAAAATATTTCATACATGTAGTTAACAACTGTATCGAATATAGTTACTGATTTTGTCACAGTGTCATAGTTGTAACACTTTACAGTTATAAATCTTGTAAAAGCATATGACAGGGTATCTGTATTGCTGGTATGGAAGTCTGTATTAAACATAGGACTGACTCGTACTCTACTACAAACTGTCATAAATGTATACAAAGATATTCCAACTGTAAAAATGGGCAATGGAAAATTTACCAAAAATTTGAAAATTACGTGAACCAACAAAGATTACAGTACTTAGCAGTTACAGCACTTTTCACTTATTCTATACTGATGGCCAAATGTAGGTGGGTGAAGTTATTGAAGCTTTTTAAGTTATATATGATTAGGAAACTGAAGTACCGCTATGATGATGACAGAATGAAAATTAATCTAGCAAAATCAGAACACCCATATATGTATGAACAATAGGACAGCTTTAAATTTGAGTAAGACATTGAAAAAGGTATAAGAATATAGATACTTAGGGATGTTATTAAATAAAAATGGAATAACCATTTGAAAATTATAGACAAGATCAATAAAGGGAGGAAGACGGTAAAAATTCTGAATTTAAAGAAATGTGTGAAAGATACAAGATAAACACACCCAAAGAGACATGGATATCATCGACAGAGACATAACATAAAAGACTGAAAGAATCATGTGAGCTACATAACTTGGGCATGTAAACATCATGATTAACAAAAGATGGTCACAAAGAATTTTTAAAGGGAAAGCTAAAGAGAACAATACGATAAGAGATGCAGCTGGATGACTGAAAGCAAAGAACCTGCAAACAGAAACTGCAAGACAGAACCTGCACATGGATAACCATAGAAATAGAAGGCTGGAAATTGGGACCAAAGAGATGGCATCATTCATAGCAATACATTATGTAGAGAAAGACAGACAAACGACACTTGTAATTCTGATTACATTTCTAATATGGTGCTCTAGCTTGAACCTCTTAAAAGTCTTACTTAGGTCTCATTTTCTAACTAGTTTCTGATACAATAAAAGAAGTGAAGGAGTAAGGAATTTATTATAAGAAATAAAATTATGAAGTTTATAAATTTATAGGACATACAATAATATTCTGGAAAGCAATGTTTGAACAAAAGGACAAGGAAGACCTAGGTAAACTTATTTGCAAGATGCCAAGATGAAGTGGGATGTGAGAGTGACCTCCAAATATAGGGAGCAACATAAATCACAACTGTGTTGCAGTGAGAAGACAAGACATATGTCTTAGATCATGATGATGGCTACAAGTTTATACCTTGTATTAATGGGTTGTTGAAATGATATGTAACCCAGAATTTGAAAATGTTCTTGTCAATGGGGAAATTTAGGGAACATAGAGATATGATGTTGGTAACAACAAATTTTCTCTTAACATAGCAAAAGTTTTTAACAGTGAGTTGCAGTATAATTACAGTCTGCAAAATTGTCTTATAAAGTGTGTGCAGTTTGTAATACTAAAAACGGTATGTGCCTAGTGCTCATCAATTAATTGTAAGAAAATTATACTGAGATCCCAATACATGTTTTCAGAATTAATGATTTACAAAAGAAATTGTACTTAACTTTACATGTACTGCAACAGTACAAACAGTAACGATACTGCGCATTGCCCAAATAAATGAAATAAATAATAAAAATAAATAAATATGAATAAATAAACATTATTCAGATTGCATAAGTTGGATCGTAGTAAAAATAGGGAGAGCAGAATTCATGCATGGACATGCATTTTCGACACACCTGTCGCTAGCATTGTGTACGCGCATATTTTGTTGGTGTGTGTGAAACCTGTCCATTCCTGAAATGTAACCAACCCTTTTCAAGTAGAATAGTTATATGTTTATGTTAATTATAAGAAAACTATGCACGATAGGATAAAGCAAAAGACACGAAAATGTGTAGAAATTATCGATAAATAAAGTGTTAAAAAACCGTATCGATGTGACGAAAAGTGGAATTACTATACGTAAAAAATGAATAACTCTTTTTGTGAGTACCATAAAGAAGTGCAATTTACGTATAGTAATCACATAAAAATTAGTGATCGATTGAGCATCGAGTGATGTGAACAAACTTTGTAATTCGCGAAAATAGGCGAAAATAGTAAATTGAACAAGAGTGGGGGGTAGTGACGCCTCGACAGAATCTGACAAGTTGAAAATTGTTCAGACATGAATTTTTGCACAACCTGACTATAAATACCAGGTCGCGTTAATAAAGCTTCTTCTTCTCGATTCAACCGTTGCCGCAGGAGGCTATGTCAGTTCACAATTATCGTAAGAGTCACAGGACCAACTAGATGTCCAGCCAGAGCTGCAGAATACATACGATGAGGTCTATGGACACACCGGCAGCATATGACGTGAGACGAGACGACTATTGATCAGCACATGCAGAGAACACGACCAGAAGGACACAGAGGACACGACCAGAGGATCAGAAGGACATGGAGGACACGACCAGAGGACAAGAAGGACACGGAGGACGTACAGATGAATAACCACATCAAAAGAGGTGATAAAAAACCATTGTAATTATAGACATTTGAAAGACACTAATTAAAGTTTAAATGAAAGACATTCAACCAGGATTAAAATAAATAAATGATACATAAATGTAAAAGCAGTATAAAAATTAGAATAATATTTCTTGTATCAAATTTAGTAATTAGTAATGTAAATGATAAGAAAAATAACGTAACGTAATATAATAATTTTTGAATTAACGTAATTAGTATAAAGTCTTTGATGATAAAGAAAAATGCATATGCAGTAGAAAGTTAAAACAAAGTAATATAAAAGAAGTTTGAATAGAAGTAAATTCATTTTTGAAGCTAATGAATCAGCAATTGCAAAAATATGAGCACACCATGAGTAAGCCGAGAGCAAAATAAATATTTTAAAGTAATTAAAATTAGATAACAAGAGTTGTGTATAACTTGTGTATATAATTTGTTAGCAATAAGTTATGTACGAAAACTTCATACTAATGATTTAATAATGAGTCAATGTTTAATATCCGATATGAAAGATTTTGTTTATGGAAAAATTTTAAACTTAAATAACGTATCATCTTCTTATTACGATTACACCCATGAATTCAATACACAATAAATTAAATTGAATTTGTTATGTTATACAATACACAATATTTAAAATACATTTAAATGCAAATTGTGTTGTTATATAATTTTGGCGCTCCAAGATCGTGGGGCTATTCAAACACAAATAGATTTGTATTTGCAACCTGTACATACAAAAAGTATATCGTTGTATAAAATTTGTCACCCAAGAACGTGTGGCATGATCCCGACCATTTGACTATTTAAATTTTTGTTTGTAGCTAAATGGTTGCTCTAAAAAATAAAGGTGTGTTAAATGAAAAATATATTACATGTGATAATTATTTATATTAAACATTAATTGTGTTATGTTAATTGTTGTGTATTAAGACACAACTGGCGCTCAACAAAATAATATCATTGTAAAGGTGTAATGGTAATAAGAAAAGTAATAATTAATAATAATAACAAATAAATAAATAAAATTAGTAATTCGGTTCCATAAGAATAATATTCTAAAACATAATAAATGAATACAAAATATTCAACGTGGCGGAACCAGGAGGGTTGAATCTAGAAGCATTTAAAAATTCAATACCAGCCATGATGGACGAATTAGTCATAAAACAAGCCAAAAAATTTAAAGAAGAGTTGAAAGAGGAAAATGTCAAACAAATAAAGAAAATAGATGAAATAAGTACAAAACAAACAGAAAAGTTTAGAAAATAAATTAGAACAACAGTCTTAAAATTTTAATACTAAACTATAACAACAGACTGAAAGTTTTAAACAGGACACCATAAAAATTACGGAAAGTTAGAAGAATTAACAGAAAAGATCGTTGATACCAACTCACGTATTGACACTCTTGAGAAGAATTTTAAACAAGCCTTACATGAGCAAGTTGTACGGTTGGAAAATAAACAAAAAGAATTGCGTCTCGAGTGGAGAAGAGATATAAAAGAAGCACATAAACAAATAAATGATAATTTAACTACTATAACGCGAGAACAGGATGATAAAATCCAAACTGTAAATGCTATGTCACAAGCAAATTCCAGTAAAATTAGAGAAATAGAAACGCATACCGTAGTTATTGAAAATAAAATTGAAGAGACTATGAAAGACCGTTCGGGAGAGGTATCCCATATGAAAGAGGAGATCCAAGAGGAAATGAACCAACTACGAGGTGAATTGAGAAGACGACAGAATCAAATGATGATGTTTCCTACACCAATGGAAGAAAGGAGCAGAATAAAGTTCGCAGGTGGTAAATGGGAGAACAGTATGGAATTCCTAGCGAGAATGGAGAAAGAAATAGAGAAGATTGGCAGTGCGATAAATGACGACGAGAAGATTGACTTCGTCACGCGACATCTTAAAGATTCAGCCAGTCAATGGTGCTCTATTATTAGAGATAACATCAGTACATATCAGCAATTTCGTGAGGCGTTTGAGAAAAGATACTGGAACATACATACTCAACAGCAGGTACGTGATCAACTCGAGTATGGAAAGTTTAATGTACATGGACAACAGAGTATAGAACAGTACACAATTGCGCAAATAGAATGCGTAAAGCATCTTAAACATAAATTCTCAGAGTACGAAATTGTTTCAAAGTTATCTTACCATTTCCAGAGAGATATTCAGTTAGCAGTTTATACGCAAGGAATTAAAACCATAGAAGAATTTTTAATCCTTGTGACACAGTCGGAGAATATCAATAAAGGTAAGAACACACAACACTGGGAACCAACACACACTAATTACCACTATAATTATCACCGTAGTGACAAGACACCAATACAAAACGCCACGCAAAACCGTGATAATTATAAAATTATGTAACGGGACATTTTGGCCTACCCGGGGAAATAAAAAATCATATTTTGAATAAAAGCAAATAGCATTTTTTACAATGTAATAATAATAATTTTGGGAAATGTATACATAAATTGATGAGAAGGTAAATTTTGATGGTAATGAAAGTGGCAGCAGTGATCGTGGAATTATTCATAAAATTATAAAGACGCAATAGACAACCAACGGAAATGTGTCAAGGTCAGCTCCAGTGACTTTAAACTTGTAAACAAATTATGTAATAACATCGGACCATGTGACGTCAACATCTTACGTCAGAGACCATCCCCGCTGTGGAATTCGGGAGTGTTAGACGAACTACTTCTGGCGTTGTAATACCAGAGCCGAAAACAATGGAAAGTTGGTAAACAGTCACGGTCATTTTACAAAATAGTGCCGTTTGTCTCATGCCAGTCTAAATTCAACACTCGCGTGAGTGGTACCCATAAAGTTCCGGAACGTAAAGTGCGGGCCCGCAAATCAACAAAAATGTGAATAACATATTTAAAAATGTGAAAAAATCAAAATTCATATATAAAATGTAACAGTTTCGGAGATATTATCAGTTTTAAAAATAACAAATGTGCGCTTAAAATAATGTGACGTCTTCAGGACTCATTGAACAGCTAAGTAAAAAAGAAAAATGTGTACCTAAATATTTAACAAGGGTTAATCGAAAATATAACAAAATAAAATTTTAAGTAAAAATGAGATCTCTAAGGTTATAAAGTAACTGCGCGTGTGTGTGTGTATGAGTGAGTGAAACTATGTAGATAAAGATGGCTGGTTTGTGTATCTAAAAAAATTAGTTATCATTAATATCTTGATTTTCTTTTTTTTATTTGAAAATTTTTGTAATATGTTTCAATTTGATTTATGTGAGTTATAGAATGGGAATTTATAACAGATGAGGGAGGTAAAGAGGTAGTTTGTCAATGATTTTTTTAAAAAGTAAATGATGATGAAGGAGAATAATTAATTGTTAATAAAACTTAATTATGGGAAATGAGTAAAGCTTTCTTATTTCAAACAGCCATAATTCTGTTCTTTTTAGTTCGCCGAAAAGGACCCGACTCTGGTAAGTACATATATTCTTGCATTTGTTAATAAAGCAAGATGGTGCCCGAAGAAATTTATAAAGTAATGAGTAATTAAGTTTTAATTATAATGTGACATAAAAGTTTGATCACAATTGGCTTCCGAACTTAGGGACCATTTATATAAATAAATTTATATAAATATAGGCCACTTGGAGAACAGAAATGGTTGTTTGGAATAAATGAATTCGGGTACGTAAAATAGACGTAGGTGACGAGTGTCACATAAGGTTATATTACAGTGTTATTGATGAATGTGTTATAAATAAGTAAATATAAAATAATTTAATGAAATGGATAATAACAAGATTGTAGTCGAAATGAGCGAGTCGGCTGGTGTGGGAGAACCAGGGGTTCATTCAACCCCAGTAGATCGATCAAAAGAATTCAGCCTAACTGAATCAGCTATAGACGACTCGGGTACTCTATCGACTCCAACCTCAACAAAATGTAACAAATTAGACAATGATATGCTGAGTGTTTTACTGAATAAATTCGATAAAATGAATTGTAAATTGATGAGCAAAATATTAAATTTGAAGAAATTAGAAATGAAATTAAACAGCAGAGTTTTGATTTTAATAAGCATGTTAAGGAAATTAATACACGTTGTGATAGTATTAAAGAACAAGTCTTAGAATCAGTGAACCATAAGTTCGATGAGCAAATCAATGAATTAACAGAAAATCTGGAAAGTAAAATAAATTATGCAAATGAACAAATGACAGATCAAATTAAGAGTCAAATTAAAGAACAGAGTGTAGAGATAGAGAGTAGATGTATTAATAAGATTGATGTTGACATAAAAAATAAAATAATGGAGATAGAGTGTGTGTAAACAATCAGTGCAAGAGAGTGTGGGGGCTATGAGTAAACATAACCTCCAATATGAAATTATAAATGATAATAAATTAAAAGTAATTGAGCAAGACATCATTGAAATTAAAGATGAGTTACATGTGGCCGTAAGCCAAAATTTAAATAGTGTTGCGGAGCGAGTGTTTTATACTCGCGAAGCAAGAGATGACATAGAACTCGAGCAATTTAATTGTGATAACCGCAGAGTACACCCGATGCAATTTCTGAGTAGGGTAAGAGAATTTAACCGGTTTAATAGTAGTAGTTGGGAGATTAAATTGCTAAAAATCTTGAAGTGTTTCAAGGGTAATTCCGAAATATGGGCGGAAGTACATAACACAGAGTGGAGTAGTTATGAAAAATTCGAGTTAGCATTCCGAAACAAGTATTGGTCAGAAGAGGACCAGAAAATTTTGCGTAGTAAAATAATGGGAATGGGGAATTTTGGGAGAATAAACAACCACCTAACCATGTATGTCACGAAAATATATAATGAAGCAAAGTACCTAGAACCGCCGTTGCCGTTCCGGTCATTCGTTAGACATATTAGTAAACACTTGCCCAGAGAGGTACAGATAACTTTAATGATGAGAGATAGTAGATATAAATGAACTGGAGAGTATGTTAGATGTGTTACAAATATTGGGGAACGCGAAGGAGGGAGGCGTCCAAATCCACCAATGGTAATAAATAATGACAATTATCATCAGTATAGGGGAACACCAAACTCTTATAGAGGAATGAGGGGAAATAATAACCATAATTTTAGACGTTGAATGAAGAAATTTGTGTTAGTGGTTGAAATCACAATCAGAATGATCACAGTTGCACACCACTATATAAAAATTATCCCAATCTTAGAATTGGGATAATTTTTATATAGTGGTGTGCAACTGTGATCATTCTGATCATAATTTTAGAGGCGGAATATGGAAATGTTTAAGTTGTGAATATGAGAATTATGCTATCCGAACAGTATGTTACAGATGCAACAAAGCACGAGATTGCCAACGGAACAACGTGGCACCGAATCAACATCATCAACAACAACGAGGGGGAGGTAACGACAGAGGAGGTAGACCTGCAACGAGAGGGAGAGGAGGATATAACCAAGCCGTGGCAGGTACGTCAACGGAAAATTGAGGCCAACAATGGAAGCGAGGACCCCACCATTGTCCACGGAGAGCAAGAGGGTCCAGATAACCGACGAATATCGTAATAATGTTATACAAATGGACATGACGAAGGAGTTGTTGGAGGAAGATGACACGAAAATTATAGAAAACAAAACTGGATTGACGGAGGTAATCATCACCATAGAAGGTAAGAATTTTAAATCATTGATGACACAGGGAGTGAAATATCAGTAGTTTCTGAAAATGTAATGGGAGAATTGAAAGAAATAAATAAAAATATACCATCATTACCAGTGGCGGGTGTAACAGTACTGGGGGTAACTGGAGTCCGTAGTAAACGAGTTACTAAACAAGTGTAGTTAAATATATTCCTTAATGAAACTGAATTTGAAATACCTTTTCGGTAGTTAAGGGACTGAGTTTAGATGTAATTTTGGGAAATGATTTTTTGGAGAGGAATGGGGCAGTAATAGATTTTAATAAACGGATAGTAGAATTTAGTAGAGGGGGTGAGCCAGTCAGGGTTAATTTTAAGAGGGTGTTAGACGAAGTTAGAGTTACAGGGGTAAAAATGATACAAAAGCAAGTAGGCGATGGGGATATAGAAACTAAAGTGAACATATGTCGAGAGAGTGAGATTGTAGAAAATGAGGAGAGAGAGATGCATATGAGTGATGAGAGAGTATGGGAAAATAAGGCTGATAAATTTTTTAATGAGGGTGGAGTTGTAGGGTATCCCCAACAACAGGAGTTGTGGGCAGTTGTGGAGCGTTATAGAGATGTGTTTGCAGAGTTGCCTGGGAAAGCCAGGAACTATGTGTGTGAACTGAAGGTTCGAGAACACTCACCCTACATGCAGAGGAGTTATCCAGTACCATTTTCAAAGAGGAGAGCAGTTCAAGAGGAGTTGGATCGAATGATGGAGGAAGACATAATTGAAAGATCAATATCGCCTTACTCGAACCCATTGGTGGTGGTAATAAAGAAGGACGGAAAGGTAAGATTATGCTTAGATGCAAGGAAAATAAATCAGATTATAATACCTGACTGAGAGTCACCGGAACCTATTAATGAGATTTTTCAGAAATTCAGCGGGGTCAAGTACATCACATCTTTAGATCTAACCGCCGGATATTGGCAGGTGCCGTTAGCAGCAGAGAGTCGGAGATATACTGCCTTTCTCTTCAATGGTAAGAATTATCAGTTTAAACGTTTGCCATTTGGACTTAACACTAGTGTAGCGAGTTTTATAAAGTGTTTAGACATGATATTACAACCAAAAGACTTAGATTTTCTGACTGTATATGTTGATGATATATTAATAGCATCCAGAACATTCAAGGAACATTTAGAGCATATTGAGTATGTATTAGATAAATGAAAGAATGGGGGTTTGACAATTAATTGGGAGAAGTCAAAGTTTTTACAAACCGAAATATATTTTTTGGGTTTTATTATAACTCCCGAAGGAATTGTAGCTAACCCTGATAAAGTAGAAGCTATAATGCGCTTTCCCGAGCCTAAGAATATTAAACAGTTACAAAGTTTTTTGGGTTTGTGCAATTTCTATAGAAAATTCCAGAAAAATTACGCTCACACAACAGCAAGGTTAAGCGCTGTACTACAGAAAAATAAACCCTGGAAATGGGGAGAAAAGGAAAGGGATGCATTCGAGGAGATAAAGAGAAAATTTTCAAATATGATAATGATGAACCATCCTGATTTCTTAAAAACTTTTTACTTACAGACTGATGCCAGTAACGTCGCCCTGGGAGCGGAGTTGTATCAGGAGGATAGCGACAAGGAGCACCACACGATAGCTTTCGCCAGCAGATCTCTTTTGGCAGCCGAAAGAAACTATACAACTACGGAGAAGGAGCTGCTGTGCATCGTGTTTGTGGTAGGAAAGTTTCGCACATACATCTTGGGGAATAAGACAGTTATCAGGACAGATCACAAGGCACTGTCATTTTTGAACTCCTGCAGATTAACGCACAGTCGTCTAACCAGGTGGGTGTTAGCTTTACAAGAATACAACTTTTCCTGGGAATACATAAAGGGGACAGACAATAAAGTACCAGACACTCTTTCCAGGGTAGATAACATAGAAAATAAAATGGGGAGGGATATTAAAGAGATAGAAATTTTTAGATTAACTAAAGAAGATAGAATTTTTGGTGAGGAGTTAAGGGATATTAAGAATATGCAAAGATCTGACAATAAAATAGGTAAAATAATTGTTAGTTTAGAAACGGAGGTAGATGGGTCAGAATATAATGCACATTTCCAAGTATATCAAGGAATTCTATTCAAAAAGGTAGAAGGGGGTGAACGTGATTGGAGATTAGTTATACCAGAAGGGTTGATAGATAAAATTATTTGGGATTGCCATATAAGGTATGGGCATTTGGTGCGAAAAAGTGTACGAATGTTTTAAAAGAATCATGTGTTTTTAAGAATATGGAGAGGCGAGTATGGATGTTGTTACGGGTGTGTGATTTATGTCAAAGGTCTAAGGTAGTGACTTATAGAGTAGAAGGAGAATTGAATTATATTAAGGTAGAGAGACCGTTCGATTTAGTTGCTGTAGATTTGTATGGGCCATTACCCAAAGGTAGGGGTGGAGTAATTTATGTGTTTGTTGTATTAGACACGTTTTCTAAGTATGTTAGATTATATAGTATCAAGAGAGCGACGAGCAGAGTGCTAAGCGAGAAGATAACGAGAGATTATATGGTGAATATAGGTAAGCCAAAGATCATTTTATCCGATCATGGACCCCAGTTTATAAGTGGTAGGTGGAGACAAACTCTTGGATGGGAAGGCATCATACCCAAGCATACGGCAGTTTACCATCCACAGTCAAACCAGGCAGAACAGGTGATGAGAGAGATTGGTAGGATATTTCGGGCATATTGTCACGCCAAGCATACAGAATGGCCATTCTACGTTAAGAAAGTAGAAGAATGGTTGAATAGTACCACCCATGAATCCACCGGGTTTACGCCGTATGAATTAATAAAAGGAACAAGGCCACCTAGGATATTGGAACAACTTTTTGACTATCCACCAGAAAATCAAACTATAGACGTGAATATGAAGATCCGACTAGCGAATGAAAATTTACTCACAAAAGGAGAAAGGAGAAAGCAGAGAATGATGCTAAAGGTAAGTGGACTAAATATGAGGTAGGGCAATTAGTATTGGTAAGGAGACATGATTTGTCTAGCGCACAAGATAAGGAGATAAAGAAGTTTTTTCTGTTATATGAGGGACCATATGAAATTGTAGAAGTAAAGATGAGTAATGCGTACGTGTTACGCAACCCAGCAACGCAGGAGTTAGTAAGTACACAAAATGCGACGAACTTGAAGTTGTATCGGTCACAATAAGTAATTGAATTTTAATGTATTATTTTATGTTTCAGAAGGGACTCTCCCCCATTTTCGGGCGGTCACGGCTTCACCATCCCTGACCATGGATTCTGGCTGTTTGGAGGCGGACCATGGTTGGCGGAACTTCGAAAGAGGGGGTGAAAGCAATGATGGTCCTACTCCACAAATTGGTGCAAGTAGAAATTTAATCTTATTGTTGAACGGGGAGGGGGACCCATAAAGTTCGTGGATGGAAGATATAAAAAAAAAAACTTACAATTGGCAATTATCCACGAACAAATAATAGTTTTATTTCATATAATAAAACGATCTAAAATTCATGTAACTTAACAAGTGCGACTCTTGAGGAGTCATTTCATTACCCAAAAGTATTGTTCAGTGAGAAGTAACAATACTGTTCGGTAATGAAATAAACAAAAATAATTTTAAATGGCGGTCGAATTTATTTTAGGAGAAAAGGAACTAGTTATAATTTAGATTTAGAACGTAGAAATTTAAGGTGACCAAATTATTGGCAGTTTAGCAGTATAGTATAGTGTCGCACTTGTTAAAAAACTATTAAAGTAAGTTAGATTATGTGTACTTAGTTTAGCTCCATAGGAGATAGTAACGTAAGTGTCGGAGGTAGAAAAGTGTCTGGGTATAATAAAAAAAAAAAATGTCATTCAAGATGTGTGGGTAATTTTGGGGGGTAGAGTGGTGTTAATAGAAGTGATATAATAATGGAATGTAGGGACTGCTACTGTAGAAAGGTTTAGTTTAGTTATTATTGTGCTATTGCTGTGGTGGCATGTGCCACAGTAGATAGCGGTGAGTGTTGGGGATAACAGAGAGTGTTACCTCCATCGTAGGCCAAAATGGCGTAAAATACACGGCACACCTTTTATATAATTTTATATTATATGCTGATAGATTGCCGTGCCGTGTATAATAATGACATAGAGAACATGCCTGAATTTAGAGATGATTTCCCCGACTTTTCGGGCGATTACTGCCTTACCAGCACTAATCGTGGTTTTGGATAGCTGTCAGCTATGGCCATAAAGTAAGAACCTTGACCATAGCTGGCTTGAAATTGGTGTATATTCGAAATTAATGGGGGGTGACTTAGGGGAAATCCCCGGAACTATGGAACAGCGGCTGCCACTCTGTTCGAGTAGGAACAGTAAACCAGGTGGTAGACCCGCATTAAGGGCGTATAATCTGTAACTTTAGATATTATGATATCTAGTTTTTCAAAAAAATGTAACGCAGAAGCAAGGACAAGGAGATGACAAAATTCCTCCAAAACTTCAGTCCTTGTGGACGCAACTGGACGCCACAGTCCAGGGGGGATCATAGTGTGTGTGGATAAAGGAGGTTATTCGGGGGAGTAACGAATTAAAAATTTGTTGTAATTTGATAATGATGACTCGCTACTGAGCTGACTAAATAATTTTGTTGTGATTTGAGGAATGGGTGCACTAGATATTTCTTATATTGTGTTTATTATGTTTTATTGTGTTAATTGCATGTAGTATGTTAGGGATAAGGATTATAAAAATGTAATAATATTTTATAGAATAAGTTTTCACTGTGTTTAAAGAATTTCAATAAATAATGAAATAAATTTGAGATAGTTAAAATTTTCAATGGGTTGTAAAAGATAGAAGTTGGGTGATAGTAATTGTTTAAGTAAGACATTTGAGTCAGTCCAAGTTGAATATAGATGGGTGTTAGACAGAATAAGAGGTGAAATAAAAGTAATGTAGAATTTGAGAAGTAATGATAGTGACACAGTAGCTATGGGAAATATGTAGAACAATGATTGATGTATTGAGGTAATAAATAAGTGGAGATATTTTGTAGTTGAAAGTGATGTAATGGGAAAGTAATTAGTTGATAGAGGAATTTTATAAGGGGGGTGGTGTGATAAGGAGTCCAACGAAAGGTGCGGGAAGGGACCGTTTAGCGCCGGAAAGGGTTACCTAGGGGGAGTCCAGGAACCAGATAAGGGAATGAGCTGGTAAGTGGGAATACACATCCTGAGTACAAATGGGTAGAGAGTATTTTGTTATAAGGGTAGAATGATGCGATATGAGTTAAAGTAGTAAGTAGTTAGAGGTAGAGAAGGGTTGGTAGATGTTTTGGTAGATGGGTGTCATACTAGTTAAAGAATTTGTAAGTGAGCGTTAGAGTCATAAAAGGGGTAAGATTATGGGTAAATGCCAAGTTGATAAAGTGAATTGTTATGAATAACTGAGAATCACCCAAATTAATAAAATGGAATAATAAATGAAATGTTATGGTAAATGAAAAAAAAAAAAAAAAATTTATGGGAAATGATGAATTAATAAAAGTCAAATTGAGATTAAAATGTAATTGTTATAACTTTATATGCAAATTTAAAGATGTAAAGTGTGTACATTTTTAAATGTAAATTGTTTATTTTAAGGTAATAATAAAGATAATAATAACAATATGAATTATGAATGTACTATGTTTTATTATGTTGTATTGTGTTTCTTAGTGTTTAAGAGAATTTTAGGAATTAAAAAAAAAAAATTTTTTTTTGATGCAAATTGGGGATAAGAGAAATGTGTAATATGGTAATGGGAAATGTTTATTTAAATTCTGATAGAATCAGAGGAATGTATTTTGAATTTTAGGAAGTTAACAAGAGAAAGTACACAGAATGAGATTATGGAATTTTAAGTATGTTATGATATGTCTTCATATATGTGTTAGAAGTTAAGAATTAAGAGGAAAAACCAGTGCTTCTTAACGCAAACCAGCACCGCTAGGGGGAAACAGATCAGTTAGGGATATGGTGTTGTACAAGGCCACTAGTTGATATTTTAATTTGTTGTTTCAGAGTTTGGTTATGCTGTGACGGTGGTCCTGAGCTGGCCAGCGCGTCAGAGCAGGGGCGTTAAAGTACTTGGTTGACTTTATGGTGTTGGGATCTCGAGAGAGAAGTCCAGTAATGTCATTCAGGTGCGGTCACAGTCACCGGACCAAGGGTGAGTTGACTATACTTTTTGTTTGTAAAACGTAAAGGGGGTTGTGGCGACATATCCTGGCTGATCCCTTTAGCAAGTATGAGTGTGTCAATGAGAGTTTTTCTGCTTCGGCATTAAACCTCTCATTGAGGGGGTATTGTAACGGGACATTTTGGCCTACCCGGGGAAATAAAAAATCATTGTATTTTGAATAAAAGTAAATAGCATTTTTTACAATGTAATAATAATAATTTTGGGAAACGTATACATAAATTGATGAGAAGGTAAATTTTGATGGTAATGAAAGTGGCAGCAGTGATCGTGGAATTATTCATAAAATTACAAAGACGCAATAGACAACCAACGGAAATGTGTCAAGGTCAGCTCCAGTGACTTTAAACTTGTAAACAAATTATGTAATAACATCGGACCATGTGACGTCAACATCTTATGTCAGAGACCATCCCCGCTGTGGAATTCGGGAGTGTTAGACGAACTACTTCTGGCGTAGTAATACCAGAGCCGAAAACAATGGAAAGTTGGTAAACAGTCACGGTCATTTTACAAAATAGTGCCGTTTGTCTCATGCCAGTCTAAATTCAACACTCGCGCGAGTGGTACCCATAAAGTTCCGGAACGTAAAGTGCGGGCCCGCAAATCAACAAAAATGTGAATAACATATTTAAAAATGTGAAAAAATCAAAATTCATATATAAAATGTAACAGTTTCGGAGATTATCAGTTTTAAAAATAACAAATGTGCGCTTAAAATAATGTGACGTCTTCAGGACTCATTGAACAGCTAAGTAAAAAAGAAAAATGTGTACCTAAATATTTAACAAGGGTTAATCGAAATTATAACAAAATAAAATTTTAAGTAAAAATGAGATCTGTAAGGTTATAAAGTAACTGTGTGTGTGTGTGTGTGAAACTATGTAGATAAAGAAAGCTGGTTTGTGTATCTAAAAAAATTAGTTATCATTAATATCTTGATTTTCTTTTTTTTATTTGAAAATTTTTGTAATATGTTTCAATTTGATTTATGTGAGTTATAGAATGGGAATTTATAACAGATGAGGGAGGTAAAGAGGTAGTTTGTCAATGATTTTTTTAAAAAGTAAGTGATGATGAAGGAGAATAATTAATTGTTAATAAAACTTAATTATGGGAAATGAGTAAAGCTTTCTTATTTCAAACAGCCATAATTCTGTTCTTTTTAGTTCGCCGAAAAGGACCCGACTCTGGTAAGTACATATATTCTTGCATTTGTTAATAAAGCAAGATGGCGCCCGAAGAAATTTATAAAGTAATGAGTAATTAAGTTTTAATTATAATGTGACATAAAAGTTAGATCACAATTAATTATACGCCACCAATACACAACATAACGACGCGCACAGCTACAGACACCGAACGAATGAACATGGCTAAACAACGAGGAGAAGGCAATCAGCTGATGAAAACAGAACTGCATGATGGAAAAAATTATAAAGGAGGCGTTGTGTGGTCATCTAACCGTAAACGTTTTTCAAAACCGTATGACAAAGGCATTGCAGCAGTACGTAAAGACGATGAGGGGACTACAAAGAGAGATAGAGAAAAAATGAATGAGAGAAAAAGCGACATTCTACAGTCGGCCTTCTACATCAAACTTGTCACAATGTCTGAATAAACGGAAACGAACTTATACGATATATAACATATACCCATATGATATTAGAGAGGACTTATTAAGCACCGAACAGGATATAAAGCAAGACGAACAACAAACACAATGTCCTATTGTGAACGTGAGAATCAACGGGTGTAGCATACGCATGTTAGTTGACACGGGAAGCCAGCTGTCAGTTCCTAACGCTACGTGGATACAACGCAACAAGAAATATTTTAAAAATACGGCGATGTTACCCGTAAATAATATGAACATTACCACAGCCACAAATAAAAAAGAAAGAGTTAGACAAAAAGCGTATATATAACTATGACATATAAAAAGTTAGAAATAACATACCCCATGATTATTATGAATAAATTAATATACGATGGTATTTTAGGAATTGATTTGTTGAATGTGCTAGATGCTAAGATAAATATTGTTACAACACAAAAAGCCACCCCAATACCAGGGAAAAACTATAATGAATCAACTATATTAAATGAATGAAAATAAAATGACTATGATGAGACAAATGACTATGACCCAACCCAAGTGATTGACCCAATAAAAGAAAATAAAATGAGAAGGTATATGAAAAAGACAAAAACAAATAATAAAGAAAAGAAAATGAGAAATATTAAACTCAAATGATGATGAAAAAGACACAAACAAATAATAAATGTAAAGGACCAGTATTAAAATCAAATAAACTAATCCCAATTAAAGTACACTAACCAGAGAAATAGATATTAAATGTATTGGATAACTCTATAATGATAAGTGAATTAGAACATGAAATTTGTTAACATAATAATTAATAATTGTGAATAAAACAATAAAAAAAACAGAAGTGCGTAAGGAGGGAGGGAGTGAAGGTGATTAAGTGAGTAAAGATAAATCAATATTAGGGAATAACCACTAGTAACACTCAAGTACCATTAAAAAGTGCAAAGTGCCAGTGTAAACCCAAAATAAATAGAAAACCCAACATATAGGTATAGACACCTAAAACCCAATAGATTAACACTATATTTTAATGGTGAAAAATACCAAAAAATAAGAATGTTATTGTTATTATAATTAAAAGTGATAGTAGATTAGGAATACAGTCGTATTCAGGGTAAAAATCCCATAATGATTAAAAATGTTATTGTTACAATGGTTAAGTAGTAAAAAATATATAGTAAAAGTTAAAAGAAAATTATACTAAATAATATAAGTGCAAAATAAGTAAAACATCCTTGGATCTTAAAATGTTCAAAGGGATAATTAGCAAGACAAAATAAATGGTGTTATAACGTTCTTCACCAAGATAGTTATTTGTTCAATTAAGTTTATAAGAAGGAATATGGCTGAAAAAAGTAAACAGACCATAAACCTAAATTTTTGTGTTATGTTTTATAAGTAATACTAAATGATAGACAAGTTATAAAAAATGGCAATATAGATAAGTAAGGAGATAAATTCTTACAAACATAATAATACAGGAAAGGAAATTAGAGAATAATAGACAGGCCATGATTTTGTAAAGTAATGAGAACATACAATTATTATAAAACAGCCTAAATTAATTCAAAAGGTAAACAAGTCATAAGTGACACCAAGCAAAACATATGTAAATGTAAAATAATCTTTAATTTGTGTAAAATAAGACGATATAGCCAATTACTACTTAGGCCTGTAAAATGCCTAACTGTATAAATCCCAAATAAACAAACTGTAAGAAATTAACTATTGTATTAGAAAATCCAGGGCAAGTAACTAGTTAAGTACAATTAGTGAGTCATATAAAGATGTCAAAATATAGTGGTGTGCAACAGTGACCATTCTGATTGTGATTTCAAACACTAACACAAATTTCTTCATTAATGAAGAACTGAATAACTCTTCACCCGAACTCAACAGATTTGATAAGTATATCTGAAATACCCGAATTTATGGAATAAATTCTTATTAACTTTTTCTCACAACACAAATAACTCTCACTACGAACTGATAATCAAATTTCTTTCAAGGATTAATTGAAAATAAAAAACTAAACTTGTATGAAACCAGAAAATAACCTGTGTATAAATTACGAACTCTGAACACACACTTTTTAACACTTCAGAAACAAATTGTAATTAAATCTAATAGTATATAAGTACTATCAATGTAAGGTAGTGTACTTTACTATCATCTTATTAATCTTTTTTTGTAACCAAAAGAACTCAGATTGAACGAACGGTAAAAAATAAACACAAAGCGACAGCCACATGTCGATTTAATAACCTTTGATCAAATTTAGCCAACCTGAGAGAAATTGTCTATTTATTGCCGGAGCAACTTTGTTTAATAACCATATATAATTTTGTATTGAACTGAATAACTGATAATTTCACGTTAATAAACTAGTACTGAGTTGTAATAACCGACCTTTATTTCATTGTAAACTGCATTATAAAGTTTGTGTACTTTAGCGACGAGCGAAATTGACGGCCAGCGTTAGACGTCGGCAACACGGCGAACTACTAGCAAGAGTCATACGCCCGCCTATTGCAAGGGTAATTTGAACACTGTCTAGAACGACCGCTCGATTTCATATTTTTTAATTGTACGCTAAAACAAAAAATGTGTAGAAATTATCGATAAATAAAGTGTTAAAAAACCGTATCGATGTGACGAAAAGTGGAATTACTATACGTAAAAAATGAATAACTCTTTTTGTGAGTACCATAAAGAAGTGCAATTTACGTATAGTAATCACATAAAAATTAGTGATCGATTGAGCATCGAGTGATGTGAAACAAACTTCGTAATTCATGAAAACAGGCGAAAATAGTGAATTGAACCAGAGTGGGGGTAGTGACGCCTCGACAGAATCTGACAAGTTGAAAATTGTTCAGACAGGAATTTTTGCACGACCTGACTATAAATACCAGGTCGCGTTAATAAAGCTTCTTCTTCTCGATTCAACCGTTGCCGCAGGAGGCTATGTCAGTTCACAATTATCGTAAGAGTCACAGGACCATCTAGATGTCCAGCCAGAGCTGCAGAATACATACAATGAGGTCTATGGACACACCGGCAGCATATGACGTGAGACGAGACGACTATTAATCAGCACATGCAGAGAACACGACCAGAGGACCAGAAGGACATGGAGGACACGACCAGAGGACCAGAAGGACACGGAGGACGTACAGATGAATAACCACGTCAAACGAGGTGATAAAAAACCATTGTAATTATAGACATTTGAAAGACACTAATTAAAGTTTAAATGAAAGACATTCAACCAGTATTAAAATAAATAAATGATACATAAATGTAAAAGCAGTATAAAAATTAGAATAATATTTCTTGTATCAAATTTAGTAATTAGCAATGTAAATGATAAGAGAAATAAGTAATTTTTGAATTAACGTAATTAGTAAAGTCTTTGATGATAAAGAAAAATGTATATGCAGTAGAAAGTTAAAACAAAGTAATATAAAAGAAGTTTGAATAGAAGTAAATTCATTTTTGAAGCTAATGAATCAGCAATTGCAAAAATATGAGCACACCATGAGTAAGCCGAGAGCAAAATAAATATTTTACAGCAATTAAAATTAAATAATAAGAGTTGTGTATAACTTGTGTATGTAATTTGTTAGCAATAAGTTATGTACGAAAACTTCGTACAAACGATTTAATAATTAGTCAATGTTTAATATCCGATATGAAAGATTTTGTTTAAATAAATAAATAATGGAACAATTTTAAACTTAAATAACGTATCATCTTCTTATTACGATTACACCCATGAATTCAATACACAATAAATTAAATTGAATTTGTTATGTTATACAATACACAATATTTAATATACATTTAAATGCAAATTGTGTTGTTATATAATTTTGGTGCTCCAAGATCGTGGGGCTATTCAAACACAAATTGATTTGTATTTGCAACCTGTATACACAACAAGTGTGTTGTAGTACTTTACATATTACATTCTGAAAAAGATGGGCACTTACCAAAAGTTGAACACTCCCTTGTTTGTGGCCTGGAAAAGCTAAGAGTTGCCTTTCAGCCGTCAATATAGGGCTTACTTCACATAAACCCAATTCATTATGTCTTGTCTCTAATGTGAACAACCTCTGCGCTGGTGATGGAAATGAAAAAACGTTCATCTGATTACATGTTGCTACTACAATTCTAAAAACAAAACAACAGTGGCCTGTTAATTAGCTGCAATAACAGAAATTGCTTATATGAAATTTGTGTTGTAAAGAAAATAATGTAATGACTTACAGAGTAACAGTCCCTCTATCACTCTGGTTGTCTGGTAGAGATGCCATCTCCACAAAGTGTCTGCTGGCCAACAATATGTTTTGTATTTTATATGCCACAGTGGTGAATTATGTTACTCTCTTTTTTCATCCTTCTCTCTCTCTCTCCATTACTGGAGCTAGTGCTCATAACAAGGGGAATAACATCTCACAGGTAAGAACCAAAAATTACAGCAAAATGTACAAGTATATGTATGTGCTTGTGAGTGCGTGCACATACACACACACGCGTATATTGTAACGATCAGCCTCTTATGTCATCTTTGTAAAAGTGTGTTTCGTGTGTTCACCTCACACGTTGTAGTCGTTACTTTATATTTAAGCTGACGATGTTCGTCGTGATTTCACGAATTACCAGTACTCGCGAGTGGGAACCTTACCTGTCCTTTAATCTGTGGTTTTATTTCCCGGGTGGCGCCAAATTATTTAATCTGAAAACAATTAAAAAAATAGGACTATCGAGCATTCGTTCTATGACGGTATGGTGAATTCAAATTACTCCCGCCACGTGCGGGTTTATTAATATTGCTGGTAGTTCGCAAAGTTTCCGATGCCTAGCGCTTACCGTCACTGTCGCTCCTCGCTAATGTACACAAATCGTATAATACAATTTATTATGAAATAAAGAACAGTGGTTACAACTCTGTACTAGTTTATTAACTTGTAATTAGTTGTTATTCATTATTATACAAAATTATATATTGTTTTTAAACAAAGTTGCTCCGGCAATAATAATAAGACAATTATCTCTCAAGGTTTGGCGAATGCTTCAGAACGATTTAGTCAGACATGGCGTCTACAACAGTTTATTTTAATTTCGTTCAATCAATCTGGATTCTTGTGGTTACGAAAAAATATTAATAATGATTACAATAAAGTACACTTCCTTACATTAATGGTACTTATATACTATAAGGTATAATTACAATTTGTTCCTGAAGTGTTAAAAAGTGTTTGTCAAAAGTTCATAATTTTTATACAGATTATTTTCTAGTTTCATATAAGTTTAGTGTTTTATTTTTAATTAATCCTTGAAAGAGATTAGATTATCAGTTCGTAGTGAGAATTAAAAGTGTTGTGAGAAAAAGTTAAAAAGAATTTATTCCATAAATTCGGGTAATTCAGCAATACTTATCAAATCTGTTGAATTAAGGTGTAGAGTCATTCATTTCTAAATAGGTTGGGTCATCTTTTGTCATCAATCTTCCATCATTTTTGAATTTAATTACGCCTGGCTTCTTTTTCGGATAAGTTGGTCTAAATTATTAATTTTGAATTTATCAATCTGGTCCTTGGCCTCAGTTGTATTAACTAGCTCCTCATCATACTTCTTGTTTCTTCATGTTATAATATTTGGATTACTTTTTATTGTTTTAAATTAAAATTTGAGTCATTTACGGCTTGGCATCTCTTCATCTTGAGCTTCAATAATGGACTAACAGTTTCTAATGGAATAATAATAAATAACGTTCAGTTGTTATGGCAACTGACTGCCTCTCATTGGCTATTCATAACTTAAACCCATTGTTATAATATTTGAATTTTTATTCAAAATGACTAATTATCTTCTGATTGCTATTATTCTTCTGTCTTCTTATCTATGTATGAGATATTATCACAACTATTTATATTTTCTTTCAAAGATCATTTTGACATCCCACAAAGCTGGGTTTGTTTATGTATTAATGTTTTGACAATTATGTTAATATTATGTAATTACATTTCTTTCTTATTTTATGTCTTTAATTTAACTTTTACATTTCCATATGATTCTCTAATTATCATTAACTAGTTACTTGCCTTGGATTTTCTAATACAATAGTTAATTTCTTACAATTTGTTGATTTTGGATTTATACAGTTAGGCATTTCATAGGCCTAAGTAGTAATTGGCTATATTTTCTTATTTTACACCAATTAAATATTATTTTACCTTTATACATGTTTTGTTTTGTATCACAAATGATTTGTTTACTTTTTGAATTGATTTGGGTTGTTTTATAATAATTGTATTGTTACGACAGTCTACTCGATCGTCGTAGGTACAGTGGAAACAAAATAAGTACAAGACACCAATCAAGTCACTAATCACACCTTTAATTGTTATAGTAAAACAGTTCGTAATTAACAACACAGTGTCTACAACAAATCAAATGAAAATTGTTCATACGCAATAAAATGTCCACTAATATTAAAACTCAACTGTATTACAATTATACCGTCCGAATAAAAAACGCAACACTTCACTAATAACTACTTGAACGTACACCGTAATAACTCGAACCGCTCTGTAAATATATCGCACTAATACTCTCGAACCGCACAGTCAAAAATCTCGCATTGAACTGAAAACTAAGGCCGCGACGCGATGTATTTATAGTTACGCTCACACACCAGAAGCTTCCAAACTGCGTCTTATCTCTCGCGAACTACGTAATTGCTACGGCCTTGACACAGTCCGAGCGGCCGAGCGAAGCCCGGCACAGTCGAGAAAATTCTCGCAAAATGCGTCTAGTAGCACGTACACCACACGCTTACATCGAGATCTTTCTGGCGCATTCGATAAACGCGTAGATTGTTCTGTGCTGTCGTAGCACTGCCCCCTCCTTAAGCCTGTTCGTCCCGAACTGGCAAAGCGTCTCTAAATTTGTACTTAGCCAGGCGATCTAGGTGGACGACTTTGAACTTTCGCTGTCCTTCCTGTTGAATCCGATAAACAACATCGTTCTTTTTTTCACAGTGTAGGGTCCTTCCCAGTTAGACTGAAGCTTAGGTGAGCGACCACGACGGCGCTTTGGATTGAACAACCAGACCTGATCTCCTTCTTGGAAACCCACACTATTGCTGCGAATGTCATACCGAGTTTTCATTTTATCACTGGCAATCTTCAGCCGTCCTCTTACCAAACGATTCATTTCTCGCAGTTGGTTTTCTAATTGCGAGGAATAGTTCTTTGGCTCTTGGGACCGAGTGTCAGGTGATCCAAACATCAAGTCCCCAGGAAGACGAATCTCCCGCCCAAACACCAATTTTCCCTGGAGTCATGCCGGTTGTGTCATGTACTGATGACCTATATGCCATAAGGAATAGTGGTATACGTTGGTCCCAGTCTGTTTGGTTCTCGTCAACAACTTTCGAAAGATGCTGCTCAAGTGTCCTGTTGAATCTCTCAACCATCCCGTCCGACTGAGGATGCAGAGACGTTGTCCTGGTCTTTCGAATTCCAAGTAGACGGCATAATTCTTTAAACACTCCTGATTCGAAATTTCTCCCTTGATCCGTATGGATTTCCATAGGGGTTCCATAACGGCAACAGAAGTTGTGAACTAACTGCTTTGCCACAGTGGTAACATCCTGATTTGGAATTGCGTAGGCTTCCACCCACTTAGTAAAGTAGTCACCTACAACCATGATGTACCGGTTTCCATCGTCAGTAACTGGGAATGGTCCAGCAATGTCTATGGCAATTCTCTCGAAAGGTTGTCCAACGTTATACTGTCTCATTTTTCCCCTGCTTCTGGTTTGTGGGCCCTTGCTTGCAGCACATATTTCACACGTCCGAACCCATTCCTCTACGTCGTGGCGAAGATGAAGCCAATAGAATCACTTCCGTATTTTGTCAAGGGTTTTGTTAACACCAAGATGGCCTCCAGATGTTCCATCATGCATCTCCTTCAAAACAGACTGCACTTTACTTCGGGGAACTATCGCATGACCACGTCTCGTCCATCTGCACTTTCCCAAGCCCTTTTCAGCAATCCGTTTTCTAAGGTGAGAGATTCCCATTGTGCCCAGTAGCCCTTCAGCACTTCGGAACCATGGCAGATATCTTGCCAATCCGGGCGGCGACCTTCCTCTTTTGCTGTCAAGATCGGTCCAATGTCTTCATCAGTCATCTGTTCTTGTCGACAGTCTTGTATTGTCCAGCCATCAGCCAGGAAATCTACAGTGATGGCTTGAACATGTTCGCTTGAGTTTTGTTCTTCCTTTCTGTGGCAATGTCGGCAGTCTTCCGGGCATGGTCGTCGTGATAAGCCGTCTGCATTACCGTGCAGGCGCCCCCGCCGATGTTGTACCTTGAAGTTGTACTCTTGCAGACGTTCGAGCCACCTTGCCAACTGTCCTTCCGGATTTTTAAATCTCAAGAGCCATGCAAGTGCAGCTTGGTCGGTACGTAGTGAAAACTCTCTCCCATAGAGGTATTTATGGAAGTGCTCCAAAGCTCTGACAATTGCCAACAACTCTCTTCTTGTAACACAATAATTTCTCTCTGGTTTAGAAAGCGTCTTGCTGTAATACGCTATTACTCGTTCTTCACCGTTCTGCACTTGAGACAAAACTGCTCCTAGACCAGTATTGCTTGCGTCTGTGTCTACGATGTACTTCCCTTCGGAAGCTGGAAAAGCGAGAATTGGCTGCGAACATAATGCAATCTTCAACGTTCTAAATGCTTGTTCACACTCTCTCGACCATTGGAAGTTTTGTTTATTTTCCGTTAGCTCATGTAGTGGTTTAGCAATAGTAGCAAAGCCTTTCACAAAACGTCGGTAATATGAGCATAACCCCAGGAAACTCCGAACTTCGTGTTTATTCTTCGGAACTGGCCAGTCTCTTACGGTGTCTACTTTATTAGGATCCATGCTAACGCCCGCTACCGAAACCAGATGGCCCAAATACTGTACTTCCTTCTGGAATAGAGAACACTTCTTCGGGCTCAGCTTCAGTTGTGCACCGTGAATTCTAGTTAGAACTTCCTTAAGGTTTTCCAAATGATCTTCGAAAGTCTTCCCGATCACTATGACATCGTCTAAGTAAACAAGGCAAGTCTTCCACGTCAGGCCTCGGAGTATCAGGTCCATCAATCTCTCAAATGTTGCCAGTGCATTACAGAGTCCAAATGGCATGACGTTAAATTGGAATAAGCCACTTGGGGTCGAGAAAGCGGTATTTTCCTTGTCTTCTTGATGAAGACCCACTTGCCAATATCCACTCTTCAGGTCCAATGTGGAAAACCACTGTGCTCCGGACAACGTGTCGAGTGTATCGTCAACGCGAGGTAATGGATAGCAGTCTTTCTTTGTAACGTCATTTAACCTCCGGTAGTCTATGCAGAAACGCAATCCACCATCCTTCTTCGCTACTAGCACTACAGGGGAAGACCAAGCACTTGTAGAAGGTTCAATTACTCCCTCTGTCAACATGTCCTGTACTAACCGAGACATCTCCTCTTGTTTAGATAATGGAGGCCTTCGAGGAGGTTGGCGTATCGGTGTTGTGTCCCCGGTATTGATGCGATGTTGCACAAGAGAGGTTCTTCCCAGTGACTGTCCCCGAACTGCAAAACAATCTTTGAATTCGTGTAAAAACTGTCCGAGTTCTTTTACCTCACCACTTGAGAGGTCGTTAGAAGATCTGTTCAATAATTCTTGCAGTTCCTCTGGTAATTTAGAAGTATCCGAAGAACTGGGTCTTCGTTGCGTTATTCCGGGTACCCAGGCCACAGGAGTCAATTTGCCTAGGAGCGTATTGCTTTGTAAAGTGATAGCTTGATCCAAAATATTCGCCACTCTAATAGGTACATTTCCGGTTTCGTCAGGTTTTACTAAACTTCTGGCAATTAGTATGCCCGGTGTGCTGACTACCTGGGGTTCGAATATAGAGAACTGATTGCCCCTAGTATCTACCGCAGTTCTAACCATGATGATCTTTTCGGAGTTTGGCGGAACAGTTACGGCCACTTGGCTTATGACGTCCATCGATTTTTCTGCTGTCGTCATTGTTGATAGCATTACCTCTTCGCCTCCGATTCTCAAGACATTGTTTTTGAAGTCGACTATAAATCCGTATGCGTTCATAACGTCCACACCAAGAATTGCTTCATCCACAATGTCTGCAACAAGTACTTGATGATTAAACTCAAGTCTACCGAGGCGTAGGTGTATCTCCACTTTTCCATACACTTTTACAGGCCCGTCCAGTAGCTGTTCGTAAGCTGCAAGAGCACCAGATTGGCTTGAGATCTTTCACCACGTCGGGGCGCACAATAGAAACTGTTGCGCCTGTGTCAACTGTAATCGAGGTTGGCCTTTCTTGAACAAATCCGGTAACTACCAAGCTCCCGGTGTTTTTCTGAAGCGTAGAAATTGCGTATTCTCTAGGGGCTTCGTTCCTCCAGTTAGTCAGCACACGCCCCGTTGCACCGACTATTGCTCGTTTCCCTGCTGCTGAATTCTAACCCGACAATCTCGTTGTAGATGTCCAGGTTTCCCACATCGATAACACTTCGGTCTTTCATCCTTTCTTATTTTATTCTGTGGCGCCGACCGTCGAGTCTCTGTTCCTTGTTCTTCTTCCTCATCGTCTGTGCCATCGCGATCTTTTAGCTCGCGCACTTTATGACTTGTCCAACCAGACGCTGATTTGGCGGCCTCAAATTGCAAAGCATGTACCAGGGCGTCCGCACTGTTCTGGTGTCTTGCCATTCGTAACACTTGCTGTAGTTCGTTATCTCGGACACCAGCAGTAAATGTCTGCATCGCAAAACACGTTCGAAAATCTTCTGGCGCTTCAGGATAGGCCAGTCTAATTAGTCTGTCGATACTTGCTTCAAACTCTTGAAGACTTTCCCCGGAATGCTGTCGCCTTGCTCTCAACTGGGTGCAGTACACATCTCGCAAATGTTTATCACCATACCGTAATTCCAGAGCTTTTATCAACTCGGCATAGGTGTTCTGGCTGTCAGGTGGCACTTTCTGTAGTAGTTCTGCCGCGGGTCCTTTTAATGCAAGAACAAGTGAAGCAGCCTTGTCTTTTTCTGTCCAATTATTTGCGCATGCAGCAGCTTCAAATTGGCGGAGGTACGTTGCCCAGTGAGTGCTTCCGTCAAAGGTTGGAGCTTTGACATGAACTGTCCCTACTGCAGGCAAAGTGACTTTCTCTGTTAACTTATTTTCTGTGTATTTTTCTGTCTTGATCACTGGTACAGTCTGTTCAGAAATTTGTTTTGGTTGAATCTTCATGCACTGTTCAACTTCAATTTTAATTTGTTCTCTTATGTTTGCCATTGAGTTTTCTACTGCAGATATTTTTGCTGACATAACTTCTTCCACAGTCAAGACAGATTTTTCTACCTCAGATATTTTAGTAACTTGTTTATTAAGCTCACCTCGTAGGAGACCCAATTCTGCTGTACTGTTTTCTTGAATCTGTTTCTGCTCCTGTATTAATGCTTTGATATCTTCCGTTTCCTGTCGTCACCGTTCCTCTGTCTCTTCTCTTTCCTGCCTGCGTTTTTCATCCTGTCGTTTTTCTGCTTCTTCTCTTTCTTGTCTTCGTTCTTCTTTTTGTCGTCTTTCTGCTTCTTCCGCCTCCTGTCTGCGTCTTTCCTCTGCTTCCAGCAGGAGGGTTTTCTGTCTCTCTTCCGCTTTCTCAGCATCCTGTCGTCGTCGTTCTTCTGTCTGCAAAAACAGCGCCTGGAAATTTTCCATCATCTGACTGGCATCCATTGTTTTTCGATTAATTATGAATTACACTCGTCTTGTATAAAGTATCCACTGTTTCCACTGTTAACCGTTCTATCCCAGTTCTGACACCACTGTTACGACAGTCTACTCGATCGTCGTAGGTACAGTGGAAACAAAATAAGTACAAGACACCAATCAAGTCACTAATCACACCTTTAATTGTTATAGTAAAACAGTTCGTAATTAACAACACAGTGTCTACAACAAATCAAATGAAAATTGTTCATACGCAATAAAATGTCCACTAATATTAAAACTCAACTGTATTACAATTACACCGTCCGAGTATAAAAAGCAAAACTTCACTAATAACTACTTAAACGTACACCGTAATAACTCGAACCGCTCTGTAAATATATCGCACTAATACTCTCGAACCGCACAGTCAAAAATCTCGCAAAATGCGTCTAGTAGCACGTACACCACACGCTTACATCGAGATCTTTCTGGCGCATTCGATAAACGCGTAGATTGTTCTGTGCTGTCGTAGCAGTATGTTCTCCTCATTTTACAAAATCATGGCTTGTCTATTATTTTCTAATTGCTTTTCCAGTATTATTAGGTTTGTAAGGATTTATCTCTTCACTTTATAACTTGTCTAATATTTATAAAACATAACACAACATTTAGGTTTATGGTCTGTATTCCTCTTTCAGCCATATTCCTTCTCATAAACTTAATTGAACAAATCTTTTAACAGTTACTATGCTAATTTTGTTTATATTTTGTTCTTCTTATTTATTTTTTGGTGACTAACATTATCACACCATTTACTTTATCTAATTAATTGTCCCTTTGAACATAGGACGTTTTACTTATTTTGCATTTATATTCTTTACTACATATTTTTCTTTTCTAAACTTTACTATCTAACCATGGTAACGCTAATATTTTGACTCCTCATGGGATTTTTTCCCCTGAATACCATAGTATTCCTATTCTACAATCACTCTTAAACCTAATAACAACAAGATTCTTATTTTCTAGCACTTTTCACCATTAAACTGTAGTGCTTATCACTGGTTTTTAGGTGTCTATACCTATCAGTAGGGTTTTCTATTTATTTTGGGGGTTTACACTGGCACTCTGCACTTTTTTATAGTATTTGAGTGTTACTAGTGGGGTTTTCCCCTACATTAAATTCTCTTTTCTCACTTAATCATGTTCTCTATCTATCTATCTCTCACTTCATAATGGTTAGTTATACTGTTAACAAGTTTCATATCATTATAGAGTTATTTATAACATTTAATCTCTATTTCTTTGGTTAGTGTACTTTAGTTTGTCATTACTTTATTTGATTTTAGTATTTATCATTTACATTTATTATTTATTTGATTCTAATAATTATCATTTGATTTTACTATTTCTCATTTCCTTTTCTATATCATTTGTTTGTGTCTTTCTATATCTTCTCATTTTATTTCATTTATATTTTGTTTGTTTCCTTTTCATTTACCTTCTCATTTTATTTCACTTTACTTCATTTTATTGAGTCAATCACTTGGGTTGGGTCATAGTCATTTGTCTCGTCATAGTCATTTTATTTTCATCAGTTAAACATTTAATATAGTTGATTCATAGTTTTTTCCCTGGTATTGGTGTGGCTTTTTGTATTGTAACATAATGCCTCTCCATCAAAATTGATCATTTTGGTAAAACACTAGCATAGTTTTTTATGAAATTATCAGTTATATATTATTTTCTCCTTTTTCTTCTTGTTTATTTCTTCTTTCTTGTTTCTCTTCTTACTTGTTTCACTCCTTTTTATTTAGTTATTTTTTAGATCTGTTTTTACTTATTTCCATTAGTGCGTTCTCCCTGTTATATAATTTTTTCCCTAACCTTTAGTAGCTGGTTTCTTCCATTACTACCTTTTTTTCTGAGATCAGAGGAACATCATCTCTGCTCAGTTAACTGATTGCTGAACCTATTCTCAGTCAATCTTAAATACCTTTTTGTCATCTTGTGACTTTCATGAATAATAATATTTTGGGGATTGTCCACTTCATGGTTCTTTAGTTCATTTTAACCTTTTACTCATTCTTTCTTCCGCTGTACCTTTGCTATATTCTGTTATCTACTCAGACAGTTGATTGTTTTTATTTATTTAGTTGTTAATTTCATTAGTTCTAAATTTTAATTAGCTTGTTTTTCTTTTCTTCTTGTGATCATTTTAATTATTTTAGACATTTTTTCTTTTTTTCTTCTTTGTTGATTACCATTATTTTGCTTTAGCCACTTGCTGTATTTTGCTTTATACATTATTTCTTTTTCTTTCTTGTACCAGTTCATTTTTTTTTCTTTGAATATTCTATATTCTTTATAAGTTTATATATTTGTCTTAGCAGGTCTTGCTCGGTTCTATTTTTGTTTATTTGAATTGGTCTCCTTTCTAATTCTCTTGCATGATTAATTCTTGTTTTCACTTTATTTGTTTATTTTGTTTCATCTCATATATTTTCTAAATATTATTGTAAGTTGGTTGTTCTTACTATTTACGAATTTTGTAGTTTTTATTTTTTTATTTTACCTCATATGCTATCTAAATAATAGCGTAAGGTGATCTTACATATTTTGAATTTTGTAATTTTTTATTTTTATGATTGTTCATGTTTCCTCGTAGAACTTCTTGATGGAAACTTGGTTATATACTCCTTTGATCTTTTTAGTCGTTATATTGCTTATTTCGTACGTATTGTTGCCATTGTCTTTTGTTATGACATAAGGTCCTACATACAACAATAGTAATTTCTTGGATATACCTTCAAATGTACTAGGTAGTTCACGATTTTTGATTAAAACTCTTTCTCCTAAGTTATATTTAATTATTTTGGTCTGGTTCTGGGAATATTTGGTTTTTTGTTTCTCTATCTTCTCCATGATACTGTTGTAGCATTTATTTTCTTCATATGGGTCTTCTGGGTTGGTTGGAAAGTCTATCAAATCCTGTATCTCTCGATGTGGCTTTCTTCCAAACATCATAGAATATGGGGGTACCAATATTCAATGAAATGGTGGTAACTTATGTTCAGAAACTCTTCTGTTGATGTTAAATATTTTTGCCATTCTTTCTTATTATCATGACAGTATGATCTCAAAATGCGTCCCACCTCTCTCAATACTCTTTCTGCGGGATTACTGCTTGGGTGGTATACGGTAGGGTGGGTCAAACAAAATAATTATTTTTTTTCAAAAGCTATAGTGCTTAAAAGTGTCCTGTGGTATGTAGAAAGAAAATGACATAAAGACAAAAAATTTCGGTTGATATCTTCCGTTCGCGCATCACCGCTAAAGTTTGTAAAAATTGACAAAATCAGATATTTTTCAAAATTTTTTTTTACAATTACCATAATTATTTTAAAAATGCTATAGCGCGTTTTGTTTAGTTGTGGGTCCCAATAGCATATTTCACCAAAGAAATAGTTGATATTTTAGTATTAACCGTTCGCGCAGTAGGCTCAAAAATCGCCTGGTTGAGGGTATTTTACCGCTCGCCGCAGTTCACGTCCGGCCACCACGCCCCACTCCTGTACCTCTTTCGACTGAATATTACTTGTTACAACCTGTGTGTGTGTTTTGTGCCCCTGAGTTCAATCTGCCACTGGCATTAGAGCGTTGTTTTAGTGACGTTATCGTACTGTAGTGCATTTTCGAACTTAAGTGTGGTTGTGTTTTCGTGGTTTTGTGATGATGATGAGTGATTGCTAATATAATGAATACTTCAAAAGTTAGCATAATAACTAGAAAAGATTTTGAATGTCCTATATTTGGTAATCCAAGAGATTTATTAGGAAATAGGCTACCAACGCATGAAGATGTTCTCCGCTGCTGCTTTCAAGAGAGATTTAAGTTATCATGTGAAACTAATAATAAGAGGGTAAGTTTCTCAAAAGTTGCCGCTATAGTAGCAAATAAAGTTAAGTATTTGTACGACAAATCATCCATCCCAACTGTGACTGAGTACAGAGTAGTTCAGCTTATTAATGCTTACCATGATTCATATTATAAGCTCAGAATGTCATACTGCCGTGACAAAGATAAAACAAAATACAAAGAAAAAATTGTGCAGTTTAAGATAAACGCGTCCTCCCTGTTTGACATTGCCGCATGTAAATGTATTATCAATATAGAATGTACATGCAAAAAAACTCCAGACACATGTAAATGTCCATTATCAACTGACTGTATTTGTGAAAAAGAAAAGAAAATTCCTGTAATAGAGTTACGATTTATGTTTATGCAAAGGAAATATGGATTAGGGAAAATTGGCCCACTGGACCTAAAGAAAACTCAAAGAAATAAGGAAAAACTAAAGCGAAAAATGCGATATATTCCACAAATCGAGTCCTCAGCGTCAAACGAACAACAGGAAGTCACCTTAAACATGGAAGATTCAGATTTGAAGCATTCAAATCGTCCACCTAATATTTCTGAGGATGACGATTCTGATTCTGAATTTGAACCAGAACCTAGTACATCATCTGTGAAACCACAGTGGCAAATGCGAATCAAATTAAAAGCCACAGCTTTAAATAGTGATCGCTATTGTGTGTCTGATCGCGCAACTGCTGCCATCGCTTCGAGTGTACTACAAGACATAGGTTTAATTACGGAATCAGATACTTCACACGTAGTGGACAAATGTAAAATTCGAAGGGAGAAAAGCTTAGTTAGAACTGGTTTGCAAAGTAAAGAGACAACAGAAATCTATGGCCTTTATTTTGATGGCAGAAAGGATGATACATTATTTGTAGAAAAATTTAACACAAAGCACTTTCGAAGGAGCAAAAAAGAAGAACATTATTCATTAATTAGTGAACCGGGATCAAATTACATAGGTCATGTTTCTCCCAGTACCAGTTCAGCTTCTGACATAGCTATCAGCATAATATCTTATATTTCACAGATTGGAACTGGATGGAAAAATGGCGTAATTCGTCAAATTGAATTACATGTGGGAAGACATTAGTTCTGGGTCATTTTGTCACTACAAAACGGGCGAAGAGCTGCACATCAAAAGTTGAAAAAACCGATATTTTGTCCATTTTTCAATAGATTGCGCGAACGGTTAATACTAAAATATCAACTATTTCTTTGCTGAAATATACTATTGGGACCCTCAACTAAACAAAACGCGCTATAGCATTTTTAAAATAATTATGGTAGTTGTAACAAAAAAATTTCAAAAATATCTGATTTTGTCAATTTTTACAAACTTTAGCGGTGATGTGCGAACGGAAGATATCAACCGATATTTTTTTTCTTTATGTCATTTTCTTTCTACATACCACAGGACACTTTTAAGCACTATAGCGTTTGAAAAAAAATAATTATTTTTTTTCAACCCACCCTAGTATACGGACGTTTTGTATGTTTTTATATTTAAATTCAATAATTCCTCTCTCCACCTTCTTCCTTTAAACTGCGTTAAAGTTATTTCATTTAAATCGGTTATTATTGTATATGGTTTTCCAATTTCAGTTATGTATTTGTTTTTTATTATTTCTAAGATTTTCTTTGTGGTTACTCTGTTTATAGCGTACTCTTTCTCTCCACACATGTGGTCAGTCACACACCCTTATTTTAAAACATCCAATTAGTACTATGCAATATAATGCATAGAAGAAGTGCATGAGTTTATAAATGAGGTAAATAATAAGGATAAAAACTTACAATTTAAAGAAGAGATAGGAGGTAAGAAAATAAATTACTTAGATTTAAACACAGAAATTAAAGATAATGAGAAACTACAGTTTGGGATATTTAGGAAAGAGTCATATTCTGATATAATTACACCAAGAGAGTCTTACCACCCTTATAGATAAAAAATGGTGGCAATCAATTCATTCTGTTACAGAGCTCAGAAGTGTTTAAAAGAGACCGAATCAAAAGATATGGAGTTAAAAACGATAAAGGGAATTGTAAGGAATAATAATTATAACACCAACATAGTGGATAAAGTTATGAAAAGGGTTAACATACAAAAAGCTAAAATAGAACCAGAACAAAAGAATTATGCAGGGTCATTGACATACATAGGTTCACATACTAGAAAAATTATAAAATGTTTTAATAAATACGGAGTAGATATCGCTATTAAAAAATGTGAAACGGTATTTGATAAGATAAGGAATAAGAATATAGAAAAAATTCCAGTATTACAGAAAAGCGGAATTTATAAATTAAAATGTAAAGACTGTAACAAAGTGTACCTAGGTGAGACAGGACGAAAATTCGTATGCAGGTTGTCTGACCACAAACGTGGAGAAGGTAATAGAACAACCAATTCGTTATATGCAAGACATTTCATAGAAGACAACCATAAGTTTGTTAATCCTTTGAAAGAATACGAAATTGTAAAAGTAGTAAATAACACAGTTGAAAGGAAGCTTAGAGAGGAGTTAGAAATATTGAAAGAAAGAGAAAAAGGGTTAGACAATTTAATTAATATTAAAATTAAATTTGATAATGAAGAAATATTTTATAACATAATTAAGAAGTAAATGATAGAGGACAGACAGATAAGATTAAGAATTATATTGCATAGTACTAATTGGATGTTTTAAAATAAGGGTGTGTGACTGACCCACGTGTGTGGAGAGGAAGAGGGTAAGTTTAAAAGGATGCACACACACACACACACACACACACACACACACACACACACACACACACACACACACACACACACACACACACACACACACACACACACACACAAAACACTGAAACACAAGGAATTTGCTAGAAAAATATGGAACTGTACAGATGGTGGGACAGGGTTTAGGGGGTAGGGAAGGGACATTTATATTATAGCTTGTTGTGTGTGAGCAGGGTGGGGTGAGAGGGGTGAAGGGTTTGTTTTCACATAATTTCTGTCAATTCCGATCTGACGATGAGCTGTGAAGCTTGAAAGTGCTAATCGAGATAATTTTTATATAGTGGTGTGCAACAGTGATCATTCTGCTTGTGATTTCAACCTCTAACACACATTTCTTCATTAAACTTAATTAATTTGTTTTCTAGAGATGTTGGAAATACTAGCTTCCAATTTCCATGATTCTTTTTTGTTTTAATGAATAACACATCCTTATGTAGGCAATAAAATCTGTTAATTATCTCTTCTGATTCCATCAATCTCCTTCGTATGTTTGCTAATTTGGTATCTTGTTTCTGCTGTTGTTCGATCTCATTTACTATCTCTTCCAGGTCCTTTCTATCCTTCAATATATAACACACCTTGGCGATTTTCTCCTTTTCTCCTTCAAATGTCTGATTGTCAACATTTATTCTGGATAATATATCAGCCGCTATGTTCTTCCGGCCTGGAATGTATTCCCACGTGATGTGGTACTCCTGCAGAGCGAGGATCCAACGGATAAGTCTACCATGACTTAATTTACATTGTTTAAGGAACGATTTATGGTCGCTTCTGACTGTGAGGTGGTACCCTAGGATGTATGTTCTAAATTTTCCGCACGCAAACACTATACTTAGCAACTCCTTTTCCGCAACGTTGTAGTTACGTTCACAACTATTTAACACTCTGCTGGCAAAGCTGATGACCAGGTGGTGTCCTTTATCTTCTTGATACAGTTCAGCGCCCAGACTGACGCCACTGGCGTCACAATTCAGATAGAAGGGTTGCTCAATGTTGGGATGATGCAGCATCACTGTTTCTAAAAATTTTTGTTTGATGAGCGTTAGTATTTCATCCTGTTCGGTTCCCCAGGTCCACTTGTCTTTAGATGAGAGTTGCTTTGAAAATTTGGCAGTTAAATAAGAGTAGTTATTCTGAAATTTCCGGTAGTAGTTGCAAATACCCAGGAAGGATTGCAACTGCTTCTTATTTTTTGGTGTAGGGAATTTCTGGATGGCTTCTACCTTTTCTTGGGACGGAGATATTCCCTGCTCTGTTAGGTTAAATCACAGGAATTTTAACTCTTCTGCTATGAACTTGGATTTATCTAGCTTCAGAGTTACATTGTTGTTGGAGAGTTTATTCAGTACCTTTTCTATTCGTGCGCAGTGTTCGTCCCAGTCCGATGATGTTATCAGTAGGTCGTCCACATATATTGTTGTGAACTGCAGAGCCTCTTGACCTAGGACTTGGTCCATGCACTTTACAAACACTGCGACAGAGTTGATGAGGCCGAAAGGTAACCTCTTAAACTGATAATTCCTCCCGTCGAAGATAAACGCCATGTACTGTCTACTGTGTGGGTGCAGATCCACCTGCCAGTACCCACATACGGTATTATCCCATGTACTGATGTATTTTATTCCGTGGAATTTTTTCAAATTCTCTTCAATTTCTCCAGGCGAAGTTCGGTCATTAATGATCATTTTATTGATTTCCCGGGCGTCTAAACAGATCCGGACCTTACCACTCTTTCTGGGTATAGCTACGATAGGACTTGTGTATGGAGATTGGCTATACTCAATGATGTCCTCCTCCATCATTCTATTAATCTCTGCTCTGACTTCGTTTTTAAGGGAGTATGCAATGGGGTAAGATTTTCTATGAAAGTCCACTGGCTCCCGGAAATTGATCTTATATTGACATCCCTTGACCTTGCCTGGAGTGTTGGAGAAAACGTGTTGGTATTTTTTATATATTTTTATTAGATTTTCAACTTGTGTTTTGGTTATTTCCTGTTTTGGCCTGTTTATTTGGAATATTCTTATCTCCTCAAGTTTCTTCTCCCACAGTTCACTATTGTTCTCTTCATCATTCATAATTATGAATTCATGTTCATGTGTTCTGCAATAATAATTCTTTAAGCCTGGGTCCTGATTCAATGCTGTTGGTGTAGGGTTGCAGTTTATTATTTTTGCTGACCATATTCCTCTTTCAGATGTTAATAACACTATCCCTTGTTGTAGGTTGATTACGGCTGAGTGTTGTCGTAACATGTCGTACCCTATGAGCAGGTTGAATGGTAGTCCACTCGCTACCAGGAAAACAATAGGTATAGTTAAGTTCTGGCTGTTTAATTCCAATGTTGATTACGGCTGAGTGTTGTCGTAACATGTCGTACCCTATGAGCAGGTTGAATGGTAGTCCACTCGCTACCAGGAAAACAATAGGTATAGTTAAGTTCTGGCTGTTTAATTCCAATGAGACTTGCTTTCTTACTGTTTTGTTTTGTTTTCCAGTTGCCCCAATTATGATGATGTTATTGATTGGCAATGTGGGTATTGGTAGCTTGGATCCGTTCTAGCTCTGTCTGGTTTATCAGGGAGATGTTTGATCCCGTGTCGATCATGATGATGGTTATTGTTCCATTTATTGTGGCCTGTACGTGAACTATTTCACTGTTAATTCTTGGCAGCTGGTTGTCCTCTTCTTCCAGGAGTTCTTCTCGTATGTTTTTCAGGTAATTACTGGAGACGATAGTTATAATTTTATGCTTGTTTCATTGCGTCATTCGTCTTAGTAACCCAAGTGATTGGTCATGTGAAGGGCGTTCTTTGGTTCTCACTGACTTTGTTAGTTTAAATCTGGTTGTACGTTGTTGGCCCGGTTTTCTGACTGGTTCATCACAGGTTCATTTATGGGCTCTGGCCGAACGCTCATGTTGTTTCCTGACGTTTCAATGGTCCTATTTCCTGGAAATGTATTGAGGTCGATGCATTATACCAGGAGTTTGCCGGTGTGTTCGGGCAGTACCTCCTCTGGTTTGGCTGACTCCTCCCATTAATAAAGTTAACTTGTCACCGATCATCTCTGTTTTGATTAATCCCGGTTCCCCTATTGTACTGGTAATTGGGGTTATAGTTATTACCGTGGTAATTACTATTATTTGGGTGGCCGCTAGGATGTTGGTTTGGTCCTGTTCCCCGGTAATTGTTGTTGTTGGTGGAGTTGTTATTTGGGTTGTTCTTGTCATATTGTTGGTTACCTTGATTGTAAGTTGGTTGGTTTCCCCGATACTGATTGCCGTTAACATTCTGGTTTGTGTTATTCCGGTTGTTATTTTGGGGGTTGTTATTTGATGGGTTGTAGTTCTGTGTGTTCTGGTTCTCACTCCATCTGTTGTATCTCATATTGACCATTCTATTCCTTTTATATTGGCCGTCATTCTCGTGATCCTCCAATAAGCTTGCCATGCCTTGAATCGTTTTTATTTGGCCCTGTCTTCTGGCTTTTTGGACCACATCCTCATAATGGTATCCCAACTGTATCACCAATGACTCCTCCGGTATCCTCAGTTCCAAATTTCTGGCTAAGCACACCTTACCTAGAAAGTACGAAGTGAGGGTGTGTCCCACTTGCGGTTCGTACCTTCCGTTGCTTATATCATTTCTTACCACGTTTTGGGTTGACTCTGACCAATATTTATCGCGGAACTGCGTTTTGAATACTTGGGTGCTGTTTATCTCTGGTCTGGTGGCCGTCCACCAATTGTCGTGGGTGTCCCTGAACATCTCGTCAATCAGCTTCGCACCGTTGTCCATCTAGTTTCTCTGTTCTTCTCAATCAGTTCCTCCACTCTTTTCAGGAATTCCATAGGGTTGCGCCGGTAGCTGCGAAAGTTTATCAGCTCCCGGTTCTCGCTAGTTATGATGTGGGTGTTGTTGCAGGGTTTCTCTCTAAGTGCGTCCAGCTCTTCTTGCATTTGTCTTTCCCATTGCTAATTTCCTGGATCTTCTCCTTGTTTTCTTTGATCTGCCCGTCTACTTGGTTGAGGGTGGTATATACCCTTTCGCTTACATCAGTTTGTATTTCCTTGTGTTTTTCTTCAAGCCTTTTTAGCACCTCCTGTTTATTTTTTGTGCATTCTATGGTTGTTATTTGGTGAAGTTCCTCGAATCTATTTTTTCCTTCCTCCTCGAAATTGTTTATTTTGTTTATCAACTCCTCACGGACTTGTATTACCGCTTCATTCGTCTCGGTGATGGTTTGTTTTATTTCTTCTCGACATTCTACCAATTGTTGTCTTGACTGTCGTTGGAGTGTTTCACTATTGTTCTCAATCTTATTATTCAGTATTTCCAGATCTTTCTTCATCTGTTTCTTTAACTCCTCACTCTTCTCTTCTAAGATCTCTTGGTTTCTCTTCAAGGCTTCATGGTTGCTTTCCATTTTATTATTCAGAAGTTCTGTGTCCTCCTTGAGTTGTTTCTTTAATTCTTCACTGTTTCTGTCCAGTTTTTCACTCAAGAATTCCCTGTCTTCTTTTCTTTGTTCTGTAGTTTCTTCCATCATTTTCTTCAATTCTTCACTGTTTTGGTCTATTTTTTCATTTGTTTACTTATTATCTTCCTGGATTTGGTCTATTTTTTGTCCATTTTTTCATTACCTTTGTCTATTTTTTCTGCTAGGAAATTCATCAGGTCTTGTATGCTCGGACCTTCTTTTACTTTTTCATGATCTCCCGCCTGTTGTTCCCTCTCATTATCTTGAATTGGTATCTCCGGTTGGCTGCCGACTATTACTTCTACTTCTGGTTCTGGTTGGGTTGGGTTTTCTGGTTGGTCCCCTTGGGCATCCTCTTCGATCATTTCCATTTCTTCTTCGTCGGTATCCTCAGTCCTCTCCTTACATTTTCCCCTGGTGATCATGGAGTGTTTCATAATTTTTTGTAACCGCCGCTAGTCTTCTATTCTAGCCACACTAGTTGGTCGCCAATTTGTAACAATCAGCCTCTTATGTCATCTTTGTAAAAGTGTGTTTTGTGTGTTCGCCTCACACATTGTAGTCGTTACTTTATGTTTATGCTGACGATGTCCGTCGCGATCTCACAAATTACCAGTACTCGCGAGTGGGAACCTTACCTGTCCTTTAATCTGTGGTTGTATTTCCCGGGTGGCACCAAATTGTTTAATCTGAAAACAATTAAAAAAATAGGACTATCGAGCGTTCGTTCTATGACGGTATGGTGAATTCAAATTACTCCCGCCACGTGCGGGTTTATTAATATTGCTGGTAGTTCGCAAAGTTTCCGATGCCTAGCGCTTACCGTCACTGTCGCTCCTCGCTAATGTACACAAATGTATAATACAATTTATTATGAAATAAAGAACAGTGGTTATAACTCTGTACTAGTTTATTAACTTGTAATTAGTTGTTATTCATTATTATACAAAATTATATATTGTTTTTAAACAAAGTTGCTCCGGCAATAATAATAAGACAATTATCTCTCAAGGTTTGGCGAATGCTTCAGAACGATTTAGTCAGACATGGCGTCTACAACAGTTTATTTTAATTTCGTTCAATCAATCTGGATTCTTGTGGTTACGAAAAAATATTAATAATGATTACAATAAAGTACACTTCCTTACATTAATGGTACTTATATACTATAAGGTATAATTACAATTTGTTCCTGAAGTGTTAAAAAATGTTTGTCAAAAGTTCGTAATTTTTATACAGGTTATTTTCTAGTTTCATATAAGTTTAGTGTTTTATTTTTAATTAATCCTTGAAAGAAATTAGATTATCAGTTTGTAGTGAGAATTAAAAGTGTTGTGAGAAAAAGTTAAAAAGAATTTATTCCATAAATTCGGGTAATTCAGCAATATTTATCAAATCTGTTGAATTAAGGTGTAGAGTCATTCATTTCTAAATAGGTTGGGTCATCTTTTGTCATCAATCTTCCATCATTTTTGAATTTAATTACGCCTGGCTTCTTTTTCGGATAAGTTGGTCTAAATTATTAATTTTGAATTTATCAATCTGGTCCTTGGCCTCAGTTGCATTAACTAGCTCCTCATCATACTTCTTGTTTCTTCATGTTATAATATTTGGATTACTTTTTATTGTTTTAAATTAAAATTTGAGTCATTTACGGCTTGGCGTCTCTTCGTCTTAAGCTTCAATAATGGACTAACAGTTTCTAACGGAATAATAATAAATAACGTTCAGTTGTTATGGCAACTGACTGCCTCTCATTGGCTATTCATAACTTAAGCCCATTGTTATAATATTTGAATTTTTATTCAACATGACTAATTATCTTCTGATTGCTATTATTCTTCTCTCTTCTTATCTATGTATGAGATATTATCACAACTGTTTATATTTTCTTTCAAAGATCATTTTGACATCCCACAAAGCTGGGTTTGTTTATGTATTAATGTTTTGACAATTATGTTAATATTATGTAATTACATTTCTTTCTTATTTTATGTCTTTAATTTAACTTTTACATTTCCATATGATTCTCTAATTATCATTAACTAGTTACTTGCCTTGGATTTTCTAATACAATAGTTAATTTCTTACAATTTGTTGATTTTGGATTTATACAGTTAGGCATTTCATAGGCCTAAGTAGTAATTGGCTATATTTTCTTATTTTACACCAATTAAATATTATTTTACCTTTATACATGTTTTGTTTTGTGTCACAAATGATTTGTTTACTTTTTGAATTGATTTGGGTTGTTTTATAATAATTGTATGTTCTCCTCATTTTACAAAATCATGGCTTGTCTATTATTTTCTAATTGCTTTTCCAGTATTATTAGGTTTGTAAGGATTTATCTCTTCACTTTATAACTTGTCTAATATTTATAAAACATAACACAACATTTAGGTTTATGGTCTGTATTCCTCTTTCAGCCATATTCCTTCTCATAAACTTAATTGAACAAATCTTTTAACAGTTACTATGCTAATCTTGTTTATATTTTGTTTCTTCTTATTTATTTTTTGGTGACTAACATTATCACAACATTTACTTTATCTAATTAATTATCCCTTTGAACATAAGACGTTTTACTTATTTTGCATTTATATTCTTTACTACATATTTTTCTTTTCTAAACTTTACTATCTAACCATGGTAACACTAATATTTTGACTCCTCATGGGATTTTTTCCCCTGAATACCATAGTATTCCTATTCTACAATCACTCTTAAACCTAATAACAACAAGATTCTTATTTTCTAGTACTTTTCACCATTAAACTGTAGTGTTTATCACTGGTTTTTAGGTGTCTATACCTATCAGTAGGGTTTTCTATTTATTTTGGGGGTTTACACTGGCACTCTGCACTTTTTTATAGTATTTGAGTGTTACTAGTGGGGTTTTCCCCTACATTAAATTCTCTTTTCTCACTTAATCATGTTCTCTATCTATCTATCTCTCACTTCATAATGGTTAGTTATACTGTTAACAAGTTTCATATCATTATAGAGTTATTTATAACATTTAATCTCTATTTCTTTGGTTATTGTACTTTAGTTTGTCATTACTTTATTTGATTTTAATATTTATCATTTACATTTATTATTTATTTGATTCTAATAATTATCATTTGATTTTACTATTTCTCATTTCCTTTTCTATATCATTTGTTTGTGTCTTTCTATATCTTCTCATTTTATTTCATTTATATTTTGTTTGTTTCCTTTTCATTTACCTTCTCATTTTATTTCGCTTTACTTCATTTTATTGAGTCAATCACTTGGGTTGGGTCATAGTCATTTTATTTTTATCAGTTAAACATTTAATATAGTTGATTCATAGTTTTTTCCCTGGTATTGGTGTGGCTTTTTGTATTGTAACAATATGTATGTATGTTTAGTTCATGTAAACACTGTGTATATAAATGTATAATTTTCCTTGTTACCAATTTAATTTAGTTTTATGTTTAACTGGTAGTGATTACAGATAACAATTTTATTATCAGTAATATATACATTCGCGTTGTTAATAAGTCTACAAACACAGTAAGCAAAACTACAAAAAGTATTATTTTTTTTAGAGTGTGTGGGGGAAAATTATGAACAACTTTCATAATTATACTGCCTTGGATGATTGTGTTTAACAAAAATTGTTTAATACAAAAATGTTGGCTGGGAAAATAGGTCATTTTCTAGCAAAGAAAGCGTTGATTAAAATACAAACCATCCACTTTCACATTTAATAAAATGAATTTAGTTGCTTAAATATATGTTTTGTAGGGTGAGTACAGTTTATTATAAATAGATAAAGTCACACAACATAATATTGTGGAAAACATTTAATTACCATTAATTTTTTTTTAATTTTCCATGTATAACTTTTATTTTAATATAACTGTTATTATTTCAGCTTTCCTATATAAAACAGTTTCATGCTTGCATGTGCACACAGGAATACACCATACACTCACACACAAAACATTGTAGACGATGATGTTTCAAAGGACATTTTATGTGTAAGTACTTTTTTTAACATTATATATAAAAAAAAAAAATAACAGGATGTTACATCACACTGACATTGTTATGAAAACACTACAATTAGTGCCACTTATTTGAATCGATGGTTAATTGAACTGTATTTTATTGTTTCTTTGTTATCGAATCAACCACCTAATTGAATCTATTCCTGAAATACTAGGATGAATCTAATAAGCAGCATACACTGTAAGCCAGAGAGTAGCCAATAAATTTTTTATGTACCATAATTTTAATCAGTGATACGTACTCAAAAATATAACGTACTATATGCCGGCAAATAAACCTGAATGCTTGCAGTCACTTTTGAGGAAAATAAAATTTTATAAATTCAAAAATATCATGAAACCAAAATTAGGCAGTCTCATACCAGTCTATTACAAGATAATTACGACACATACATTTCTATATTTTCCATTGTTTAACACTTAACTATGATAAGAGTATTAATGAACGTCTGGCTGTACAGACATGTGTTTGATAACTAGACTACATAAAAAAATGGAACACACACACCATTCAAGTGCTGAGAGCTTCACTGGATGTATGTGAATGTTTGTTTATATTGGAATTATATGAAAAGTATATTATTCAACACAGCTTCAATTGTGTTCAAACATAACAGTCTAATAAAAATGTATGCAATAATTTATAATAATATTTTCAAATAAATACCCAGTTAATGCTTACAAACACAGAGGGTCCAGTGGCGGCTTGTACAGGGAGGGCAAAACGGTGCACTAAATTTACAAATTAAACTTGTCAATAATATAACTATAATGTGTAGTATCCTTATGTGAAAGATATTTTTGGGCCGACTAATAGCGATCACCCAATGTTTTCGGCATGGTCCCGCAGCCGGACGTTTTCGCTGTCATCCTCCCTGCATAGGCAGGTCTTGCGGGGAGCGAGGAAAGAGGACGTGTACACATGTCTATGCTTTTAAATCAGCATCAGCCATTACAGGAGGGGCTCTGCCCGCTGTCTGATTTCACAGCTCTTTTCATACAGAACCGGGATTTCAAAACTTCTCTGTTGCTGTTTAAGTGCATATATTTTCTGTTGTGTTTTATATAGTTTTGATTGTGTTCTTGTTGTACTTTTTGTGTAAACGTAATGTTCTAATAATTTATTCTTTATTAGGCATTGTATTCTGTGTACGATAGTGTTTTTGTCGAACCTTGTGTACATAAACATGTAACTTATTCTGTGTAGGCCTGAGCCTGTCTGTTCTGTGCGTATTTGTTAGAAACGATTAAAATGGCTATGAATTCAGTAAGTAATATTAAATGTTTGATTATTTCAAATTCAATAACTTACAAAAAGAAAATAGAACTAAAAAAATTAGGGCCACCAAAACTGAATTTAGATATTACACAACAAAATTATAAAACGGATAGACCAGCATCGAGTAAAAAAAACTACACAAGAAAATTTAATAGAAACTGTTACTTACATGCTGATTGGATATGTGGATGTGAGGTGATGAACCTAAACAGTGATTCAGTCTGGACTGAAAATGGAATTAAGGACTTGAAACATTTGGGAGAAAAAATTAAAAAACATAAAATTAGTGAAACTCATATGAACAATTGTATTGAATATTCATTGTTAGGAAAAGTCAATATTAGTTGCCAGTTAGACTGCATATAGATTAAAAATTAAACAGCATAATGAAGAACTCTCTAAGAACAGATAAATCCTAAGTAAGTTAATTGACTGTGTAAAGTTTTGTGGAATATTTGAACTAGCTTTAAGAGGATATGATGAAACAAACACATCTGAGAATCCAGGTATTTTTAGGGGCTTAGTAAATTTAATAGCAGGCCTACATAGCACCTTAAGAGAGCATATTGAAAAAACCAAACAATAGGGTTTTCGTTGGTCTTTCTAAAACAATTCAAAATGAAATTTTGGATTCTATTTATGCAGTGTGCATTGGACTAATAGAAAAAGAAATAAATGAAACTGATTACATTTCAATTGAAGCAGATGAAACCACGGATTGTGCCACTCTGTCACAAATTGTGTTAGTTGTGAGGTATGAATTGAACGGAAAATTATATGAGAGATTTATCAGTTTTGTCAGTCCACAAGCTCACTCCGCTGAAGGTATTAGTAATACTATTTTTGAAGAATTAGCAAAATTATAACTTGATAAGATACCTAGTAAAATGATTGCACAAAGTTACGATGGGGCAGCAGTAATGAGTGGAAAACATAACGGTGTTCAAGCAAAAATTAAAGCTGTGTACAAGAATGCCCAGTATATACACTGCTATGCCCATCAACTAAACTTAATTATTGAGCACGCTGCATCACAAAACAAGCGAGTAAAAATATTTTTCTGTAATTTAGATGGCTTTACAACATTTTTTTCAAGATCTTCCAAGCGAACTGCCATACTTGATGAAGTAGTAAAGAAACATCTCCCAAAATGTTCTAATACCAAGTGGAATTTAAACTCCCATTGTGTGACAACAGTATTTATTCAATAAAAATGACATTTCCGCTGTTCTTGAAAAAATCATAGATGATGACGAGAATGACAAGTCCACTGTTCAGAAAGCACTAGGACTGAAAAACACATTAAATAATGATGGTTTTTAATTTTTGGTTAACATTTTTCAACAAAATTATGCCAGCCTGTGACATTTTGTTTAATCAATTACAGCAAGTAGAAATTGACAGTATTAAAACACACCAGTATGTTGCCTCATTCAAGTCACACATTCAAAACGGCAGAGATTATATTGATTTTGATGCCAGTCTGTTTGCAACAAATGATTTTGGAGAATCATCACAAAATCCAAATAGGTCACATTTTGATGAAAGCAAGAAGACTGCAGCTAAAGAAGTTTGTGACATAATAGTTACCAACATAGATGACAGATTTTCATTTTCAGACCATTTAGCAATAGCAGTTTTGTTGCAACCAACCCTGTTTTCTAAACATCAGCTTGTCTTTTCAGAAACACAGTTACAAATTGCTGCTAAACAATTTAATTTAAATGAAACTGCATTAAGACATGAACTGGTAGTTCTATACAGCAGGCCTGACTTCTCAAAGGCAACTGGCGCATTGGTTCTACTCAATTTTGTATATGAAAACAATCTAGTTACCGTTTTTTCCGAACTGGTAAAACTATTAAAAATTATTTGTACACTCCCTATGACTACAGCAGAAAGTGAACGATGTTTCTCAACTCTCAAACGCATTAAAACATTTACACGTAATACAATGAAAGAAGACAGACTAAGTGCTCTGGGAATGTGTTCAATAGAAAAAAAATGTTAGAAATAACTCCTAACTTCACTATTGTTTGATGACTCGGAACACTAAGTTTTTTATAAGTAAAATCGTAAAGATTTTACTTATAAAATCTTTTATAAGATTTTATAATCTTAAAATCTTATAACGGCTTTCACCTTTAGAAGGCTTCATCAGAGGCTGCCGTAGGTAGCGCTGTCCGTCTTGTTGTTGGCGACGGGATAGTTTTTCGAAAGACCGATACTGCGTGTGTGTGGTGAGATGTGTTCGAATAATGCGTGCGATTTGAATTGTGTCTGTTCGTTTAGGATGTCGTTTTTATTTGTTTTTGTGTGTTTGTATATTTCTAATTGTTCTAGAGTGTCTAGCTTTTGGCCTTTTGTGTGTACGTGTAGAATGTTCATGTTATTGTCGATGTTTTTATATGTGTGGTTTGCTTCAATGAGGTGGTTTGCAAAGGTGGATTCTGTAGTGGTGTGGAGTGCCTTTGTGTGTTCAATGTATCTCTGCTCTGTTTGAAGCTACGTCCTGTCTGGCCTATGTAGAATTTATTGCAATTTGAGCAATTTAGCTTGTATACACCGGGTAGATCGAATTTGTTTTGTGCTTTGTGCGTGTGTTTTGATAGTGTGTGTTCTGTTTTGTTAGTAGTTTTGTAAGCGATTCTGTATCCTGCTTTTTTGAATTTGTGGGCAATTTTTCAGTTTTTTTTGTTGATGTATGTTAGTGTTATGAATTTGTTGTTTTCAGTCTTTGTCTGTTGTTTGTTTTGTGTTTTGTGTGTTTTGTGTAGGAGTTTACCGACTATTGTTCTGTCATATCCGTTAGATTCTGCTAGATATTTTATCATGTTTAGTTCGTCTTTGTAGTCTTTTTCATCTAAGGGGATGTTGTTAAGTCTATGTATCATGGTTCTAAAAGCAGCTAGTTTGTGTTGTGTTGGGTGATTGGAGGTGTTGTGTAGTTAAGTAACGGACACGTCATGGACAACGAAATCCAAGGATCCTAACTTCAATGAGTTAGTTATTGACCATTTTGCCAAACAAAAGGAGAGGAGAATGGATTTCATGTTCAAGCAAATAAACTAATCCAAGGTAGGGAACAAATATATTTTATTTAGTAATGCATGCATTTAATAATATAATTTATTAAATATTTAAGTTTAGGAACGTGAACTGCTTAGGGTTATAAATAATTTCAGTTTCAAACACTGTTTAAATATTGGTAGTTTGCAAGGTAGGTTTTTGATATTAACAATACTTTTAGTAGTAAAGCAAAAGGTTCAATTTTACAATTATTTCATGATAATAGCAATAATTTAGTTTCTATTTCTTTTATGAATTTGCTAACTGCTATAATTTTTATTGTTCGACTAAGCTTTTCGTCATCACTGACATCTTCAGGTCTTAAACAACGTCTATCAACTGTACGTTGTAAGCTTTTATACTTTAGGCCCCTCCCCTTATGTCATCGCCCCTCCTATTGGTTCTAGCTGCTACCGCTCTTCACGGGAACTTTGTCTACATTTTTCCATTAGGCACTTTTCTAACGTCCATCAAATTGTTTTAAGAATCTCCCGTTAATTTCTTCATTCTTGACTTATAATTTTTTTGTAACCTTTTACATTTCGTCATTATAAGTATAGTAGAACAGATTCGGGGTTTTATCAATTAAAGCCCCGCGTTGGGTTCGTCAATCTATAACGTAATATAGATCCTGTTGATATGTGTTGTTTGTGATTGTGTGTGATTGTAGATACGCTCCGGTATCCACAACAATATTGTATAATCAAATTTCCAAAATGTAATTATTATTAGCGGTTTGATTGTTATTAACAGTTGTGTGGGTATTCCCGTTTAAATCCTTCAATTTAAAAAGTATTTTCGCACTCCACTGTTCACCTCCCCACTTACCATATGTGGATGATATTACTGTTCTATTGGGTGACTGCTTCTGCTGTAACATACACTCTATACATACAAGTGGATATTCTATTTGAATATCATACGTGATAAGCATGCACAATAAAACAAAATAAAGACTGAATTATGATTTGAATTATAAGGAATATTCAAATTCTGCCGCCACCTTTTGATAGAACTAGTTATGATAACTAAACTATTTTAATTTTGAAATTAAAGACTCTTTCCACTGGTAAAAAATAATTGAGATTTATTAACAGTTCTGGAATGCCATTAACTCTTTTAAAATCAACAATCAATCACTAATAGTTTTACAGAAAAATAATTATTATGAACAATTTTTATAAAAAGAAACTCTTTTTTAACCTCAAGGCTGGTAACACTGAAGGTTAATACAATAATTTTAGTTAGAGAGGTTATGTCCTCTTTACATAGTTAAATTACCAAGTTCGTGTGATCTTTGAAGTGGCATGATACCAGATACAAGATGTTGTGTTTTATAACAATATTTAATAAAGAATTAAGAGAAAACAAACAAACAAATATTAAAATTAAAAGTCGGTACCATATAATCGATAATTATCGTACTATCGTACGCGGGACACAGTACATATTAGTTACTTTAAAAACACGTGCATTGAGTTGCACTGCTAAAAATTACTATTATTATTTAATAGTTGGCTATAAAAATTATTTATTGACAAGAGAAAAAGTTTATAAATAAAAAAAAAACTCTTGTGATAGCTTTCATTTGGTTTGTATTACTTGAGAACAGAATTATGAAAAAGGTGACAAGTTGTTATTATTTCTAGGTTAGCTAATAACCGTAAGTAATTCTTGTGGATAAGTAAATTATCATTGATTTCTTAATAAACTAAACACATATATCTTATTCATAATACATCTGATGAGTAACTATCAGTTAATTAGAATATTTTTTCCGCAAAAAAATAAAAATATTTATTTTCATTCGTCAAATCAAAACGACATGAGTCAATTGAGCGACTATTTGTGACACTCATATTTTATAATATTTAAATCAATATTGACTCCTTTAATTACGATGAGTCGTAAAAAACATTTATTTCTTAAGTTAATAAATGCGAAATAATTCTTTTATTAATTCTGATAACCTTCATCAGAATTATTACACTTCGATACTACTGATTAGAGTAGTACCCAAACAATAATTAACAGGAATTATTAATTCCGTTTTATTTTTTAAATAATGAAAATATAGTACTCCCTGGTTTTTTATAAACATAAAACTCGAAAATACGACCGATATTATACACTAGTCGTATTTTATTATTATATTCACTCCGCACTGTACACTCGTTAATTGTTTGTTATATGTAGGTTAGGTGTGTGTAGAGTGAGTCATGTATATGTCGCGCACAATTCAAATAAAACTTCTTCATCGACCTTGCCTGTCGAATTAGCGTGTAGACTCCTTGACGACTGTGTCGCTTCTCCTAAGCGTCTCTGGCTTGTCTGCCGGTTTTAATTCATTTGATTGGTTCAATTTTTCGAACTCTCCGACCCAAAACACCTTGGTTTAAGAAAACTTTTAATTTTTTATCAATTTCGTATATGGGTTTGAGACTATAGTGACGTAAACGTTGATGCACAAAATGATTAAAAAGTTTATAATCGTTATAACTTTTTTATTAGTTGTCATATCGTTGAATAGTTGGTGGCAATAAATCGCGGACATCCTGGGCTTTAAATAAAGTCCAAACAAGAATGAAATCCGTCCATTATTAACTCACTACAACGATTTCACAAATTCCTATGGTGAATCTTAAAATTAATAAGTTTATTTCACCAAATCTTATCTAATTACACAATAACACTTCTTATTAAACGTTTTGAGTCCATTTCTCAATTGCTTAATACAAAATTTGGGAGTAATTATTATTCAAACAATGTTTGATAATGGCGTCTCAAGCGTCCATATTCGATTATTTATAATCGCCTATTATTCCTTATCTAATGACATTTGTTTTGTATTCTAACAATAATATAAATATCTATTTACATCGGTTTACACTTTATTACATGAACAATGTTGTGTTTCATATACTAGTAGTCTTATCTAACTACCTTCTGATCTCTTTTCTTTTAAATTGTCACTTTGTTTTTGTTTTTCCACATAATGTATATAATGTTGAAAATGCAAATAGTGTACAACTATAGTACCTAGTTTATTTAATATATTTGTTAGTCTTTCGCTATCTGAAAACCTTTCAATTCCTAGTATTGGGTTTGTTTATATCAGGTTATGACATGGTAGTCAGTTATTTTTTAATAAATCAATAACTAAATTGTTATTATTACATTTGATATATATTCTCATAGTAGTATCAGATATCCTTCTGACTACTGATAACATTTTTATTTACCTTTGAACAAGTTTGGATGGTGCATTTTGCTTAAATAATTTGCTACATAGTGTTTGTTTACATTCTGATTCCACCATCATAGTCATTTAGTTTTCAATAATTTGTCTATAAAATTACTATTCTTATGCTCATGATCTGTTCTCATAGTAGTATTAGATGTCCTTCTAACTACTGGTAACACTTTCATCAATCTCTGTGTAAGTTTTAATAAGGTATTTTGCTTAACTAGTTTGTCACATTGTCTTTGTTTACGTCTGGCTATTCATTCATAGTCAGTTAGTTTCCAATATTTTGATCATAATACTATTATTATTACACTTATAATCTGTTCTCATAGTAGTACTAGATGTTTTTCTAACTACTGGTAACACTTTCAGTGACCTTTGTACAAGTTTTAATAATGTATTTTGCTTAACTAATTTGTCATATTGGGTTCCCTTTCATCTAGCTTTGTGCTATTATATTTAATCTGCTTTATGTGCAGTGCCTTTCAGTATAAGACATTATTTATTAGCGTGCATCATTATTTATAATGAATCTTTGATTGAAACAATTGTTGATGATTGCTTGGTTCAATTAACATATATGATTTTTTGTTTTATAGGTGCATTTCCTATGGGGTTATGTATCAATGTACAACATATTCTTATGCAGTATTTGCTACTACTATTATGACTTCATTATGGTATTCTATTACAATGGTTTAATTGTTGATTAATACACATGTTTACACTATTTTTTTTTCTAAACAATAACACAAATATTCTTAAACTAATGGTAATACATTTCTTGTTGTGTTTTGTACCTAATTTCTGGTACATTGTTGTTTGATACTTAACAAACTAGTTTGTTTGTTATTATTTTTTCTGGCCTTTCTTTATATTGTATTCTGTTTTGCCATGGCATTTAGTTATATTTCTTTTAAAATTTACAAAGTTTTTTATTATCAGGTTCTATGAACAATGATTTTACTGTTCTATCTTACATTTCTTGGTGGTCTTATGATTATCTATTTGGATTACAATCTTCATTAAATTAGTAACACTAACTGTCTGTGTATTTTTAACTATTTAATCTTTGATGTTTCCACTATAAAGGTAACACATTTTCTTCTGCTATAAACCTTATCATGTGAAGCTATTTATTTATCACAATTATTTTGAGTACCATACACATAGAAATACCTAGAATGACTTTCACTTACCATCCCGACATGCTCTTTTGGGTCCAGGGTCTCATACGAACACCAAGATACAAGCACAAGTTTGAAGGTTGCGTAAATAATTTACATAACACAAGTTTAAGAAGAGAATTTCCCTTTTAATGTTTTACTGTTACTTTAGTGAAATTAAGAACATACATTTAGTAAATACATGTTTCAGGTGTTGTGCAACACGTGACTCTGTTGTAATATGACTTACAATCTACGGCTTACCTTATTTTTTCTAGGACACAAACATAAAATGCAAACACAAATATACACAGAAAGCCGCCCAGCTTTGCCACACTCACATTTATACTAAATTAACAAACCCCTTAACATTTTATGCAAATCAGAAGCCCCCTTCGCCGGCCACTCGGTCTTCCCGCACACGCATTGTTCGGTTACACGGTTTCACTGTTCTGAAGAAAAAAAACTTGATCCGACTCCCTAGTCGTATTGACCGCGGTCACTTAACAGTTTTGCTGTACTACAACTTTAAAATATTTAAATATGTGTGACGAGCCTACAGAGGCCAACCCGATAACGGGAACTGTTGCTTGTCGACTGGGGCTGGAACTGGTAACGTAACAGTTACATCTTCTTTTCTCTGGCGGGAAGCTGTTGTTCACGGCCACTATGGTTTCGTCGCTCATTGCTCATTTGCTGAGAGGTAACCATTTTATGTGTGGAATAAAGCTGGTATGTGTGTGTGACCCAAGGCCGATATTGTACTTGGCTCCACTGACGTCATTGGAAAGGCCGGATTTAGCCATGACTTCCTGCCGCTCAAAAAAGCACATTGCTGGATTTTGCTCGTCCCAGGGCATCCTGTTTTGTGGCTGGATGCGTCACTCAAACTTATGTTGGGGCAGTTGCGTCTGTATGCCGCTACACAAGTACAGATTTCTGAGAAGTTTGAAGGGTGTAAACGCTTCGCTGGCCGACTTACACAATAACACCTGCGTATCGCCTTTGTCTCAGACTGCTATTTCTCAACACTGGAAATAACGTTGCCATGCGTTCTGTTACACTGGACTGAATTTCGTTACACAATAATTTTCACAACTTCTTTTTACAAGCCCACACCAAAATGAATGAAATAAAAATGTACTTGCCCCGTACGGTAAAAATAAAAAAATACCCAAAAATGACCCGCTACAATCACTTGAATTGTCTGTGGGGTTTATTAGGTTAAAATTGGTTAACTGGTCACAGGTTCTCACACTTACATTAAGTATTCACTATTACTGTTTGTGATTTCTTAAATATGTTAAACACTGTTTCTTCATAGTTGACAATCGCTATTCTTCTTCCGGTTACTAGTATTGTCTCTAGTATACTTGGTGAATGGTGATTTCTTGTATTGTCTATCCATTATCTTCACTCTTCATGTCATGTTTCCTTGTCCTTCTTCTTCCTTTCTTCTTTAGGTTTAATCGTCTTCTTCAATATTTCCATTGTAGTAGTCGTTGTTCCATAGTATTTATATTTATAAATATATTGGTTAGTCTGCCATCATTGTGGTTGCTCTTGAGTTGTCTCTTCTTTTTATTTTACATAGTTATTGTTTTGTTGGTTCCCCTCACTGTTGGAATCTATTGGGCCTGGTTTCTAACATTTTATATTGGCTCATGGTCATTTTCTTTCTCTATTTTGTGTACGATGCTGCTATGTTACACTTTCTTCTTCTTTGTTGGAATTTTACAATAATAATATCTGTAGATACACACCTTTTGTTTACATCATTTTACTTACTTAGAAATATTTTCATGCTTTCCCGTCACTTGACGTAATAATTGCTTACACTATGTAACTACCAAATTTGGTAACGTTACATATGCCTTCCTATAAGAATTGATTAATTCTGACTCAGTATACTTATTTTTCATTTGAAGAATTCATCAATTGTTGTACATTTCCATGTCGATTCATATGCTTTTTTATATATATCCCTTCACTTTCTTCTATTTGAATCATAATTATTTCTCTTCTATGTAATTATCTCCCTTGTTTATTTAGTTCCCTAATTCCCTAACATAATTTTAGCTGGGGCAGTTCAGAGCGGCTCACTTTGGCATACAACTCCACTGGCCATACTAATATCAATAAATACGGAGGCACAACATCTCCATCAATAATAATAAATGATTGCTGGCATTATTCATCAGTCAATTCATCTCAAATAATCAAAAAATATAAAGTGGTCGTTCTTTCGACAAATAATAAAAAAATATCCTTGGGATTATCTCACGCATCTGCGGTTTATACATTGTTATACTCTCTTCTTCTTGATTCAACTCAACTAAATTCTTCACATATTACAGGGATAGTTTGTTTTACATTTCATCACTGGTATACTCTCATGATCATCTTCGTTAATATATTACTTTTCATTCTTCTTCGTCATCGATTAATCTCTTCTCTTTGTATCACATTAAACGTCATCTCATAATCTTCTTCATTTCGGGGTTTACTTCTCTGGATATAATTCATGAATATTTTTTCTCATGGTTTCAATTGAGATATAGTCCATGTGGTATAGGCCTTCTTCTAGTAAAAGGCACTAGAAAACACTGTGGTTGTGTGTTATTTCTTATCTACATTAATGATACTTATTCGGTTTTGTTCCTCCAACTTCTTATTTTCTCCTTCTTTCATTAGTAGTACGGGTAGGACGGTGATTTACTTGTTGACGTGGCTCTTGGAATTTATATACTTTTATTTAGTTATGCCATAGATCTTGGGTGTCCGTCTCATATAGTACTTCTTTCATTAGTAGTACGGGTAGGATGGTGATTTACTTGTTGACGTGGCTCTTGGAAATTTACTGTGCCAAGGTTCTTGTTTGTCAGTCTCGTATAGTACTTCTTTCATTGGTAGTACGGGTAGGATGGTGATTTACTTGTTGACGTGGCTCTTGGAAATATACTGTATCATACATACATTTGTGCCAGAGATGTAGGGTGTCTTTCTCGTATAGTAATTCTTTCTTTAGTAGTACGGGTAGGATGGTGATTTACTTGTTGACGTGGCTCTTGGAAATATACTGTATCATACATACATTTGTGCCAGAGATGTAGGGTGTCTTTCTCGTATAGTACTTCTTTCATTGGTAGTAGTACTATTATTTGTAAATACAATTTTCTTGATCCTTTACATAACTTCTTTGGAACATATTTTCCGCATTACAAAATTACAATATAGTCAATGTTCATTTTCATAGTTATATATTCACTTCTTATTTAATATAATCAACAAATAATCTTCATAGCAATATTCCATCCTTTCTTCATATAGTCAACATTTATTCTCATAATTATATTTTCATTTTTCACTTATTAATAAACAATAATCTTCAACACAATATTTCACTTTTTATCTTTATATAGTTAGTATTTATATTCAAAAGTCTTTCACTTAATATCAGTACCAAGTATTTTCATCGCTATATTTCACTTTTATCTTATAATTTAATCTTCGATATACCGTTTCATTGAAGCTTGGTTGTATGTGCCCCTTATTTTCTTGGTTATTGGGTCTTGTAACTCATAAGTGTTATTTAGGTTGTTTTTGGTTACAGTATATGGGCCTGTGAATAGCAGTAGCAGTTTTTTCGCAATACCTTCACTTGTACTTGGGAGTTCTCGGTTTTTTATGAGTACTCTGTCTCCCACTTCGTACTTTATGACTTTAGGTTGCGATTTCTGGTATTTGAGCCTAAGTTTGTCAGCTCGTTCAACTGCGTTATTGTAAAATTTTGTTTTATTGAATTTGAATTCATTTTCTGTTGGAAAGTTTATGATTTCTGTAATCTCCCGGGGTGGTCTTCGCTCATACATAGCCATATAGGGTGTCTCCTCTGTTGATTGATGATAAGCTAAGTTCAGGAAGTCTTCGGCCGGGGATAGATATTCCTCCCATTTCCTCTGCTGGCTGTGACAGTAGGTTCTTAAGATCCTTCCTACTTCTCTCAACACTCTCTCAGCAGGGTTGCTGTTGGGGTGATACACAGACGTTTTGTATGTCTTTATGCCCTGATGGATTAGAGTTTCCCGCCACTTTCGTCCTCGGAATTGTGTTCCATGATCTGTAATTACTGATAGTGGTTTTCCCACTTCGGGTATATACTTGGATATCACAATGTCTAGTATTTTGTTAGTTGTAGCTCAATTTATTGGATAAAGTTTTGTGAATTTTGTGTAGTGGTCAAATATGATTACCACATATTTGTATTGATGCCTTCCACCACTTCGTGGAAATGGTCCACAAATATCTACAAATACTTTTTCCAATTTTGCTGTTGATGTTATGGGTATCATTACCCCTTCTCTTTTTTCATTACTACACTTGACCAATTGGCATACATGACAATTTTGAATATATTTTCTCACTTTGCGGTTCATGTCTTTAAAGTGTACATGTTCTTGTAGTGCCTTGACTACTTTGACTGCGCCCATGTGACCGTAACGCACATGGTAATCAATTGCTAGTTCTTTTTCAATGGTTTTCGGTATGACAACCTTCTATTGTTCACTATCTTTTTGAGTTTTAGTGAATAGTAATCGGTTGTGAGTACAGTAATATGGTGCTATTTTTTCATCATCATTTGCCAATCGTTGGATGATTTGTGAGATTTTAGGATCCCTGTTCTGATGAGTGTTTATGTCTGATAGTATGTTGGTTAATTCAGATTTATTCTTTAATATGTGGTAGACTTTGGCGATGGTTTCTTTTTCTCCCTCGAATGTCTGGGCGGTGATGTTCACTCGGGACAACACGTCGGCCGCTATGTTGGTTTTCCCTGGTATATATTCCCATTGGATGTTATATTCCTGGAGCGTCAGTGTCCACCTTGTTAATCTACCATGTTTCAGTCTGCAATTCTTGAGAAAAGATATAGACTTGTGGTCTGTTCTTACCGTAATAGGGTATCCTAATATGAAGGTTCTGAATTTCTCACAGGCAAACACTATACTCAGTAATTCTTTCTCTGTCGTGTGATAGTTTCGCTCGGATTTATTAAGAGTTCTACTTGCGAAACTAATTATTTGGTGATTACCTTCTTGGTCCTCCTGATATAATACTGAACCAAGGCTAAGATCACTAGCATCACAATTCATAAAAAATCGTCTTTCAAAATTAGGATGGTGTAGCATGACTGTATCGAGAAATTTTTTCTTTATTAACTCAAAGGTAGTGTCTTGGTCAGACCCCCACTTCCACTTTTCCTTTGACGATAATTGTGATGAAAATCGAGCCGTTAATTCCGAATAGTTGCGCTGGAATTTTCTGTAGTAATTACAAATTCCGAGGAACGACTGTAACTGTTTTTTGTTTTTCGGTATCGGGAAACGCTGTATGGCTTCCATCTTTTCTTGGGCTGGTGTGATTCCAAACTCTGATAAGTTGAACCCCAAAAATTGTACTTCCTTGGCTATCAATTTTGATTTGTCCAGTTTGAGCGTGATGTTGTTTTCTTCTAATTTATTTAGCACTTGTGCCACCCGGTTACAGTGTTCTTCCCAATTATCTGATGCTATTAATAGGTCATCGACATACACTGTCGTAAATTGCAAAGTATCATGTCCTAATATTTCATCCATGCATTTAACAAAAATGGCCACAGAGTTCACAAGGCCGAAGGGTAACCTTTTAAAATGATAGTTACGGCCTTCGAAAATAAATGCTGTGAATTTCCTGCTATTGGGGTGTAACTCCACCTGCCAATAACCACAGACAGTATCCCATATACTGTAATACCTCGTGCCATAAAATCTCTTTAATATCTCGTCGATTTTGCCAGGCGACGTCCTGTCATTAATTATGGACTTATTTATTTCCCTCGCATCCAAGCAAATCCTCACTGCGCCGTTTTTCTTAGGTACAGCTACAATGGGATTAGTGTATGGGGAATTGCTAACTTCAATGATATCATTCTCAATTAATCTTTGTATTTCTTCATGAACGGCTTCCTTAAGTGAAAAAGCGATTGGATAGGACTTTCTCTTGAATTCAGTTTGGTCCTTAAATTTCAGTTCACATTGAAAGTTTTTTATCTTGCCAGGTGTATCAGAGAATATATGACGGTATCGATGGTAGACTTGTATCAGGTTTTCACGTTGTTAATAAGTCAACTCACGGTTAATGTTGTTTGTTCGGAATGCTCTAATTTCGTCAATCTTTTCTACCCATAATACATCTTCTGGATTGCTGCGAATTTCTTGGTTGATAGACATCTTCTTATGTTCATGGCCTTCCCGTATATAATAGATGACATGTTCTGGGGGTGCCTTCCTATGTTCTATAAGATTTGCGGTCCATTCAACTTCATCTGCCTTCAATAACACTGTATCTTTGTCCATATTGATTATGGCTGTATACTTCCGCAGTATGTCGCATCCAATAAGTAGTGTAAATGGCAGTCCACTTGCTACGAGGAAAACCATTGGAATTGTCTCTCCATTACTCGACACTTCCAACTGCACTTGGTGTCGAATGGTTTTATTTTGTCGCCCAGTGGCTCCAATGAGTATTATATTATTGATGGGTAGTGTTGGTATTGTAGTCTGGTTTTCTGATTGTATTCGGTTTAATTCTATTTTGTCGATTAACGAGACATTAGCTCCTGTATCTACCATAGCTGTGGTATTTATCCCGTTGACTTTTACGGATATATATGCGATTTCGCTGTTATTTGTGTCACCGATGCTGTCTTCTTTTTCCTCCATTAGGTCCTGCCTAATGTTCTTAAGATAATTATTGTGGTACATTTTATTATATGCCAATTTCGTTGCCAAAATGTTAGACCCAATAGTCCGGTTCAGTGAGGGCGTTGTTAGTCTTTTCACTGCCAGTTCCCATTTAAAGGCAGGTCACCGTTTGTGTGCCTGTCTTGCGAGGTAGATGCTATTGGTTCCTGGGCTCCTGGCCCGTTTCCATTGTGATAGGTTTCGGTCGTTTGAGTGACTGGTCTGTTACCTTCACTACTGTCGCTTCTGTTTGACCTGTAACCTGACTCTCGGTCTCCTCTGTCGCTATGGTTGGAATTACTATGGTGATTCGGGAAACTTCTCCGCCCTTGATAGTAATTCCGCCTATTTCCACCTCTGCTAGCGTGGGCGTAATTCACTCTCCGGAACTGATTAATGTTGTGGTTCCCATTGCTCTGTCGCTGTTGGTTGTTTGGGGATTGGTTGTTGTATGGTCTATAATAATTATTACCCCGTTGGTAATGTCCGTCCCTTTCATATCCACTTGGTCGGGGGTTATTGAAATTTCCTCTGTCCACATGATCACTATGATTGCCACCTCCATTCTGACGTGGTCCTTGCTGGTTCTGGAAACGTGGAGGGTTGTTAAACGTCCTTCCATAATTGTTTCTGTCATTGTTATTTGTGGGGTTCACATTTCCGGGTCCTCCCCGATCATACACCTGTCCAGGACCCTGGCGGTTCTGCTGGTAGTATCTTTCTCGCTCATGATTTTCCAGTAGAGCACACATTCCCTGGATGGTATTGATTTGTGAGTTTAGCCTACCTTGTGAGATTCCTTGATTGAAGTGATACGCTAACTTGGTTACTAAGCATTCTTCCGGGATGGCTGGCTCTAGGTTTCTGGCCAGACAGATCTTGCCTAGAAAATAAGTGGTCATTGATTGTCTGCCGTTTAAGTCAAATTTACCATTAGTAATATCGTCCCTAATAATATTTTGAGTCGTCTCAGACCAGTATTTCTGTTTGAAGGCTACTTTGAATGCGTCGTAACTCTCTACTTCATGTCGAGTCGCTGTCCACCAATTATCGAAAGTATTCCGGAATGACTCATCCAGCATTCCTTTGATAATGGACCATCTGTTTTCTCTATTCCGGTTTATAACTTCTTCCACTCTCTCCAAAAATTCCAACGGGTTCTTCACATATGCACGGAAATCGATCTGCTCTCTACCTTCCAGGTGCGTTAGTCCTGACAGAATGTTTGGGAGTGTTCGCAAACGGTGCATTTCATCCCTAATATCATTAAATTCCCTCTGCTGGCGTTCTGTCAACTGGTCTCTGTCATTAGTTACTTGGTGTTTGATGGCATCCACCTTTACGGAAACCTCCTCACATTTCTCACCCAGTGTAGACTGTGCTGTTTTCATCTCGGCTTGCTCCCGCTCTACAACTCCTATCTGAGCGCTGTGGATCTTCTCAACGTCGTTGATTCGGCGGTTGATATCTATTTCCGTCTGTATCAACTTTTGGTTATTATTTTCTCCCTCCTTCCGTATTTCTGATATCTCTCCATGAATCTCGGCTGTTAATATGGCCATCCGCTCCTCTGTTGCCTCTAAATTTTCTTCTAATTTTCTGTCGACCAACTCGATTGTATTTTTAGCAACTTCTTCCAGCTTGTCACTATTGTTGGCCATTTGTTGCCACATTTTTTCATTATCGTTTTGCATTACTTCAATATCTCGACTAATCTTCGCATTTATCTTGTCAATTTTCTTGTTGGTTTGGTTGATTTTAATCCCCAACTCTGCAGACAAATCCTCCTTCATTATTGCCATCTTCTTCTCCAATAGCTCTTCAGTCTTTTTCTGTCCGTCTTCCATCCTCCTGTTGGTTTCACTTATTTTGTCGTTTAACTCCTCCTTCAGGGATTCTATGTTTTTACTCAACTCCTCCTTAGTGGATCGACTGGTTTCGTCCAGCTTCTTATTCATCATTTCTATCTTCTGGTTTGTGGACTGACTGGTCTCCTCTATTTTATTGTTCAACTCTTCCTTCATTGACTCTACTGACTTGTTGGTACTTTCCTCCATCCTCTGACTCAACATCTCCATTGTTTTATTAGTGCCTTCAAGAATCATCCGCATCATCTCCTGGTAATCCATGCTTACGGGTTTCGTTGGTCTCTCTGGTTGGCTATCCTCTGGTTGAACTTCTTGGGGTATTACTTCCGGTTCATCGTCGGGTTGCTGAACCTCCTCCGCCGGTTCAAGTTGTTTATCCTCGATTTCTAATAGAATCTCTTCAACATCTTCTGTTGATGTTGCCTCCTTCTCTTCTAGTCTGGCCTCCCTCTCTGCCTCTGCTGCTCTCTTTTTTGAGGTTGATCTTCTAGTATACATCTTGTCGCTCTGGCAATGCACTTGCTGTCTCTCAACGGATTGGGTTAGGAAATGATTGGTTAAATTGTCAATTGTTTTCTCCCTAATCCGCGCTCAGACGTTGGGCGCCAATCTATAGTAGAACAGATTCGGGGTTTTATCAATTAAAGCCCCGCGTTGGGTTCGTCAATCTATAACGTAATATAGATCCTGTTGATATGTGTTGTTTGTGATTGTGTGTGATTGTAGATACGCTCCGGTATCCACAACAATATTGTATAATCAAATTTCCAAAATGTAATTATTATTAGCGGTTTGATTGTTATTAACAGTTGTGTGGGTATTCCCGTTTAAATCCTTCAATTTAAAAAGTATTTTCGCACTCCACTGTTCACCTCCCCACTTACCATATGTGGATGATATTACTGTTCTATTGGGTGATTGCTTCTGCTGTAACATACACTCTATACATACAAGTGGATATTCTATTTGAATATCATACGTGATAAGCATGCACAATAAAACAAAATAAAGACTGAATTATGATTTGAATTATAAGGAATATTCAAATTCTGCCGCCACCTTTTGATAGAACTAGTTATGATAACTAAACTATTTTAATTTTGAAATTAAAGACTCTTTCCACTGGTAAAAAATAATTGAGATTTATTAACAGTTCTGGAATGCCATTAACTCTTTTAAAATCAACAATCAATCACTAATAGTTTTACAGAAAAATAATTATTATGAACAATTTTTATAAAAAGAAACTCTTTTTTAACCTCAAGGCTGGTAACACTGAAGGTTAATACAATAATTTTAGTTAGAGAGGTTATGTCCTCTTTACATAGTTAAATTACCAAGTTCGTGTGATCTTTGAAGTGGCATGATACCAGATACAAGATGTTGTGTTTTATAACAATATTTAATAAAGAATTAAGAGAAAACAAACAAACAAATATAAAAATTAAAAGTCGGTACCATATAATCGATAATTATTGTACTATCGTACGCGGGACACAGTACATATTAGTTACTTTAAAAACACGTGCATTGAGTTGCACTGCTAAAAATTACTATTATTATTTAATAGTTGGCTATAAAAATTATTTATTGACAAGAGAAAAAGTTTATAAATAAAAAAAAAACTCTTGTGATAGCTTTCATTTGGTTTGTATTACTTGAGAACAGAATTATGAAAAAGGTGACAAGTTGTTATTATTATTTCTAGGTTAGCTAATAACCGTAAGTAATTCTTGTGGATAAGTAAATTATCATTGATTTCTTAATAAACTAAACACATATATCTTATTCATAATACATCTGATGAGTAACTATCAGTTAATTAGAATATTTTTTCCGCAAAAAAATAAAAATATTTATTTTCATTCGTCAAATCAAAACGACATGAGTCAATTGAGCGACTATTCCTGACACTCATATTTTGTAATATTTAAATCAATATTGACTCCTTTAATTACGATGAGTCGTAAAAACATTTATTTCTTAAGTTAATAAATGCGAAATAATTCTTTTAATAATTCTGATAACCTTCATCAGAATTATTACACTTCGATACTACTGATTAGAGTAGTACCCAAACAATAATTAACAGGAATTATTAATTCCGTTTTATTTTTTAAATAATGAAAATATAGTACTCCCTGGTTTTTTATAAACACAAAACTCGAAAATACGACCGATATTATACACTGGTCGTATTTTATTATTATATTCACTCCGCACTGTACACTCGTTAATTGTTTGTTATATGTAGGTTAGGTGTGTGTAGAGTGACTCATGTATATGTCGCGCACAATTCAAATAAAACTTCTTCATCGACCTTGCCTGTCGAATTAGCGTGTAGACTCCTTGACGACTGAAAGATGACTGTGTCGCTTCTCCTAAGCGTCTCTGGCTTGTCTGCCGGTTTTAATTCATTTGATTGGTTCAATTTTTCGAACTCTCCGACCCAAAACACCTTGGTTTAAGAAAACTTTTAATTTTTTATCAATTTCGTATATGGGTTTGAGACTATAGTGACGTAAACGTTGATGCACAAAATGATTAAAAAGTTTATAATCGTTATAACTTTTTTATTAGTTGTCATATGCTGATGCTCGGATTTGATGATGATAAATCCGACCATCAGCACCTACACTCCAAGCGCTTCCCAAAATCCATAAAGAAGACATTCCGATCTGCCCCATTATCAACTACCGTAATGCCCCTACACACAAACTGGCAAAATATCTAGACAAAATTATTAGACAACACACACAAATAGACAACAACATTGCAGTAAAAAACAACACTGACCTAGTAACAAAAATAAAAGACATACACATCCCCCATAACGCCACATTAGCCTCCTTTGACATTAAAAACCTGTACACAAACATCCCCATCTCTGAAACAATCACCATCCTACAAAACAAACTCAAACAGAACAACACACCAGACGAACTTATCAATGAAATAACAGAAACTCTGAACATTATCACAAAACAAAACTACTTTACTTATAACAATAAATACTACACACAGAACGAAGGCCTACCCATGGGCTCCCCCATATCCAGCATTCTAGCAGAAGTCTTCCTCCAACACTTAGAAAAAACAAAAATACTCACAAACAATGACAGACACTCACATAAAATACTATATTGGCACAGATACGTTGATGACATTCTAATACTATACAGGGGAAACAAAAGACAATGTGAACAGTTACTAACGCACATAAACAAAATACATAAAAACATAACCTTCACTGCCGAATACGAACACAACAATACCATAAACTTCTTAGACCTCTCCATCACAAAACTAGAACACAGGCACAAATTCAGTATATACAGAAAACCAACTACAACTGACACACTAATACACAACACCTCCAATCACCCAATACAACACAAACTAGCTGCTTTTAGAACCATGATACATAGACTTAACAACATCCCCTTAGATGAAATAGACTACAAAGACGAACTAAACACGATAAAATATCTAGCAGAATCTAACGGTTATGACAGAACAATAGTCAGTAAACTCCTACACAAAACACAAAACAAACAACAGACAAAGACAGAAAACAACAAATTCATAACACTAACATACATCAACAAACAAACAGAAAAAATCGCCCATAAATTCAAAAAAGCAGGATACAGAATCGCTTTCAAAACTACTAACAAAACAGAACACACACTATCAAAACGCATGCCCAAAGCACAAAACAAATTCGATCTACCCGGTGTATATAAGCTAAATTGTTCAAATTGCAATAAATTCTACATAGGCCAGACAGGACGTAGCTTCAAACAGAGATACATTGAACACACAAAAGCACTCCACACCACTACAGAATCTACCTTCGCAAACCACCTCATTGAAGCAAACCACACATATAAAAACATCGACAATAACATGAACATACTACACGTACACACAAAGGCCGAAAACTAGACACTCTAGAACAATTAGAAATATACAAACACACAAAAACAAATAAAAACGACATCCTAAACGAACAGACACAATTCAAATCGCACGCATTATTCGAACACATCTCACCACACACATACAGCTTCGATCTTTCAAAAAACTATCTCGTCACCAACAACAAGACGAACAGCGCTACTAACGACAGCCTCTGATGAAGCCTTCTATAGGTGAAAACCGGTTTAGGCTGTAAGGTAAAACTTTACGTTTTTACTTATAAAAAACTTAGTGTTCCGAGTCGTCAATATTATAGTGATATTTATATGAACAATGTTGTGTTTCATATACTAGTAGTCTTATCTAACTACCTTCTGATCTCTTTTCTTTTAAATTGTCACTTTGTTTTTGTTTTTCCACATAATGTATATAATGTTGAAAATGCAAATAGTGTACAACTATAGCACCTAGTTTATTTAATATATTTGTTAGTCTTTCGCTATCTGAAAACCTTTCAATTCCTAGTATTGGGTTTGTTTATATCAGGTTATGACATGGTAGTCAGTTATTTTTTAATAAATCAATAACTAAATTGTTATTATTACATTTGATATATATTCGCATAGTAGTATCAGATATCCTTCTGACTACTGATAACATTTTTATTTACCTTTGAACAAGTTTGGATGGTGCATTTTGCTTAAATAATTTGCTACATAGTGTTTGTTTACATTCTGATTCCACCATCATAGTCATTTAGTTTTCACTAATTTGTCTATAAAATTACTATTCTTATGCTCATGATCTGTTCTCATAGTAGTATTAGATGTCCTTCTAACTACTGGTAACACTTTCATCAATCTCTGTGTAAGTTTTAATAAGGTATTTTGCTTAACTAGTTTGTCACATTGTCTTTGTTTACGTCTGGCTATTCATTCATAGTCAGTTATTTTCCAATATTTTGATCATAATACTATTATTATTACACTTATAATCTGTTCTCATAGTAGTACTAGATGTTTTTCTAACTACTGGTAACACTTTCAGTGATCTTTGTACAAGTTTTAATAATGTATTTTGCTTAACTAATTTGTCATATTGGGTTCCCTTTCATCTAGCTTTGTGCTATTATATTTAACTAAAAATGAACTTTTTTCATGTGAAAAACTTACTAATTTTATTGGACGCGTTTCGGCTTAGTATCCGCCTTCTTCAGCTTTTAGGCGGATACTAAGCCGAAACGCGTCCAATAAAATTAGTATGTTTTTCACATGAAAAAAGTTCATTTTTAGTTAAGTGTTAGTGCTGTGAAAGAAGAGATGAATAATCAAGACAACTATTATATTTAATCTGCTTTATGTGCAGTGCCTTTCAGTATAATACATTATTTATTAGCGTGCATCATTATTTATAATGAATCTCTGATTGAAACAATTGTTGATGATTGCTTGGTTCTATTAACATATATGATTTTTTGTTTTATAGGTGCATTTCCTATGGGGTTATGTATCAATGTACAACATATTCTTATGCAGTATTTGCTACTACTATTATGACTTCATTATGGTATTCTATTATAATGGTTTAATTGTTGATTAATACACATGTTTACACTATTTTTTTTTTCTAAACAATAACACAAATATTCTTAAACTAATGGTAATACATTTCTTGTTGTGTTTTGTACCTAATTTCTGGTACATTGTTGTTTGATACTTAACAAACTAGTTTGTTTGTTATTATTTTTTCTGGCCTTTCTTTATATTGTATTCTGTTTTTCCGTGGCATTCAGTTACATTTCTTTTAAAATTTACAAAGTTTTTTATTATCAGGTTCTATGAACAATGATTTTACTGTTCTATCTTACATTTCTTGGTGGTCTTATGATTATCTATTTGTATTACAATCTTCATTAAATTAGTAACACTAACTGTCTGTGTATTTTTAACTATTTAATCTTTGATGTTTCCACTATAAAGGTAACACATTTTCTTCTGCTATAAACCTTATCACTTGAATTGTCTGTGGGGTTTATTAGGTTAAAATTGGTTAACTGGTCACAGGTTCTCACACTTACATTAAGTATTCACTATTACTGTTTGTGATTTCTTAAATATGTTAAACACTGTTTCTTCATAGTTGACAATCGCTATTCTTCTTCCGGTTACTAGTATTGTCTCTAGTATACTTGGTGAATGGTGATTTCTTGTATTGTCTATCCATTATCTTCACTCTTCATGTCATGTTTCCTTGTCCTTCTTCTTCCTTTCTTCTTTAGGTTTAAACGTCTTCTTCAATATTTCCATTGTAGTAGTCGTTGTTCCATAGTATTTATATTTATAAATATATTGGTTTGTCTGCCATCATTGTGGTTGCTCTTGAGTTGTCTCTTCTTTTTATTTTACATAGTTATTGTTTTGTTGGTTCCCCTCACTGTTGGAATCCTGTTGTCTTCTTCTTCATTTTATTGTTTTGTTGGTTCCCCTCACTGTTGGAATCTATTGGGCCTGGTTTCTAACATTTTATATTGGCTCATGGTCATTTTCTTTCTCTATTTTGTGTACGATGCTGCTATGTTACACTTCCTTCTTCTTTGTTGGAATTTTACAATAATATATCTGTAGATACACACCTTTTGTTTACATCATTTTACTTACTTAGAAATATTTTCATGCTTTCCCGTCACTTGACATAATAATTGCTTACACTATGTAACTACCAAATTTGGTAACGTTACATAAGTAACCTTTTAACCTTACATTATAATTATAAGTCAAGAATGAAGAAATTAATGGGAGATTCTTAAAACAATTTGACGGACGTTAGAAAAATGCCTAATGGAAAAATGTAGACAAAGTTCCCGTGAAGAGCAGTAGCAGCTAGAACCAATAGGAGGGGCGATGACATAAGGGGAGGGGCCTAAAGTATAAAAGCTTACAACGTACAGTTGATAGACGTTGTTTAAGACCTGAAGATGTCAGTGATGACGAAAAGATTAGTCAAACAATAAAAATTATAGCAGTTAGCAAATTCATAAAAGAAATAGTAAGGATGGCTGCTAATTTAAACAATACGAAAAATTTAGTTTCTACTGGTGACTTTTGTTACATACGGGTACAACAGAATTTTGCCCCCCCCCCCCAGCCAAAAACATTACCAGCCGCCACTGGGGTCCTAGCCTCCAAAGCCACTGTGTGGTCATCTATCTATACGTTGGAAAACTATATGCTGAGTGTTTGAACTCACTGTACTGCCAGGATGTAATATTTTACTTCATAACAAAATTTATTTTGTCTGCTGCTTTGCATAATATATTGTATACTATTTATAATATTAACCACTAACAGAAACATTATATTTTATTGTTAGCATTTTGTTTTATATTATATTTTAATTTCTAATACTCCTAAAAACATAATACACTTCTGAAAAATCTCAATTCTATTTGTGAGTAAACAAGAAGTTGAAGAATATTATATCTAAATAAATAAATTATTTGGTGATATTAAATACCTTTTATTAACTGACTATGACTACCTCTCTAGTGGTATAATATTTAAAGTACCATTATAATTATATCACAATAAACTGAAATTAGTCTGGTAATTAAGTTAGCTTAGTTAGATTGACTTCAAATAAGTAAGTTAAGTAAAAGTAAAGTAAGTTGGCTAAGTACAAAGTTACTTCAAAGTAAAAGTACACTGTGTTAATAATCAAATTTTAAATGATTACTCTGATGTTAATGAGCAATGGATATTTATACTGCACACATACATAAATGTATGATCTAAGAGTCTATACATCCTATGTACTTATATAATATGGTGTATAACAGTACATAAACATATACATCATACAAATACATTTACATACTGGTATCTGGGATCATCCTCAAGAGTTGTGAATGGCGGTTGAAAGACCTAATAATGAACCCCCTCTTTATTGTGGCGCACACACATTTTCATTGTCTTCAACAAAGAATTGTCAAACTGAATTGTTTCTATACGTTTGTAGTTAGTGTCTTGGAGCTATGAAGATTTTGTTGTTTCTGCCCACGATTTTATCAGTTAATTGTTAAGTGATGAAAATACAGTCTTGTGTCCATTGTTCTTTCATGAAAGTTGACTGTTCTTACTCTTCGAAGTTGCTTCTGCATCTTCTTTTCAACTATTTGTCTCATATCTAAGTAAATGATTTCAAAGCTTCTTAGATAAGCAATGGCTCTACAGTTTCCACATTTTATGGTGTTTTCTTTCATATTGTTACGACATTACAGAACATTCTATGTGTTTCTCAGCTATCTCAGCTGTAATGTTGTGTGCGTACATGATTCTTAACATGCGAGGCAGTGTTACGTAATATGGAACAGTCTCATACATTCGATAGTGTTGTTTGACAAGCTTCTCAATTAGCCCAACAGTGCGTGTTTCTGTGAAGGTCGCGCTGAAGTGTCCTCTAGAATTTTTGATTGCTTGTTAAGGACGTATATTATGGAACCTTGCAGACTATAAATAGCCCACACCTGCTGCTTAGTTTCCAGTTATTGTCGAGCGATTTACACAGTGCGTTTAAGTGGCGATTTATTCTAGTGCGGTTCGAAGTATTGTGGCAAAGTGTTATGTGATTTATAATTGTGCGGTACTCTATTAGTTGACATTTTTATTGCGTGTGAACAATTTTTATTTGATTTGTTGTAAGAGACTATCTTGTTTATTACAAACTGTTTAATTGTGATAATTAAAACTGGTGGTTAGTGACCTAATTGGTACCTTATATTTTGTTTTCCACTGTACCATACGACGATCAGTTATGCTGTCGTAACAACATCTATGGTAATTATCAAAATTCACTCCCAGTCTACTGATACACTTCTTGTGCACTACTGTTTAATTACAAAATTTCAAGAAGCTTTGTATTGTAGCCTTAACCCTTTTGCTGAGTCAAGTCATTCAGCCGGTTACCCAATAATGGCACAAAGGACTACAGTCGTTTTACACAGCAAAAGGGTTAAGAGTACACAATTTACAGTATGTGTATTATTCTCAGCAGATTAAGCATTGGACTTGCCACCTGCTCAATCATAAAAAGATTATCCAACAAAGTAAGACTCAAATGGGATTGTCATGTCAGGAGCATTCAAATTATGTACGAGTATATAACGACAAATCAAAGAGTGGCAAATACAAACATATTAGAATCAGAATGCTACCATTTGTGTACGCTGCAATTTCCATCATCACCTATCATTGCAGGATTACAATGCCTGCCTGTTTTAGTTTCAGTATATAATCCTTGGGTTTTATTGCCATGCTTTTCTCACCTGTTAGTTGATATTTTAAAACAGCAATTTAAATGACGTTTTCATCACAAAATTACTTACTGGTTATATGGGGAGTTCAATAAACATGAAAATTTAGGACTTTGATCTTTTAGTGAGAATTTAAAATAAAACATTTTGCAGTGATGTCTACTAGCAGATATTTGTACAAGATACCTGTAGAATGGTTTGATTAAAATGAGATGAATTGTGCATGGAGAGGCAGGAGATGAGCTGTGCACCATGTTTTTCAACAACTATCTAGAATGTTTTTGACTTAGTCACCAACTGAGCACAATGGACTATCAATGCTATCACGTGGTGGCACTGAATGTTTCGAAAGGTGCTGGTAACTGACTACAAATCCATATTAAACTTACTGGAATTTATTAAAATATGCAAGTATGTTCCAAATTTTAATACGGTATAGATGAAAACTGAAAATGTAAATTTGAAATCATCAATGAATAACTGCAGTAGCTGTCTCACACATATACTGATGGTGAAACAATTGGCCAAGCAAAAGTGTTGCTTTTTACTGCTATTAAACTTTCTTAAAGAAAGTTTTCATAAAGAATGGCTAAGGATCATTTTGTTAAAAAATAACAGTGACATATAATCAAATAATGACTTTTAATTATAATAAATAATGGTAATTTTAAAATATGATAATTATAATATATAAAAAATTGACTGAAAATGTGAAAATCAGATATAGTTATTACTATAATACAAGTCTTTTCTTTCATATGCTTATTATTTAATATGGGAAAAACATATACCAGTAAATGCAATTATGCCATGGTACATTTAATGGATTGTACTTGAAAACAAACAAAAACTAATTATAAATGTGGTGAGTCTGTAATTTCCATTACATAAAATATACTAATGAGCAGCCGCTTTATTTACAGTTATTATGTGCTTCAGTTAACTTCACACTTTCAATTTGCTATTAGGAAGTTGCCAAAGTGAAAGTAATACTGTACAAATGCAGGACAGGCAGACAATAAGAACCACATCTGATACACATTAGCTATGGTTACACTGTTGCATAAGTATCGAATCGTATTTTTTTTACAAAACATCAGACACAACAGACAGAACAAAGTCAATAAATCCAGCCACTTCATAACTGACTTACATACACTTATTTCATAACCACTCAAAAACTTACGAGTTCGCCTAATTTTAGTACTCTCAGCTCTCAGACATTCTTATTATTTCCAGTGTTTCATGACAACATATTTCATGAGTGTTATCTAATTCAAAGAATAATTATTTTTGCAACTATGGCAAAAATATAACTCGAGAAAGAGTAACTCATGAAATAAAATACAACTTCATAAATACCTACTTTTGTTGTTGTTTCCTCCTGATTGTTGATAAAGTATTTAAAAACATTTTTAACTTTACCTGACTATTAAAATGTCATAAATTTAATAATTCTGATTTTATTTCTAACAGTTCATTTTTGTCTTTTTTATTCTGTTCTAGCTAATAATAAATTATCTTGTCATTCATTATGAAAATTTTACAAAACAATGGGTTTAAAATTCAAAGCACAACTCCTTCATCTTAATGAGATTTTTCACAACCTACTACTCACTTCAACTTCTAAAACAACCTTTACTATTCAATAACTAGTAACAGTAGTGGTATACTGTATGTAGTTTATGTAATCTTTTTGTTACATCTCTTATCCTGTACACATTACTATTCACATAACGAAAATTTAAATACAGAAAACTAAATCTAACTGCAAAACACACTCCTATAGTGTTTCCAGAATTATATGTAATCATGGTAACTGCACAGCAGTTTTAGTTATCAACTTTAAATTTGAAATTGTAATTTCCAGTATGTGCTCACAATCTTGAAGTAAATTGGCCAACCAAGTATTGCTTCATTCATACAACTTTTGTTTATTTAAACATTTTTTTCAAAAGTAGCTTAATAATATTTTTTAAACTGATATTTTCTGCTGAATCTTAAACATACTTTAATACACACTTTATGATGAATCAAATTAATGATTATCAAGAAATTTTCATAGTACACAAAAATATACTAAGTATTTTGTTACTCTAGTAATTATTCTATTCTAATGTATTCAATGATTTTACTTTTTCAGAGTCAGTAAGAAAGTAATGGTAATAATAAAAAAAATGTACTGAAGTTTTTAAGAGAAATATCTATATGTTGAGTCCTCTCAATTCAAAACAATTAATTTTGCAATGGCATTGGACTGCAAGCAGTGTTTGATTGTGAACATGACAACTATTCACCAATTTGATTTAGTGAGTCATGAGATCTGTATTTATTGCAAACCAGATTGGTCAACTGAAATGGAACTTTACATGACAGCATTTTTGATGATACACCTGAAACTGTAGTTTACCACAATACAAACTTCTTGCAGTATACACACCGGTACCAATCTGAAAGCTTTACCTTGATGACAGCTGGCAAGGACAACAGCTAACAGTCAACTTAAAAATATCATGCCGTTACTCTATAGGTGACTATTTGCATTACTTTATACCGGATCATATTTTAATAGTCTGCGCTCATTTATAACAAATCTTTGGTATACTTAAATTTATACATTTTCTGGGTAGTAGTTGAATACTAAAGCTGTAAATTATTAATGTAATTGTAAATTTCTTCAAACAGGCATCGAATAAGTAAGCGAGCGTAAGCATTTTTTCATCCTGCGGGGAACTTTTTTTCCAAAGCGATAACCTACACTTTTTTTTTTGCTTAACCGTTTTCTGAAAGTCCAAGTAAAATTTTAAGATCACAATCCGAGAAAGTGTTGATGAAAAGTTTCAAGATATCAAGGACGTAAGCAGAGCGTAGCGGAGCATTAACAGAAAAGACGGGAGCTGTGTTGTCCTTATGTCTACATGGTGGGGTGGGGTATGTAAGCTTGTATGTTATAATATTACACACACACACAAACACACACACACACACACACACACATTGTTTTCTTATACACCTATTTCGTTGAATCAGTATTGTTTAAAATCGTAAAACAAAATTTATAATTTATAAACAATGCTGACTATACTGAACAATTATGAGTCAACAAAATATGCGTTGAAATAAGAAAATAAAATAAATATGAAAAAATTCGTATAGATTTTTCGTTGTATAATATTTCAAAGATGCAAATACTTCGATATGAAAACATGAGAGGTCTCTCTCTCTCTCTCTCTCTCTCTCTCTCTCTCTCTCTCTCTCTCTCCTCGCACACACACGCGCGTGCGCACACGTGCACGCAACACATAATTCGAAGAATAGGCCAATCTATTGCATACTGAAAATGTAAAACATGTTTTGAAATAAAGTAAAGACAAACTAATATCCTAAACATCGTAAATATAACTTACCATAATGTCCAGGACACCCAGTACTTTGTTTTTATGAGCTTCTGTTGTTTCCACTAAACACTCGATTTCCTTGCACTATTTTTCGTAAAAAATGCATTAAAGTAAACACTGCATACAAGTTATTTACATATAACGATGCCTAAATACACGTTTGTCGTAAGAGTTACAGGGTAAATTAATACAGTAAATAAAATTGGAAATATTATAGATGCACTACTAAAATGCACTATCTAAATTATGATGTCTACTGAACTTCCTTTCAAAACTTTCTATCTGCGTCAGAATCTGTTTCTGGCTCACAATCACTGTCACTCTCACTATCTAATGAAATCACAAACCTATCGGTTTCTTCGTCAATAATTATGTCTCTTTCACAGTATTCCCTCTCTAATCTTTTAACTCTATCACACAGAGGTTTCCAGTCATCTTCGGACAGTTCAGCAAATTTTCGTTCACACAGGGCAATTATATAATTCATTTTAAATGTAGTATTGTGTTTTGCAACACGCCCTTTCACGATAGACCATATCATCTCTATTGGGTTTAAATCGGGATGATATGGCGGAAGTCGGAGTGTCGTATAACCATGTGCTTTCAGTAGCTCGTCAAGTACGTACGTTTTCTTGTTATTCTGGTGGTTTTTTATAAGCGTTACAAGTTCAGGCTTCAACATATTTGTCGAAAATGGGACACTGTTATCCTCTAACCATTTTATCATATCCTCCTTTTTGGAATTCGAGGTGTGTGCCTTATTTATCTCCACATTGTGATAGGCTGCATTATCCATTACAACAACAGACTCAGGAGGTAGGTTGGGAAGAAGTTTCTCTTGCAACCATTTTATGTAATTGTCTTTATTCATTTGGTCATGGTAATCGCCACTCTTTCTTCCAGCTTTCCACATTGAAAGACAATTCGGTATGCAACCCATTTCGCCTCCAGCGTTGATAATTATCAGCCTTTTGCCTTTAGATACTGTATACATTTTGCACTGTCGTCTCTCCACGATTTAGATGACACATGACTAGAGAGAATATATGACTCGTCCACATAAACAATTGGTCTTTTCTCTTCCCTGTGCTTAATGAGACATTTTAAATAGTGAATACGCTTTTGGCGTAAGTCATTCTTTTCAATAAGAACTTTCCTATTACTTGAGGTAGCTTTCCACTTAAAAACTAGCGATTTCAAAATGACTCTTAAACTACGGTCACTACCTTTAAAATTAATCTTTTCTTCAAGTTTTTTCTAATTATATCGGGGGTTGGAAGTCTCTGTTCCGTTCAGCCACATACACTTCATGAATGGTTCTACGAACAACGCATTTATCGAAATCGTCGATACCAGTAACGGGTTTGTCCCTTTTATATTTCTTTGGAGTCGAAAATGAACATGTTGGACTGCCATCCTCACCCACTTTCTTGGCTTCTTGCAATATTGTCTGAACTAACGTCCTTGAAACTCCACATGCAGCTGCTGTTCTCTCTTTAAAAAATGATAAATTGGTTTTCAAGTCAAATGTATTGTACAACACTGCCTTGCGCTATTGTCGTGGTGGGAGCGAGACGTAAATTAGTGCGCGGTCGGTCTCCATACGATGTACATCGGTAAACCTTCGCACTCGCTGTAAATATTTTAGTATCATATTATTTTAAGTTATTTGTTTTATATTGGATTTTAATGTTTTAAGTGATTGACAAGTGTATTAACTTTAAATGATACGCGATTGTTTTAAATTCTGATGATGGGACAAGCGTCCCGAAACATGTTAATTTTGTAAAGACGCTGTTTCTAAAAGCCGCAGACAGTAAGTTCCAATATATTTGATTGAACAACACGTGGCTTGGTACTAAACATTTGGAATTTATTCCTTTTAAACAATTCAACTCTTTATCTTCTACCTCTTCGTGTGCTGCTTTTAAGAGGTTGCAAGAATCTCATGTCCGACACCTGTATCTTACTCAGATGTTTTTTCACTGGAAACCAAGTTTCAGAACCATACAATAACAATGGCACAGCCATTACCTTATAAAATATTAGTAAAGTCTCTTTTATTGTCTTTCTTCTTTAACACTCAACTAACTATGCCACATATTGACTGAAACTTAGCTAACTTGTGATCAAAGTACTCACAATCATAAGTGATGTCACAGCCCAGATAGCGAAAATGTGACACCTGCTCTATAAGGGGTATTTGCCCATAAATGCAACATACAAGACTGCCATAGCCTAAACCTTACAAAATTTTAGTTAAGGCTCTTTCCTTGTTTTCGTCAATAATGCTTGATGAATTGTGACACACAGACTAAAACTTAGCCACCTTTTTACCAACATCATGATCCATGTCATAAATGATGTCACAACCAAGACAGCAGAAGTGAGATACCCTCTCTATACTCTTATTAACTAATCAACATAATCTTAGTTTCCAAGGGATATTTTGTCACATATTGCCACAGTTTTTATCTTCTGCACAGAAATTGTCATGCTGTAGTTCAAATAGACTTTCTGTAACAGGAACATCAATCTCTGGAGATTGCAGTCATTGTTTTGAATTATCATTAGGAAACAATTTTTGCAGCTATATGAATGGAGTGCGTCCATTTATGGCAGCAAGGCATATACCTTGAAAAAACAGAATAGGCTGAGAATGCTTTTGAAATGTAATGTTACAGAAGAATGCCAAGATTCAAGGCGAGGAATGAGGATGTTTTGGACTGAGACGTTTTTGGAAGAGTCTTCACAGGAGAAGGGACAAGTTGATGGTCTTCACAGGAGAAGGGACAAGTTGATGGGGTATACTCAGAAATATCCGAGGTTAGTTAGTATACTAGAGGAGGGGATGGTTGGTGGAAAACAGTATGGAGAAAGCACACATGACTGGCATACATAAATCATATTACTGATGATGTGGGTTGTACAAATTCTGTTGAGGTGGAAATTTGTTGAAGATACGGTTGTCTGAGGGTCAGAAGACTGCCTAGAAGACAAAACTAATTACACTAGTCTCGTTTAACCGAATTTGATGGGATCAAGGGTGATTTGGTTAAACAAAAATTCAGTTAAATCGTAAACACAGTACTGTACTGTAATTCACACTTTTCAGTGAGAAAAAAACGCTAAAGGGCAACAAGCCCCTTTATTTATTTATTTATTTTTTTTTAGGGAAACTAGCAGTACTCGTGCACCATTATTACATACTTCTATTAAAATGCAGATGTCTTTAAAATCAATGGGCTTTAAATACTGTAATTAATCATACAATATTACTGTATACAAATTTAAAAGAATAACTTTATTTTAATCAAACTACAAACTATTTTTCAAACGACATTTTCAAATACAGTAGTACGTATTAAGTTATTACAGTAGGTGTACATTAAAAAATTAACAAAGAAGAAAAACCAATGAAAATGAATGAGTGAATGAAATTAAAACTAGAAACCTTATTAATCTCACATTAGTTCAACTTTTAAAAAAAATTTGAAATCTTTTGTTTGAGGCGTGATGAGCGCTTACGTGCTGCACGATCTCGAAGTCGTTTCATTAGCAGTAATTCCACAGGGGAAGTGTCATCTTGCTGCTCCATGTATACCATTACATCTTCAAATATTTTTGTCACTTCAGAATGGGTTGGACCCTTTTTCCTTTCGACTTCATCATCAGAGCTGTCAGATTCGTTTTGCTGAGTTGTTGAACATGCAGCCACAATGTCATCTTCTGTTAAAGACGGGTGAGGGTCTTCGTCATCTTGAATCCATTCCAAAACATCTTGCAGGTGAATTTCTGATGGTCAATCAAAAGTATGAAGCATTTTAAAAATATTTTCTTCGTTTTCTGACTCATCACATTCCCTGATACCCTTTTCTGAGCTGGAAGTGGGAGAAGGTATGTCGGGCCAAATTTTCTTCCAAGTTTTGTTCAAGGCACCCAGTTTAACTTCTTCCTACAATGCAGCTGTCATATAAATGACATCTTTAATTGTAATCTCGTTAAGAGTTGCAATGATGTCCTTCGGCTCTTCTTCATCATTTGTACTAACAATAATCTTCCCAAGAAGTTTTCTATTGTACAGCCTCTTCATTGTTTCGATTGCTCCTTGATCCATGGGTTGGATCAATGAGGTGACATTCGCTAGTAAAAACTGCACCCTAATCTCACCACTTTTCAATTCATCCACCCCTGGGTGTGTAGGCGCATTGTCAATCAAAAGAACAGATTCAAGGGGCATGCCTTCTTTTTCTAAAAATTGTTTTACAGCTGGTACAAATTGATGGAAAACCCAATCCTTAAAAATATCGGCCAACATCCAGGCTGACTTCTGCAATGTATAGTGCAGGGACAATGAGGTGCGTTTGACATGTTTCAGAGCTCTCGGTTAGCGGATTTTCCAATCAAAAGAAGGGGTAATTTGTGTGCAACACTAGCATTGCTACAGAGAAGCAATGTCACCCTTTCTTTATTTTTTTTATGGCCCCCAGCTGACTCATCAAGTTTGCATGCCAATGTTTTTCTAGGCAACATGTCATAATTTAGACCCGTCTCATCTGCGTTATAAATCTGTGCTGGCTTTAATTTTTCATCTGAAACCAGTTTTTTAAATTTCTTTTTGAAACTCTCTGCATCTTCAAAATATCCTGATAGGCTTTCCTCGGTCACTGACAGCTGACGAACCCCGTGCCAATCCTTCTACCTAGCAAGCCAGCCTATACTGGCAGTAAAATTGGGATCTCCGCCTAATTTATAATTTAAGATCAAAAGCACTTTCTTTGAGGATCAGTCCAGAAATAGGAACACTATGTTCACGTTCCTGTTCAAACCACATGAAGAGGGTATCATCTAAAGATTCATTTTTAGCTTTTTTAAGTGTAGCCCTATTCCCTAACCCTAAAGAATCGTTACAAACTATTTTCGCACATAAGTCTTCTATCTGGTGTCTGTTCTTTTTCTAGTCACAAACAGTTTCAGCACCAACTCCATACTCAATTGAAATGTTTTTCACTTACTCACCTTTGTCCAATCGATTTATGGCCTCCAGTTTTTTTTTACACTGTCACCACAATACGTTTCCTTTTTTCTGCCATATCCACAGCACATATTGTAATTGCTTAAGCCACAAAGTTAAAACAAAATAAAATAACTCTCTCGTTACCATACAATAAATACCGTACGTATCGTACAATAAATTAAAACGAAATAATGTTACCGTACAATAAACCGTTGCTGATTGAAAATGAACTGAACTGATTAAAGTCAAAGTCAGAACTGAAGTGCACGACTGGTGTTTGTTTGTATATTCATAATACCTACAGCTATTCTAGGCACTAATGTTATGACTGTGGGGTACACTCGGTACAGTACAGTCCATCACACGAGTTATAAACCCTGTAAAATTTAAAATATGCAAACTTCTTGTAAAAAGAAAATTACCGCGTCATCATTCGGTTAATTGGGACTCTAGCGTATTTCTTTAATTATTATAATAAGTAAAACAGGGTTCTTGGATTTCGTTGTCCATGATGTGTCCGTTACTTAACTAAATACCACTATTACATTAACGACTCGGAACACAAAGTTTTTTATAAGTAAAAACATAAAGTTTTATCTTACAGCCTTGTATATAGGCTGTAAGGTAAAACTTTATGTTTTTACTTATAAAAAACTTTGTGTTCCGAGTCGTTAATGTAATAGTGGTATTTAGTAAAACAGGGTATTTACACTTAAATGTATATTGCAGGTTTTGTGCTTGTATTCTTGCAACTGCTAGGTTAAAATGAACAGTGTTATAGAAAATGTTTTATTAGTATTGTTCCCTTGTTGTTTCTGAAATCTATTATGTTAAACACAATACAGTGGTCACTTTCCCTTTCATTGTGTGCCATTCAAAATCAACTTAAATCTCTCTCCTTCTCTCTCTTCCTCTCCACAACTGTGTATATAATAAATGAATTGAAAATTCTTAAACAGTATCAGATGCATATGGCTTGTTCACAAAAAATAAAATATTACTAACTCATGCTCTATGGTATACACTTAAAGTTTAAGATACTCTTACTGAAAAAATATCACATATCTTCTTACCACATACTTTAATCCTTTTAATTTTTATAATTTGTAAAATATATGGTGATGTGTTTATGTTTACTTAAGAAGAATACTTTTCTTTATACACATAATCATAACCAAGTTCATTTTTAATTTAAAAAATTATAAATCCGTTAAGATTTTTAAAAATGAGAAATTCAGTTTTGTCTTCACAAGTTTATCTGAATCTTGACAGTTGTGATTTTAAAATTATGGACAATAAGAAAATGTTTATACAACATGAAAAGAAATTGAAATGAATACTGATAAGACAATGCATGCAGATAAGAAATGATAACATAGTGCTCTGTGTCAACAAGGGCATGTTTTTATATGACCACGTGCAGAGGACGTCTTTTAGAAGAATATCTATATAGAAATACTTACAAAAGTTAATTAGATAATTTCCTACTAAGCATGATTTTATTTGTTTATTACAACTTCCTGTTTTCAAGTATTTGAATAGGGAATATCAATATCTACTAGACTTAATAATGGTTTGTTTCTTCCCACGAAAATAGCTTAGAAGAACTAGGCAGGATGGACTGCCAACTTTATCTGTAAGGCATACAATTAAACTTGTATAAACAGCATTATTATTAGCAATGCTACAGTCACCCATTATTGCCCCAGTGTGTTATCCTAGGTACTTATTTCCATAGGCTGAGCTGACCTGGAGGTAAAAAGATGCATCTTGATTTTTTTAGTATTGCCTGTGAATAAAACCTGGGCTATCAGCTAAGGTAAACCACTTGGTATATCTTGTATTTACTAAGGCTCTAAGTTCTCAAAGAATACAAAATTTACTTTTACACTAACCTACAATTAGTTATAAAGTTGAGCACTGAGCACCAGTTATCTAAATAATCTAATTCAGCCCTTTTCAGGACAATTGAACAACCATATTAAGTATGATTTCTGGAGAATATATGGAAATAATCCAAATGTAACACAATAAACATGACAGATCCATATGGCAGAGAACATCATAAAATGATGGAATTACAAAAAACCTAAATTGTTGTACATTAATGTACCAAAGGTGGTAGATTTCTGTCCATGAATAACAAAACATGTTGTGACTACCAACATGGAGGAGCACTGTCTTTCCTCAGAATCAACATATATTGTTTTATAACAAATGCAATGCAATTTTGTGTGTATTTGAAACTATATTTATACTGCACCATTCAAAGTAATCTTTACTGAACATAAGATAATTATGCCAATGCTCAACTTCAAATCCTTTCTGACTTTTGGATATACTTGAGGTTGTTCAGTGATTTTTGTTTTATACCTTTAACACATGTGAAACATTGGTCTCATATTTTTTTCATTCTCGGAAAAAATGAAATGACTGTCTGGGAACATTTGTGATGAATGCAATGATTATGACGTTTTGATTTTTGATTACACCATGCTACTTTCTTACCTAAAAGTCTTGAAAAAGTAATGACATATATGGTGGTGGATTATCATGGTGTAACTTTCATAAACTATCCTTCAAAAAAAGCTATCCTTTTTTGTTGATGTCTTCAGCCCAAGGGTTGTGCAGGACAAAGGGACTATTATGCAGTGTTCCAAGCTTCTTACAGAGCTCCTGCTGCAGAGACCATAATACTCTAGATTTTAAGGGTGTGACCTGCTACCGGATGTGGGGGTGGTGTCTCAAAATATCCAAAAAGTACTGTGTATTGACCAATAGCAAATAATTATAAAAATTCATGGCATGCTATACCAATGTTTTCACTTTATTACCATGATCTTCAACTCATTCATAACAGAGTGAAAATTCTGTACCAAGAATGCTTCATGCATAGCAGGCTCACTGAAAGCCTTCTGTAATATTTACCCTACGTTACAATAGTTTATCTCATTCTTTACACAAAATTAAATGCAAACTCTTCAACCTTGCATTGTATAATATTAAAATATTGCCTGACATAACAAAACGTAACTTACTGAATTAACTATCAAATCTAGACTATGCATCCAGTATGACTACAGATTTAGACAACTGCCACAGCCAGCACACATGTACTTATACCTGAGATATACCAGCATACAATATATACCTATAACAACATTTAAAAAAGTGGTTTTTGAATCAGGCAACAGTTTCTAGCATGCACAATTCAAAAACCAAATAAACTTCCAAGTAACAACTTGAAGGAAATTATCTGTTCAGAATGTTTGCAAAAGATGGTGCCAAACTTCGGGATATTATTTTACTCATTAAACTAAAGGCAAAATGACCAAGACACATATTACACATACGTACACACACACATATACATACTGTTTCTGAAAGATGGTCCTAAACTTTGGAAAATGATTCTAGTTATTAAACTGAACGGAAAATGTATTTTTTATCTTAATTTCATAAACGCTGTACTGTTAGATTGAGAATGGAAGGCCTAATGGTATATATAATCAGACACGGATTGTTTTAAATATCAATTTTTGTGAAGTTTAGAATTAAAACATTCGATCAGCTATTTTGAAAGACAGCATTTTGGTTTCTTTTGTACCTATAAGAAATAGTACATGTACTACGTATACCAAAATTTAACAGCACATCACATCTCACTCAGCAGTCACTAATTTGTTATTGTTGTAAAAACACACACTGATGGAAAATGAATCAAGTTTATTGGCCATTTTCTCTTCAGTTTATGAGTAGAATAACTTTCCAAAGTTTGTGACCATCTTCTGAAAATACCCTGTACATCTGTGTCAACTTGATGGCACTAATTGACTTCCATAATCAAAATATCTTGTTATTTTAACTAACTCTTTATTTAATAAAACATTCTACTCTTTTATAATAATAAACATATTCTGTGAGTAAAAGAAGTTAGTATATACACACACTTTGTCTTACATATATTTTTGCATAAGTAATTCTGCATTATCAGAGACAAAGAAATTATAAACAAATGAATAGCCATCCTGTGTTTACATTTTTTAATTTTGAACATTTTAATATTGTTTTAGCTGTTTTTGAAGGTTATACTGAAAATGTTTAGTGTTTTCATTTTTATTTATTAGAACTATTGTTTAAAATAATGTTCAATATTTTATAAAAAGAAAATCATCTTTGTTTTTTAATTAGTGTAATATTGTTTTGTGTTTGCCTATATCATGATTTTCCCATAAACATTTCTTTCCTCTAATTTTTATTGTTTTACTTTTATTCTTAATAACATATAACAGCAGATAGTAACATAATGCTGAGACTGATTTGGGCTAAAACTGCAATACACCATATCAAAAGAAAAAAGAACTTGTTTACTTACTTGTCCCTGCGTAATCTGACAGCTTTGACTGGCGAAGAGAATATTAACTCAAGGATAAATTTCTTGCTTATATCATCGTATACTAAAACAGTGTTGTCTGTAAATTTGGGCCTGTATCCACCTGCTACTATTGCAAATATATTTGTGCGATGCAACATTTCACAGTGCCCTACACTGCCCATTAATTCTAAATCTGTAATTACAAATTTAAACAATGAGGACAATGTTTGGAAGAAATATTATCAACTAAGCACATAATATTATAGGACTACTAATATTGTTTACATATCTTACCATAATGCGACTTTTCGACTAAAGGATCTACATTGTATATCCGTAAACCACTCTCCATACAGCAAGCAAAACATCCTGAAAAAGGAATCAAACACTGTATTTATAAGTAAGATTAGAAAACAAATATTTGTGATCTCATAGTTTTTATGACTGATTTATGTATTAGCATAACTTATATATTAGTAAAGAAGGATCAAGTGATGAAGGTTTCACTTACTAAAATGAAATATAGGTGGAAACCTATAAATTTATGTTCATTTAAATATAAATGGACATATAATTTAAAAAAGAATATTTACAGAACCAATCAATTACAAATTATAGTGCAGCTTACTAAATGATAATTGATACTGGAAAATTATCAAAAGCTTGTTAAAAAAATAGGCTTTGTTAGATAATCATCAATTTCTGACAGACTGTCAGCTAAGACATAAAACAAGGAATAGAAGAACCCACTTGCACAAACCAATATGATTCTCTAAGAATTTTACGATTTGTGTGATTATATTGATTCAGAATTTGTAATTTTTAAAAATAAAATGGTAACATATAGTTTGTTACCATTAATTAAATATATATGAGTACTATTATTTAGAAATAACTATGAATGGATAGTTGTTTACCAGATAAATGAAAGTTTCAAGTTCTACAATTAATTATAGAATTCTGCTTTATTTATCACATTTCCATATAGATATTTTCTTAAATGTAGTGAAAACATGTTTGTAGGCTATATCCCAAGGAGATAATTATTCAACTTCATGCACAATAAACTGAGATGCTTTCACCATCACACAGATCCACATACAACAGTGCATGAAAGGTATTTATTTACATTTACTGTTAGTATGATTTTTTTTATCCAACTACAGTATTTATATTGTGTCCAAATTTCTCTAATATTGAGCAACTTGAAGTATTTTAAACTATTAGAAATTTGTAATAACTTATGCTATAGGTAAATATAAAACTAAACTTAATTAGAAAAACAAAGTGTTCTGACTAAATACAATGAAAATTTTGGTACAGTATATAAAAATGCAACTCTTGGTGAAGAAAACTCAAGAAATTGTAAACACAGTATCTTACACTTTAAAGGCTGAAGGATGTCAAGTGAATTATGAGAACGACCATGACAGCCTTTCTGAAATAAATTATTGCTTTGCATAATATTTGATTATACCATACCATTTATTTATTATATGAATAAGTTACAGTTTTAGAGTCTTATTGATATAAAAGAAATGTTAGTTTGCGTAGAAATATTATATATATATATATATATATATATATATATATATATATTTATTTCAATCACTTTCTGCTACAGTCCGTTTCTTGATGTATATAATACTATAATACTTATAACTATTTTACCTAAAGATGTATTTTTTCCTTTAGGGACATGTTTCGGGAGATCCTGTTCTCCCATCTTCAACCTTCGCCATCTTGCTTCTGGTGCAGTATTTGTGTGTTGGCTTCTGGATGTTATTATGGTGGTTTGTTGGTCTTTGGTCCTTCAATGTTGCATTATTGTGTGTGGTTGTGGTATCTGTTTTTGTATTTTGTGTATTTTCGATGTTGAGTGCTTTGAATCTTCGAAAATTCACATCGAAAATACACAAAATACAAAAACAGATACCACAACCACACACAATAATGCAACATTGAAGGACCAAAGACCAACAAACCACCATAATAACATCCAGAAGCCAACACACAAATACTGCACCAGAAGCAAGATGGCGAAGGTTGAAGATGGGAGAACAGGATCTCCCGAAACATGTCCCTAAAGGAAAAAATACATCTTGAGGTAAAATAGTTATAAGTATTATAGTAATATATATATATATATATATATATATATATTTCAAACACTTTCTGCTACAGTCCGTTTCTTGATGTATATAATACTATAATATTTATAACTAATTTACCTCAAGATATACTTTTTTCCTTTAGGAACATGTTTCGGGAGATCTTGTTCTCCCATCTTCTGTGGCGAAACAAGATGGCGAACGCTGAAGATGGGAGAACAAGATCTCCCGAAACATGTTCCTAAAGGAAAAAAGTATATCTTGAGGTAAATTAGTTATAAATATTATAGTAATATATATATATATATATATTGTAACGCGTAGACTCTGTCGTCTCTGTAAAAATGTATAAGTTGTGTGTTCGCCTCACACTGGTGTCGTTACTTATATATTGCGCTGACGATGTCCGTAGCGATGCTTCAAATTACCAGTACATTAATGTAGGAACCTTACTTGTTCTTCGTAGGTGTGCATAAATCCCGAGTGGCGCCAAATTGTTTAATTAAAACAATTAAATTAACAAATAGTATGATTGAGCGTTCTTAGCTGTAATGGTCTGGTGAATTCAATTATTCCCGCCTGTACGGGTTTATAAATCTCGCTGATAGTTCGCCGAGTTTCCGACGTGAGCGCTTACCATCCTCTTTGCTAAATAATACACAATTTATATAATGCACTTCCCTATGAAATAAAACCAGTGGTTACAACTCTGTACTAGTTTCTTTTATTGCGATTTGTATTTATTCAGTAATATATAAAATTATATTTTTGTTATTAAACAAATTTGCACCGGCAATTATTATAAGACAAAATCTCAAGGTTCGGCGAAGTGAACTGAACGAATGATTCAGTCTAACATGGCGACTGCTACCGTTTGTTTACAATTTGTTACGTTCAGATTCTGGATTCTTGTGATTACGAAAGAAATATTAATAATGATTACAATAAAGTACACTACCTTACATTAGTTGTACTTAAATAATATAATGTGTAATTATAATTTGTTCCTGAAGTGTGTTTCAAAAGTTCGTATTTTTCATACAGGTTATTTTGCTAGTTAACAAAATTTCAGTGTTTTATTTTTTTATCAATCTTTGAAAGAAATTATATCGTCAGTTTATAGTGAGAGTTCAGATTACTGTGAGAAAAATTTAAAGAGAATTTATTTCAGAAATTCGGGTAATTTAATAATACTTATCAAATCAGTCGACTCGAGGTGAACTGTCATTCAGTTGAAATGGAATGGGGTCTTCAACAGTCATCAATTTTCAATTATCTTGGGGCTTAAGTGCATCTGGCATCTTTTTCATGTTAGTTGTAGAAATTTATTGATTTAGAATTGGTTTAATTGTTCCTAAGCATCAGTTGAATGTTCTCGTCTTTCATCAACTTCTTAAGTCTTCATCTTTTTGAATTTGGATTACTTTTTAAACGTTTTATATTAAAATTTTGGTCATTCATGGCCTGGTGTCTATTCTTGATGAGCATCACTTATGGAATAATAGGTTTTAATGGAAAATTTGTAACTAACATCCTGTTGTCATGGTTACTGACTGCTCTTGATTGGCTTAACTTGACATAAGCCCATTGTTATCATATTTGAATTTTTATTCAAAATTTCTGTATATCTTCTGATTGCTATTATTCTTCCATCTTCCTTTCTGTGTATTAAATATTATCACTACTGTTCGTATTTTCTTTCAAAGATCATTTTGACATCCCATAAGGTTGGGTTTTCTTATGTATTATTGTTTGGACAATTATGTTGATATTTGTTAATTACATTTCTTTCTTATTTTAAGTTCTTAATCTAACATTTATCCTTTAATATGATTCACAAATTATCCTTGACTAGTTATTTGCCTTGGATATGCTAATTTCCTTGTTAATTTATTACAATTTGTAGTTATTTGTTTTTTACAGTTAGGCATTTCATAGGCCTAAGTAGTAATTGGCTATATTTATTTATTTTATACTATTTACCTTTTAATTTACCCTCATACATGTTTTGTTTTGGTATTATAAATGATTTGTCTACTTGTTGATTTGTTTTGGATTGCTTTTATAATAATTGTATGTTCCCATTAGTTTCTACATTATGGTTTGTTAATTATTTCCTAACTGCCCTTCTAGTGTTATTAGATTTGTATTAATTTATCTTTTTATTTATTTATTTTGCTATTGTTTATAATTTGGCTATTACTTACTATTCTCTATTACATAAAACATAACATCTAGGCCTATGGTCTGTATAATTCCTTCAGCCATATCCTATTCATAGACTAAATCAAACAATTTTTTAACAGTTATTAGGTAACGTTTGCTTACAATTCGTTTCATTCTTAATTATTTTTTGGGTGATAAACATCATCACTCCATTTAAATTTACTTAATTGATTATCCCTTAGAACATGGGGTGTTGATTGATTTTGCTCTTATTTTCTTTGCTATATTTTTTCTTATATTAACTTTACTTTCTAGCCATGGTAACACTAACTTTTGACCTTCCATGGGATTCCTCCCCCGAATACTATTGTATCCTTCATTTACAATTAATCTTAATGCTATCAATAACAAGATTCTTATTTACTAATATTGTTCACCATTAATCATTTAGTGTTCATCACAGATTATTAAGTGTTCACACCTATCAATAGGGTTTCTCATTATTTTGGGGTTTTACACTGTCACTTTTGCACTTCTTAAATTTTATTTTAAGTGTTATTAGTGGGTAATCCCTAACATTACATTCTCTTTGTCACTTACTTATGTTTACTTTCTCACTATCTCTCTCTTTACAAAGGTTATTTATACTATTAATAAGTTCATGTCATTATAGAGCTCTTTATTACATTTAAACTCTATTTCTTTGGTTAGTGTACTTTTAGTTTTCTTTTCATTACTTTATCGGGTTTTCTCAATTATCATTTACATTGATCAATTAGTCGATAATAATAATTATCTTTTACATTTGTTATTTATTGGTTTCTTTTGCATTATTATATTTGAGTGTAACATTTCTCCTTTTTCTATCCTATATCATTTGTTTGTGTCTTGTCATTTGATTTCATTTTATTTCCTTTATACTTTTGTTTCATTTTCATTTTTCTCCTTCTTTGATTTCATTTTATTTTGGTTTTCCCCTTCTCATTTGGTTTCATCTTATTTGGTTGTATTGAGTCAATCACTTGGGTTAGGTCATGTAGTCGTTTGTCGCGTCATTGTCATTTTATTTTCATTAGTTTAAACATTTTATAGTTGATTCATTGTTTTTATCCCTGGTATTGGGGTGGCTTATTTGTGTTGTAACATAACGCCTCTCCTTCAAAATTGATCATTTTGGTAAAACACTAGCATAGTTTTTTATGAAATTATCAGTTATATATAATTTTTTCCTTTTCTTCTTGTTTTTTTCTTCTTCCTTATTTCTCTTCTTACTTGTTTCATTCCATTTTATTTAGATCTGTTTTTACTTATTTCCATTAGTGCGTTCTTCCTGTTATATAATTTTTTCCCTAACTTTTTAGTAGCTGGTTTCTTCCATTACTACCATTTTTTCTGAGACCAGAGGAACATCATCTCTGCTCAGTTAATTGATTGCTAGACCTATTCTCAGTCAATCTTAAATACCTTTTTTGTGATCTTGTGACTTACATTTATAATATTTTGGGGACTGTCCACTTCGTGGTTTTTTAGATCATTTTAACCTTTTACTCATTCTTCCTTCCGCTGTACCTTTGCTATATTGTGTTATCTACTCACACAGTTGATTGTTTTTTATTTATTTAGTTGTTAATTTCATTATTTCTAACTTTTAATTAGTTTGTTTTTCTTTTCTTCATGTGATCATTTTAATTATCTCAGACATCTTTTTTCTTTTTCTTGGTTGATTACCATTATTCTGCTTTAGCCATTTGCTGTATATTTGCTTGATACATTTTTTTCTGAATACTCTATATTCTTTATAATTTTAGGTATTTGTTTTAGCAGTTCTTGCTTGATTTTATTTTTGTTTATTTTGTTTTGTTTCAAATATTATTCTAAATAATTTTTGTAAGTTTGTTGTTCTTACTTTTTAGGAATTTTTGTAACTTATTCCTTCGTTTTATATTTTATATTATACCTCATAATGTTCTCTAAATATTATTGTAAGTTGATCTTACTTTGTAGGAATTTTTGTAACTTATTCCTTTTATATTTTGCCTCATATGTCATCTAAATATTACTGTAAGTTGATCTTACATCTTTTGAATTTTGTAAATTCTTTATTTTCTCTTTTCCATTGGTTTGCATGGTCAGTAATTCGAAGATCAGTCCCATTTCTCGGTGTTTATCTTCACTTAGTTTACCCATGGTCCATCATTTCCTCTGCACTTGTGGTTCGGATAACCTTGGTGTGTAGAACTATTTCCTTCCTTGTGAAATAGGTCTCTTCTATCTTGTACCACAATTCTTCTAATATCATATGTTCATTTGTCTCCATGCCTACATCATTCACTATATTATGTTGTTTATTAATCAAAGAAGTTAATTGTACCTCCCTCATTAATGTTATCATTGGTTTTATATTCAGCATTTCTATTTCTGGTGTATTCCTGTGTTTTAGAGACCTTCTTAATTTGTTATACACTGTTTTGTTGTGAATCCCTTCTATAATTTCTTTAAGAGTTCTCCTACAATCTTTATATTTCATTAATTTGCTTTGGTCAGTAAGGGGTAAATTAAACACATCAATTAGTCCACTCTTCCTCATCTCCAACTCTTCTCTTGTTTTTATTAGTTTCTTTTTACATATTTTTCCCATATCTTTTGTTTTCTTAATCTTCTTAATTATTTGGTATTTCTTTACTCCTCTACAGTTGATTTCTATGTGTTTGATTTTCTCTTTGTTTTTGTTATTTTTATTTTCAGAAAACAATACACCTTTGTCTTCTTTATTTCTTCATTGATACCTTTAGAAGTGCTGTCTAGTGTTTCATTCAATAGTGTGAAACCACCATCTAATGTTTCATTAAGTTGATCTGCTGGATAATTTGTTTCTTCCCATTTCCTATTCAACCCCGTTTTTGTCTGCTTGACTTCTTTACGATAACCTATTAGAATGTATCTTAATTCTTCTCTGTTCTTCTCACTGTCTTCCTTCATTTGTCCCTTCAATTCTTCCTTCAGTTCTTCATTTCTTTTTTGGATGTCCTCCGTAAATTGCTGTTGTAGAGCTTCTTGGTTCTTCCGCAAACTATCGCTGTGTTCCTCCATTTTCTCGTTTATCTGCTGCTTCAATGTTTCATTATTTCCTTCAATTTTGTTGTTCAGTTTCTCAATATCTTCTCTTAATTGTTTCTTTAAGTTTTCACTTAAAATCTCATTTTGTCTCCGTGAATTTTCATTAATTTTTTCCTCCATTTGGTCTATTTTTCCAATAGTTTCTTCCTTCTGCTTCTTAAAATTGTCATTCATATTATTCCTTAATTCCATGATTTTTAGTAGGTTTGGGTCTCCTCTAACTTCTCCCTTGTCACCCGCCTGTTGTTCCATTTCTTTGTCTTGGGTTGTTTCCTCCAGTTGGTTGTCGACTATTACTTCTACTTCCGGTTCTGGTTGGTTTGGGTTGTCTGGTTGGTCCCCTTGGGCATCTTCTTCAATCATTTCCATTTCTTCTTTGTCGGTAACTTCAGTTCCCTTCTTAGCTTTATACCTTGTAACCATGGAATGTTTCATATTTTTCCGTAACCGCCGCTAGTCTTCTAATCTAGCCTCACTAGTTGGTCGCCACTCTGTAACACGTACTTTGCTTTCCGCCTTGTTTAAGCCCCACGATGGAAGCCAATCTGTAACGCGTAGACTCTGTCGTCTCTGTAAAAATGTATAAGTTGTGTGTTCGCCTCACACTGGTGTCGTTACTTATATATTGCGCTGACGATGTCCGTAGCGATGCTTCAAATTACCAGTACATTAATGTAGGAACCTTACCTGTTCTTCGTAGGTGTGCATAAATCCCGGGTGGCGCCAAATTGTTTAATTAAAACAATTAAATTAACAAATAGTATGATTGAGCGTTCTTAGCTGTGATGGTCTGGTGAATTCAATTATTCCCGCCTGTACAGGTTTATAAATCTCGCTGATAGTTCGCCGAGTTTCCGACGTGAGCGCTTACCGTCCTCTTTGCTAAATAATACACAATTTATATAATGCACTTCCCTATGAAATAAAACCAGTGGTTACAACTCTGTACTAGTTTCTTTTATTGCGATTTGTATTTATTCAGTAATATATAAAATTATATTTTTGTTATTAAACAAATTTGCACCAGCAATTATTATAAGACAAAATCTCAAGGTTCGGCGAAGTGAACTGAACGAATGATTCAGTCTAACATGGCGACTGCTACCGTTTGTTTACAATTTGTTACGTTCAGATTCTGGATTCTTGTGATTACGAAAGAAATATTAATAATGATTACAATAAAGTAAACTACCTTACATTAGTTGTACTTAAATAATATAATGTGTAATTATAATTTGTTCCTGAAGTGTATTTCAAAAGTTCGTATTTTTCATACAGGTTATTTTACTAGTTAACAAAATTTCAGTGTTTTATTTTTTTATCAATCTTTGAAAGAAATTATATCGTCAGTTTATAGTGAGAGTTCAGATTACTGTGAGAAAAATTTAAAGAGAATTTATTTCAGAAATTCGGGTAATTTAATAATACTTATCAAATCAGTCGACTCGAGGTGAACTGTCATTCAGTTGAAATGGAATGGGGTCTTCAACAGTCGTCAATTTTCAATTATCTTGGGGCTTAAGAACGTCTGGCATCTTTTTCATGTTAGTTGTAGAAATTTATTGATTTAGAATTGGTTTAATTGTTCCTAAGCATCAGTTAAATGTTCTCGTCTTTCATCAACTTCTTAAGTCTTCATCTTTTTGAATTTGGATTACTTTTTAAACGTTTTATATTAAAATTTTGGTCATTCATGGCCTGGTGTCTATTCTTGATGAGCATCACTTATGGAATAATAGGTTTTAATGGAAAATTTGTATCTAACATCCCGTTGTCATGGTTACTGATTGCTCTTGATTGGCTTAGCTTGACATAAGCCCATTGTTATCATATTTGAATTTTTATTCAAAACTGCTGAATATCTTCTGATTGCTATTATTCTTCCATCTTCCTTTCTATGTATTAAATATTATCACTACTGTTCGTATTTTCTTTCAAAGATCATTTTGACATCCCATAAGGTTGGGTTTTCTTATGTATTATTGTTTGGACAATTATGTTGATATTTGTTAATTACATTTCTTTCTTATTTTAAGTTCTTAATCTAACATTTATCCTTTAATATGATTCACAAATTATCCTTGACTAGTTATTTGCCTTGGATTTGCTAATGTTTACCAGTGCAAGAATGCAAACTCGTGTATAAAAATATAATGTGTCTAATGATTAACAAAAAAAATATTTTAATAAATAAATTTATTAAAAATTTTTTTTTACCAAGCAGAGGAATAATGCAACAATTACAATCTTATTATCATTACACCTGAACTCCAATTATACATACACGTTGTTAATAATGTTATATAAAGTGTACGAGTTAAATTAATGTACAAATTAAATTACACAGAAAGTTAATTTGTTACATTTTGGCATCCCAAAGAACGTGGGGCTCCACAAAATTAAATTATATTAAATTTGCAACTTGTTACGTTGTATAATTTTGCCGCTCAAAAATCGTGGGTCTATTCAAACACAAATAGATTTGTATTTGTATTTGTATTTGTATTGTTATAATATATATATATATATTTTAATTTTAGAATTTTTATCAGTGGTGAAGGGTTTCTCCCACCAAGAAATGCAATTACAAACATTATTTATATAAAATAATTTTAACATATTACATTCAACATACACAAGGGATTTAGAAAGAAAAATGCTCCTCCTTAACCATTTTCCAACATTTATTCTGAAACATTCTTGTTTTCAGCATTCTTTGGTTGAAGGCCATACTTGTCATGGTGTCTTGTACTCATGTAATCCAATTCTTCCTGTGGTTTCCTCCATGGCTTCTTCAATCTCTCCTATTCCATCACTGCTCTGGGGATTTATCCATTCTTCTGAAATCACTGTACATTTCTGAAATCGTTTAACATGTCCACAAGAATTGCCCTCTACTTCCAGTATGCTCCTGAATGTATTATTCCTTTATGATGCCATCCTGTATTTCTTTGTCACTTCCCTATGATAATCCATTTATATCAATACCAGCCTCTTTTTGGTGACAACTGTATGCTACTCCATACAATGGCTTTAACATTCCTATTATTCTTTGGCCATCACAGGTTTTTTTCCACCAATATACAAGTTAACTGGATTATCAAGCATAAACTTGGGTTTATACATATTATAATTTACATTTAGACCCAATTCATAGAATTCTGCTAATTTCTTGCACATATAAATATGTTTCCCATCTTGATTATTGGCAAATGTAAATGGTATCATTTTGATCTGCATTCTCATATTTCCTAGATGACATTATTTACAATCCACAATTCCACAATTTACTATAAATATGGGGTAGTATGTGTTTAAAGAAGTAAATCCCTTCTTTATGTGTTTACAGAAGAACAACATAATTGAGAAAACATTAACAAAATAATAGTAAGGAAACTGTGGAGGAGGAAAAGGAGGAGGGAAGAGAGAGACAGAGAGAGAAAGAAAGAGAGGGGGGAAGATTCACTTGTAAAATGGATAAATTATTTTTCACCATATTACTATATAGTGACGCACATAAATAAAAGTAACAAAAAATGTCTTGAGTACCATTCAACACTCACATACAAGCAGACAGACACTGTATTTAATGGCTATCCACACTACTATCAGAAACAAGCAATGATACATGGTGCACATCAAAAAACAAATGCAAGAGGAGAGCAAAACCAGCACCAACAAATGGTAAACACAATAACAGATCTTACTAATAAAAAATCTTGTTCGAACAAGAAGAGTCAAAAATAAGTTGTAAAAAATATGCAGCATCAACTGCAACTTCGTAAACTCACAATCAAGGTCTACAAATTTAGTGGTATCAGTGAGCCCCAACTGTAATGTTACAAGTTGACATCATTGAGAAAGTCCATTATTGGTAATGTTCTAAACACAAAATTCATGTAGTCTGTGAAGCAGAAGGCAATACTAACAGTTTCACTTAGAAACCCTCCTCTCCCACACTTTTCAATTACCTCTTCAAATTCTGTTTACTAACAACAGTTACACACTTATGACTGCCACAGCTGATTTTATAACTGTTAGGTTACTTTATTATGAACAGATTTTATTTAATTATGAATATGATAAACATACAGACTTTTTGCCTTGTGTGAGAGTGGAAGGTCTTCCAAAGGCAGTAGCTGGTAGCAATGTTCTTGACAGAAGGAAAGTAACCACTGGTAAATGTATACTAAGACAGGGAAACAATTTCTCTTATAAAGGTCAAGATATGCTGAAGCCAAATTCTCCTCTAGTGAGACATAAAAAAGTTCTGTGACAATATATACCATATATATTTTAAACTTAATGTTTAAATTTTAGGTGTGCTTATAAGTAACAGAATTCTGTCGGATTTTGATTATCACCAGAATCATCTATTTCTTCATAAAACTGCCAGCCAATTGTATGGTATTAAGAAAGCAAAATATCGGTATGGAGAACCATACATGACTTCCATGTTCTAAGATTTATATTTAAAATCATTTTCGAAATGAAATATTACTATAGAAACTACTTCTTTCTACTTACTGCTTCAGCCTTAACCACAGTACTGTGGTCACTAACGTATACCACCTCACGTTATCGCACTCGATTTTCACTGATGATGGAAGTCGATGGCATTGCCGAAACGTCTGGTTTTGTAGAAAACATTGGACTACGGCCAAACATCCCGGGAAGGAATTTTAACAAAAACTACTTCTTTGTTGCCGATAACGTTGTACAATATATATAAAAAATTTCATAAAATTAATGGCTTGTATAAGTCAATGTTTGATCTCCATTAAGTAGTGCTCAAGTTTCCAAAGTTTTAATATTATGATGTCCGTAATTAAAACATCAGAGCAGGTTTAGTGTGTATGAGGGTACACCGTGGACAAAAATTTTCAACATTTCCTATTGAGCGTTGCTTAGAGTAAAGCTGCGAATCTACAGTGTATGTTTCACAGAACAAACACGCGAAAAACAAGGAGCGCTCCGAAGTCACTCATGGACCCTCAGCATCTTGCAGAGGGTTCATTCCCTAAAGACGAAAAGTCTGTCTATGAATCGTTCCTCTGTAAACACGTGCAGTTACACTGCCCAGCGATCCACAGGAAGCAAATCGCTATCCATGCTGGAGACTTTTTCGGCTTGCACACGTTATGTTGGTATGGGTTTCAGTACTTACCATTTAAAAAGCGTGAAAATGTAAGAAAATAAACATGAGTGAGGCCAGAAATAATGCGAATTTTGTGTGTGTGTGTCTTCCCTGCCTTTTTATTAACGGTAGTCATAATAATAAAATGGAAACGTAAACATTACATAACTGAGATATGCTTGCCTGCCACTAACGATATATTATTTTATACATGTATATTAACTCATACATAATTTACATTAAAATGAAAAAATTATAATTTTATTGCCTGGCAACAAAATTATTTTATTTTTAACAATTACCATTGTTTCAAAAAGTTTAAATGAATTTTCAAGTACTTTACTGTTGTTAAAACGTAAAAGGTTGCAGGTAAACTACCCCTTCCCCTTAACCGATCTTCACCAAAATCGAAAGTCCTTGAGATCTCTACAATTCAGGGACGTATGCAAAAAATTATTTGATTCTGTTTGAATTTGCGGCTGTTAACGTTTGCCATAGAAAATTACCCTTGATAATAAAACATTGCAGGTAAACTACCCCTTCCCCTTAACCGATCTTCACCAAAAAAAATAGGTCTTGAGTACTCTAAAAATCAGGACTGTATGCAAAAAATTATTTGATTCTGTTTGAATTTGCGGCTGTTATCGTTTGCCATAGAAAATACCCTTGTTAAAAAAACGTTGCAGGTAAACTACCTCTTTCCCTTAACCGATCTTCACCAAAAATAATAGGTCTTGAGAACTCTACAATTTAGGGCTGTATGCAAATAATCTTTTGATTCTGTTTGAATTTGCGGCTGTTCTCGTTTGCCATAGAAAATACCCTTGTTAAAACATAAAACGTTGCAGGTAAACTACCCCTTTCCCTTAACCGATCTTCACCAAAATCAATAGGTCGTGAGAACTCTACAATTCAGGGCTGTATGCGAAACATTATTTAATTCTGTTTGAATTTGCGGCTGTTATCGTTTGCAAAAAAAATTACCCTTGAAAAAAAAACTGTTGCAGGTAAACTACCCCTTTCCCTCAACCAATCTTCACCAAAAACAATAGGTCGTGAGTACTCTACAAATCAAGGCTGTATGCAAAAAATTATTTGATTCTGTTTGAATTTGCGGCTGTTATTGTTTGCCATAGAAAAAAATCTACAGACAGACAGACAGACACACAGACACACAGATAGACACACACACAGACACTTTTCGAAAAACGACTTTTTTCATGTTTTGAGTGTAGTACAATCAGAATCTGCAATAATCTCGAACACGATTTTTTTTGCCATCACCATACTTCCATTTCCTTAAGGAAATGGAAGTAATATAATGTTACATTAGAAATATTATCTATGAAATTTTGTTTTCACAATGAACATGTTTAGGTTTGCATAGTATCAAAATCAGCACAGTAACAACCATGGATATCTCTAACAGACTGAGAATACCTGAAACACACACACACACACACACACACACACACACACACACACACACACACTGCTGAATACATGTAACAACACCATATACGATTCACAGTTTGTTTACATTTTGATAGAACAATTATACTGCTTTGTTTCGCGCGCACGTTCGCATGCAATGCTTCAAGGTTGTTTAGTGTATACCATGTGTAGTGCTGGGTTAATGACACTGGCAATGAACAAGACTGGCTGGCTAAATCATCCTGGTAACAAAAAAGCTGAATAATTATCACGTCTGTACACTGAAGAATATAAATATTGCTGTTTTTTTGGGTTTGTACTTTTTGCCTTGACAATGCCAAACTGCATCACATTCCTTTTTGTACTTTCTTCTATGCAGTGATATGAAAAAGCATACAATACACTGAAAAGATTGAATGCTGTCAATGATGACACACAACCAACAAACTATCAAAAATGCATACTCTAGAGTAAAACAACTATATTATATACACAAACAGTTCTGTCTAAAAAACTTGCAGACAATTTTTGTGATAACTGTTGCAAGAGAAACTTGGGAGTTAAAACTTAGCAACGACAAGAACAACAAAACGCACACAGATATATAGTGTGTAGTAAACAATAATATGAATGACCTCCACTGTCACTATAACTGAACTGTACAACATCAGTCTTGGAATCAGGAAGCAACAGAAACCTTGAGAGGTTTAGGCAATAACCTTCAGATTAGCAACTACCCACAGCCATTATATAACACACACTCAAATTAATAATATGAGATCATCCTGTGGTCAACATTTAAATTATTTATTAATTAATGGTAAATTAAGCCTGCAGCAAATGCAAGACACCATATGCAATTCAGATTACTGAAATCAACAGTACAACTCTATTCAAAATATGTAAAAGATGCGCATGTATATCATATGTATGACAGAATGTGCGATGTATTCAAACTTTTCATATTGAATGTTTTTAACAGTTACTACAAATAATTAATATGGTCTTTTAATGTTACTTTCAACATACAACTTACTCAGAAAACATTAAGAACATAACATCAAGAACAACAAAGAAGTTCAGCATACTAACAAGATTGGCAGAAAGTTAACAGAGGAAGCAACACGGAAGCATTAAATACAATATACAGTATAGTATTATATACAATATCCATCAAATCGGTTCTTAAATATTGGGGAGAAATAATATTGACTCCCAGCACGATCTGCTGACACAAATAGCAGATATATGCCTTAGAATCTTGTCACAGGAATATACTTTGTGTTGTGACAGTTGCCACAAAAACAATACCTATTACAGCACTGTAAGCTGCAACAAACAACTTCCTTACTGAAGATGACCACCATCCACAAACCATGCAGTTATATGAGAAACTGGCAGAAGACAAACTGGGATCCAAGTAGTTCCGTAAAACTAAGGATGAAAATATACTAAAAAAATTACAATACTTCACAACCAAAGCAGAACTGTTGACGAATCATCCAAAAAACTATAAAATTTACCTTAAACCACTACCAACAAACCAATCTGACTATGTGGAAATTACATAAAGGATATTAACAGAACAGTTTCAAAAATAGCAGACACATCACAGACACTACCGCAGGTATCACTGAAAAAAATTAACAGAAGACATCCACAAAATGCTTGGTTCAGATTTTATACATATGACTCACTAACCAATAGCAACAATGGAGCTGGAAGGGGTCGATTCTATTAACTGTTTTCTCATTATGTGATGCTTGGCCAAAGTAAAGTCGCAATAATAGCAACACAGTAAACTCCCGATTATCCGCGAAATTGGGTGGCACTTCAACCGCGGATAATCCGCAAAATGGCCGAAAAAGGACACAAAACAACACGAAAATGCTTCTGAACAATTTTTATTTACAGTAGGAGGTCTACAAATACAATTATGACTTAATAAATAGTAGTTTTATGTACTTACAAGTTTGTTGGCTTACTTTATCACACAAAAATCGTTCAACAGTTTTTGTTTTTTCGGGATAAAACACCTCTTCTTTATTTGTGATTGAAGTTTTTTAACAACATTTTGTCACAAAGTGATGCATCGTCTTGTTCTTCCAGATATTGAATGAGCCCGTCAATGTGTGCTAAAGCTGTGTCATGGCTCACTTGCTTCTGCGTCTTATCCTCTTCTTCCTCACTCTCCTCCAAAACCATACCTAATGCTCCACCTACGATTTGTTCATCAGTAAGATGTTCAAAGCCTGGATTATTGGTGTCACAATTAATCCACTCAACGATGTTATCTTCATCGACGTTACCTCCTCCAGTAACAGATTTCGCTAAATTAGCCAAATCACAAGCAGAAACTTCTTCTTCCTCTGCAGACTCTAACAAAGTATTTTCCACATTTGGTAAAATCTTCCTCCAGGACTTTACTAACGTAGATTGCTTAACTGACTCCAAAGTAGTGTTTATGTCATAAATGCTGTCAAGAATCGTGTAATCTTTCCAGAAGCCCTGAAGATCATTCCCCTCTTCAATCCTTTTTTTCAGTAAGTTTTTTCTGTATTTTTTTTTCAATGAAGCAATTACCCCCTGGTTCATGGGCTGGATAAGAGCTGTGACATTGGGAGGCAAAAACTTGACGAAAAAATTTCCATTTTCCGATATTGTTGTCAATCAGCAATACAGCTTTCTGGGGTATGTTTTGAGACTTGAGATGCTCTCTAACTTGAGGAATGAAGTTTTTTTCAAACCACTCTTTAAATATGTGATGGTCCATCCAGCCTTTTTTTGGTTGAAGTAGTGTACTGGGAGGTTTTCAGCCCTTGTCCCTTTAAAAGACCTCGGTTTTTTTGATTTTCCAATCATTACTAGTTTTAGTTTTTGAGATCCCGTTGCATTGCTGCATGTCATTATTGTTATGCGTTCTTTACTGGACTTATGTCCTGGAGCTTGCTGCTCGCTTTCAAATGCCAGTGTTTGTGTCGGCAAACATTTCCACAACAGCCCCAACTCATCAGCATTGTACACTTGTTCGTAAGAAATTCCCTCTGACTGAAGAAACTGTTCAAAATCAGTTTTGAAATTTTCCGCTGCCTGTTTGTCGCCACTTAATTTCTTGCTGTGAAGCCCAATTTCCCTTATCCCGTGGCATTGTTTAAACCTTGTCAACCACCCTGATGTTGCGTCAAATGTTCCCTCTAAACCTAGCATTTCAAAAAAACTGTTTTGCTTTTGCAGCAACAATAGGCCCTGAAATAGGAGTTCCCTCACTTCTCACTTGACTCACCGACTATAAAAGTGCCGCATCTAGTTCTTCATAAGTGCTAGTTTTCATGGTTTTTCTTTTTTTCATTGATGAGGAGTTGTCTGATGTGGATGCAAATAGCATTAATTTATCCTTTTGTTTAAAAATGTCCCTAACAGTGCTTTCTCCTATTCTATACTGCAAGCTCATTTGCTTTTTCGACGCACCATTATCAATTTTTTTAATCAATTCTAGTTTCTCTTGAATTGATAAGACCACTTTTTTTCCTTTTTTCAGTCATTTTTCAATAGCAGTGTAAACTAAAATCACGTACAACAATTTAAACACACACGCAAACTGCTGGTTGACACATGCACACAGGTTGACAGAAACGCACAAACTGATGCGTGAGTTATGAGAACTGGAAGTGGCAAGTGAAGGGGTAGGAGGGGAGGCAATAAGGTGCCTGTGACGAGCAGTGCCAATGAGCTTGGCTGATTGACTTCCACTCACCCCAACTGATGGTTGTCGCTCTAAAAATAGCTTCTGCACCTGCCGATCGTGACTCATGCATTCTCTCTAAACACGCGTGCTTCCATTTCCCTACATTCTTTGTTTTCATTTATGGTATTCTATGTTTCGCTGTAACGTTTAATTGTATGCCTAATTTTATAATTTATTCTACTGTTGTAGGTTTTCTTTTAATACCGTAATTTATCATCACAAAAAAAAGAAAAAAAAAAGGAAAGGAAGACCGCGGATAATCAAGAGTTTACTGTAGTCCTAAAAAAAAATACTCTACAAACCATCAATAAGCAAGAAAATAGTAATACCAGTTGATTCAAAATCAGTTACTAAACCAATAGACACCCATGCAATAGCAGAACAAAAAAATAATAAAACTGGACACATACACAAGTCACTAACAGTTCATGATGGAACAGTCACCTTGCAATGGATACCATCTCATAGTGGTTGGCAAAGATGTGAACGAGCTGACCTCTTGGCTAAAAAAGGGCAACACCATAGAATGGAAACCAGCATAATAAGATGAAAATAATTAGTTGTGAATAATGCAAAAAGAAATGCTCACAAAATGATTAGTAGACTTCAAATATGTTATAGCAGGGAAAAATATGAAAAAATACCCCAGTACACCAAAAATATTTGGCATATACCAACAAAATCATCTTCTGTTGTATTCCAACTGGAAACTGGCCATGATTGTCTTAAAGAACACTTACATAGGATTGGACCACACATAGCGTCAATGACCATTATACTATCTGCAGGAATAATGCTGTGATGAATAAAGATCATCTTTTAATAAGTATATATAATGATTGTGCTAAATAGAATCAGAATTCTAAAAGGATGTTTCAGGTCTCTATTGGGAAGCGAGGGGACTGATGGCATGGGGCACATTCCAGAGCCTGGAGAACAACAACAATAAATCAACATATTTTTATACTAAGTAGAAGAGGCTATGTACTTAAGGGAGGTTGTGACACCTACAGGACATGTTTCCAGGTGACATATGGAGGAATGTCTCTCAGGTATGAGTGGAAACACCTTCTTAGGTACAAGAAAAATGAAATATTTCATGAATCCTACAATATGGGATTTTTGGCATGAAGACTAGCAGCCATGCATGAGTAAAATAAGAAAATATTAAATGTTCAATCTCTGGGTGCCACATCACATATTGGATGGAGGGAATCTCAACAATATGAAGGGCAGTTTCAACCACAACAACAAAAATCACAAATTTTATATACAGAATAAAGAGCATACATGAATTGAGAACCAAGGACACAGAGGTAATTAAAAAAATATAACTGTATATACTGATATGGCTAAACAAAGAAAAAAAATCGGCGGGGGCTGTGTCGGAGCCACGGCCGCAAATCTTCAGAGCGTAGAATACGTCTGTGTGCTTTAGGGTCGCCAATGTGTTATGAATAAAATGAACAAACACATATTTAGTTTTACAAAGTACAAAATTTTATTTGCAAAATCATCACACAAGTTAATTAGTTGGTTCAAGCAAGATTTTATTTATAATGGGCCTATGATATGAGAAGTAGCTGATATAAGGTAAGATATCAACGCTGATGTTTCTGGTGAAAGTCAAATCAATGGTGGTGTTACCCAGCGTAGTTGGTGGCAACGGCACGTGGTCTAAATTGAATTGTTCCTTCATGAAGTCCAGCGCAGGTAAATTAGTCTGTGTGTCGATGTTGAAATCCCCCATGATCACCATTGGCACTTCGGTGTCTACGCTCACATCATCAAATATTTTCTTTGTTCTTTCAGAATATTTAATCATATTGCCAAATAGAAACATCTTGAGATTGGAAATGGTGACGTTCGGGTGGATGTAAGCACACCCGAGTACGAATCTTGATTTCCCATTTAGCGTGATGTCCACAAGACACATGTCTCCAACATCGGTATCGATCATTTGTTTCTTGTTATTCAAGTTGATGTCAATCACTCGACATTCGGTGGGACTGCGTATATTTCTATAAGTTGCGACACCTCCGGCCGTCCGTCGTCGCTTTCTACTGTTGGGCGATACTGACTGCGAACTGTTGTCTCTTTGCTCCTTCAATTCGAAGCCTGACAATTGAACCGGGTTGTCTACATCCATCCACGTTTCCGTAATCGCGAGATAGTCCGACTTTAGAAGTTGACTATCAGATGCGATGTCAGCAGCGTGTGCGCCCAAACTCTGGGCGTTAATGTTGGTGATTATAACCGTGATCGCACTTTCTTTTCTTCCACTATCCTCTTCATCTTCCACCTCGTGGCAGGACGTGAAGCATCGCACTTGCTGTGTTTTCGTAGGCAACCGGTGTTGTAGCAATATGGAATATTCATCTCGAATTTGCTTCACCATCGGAAAAACTGCCCATACCGTGATAAAAAACTGCAGGAACAGATAAAGGTATAGTTCCGATGTCGCTAAATATCATTTGTTTATTTACTTGTTACTAGAGTAATTAATTCTGGTCTCCATGGTGTTGCAACAGCATCACTTTAACAGTCACTATCTTTACGTCCATCTGGAACTACAGTCTGTCACAAACGTCACACGCGTGTCCAAATTCATCATTAAAGAATGTTTTGTGGATGTGCTTTGTAGCTAACTGCCACGTTTTGCTGAATTCGATCGGCTGATACACTTGCGAAGTCGGGCGCTCTTCCTCATCCACCTCGACTTCAGTATTTATTTCCTTGTCTTTTAAGCATTGTCGGTAAATCCTCTGACGTTCGGCATTGGTCATTTTGGGTTTTTTGAATTCCCCATGATTTTCTCTACTCTCCTGTATGAGTTTATGATACTTTTGAGCACGTTTAGCATACATATACCGTGATATTTTGTCCGAACACACGATTTTTATAACTTGAATTACGATTATTCAAACCTCTTAATAATATCACCGCTATTACGGTACACTATGTGGATAGTACTCGATGAGACAATTTTAACGACACCTCACTCAACGTTCTATCGCATCGGAAACCAGAGAAATACTAATTTTAGTGCGTGCCGAGCGGCACAAAACATTTCTATTTCTCCCCCCCCCCGCTCCCCCGCGCTGGATGATGCAATAGCCCGCTTATATTGTGCTATTTATTATCTTTGTTCCTTTATCTGTCGAATGGTACCTCATATAAGCGTGAATCTTTTGTTGTTTAGATAATATTTCAATTTCAAACGTGACATGAAAACGTAACGTTCGATTTTCTGGTTGGGGGGTGCCTATTGCTGGCCTGAGAAAATGAAACTGAACAGAGTAGTGGTGCTTTTCATTGCTGAAGTGGTGTCAACAAAACAACAAATACCACAGAGTGAAAACATTAGTAGGTACACACAATTAGGTATTCAGGAATGAGGAAAGTAAGGGTAGGTAATGAGGACAACGTTAGCAACAAAAGATATCATAATAGAGAAAGAAAAGTTCACAGAAACCTTACAAGAGAAAATCAAGATCAAATGAACCAAGAAATAATAATGACAAGTGACCTACACAGAAGTGGAGAAAAGACAGAGCTGCTAGCTCCGGTGAAGATACTATCACCAGAAATGAAGGGCAATTAATCAAATATGTGAACTTAACATTCAGAGATTAGCAAACGGACTTTATTCTACAAGAAAAAACACTGATACTCATGGATGCATGGTCTTACAGTCTATAGTATACTACAAACTTATAAAAAATAACACCACCATTAGGCTAACAAATGTTTGCATAAAAAGAGAGATAAAACTGAGTAGTGAACTACTCAAAGCAAAGATGGCATCTGCTTAGTCAGATAAAGAAATGGAAAAAAGTTATAAACACAAGCTGTAGAAATCAAACAAAGGTATCTCTACACACATCTCCTACATGAAACGTTATTGGATTACCAAACAAGATTAGATAACAAATTAAATAAAGCTGTTAATAGTACAGTAAAGCCCCGATTATCCGCGGAATTGGGTGGCAAGGGCACCGCGGATAGTGAAAATCGCGGATAACCCGAAAAAAGACTAAAAATGAGGTGTAAACATGAAACAAAATATTTCAGCATAAAAACTATGTTTTATTGTACAAAAAACATAATATTTAAAACTTTTAAAATATGTACAGTACAGCAGAAACCTTTGCTCTACGTCTAAATCACTAAAATAAAGAACAGTAAACAAAAAACAATACTGTACTGTTAACAAAAAGTGTTCAGTTATGCCTTTTTAAAAAAATCAGTCACTCGTTTTTGCTTCTTGCTTTGGAAACACCTTTTCTTTATTCTAGATTGTACTTTCCTTAACATGAGTTTTTCTGCCAGATGTGCGTCGTCGTCTTGTTCCCCTAAATATTGAAGCAATCCGTCTACGTGCTGCAAGGCAGTTTCGTGTGTCATCCGCGCAGGCGCCTCGTCTTCTTTACTTTCACTTTGTTCTTCTTCGTTCTCGTTCACTCCCATTGCTTTGTTCGTTATCTCTACGTCAGTCAGTCGTTTAAACCCCGACTCACTTGCGTCGCATTCCAGCCACTCTTCTATGTTCTCTTCGTCGACATTCTCACCTCCCGGAATGGATGTCACTAGGTCAACAAGTGTAGCGGTTGGCATGACTTCATTCTCTTCTTCACAAATGTTTTGGTTGACATTTGTTTCGATACTCGGAAAGAGTTTTCTCCATGATTTAACAAGGGTTGAGGGTTTGATGTAATCCCATGCAGACGCAATATCGTAAATGCTATCCAAAATTGTACAATTCTTCCAAAATTCTTTGAGATCGCAGCCTTCTTCGATTTTTGACAGTAACAACTTTGTTCTGTATGTTCTCTTCATGGTTGCAATGACTCCCTGGTCCATAGGTTGTATCAGCGCAGTAACATTTGGGGGCAAAAACTTTGCGAAGATTTGCCCGTCAGAAGATTTAAGCACACATGTAGCTGGGTGTGAAGGCGCGTTGTCAATTAACAAAACAGCCTTCTTTGGCAAATTTTTTGAGTCAAGATGTTTACGTACTTGAGGCACAAAAATGTTTTCAAACCATTCTTGAAAAATCTGCTGGTTCATCCAACCTTTTTTTTTGGTTGAAATAATCAACTGGTAAATTTTCTGCTCTTGTCCCCTTAAAAGACCTCGGTTTCTTAGATTTACCGATTACAAGAAGCCTAAGTTTGTGACTACCCGCAGCGTTGCTGCATGGCAAGATTGTAATTCTTTCCTTGCTACTTTTGTGACCTGACGCTTGACGTTCACTTTCAAATGCTAAAGTACGAGTGGGAAGACACATCCAAAAAAGCCCTGATTCATCAGCGTTAGAAATTTGTTCATATGACAGATCTTCAGACAACACAAACTCTTCAAAATCACGTTGAAAATCATCAGCTGCTTGTTGATCACCACTCAGCTTCTCTCCATGTAGACCAATCTCTCTAATTCCATGACATTTCTTAAAGCGATGTAACCAACCGGACGCATCAAAATTTCCTTCCAGGCCTAACAAATAAAAAAAGTTTTGCTTTAGCTGCAATGGTAGGACCAGCCATGGGGGTGCCCTCACTTCGCACCTTCCGCTAATGCCGAGTCAAGTTCATTATAGGTGTATTTCTTCATTGTTTTTCGTTTTTTCATCCCAGAAGCACTGTCCGACACTGATGCAATGGCTAACAGTTTGTCTTTTTGCTTTAAAACGTCTCGCACTGTTGTTTCCCCGATCAAGTAATTCAAACACATCTGCTTCCTTGAAGCGCCATTTTCTATTTTAGAAATCATTTCAAGTTTTTGTGCAATCGTTAACACAACCTTCTTTCGTTTTTCAGCCATTATTAATTTCAGGAACTAACGAACTGATCACGACTGATCACTAAGCACGCTTACTGACAACTGACACCACTGGCAGACCGAGAGAATATGTACGTAGAGGGGGAAGGTTAGTGAACTTGACCAAAACAAAAGAGCAAGAGCCAAAACAAAATTCCGAGAAGGCCTATAGGATTACGATGCACAATAAACCTGTCAGAAATTTTCGACCTTCGCACTGTAGGGCCTATTGTATTTTCCCTGTTGTTGGCTTGGATTAAAATTGGTTTTTTTGAGGTTCGTAATTAAAAAAATTTTTCGCGGCACTCGCGGATCATCCGCTCGCGGATAATCGGGGCTTTACTGTATAACTCTAGGAGCATTTGAAGAACAAGAGAAACTACACAAATAAAAATTACATCACATCATAAAAAAACCAAAGACGTATTAATAAAAATTAAAAACTTAGGTTAAGTACAAAAAAAATCAAACTGGTGAGAGAGAAGAATAGAGAGTTATTAAATCAACAAAAACAAAAGACAAAGTAAGAGATGGGAAAATGTACATGAACACTGAATAACAACTTGAAGGAACACACGAAATTTAGAGTCCCTGTATTAAAGTCTTTAAGAAAAAGCATGAGACAAATGTATATATTAATTATAAAAAAAAAACAACAAAAAGGGGAGAAGTACTGCAAAGATGTTCTGCTATAGCAATGGCTCGCTCCTCTAAGAAAATCATGAAAAAAAAACAATAAATTGAATGAATGATGGACACATTATAAGGACAGTAAAGTCTCATGATAATGTGATGTATTTATAATATACACACACTTATTGCTTACTAATGGTACCTATAATCTCAATCTTCTATTGTGGTGTATTCATTGTTCATAACCTAAAGATACCAAACATATGATGTATACTAAAATTTTAATTACTCACAATCTTAATTTTGATCAATTTTGGTTAATTTTGATCCATTGTCAGGACATACGCTGTGCACTTGCGGTCACAATATTGTAAAATAGTTACTGTTTACAAAAAACGAATTCGTAAACACTGATCTATGTTCGTTAAACGCTCATTTGTGCCTAAAGTTTCTTGAAAACTGATTTTGTTGTGGAATGTTTATGTTCACATTCAGGTCTATATATTGTAACAGTTGTCTGTTGATTTTCATTTTGCCGCAATATCTTAAATGTGATACGATTTTTGAAGTCTGTCACAATAGTTGTTTTGATAGTTCATCTTCTTTTTTCACAGCACTAAATTAATATAGATTATTGAACTTTCACTTGTGAAACTTACTTTGTTTTCTCCCGTACGCATTTTGGCATGATGTGCGCCTTCATCAGCGGTGTGAGACAGACTGCCAGTAACTCGTAACGGTTTTATTTGGTAGGTTGAGTGGGGGTGGTGTGTTGTGGAAGAGGATTGGCGCGGGGATCCGAATTATTGTTTGTTTTATGTATAATTGTGTCAAAGAGTGTGTGTGATTTATAGTGTAATTGGTTGTTAAGTATGCTGTTTGGTTGTGTTACGTAGTGTTTGTATATTTCGTATTGTTCTGCTGTGTTAAGTTTTCAACTTTTGGGTAAGTAGTGTAATATCTCAAGATTAGTATCTATATTGGTGTAGCTGTGGTTTTTTGTGTGTATGTGTGTGGCAAATGCGGAATGTGGATAAAGCTGGATAAAGCTTTTAGGTGTTCAGAGTAACGTGATGAAAAAGATCTTCCCGTCTGGCCTATATAGAAACTATTGCAATCATTACAGTTTAATTTGTAAACACCTGTTTTGTTGTATTTGTCTATGTCCGTGTTTGTATCATTGATGTGTTTTTTGATGGTATTGTTTGTTCTGTATGCTATTTTGTACTTGTGTTTCCTGACTGTGTTGGCGATTTTGTGTGTGTTGGAGTTATGGTATGTGAGTGTGATGTATTTAGTTTGTTCTGTGTTTTTGGTATTTATTGTTTTGTTGTTTTTGTTTATGATGTGTTTGTGTAGTTTGTTTATTAAATTAGGGTTGTTAGGATTGTAGCCATTTTTTATTGCTATATATTTGACTGTGTTGAGTTCATCGTTATAATCCTGTTTACTTAATGGTATTTTTGTTAGTCTATGGAGCATATGGTTGAATGCCGCATGTTTGTGTTGCGTTGGATGGTTTGATGTGTTGTGTATAACCATGTCAGTTGTGGCTGGTTTTCTGTATATTTTATACGTGTGTGTATTGTTTGTTTTGTTAATTGTTAGGTCCAGAAAATTTATACTATTGTTTTGTTCTATTTCCAGTGTAAATTTTAGTTTGTGGTGTATTTGTGGAAGTTTTCAACCTGTCTTGTATTGCCATTGAATAACAGTAATATATCATCCACATACCTGTGCCAATAAATGATTTTGTTGGTGTATTTGTTGTTGTTTATTATGTGGTTCTGTTCCATGTTGTGTATGAATATTTCAGCCAGTATTCCTGATATGGAGGATCCCATCGGGAGACCGTCTGTTTGTGTGTATATCTTGTTGTTGTATGTGAAGTAATTTTGTTATGTAATTATTTTGGTGAGTGTGATGATCTCATGTATGTGTGTTTCAGGCATGTTATTTTGTCTGAGTAAATGTTCTAGTGATTGTATGGTGTCTTTAATGGGTACATTGGTGTATAAATTGGTTACGTCAAAAGATGCTAATGTTGAATTGTGTGGGATGTGGATGTGTCCCGTTTTCTTGACTAGTTCTATGTTGTTTTGGACAGAAGTATTGTTATTGAGATTAATGTTTTTTCTGATTATTTTGTCTAGGTGTTTTGCGATTTTGTGGGAGGGTGCTTGTGTGTAGTTTATTAAGGGTCTGATGCATTTAGTTTTGGGGGGTTAGGTTTGATTTGTTTGAGGTATTTGTTGCTTTCTGGTTGGATTATGTGTTTTGTGTTATTTATAAATTTGTTTATTTGTTTTTGATATTTTAGTGTGGGGTCTTTATTTATTTTTGTTATATTATTTTCGTTGAAGAATTTCTTAACTTTAGTGTTTAGTCTTGTTTGTTCATTATGACGTTTATGTTCCCTATGAAAACCACAGCTACACCAACATAGATACTAATCTTGAGATATTACACTACTTACCCAAAAGTCGAAAACTTAACACAGCAGAACAATATGAAATATACAAACACCACATAACACAACCAAACAGCATACTTAACGACCAATTACACTATAAATCACACACTCTTTGACACAATTATACATAAAACAAACAATAATTCGGATCCCCGTGCCAATCCCCTTCCACCACACACCATCCCCACTCAACCTACCAAATAAAACAATTACGAGTTACTGGCAGTCTGTCTCACACCGCTGATGAGGGCGCACATCACGCCAAAACGCGTACGGGAGAAAACAAAGTAAGTTTCACAAGTGAAAGTTCAATAATCTGTCACAATGTTCAATAGATTTTCAGGGTCCTCTTCTTTTACATGTTTGTATATTTGGTATTGTTCATATATATTAGAGCTTATTTCATCATTGTATGTTTTCAATATTGTTAAATGTTGCTGTATTCCATATTCACAAGACTGTTGTTTTATGAATTTGGCTACTGTTGAGTTCGGATTTGAATGTTGAGAAAGTCTGGCGTGTTCTATATATCTATGCTTAAAGGATCTTGATGTAAAACCTATGTATTTTTTGTTGAACTGCATATTATATTCTGTTAAGTTAGCAGGCAGACATTGATATTGGTAAACTCCAGCATTTTCATAAATGCTTTTCTTTTTTGTATTGCTTATTTTCAGATTTTTGTAGATGTCATTGTTTGTTCTGAACGCTAATTGATAGTCATAATCTGGACATTATTGAAAGAAGTATGAGAGCTTCAGAGGAATATCTGATAAAAATGGCTTCACAAAAATGAGACTTTACACATCAGTCTTTAACTAAATACAACAAGTCTAGACATCTGTTATCAACATCAACAACTTCATTGACAGAGTAGAAGATTTTACTTACCGGCACCTGAAATCCGTAGTAACCCAGGACAATAATATATCAGAAATTAGAGCAAGACACATAGCAGCAACTAGAACGTACTATGGACTTTTAAACTATGTTAAAATTAAGCTTTAACATAGGAATACAAAGGTGGTTATCTATAAAACCCTTGTAAGACACATGTTAAGTTATACCTCTTCGATTTGTGCATTGTCAAAGGTTAACAAATAGATAAACATGTCTGTCAGGAAGAGCCTGAGGAAGACTTGGGGGGGGGGAGAGAGAGAGAGAGAGAGAGAGAGAGAGATTCTGGGTGTTTGAAACTAGAATTGGCTGGGACATTGACATTGATGTTGGCTGGGAACTGTGGCAACATGTTGTCGAGAAGACTAAGGATCATCTACGACTGTAGTACCAGAAAAGAAGGAGGAAGAAGAGAGTCTTAGAACTGAACTGAGTGAATAGAACTGTGAGTCAGGCTGTGGGCACTGGGAAAGTGTTGAACATGACTGTAGCCATTTGTCTTCATATGCCTGTTGGTCTGTCCAAGATCATATGAGACCTATGCTCAGGAAGCCTAACTGAGATTGGATGGTGTAGTCTTGAAAGCCCAAGAAAACAACTGGTGCCAAAATTCACTGCCATAGTTACTAAGACGACCACTACATCGACCAGCTATCATCATTATATAGTTTGTTCATAAATGTGTCATCATTTCTCTCTGTATGTTTGTAATGCAAAAGTATATGGTACTTTGCCAGCCAATAATTTTAATGATCAACACTTTAAATTTATAAGTATTATTTTGTATAATGTTCTTACACTGTACCCAAAAATTCTGAAGCTTTTTGCAGTTATATCACAATAATTAATTATAAAAAATTTATTTGTTTCTAATGCTGGTATAAACTTATTTTGTCTAAACCATGTTTCACACATTTATTTCTACTTCTACATGATTACAAACTGAACTTTATTGTTATTATATTATTTTTTAATAAGAAACTATTTCTTGTATAGTTTGTATAATGTAAAGATCTCATAGCTAATTACAGAATGTGCAACAAGTTCCGGAGTGGCATACTATTTATTTTGTTTTATGTTACTCACCATTTAGATTTCAAATAGGCCTAATTATTCTGATAGAGGAAATGATAAAATATTAAAAACTGTTATATCTTACGTACAATTAGCCCTGTGTGTCTTAATTAGTCAATGTGTTTACATTCTTTAAAACATTTAATGATTTTAGTAATGCAAATTTGTAAAAAATTCAAGAGAATATTTTCTATTAATGCAGCACTGTGAGATGGACCAGTGAGGAAACAAAATATCAAGTCCCACAAGACTCTATGTCTGTCTCTCTATATATTCTTAGCAGAGGCGTATGTATATATGGACACATACTGGATATACAAAATAAATTATTTTGGAAGGGCTTATTTCCAAAGTGACTTATCTCCAATCTTTAAAGATTTTGAGTTTAGCATCGCAATGTATAGAATCGACCATTCTTGGATATATGAAAGAGGTGTTACTTCCAAAATGACGTGTATCTCGGGTTGGAGAGCTATAGAAAGTCGATGTTATTTCCAATGTGACTTATTTCCATGCTCTTTTTATTTCCAAGCAGTCTTACATCCATGCGGCCAATAGGAGCGCTCTGTGTAGTCACATGATCTCATAAAGTGTCATGGTGGATACAGTGTTGTACTAGGCTTGTATTTGTGATTAAGATTACTTATTTACGTAATAATGTCGACATTTGACGAGGAAGTGGAGCGTGTATCATCAAAATACGCCAAAAGAAAATCTCTTAATCTATCAGAGTGGAAAAAAAAACAAAGAGAAAGTGTGTAGATGTTCAAGTGATGGTCGCCAACCAAAACTCGCGTGTAAACATGATGATGGGCGATGCCAAGCTATTAAGTTGCATTTGAACGGTATTAAACGATTTAATTCAGTGTTCTACTCTTTAAAGAGCAAGGTGGAACAAGATAGTTTCATTATGAATTCTGTTTTAGTGCAAAAAACAGCAAGAAATAGGGGCAAACTTGATAAAAAGAGTCAGGAGTTTACCATAACCTACTTTGTGCAATCGTGTAATGGTGATAATATAAAAGTATGCTGTGCAACGATGTGTAGTATTCTGCGAATTGACCCAAAAAGGATACAGAGACTTGCCGCATTTTACTTCAAAAATGGATGTGTAAGAGAAGAGACAAGAGGCGGTAAACGCAAGAATCCAAGTAAAGACCACGTCAGAGAACTGGTGCGTGATCACATCGAACGCTTCAAATGTACTTCTGGGCACTGTGGTCGTGAAGATGTAAGTAACAATACTTTAATACTTCAGTTGTTTGCTTAACACTTTTGCTGCCGATCGGTAACGAAAGTGTTAAAACGTAAAATAAGCCACACGCATCTGGATGGTGTAAGGTTTTCTCACGGTTCCTTTATTATTTTCAGAATATACACAGAAAATATCTACCATCACACCTGAGTATCAGATCGATGTGGGAAATGTTTCTTGAGACTTTCAAGGAAGATCCAGATGCCCAAGCTTGCAATTACCACTTCTACTACAAAATCTTTACGAAGGAATTCAACCTTGGTTTTGGTTCGCCACGGACTGATATTTGTAGTTTTTGTGAAGAGCGTACTCAAAGACTTAAATCTGAGCAAGATAATGATGAAAAACAGAAAATAGTGTGTGAACTTATTGTACACAAACAAAGAGCCAAACAGTTCTATAACTTAATGAAAGAACCAGTCCCAAATAACACTGCCTGTTTTGTGTTTGACCACATGCAGAATCAACCACTGCCACGTACTGCCCTAGGTGACGCATTTTATGCACGTCAGATATGGCAGTATTATTTAGGTATTGTTAGACATTATGGTGGTCAGTCGCAACAAAACTTAGATAATGTATATTTTTATACTTGGTCAGAAAATGAATCCAAAAGAGGGAGTTCAGAGGTTTGCAGCGCAGTTTTCCACCATTTAACAAATTTTTGCGCTGAGAACACAGAAATTAAAAAAATAAAATTATTTTGTGATGGGTGCAGTGCACAAAACAAAAATTATACATTATTGTCAATGCTCAGTAAACTTTGTAATGATCGTAATGTTAACTGTGAGATAATATTTCCTGTACGTGGACATAGTTACTTACCTGTTGATCGCACTTTTGGGAGGGTTGAAAAAATGTTGAGGAAAACTGAACTAGTACTTTTGCCCGATGAATATAACAGTATTTTTTCAAAAGTAGGTCAGGTGCATGTTCTTGGAAGAGACTGGCATGTTTCTAACTGGAAAGATGCTGCTAAGTTGCACATAAAGTCAAAAATGGACTTTAAAATATCAGAAATGAAAATAATTCGCATCGATTCCAAATGCGTATCTTGTCAATCAGACTATTGAGTTGTCAACCAGACATGCTCCCATACATTGCTGAAGATAGGTAAGAAATGGTCCTCCCTTCAAACAGTACAAATCCCTCTATGTAAACAGGTGAAAAAAGAGAAACTGGATGATATGAAGCAACTGATTAATAAGCTTGGTGTAGATGATGGGCATCCAGCCATGGCATTTTAGAAGAGTGTATTTTCTTCCTTCATTGATAATAATGCCATTGCAAGTGAAAGTGATTATGAGTAATGGCTTGGATTACTTTATTTTAGGAGTATTCTTATTTTTTTATTTAAAGTCACTAGCGTAGCCAAAGTAATATTATGTCTTACTACTTGCATGTCACTTGATTAATTTTATTTTAATACTGTCTATTATGAGTAATGTAAATTATATTTTTGTAATAGTGACAATTTTTTTTTACAGTAAAATATTTAATTATTCTGAAATGTCATTATGGCATTAAGGTACAGTTTCTATACTTTTGTACTGTTTAAATCCTAAATATGTAAGAGATTTTAGAATATATTTACTTATAATCACAATACTTTGCATATCATTGAACAATTTATGTATTTTCCTACTTTTAACACGGTGCAGATGTATAGGAGAGATTCGTTTAATATCAAAATGACTTAAATCCTAGTCATGTGACTCCAGTTCTACCAATCCCATGATTTTCTGATTTTTTTCCCATACATCTCTAGATTTGGAATAAACAGAAAAAGAAATGTGCCAAGAATCAAGTTTCTATCATATACTTGCAATGAGTTATTTTAAATTTCTTGTTTTTGAACATTATGATTTCATGGCGAAAAGTCACTTTGGAAATAAGCCCTATTATGACCCATAATCTTATAAAACCCTGACAAATGGATCATCCAAGTATGAAAGTCTAATCTATACAAGAAAACTGGACTGACAAAGATTGAATAATCATTTTAAAGAAAGTGAAGACTGATATAGTACTCGGCAAGGATAGGAAGTCCACCTTGCAGAGCACATGTTAGAGATTGTCATATGCTTATATAACATTTGTGGCACTTGAGAAAGGGGTTTGAACTCTTCACTCCTTATGTTGTCAGTGGTCACTCAACTTAATGGCTGACGTGGTGTTTGTACCCTATAAAGATACAAACAGGCCAACATGGTCACTCTGGATATTCAGAAACTATGTTACGGCCATTATCCAGTATCATTATCAAACGTACTGTACTGGTAGAAGTATGGAAATATGATCTGATGTGTATGTTTTACATGTGATTATGACAACCAAGAATGCGACTGTAAGCACTAAAGATCTATAATTATTATTATAAAAAAAAAACTGAAATTGCAGAAGTAATCTTAGTGCATAAAATCTTGATTTTTAAATGACAAGAGTCCTACTAAAAAAATAACAAATTTTGTATTCATAAGAGTATGGCATATTACATGCCACTTTAATTCTACCTATATTAATGATAAAATTAATTAATCAGCTGAAATTATGAAGCACCCACAAAAACACACACACACACACACACGGTCATTATAAAACGTTATATATAACTACTGATTTATTTTTGCAGACTTTGTGAGAAAACTGAAAAGAAATGATTCTGCATCATGAAAGCAATTAGAGTTTGGATGAATCATAAAAATATTTTTAAAAATTCGTAGCAGTTTACTAGAAGAATACAATAATAAAGCAATTATTATCAGTAGGCCCTATTCGGTATTCACATATGTACTTGATACTTTGAACTTTACAAGTGATTTTATGACATAACCAATTAACTCTTGCTAATTTCTCTGTCCATGTGGCCGTACTTATAATCTCACTGTTTGGTAGACGTGCGGGCGCACTCTCTCACACAAAGAATGACTGTTTATATTCAAATTTATTCAATTGAATGTTTTCAAAAATATTTATTGAATAAATCATCACATCATTTAATTTTTATGGAAAAATTGATTTAATGTATAACTGCAATAATAAAAAGTATGGGGATTCAAAAATAAATGTCGAAATAATCTTTTGAAAAGGTTGTAAAAATATTAAAATACCCATTTCAACGTTAAAAATAAAAAGAAGTCAAAATTTAACCTACGAGTATGAAATACGAATTTTGCACTGTCATAATTAATTTAATATTAAACAATTTTCTGTTATCATATCACAGAAATATCATTTTAATCATTCAACATTTCATACAACACTAGAAATCTAAACGTAAAAGTAACAAAGAAATTTGATAATGTCATAACTCGAATTTACAAGCGATGTGTACACGAGGAACTATAGTCTATTTTTAAAATGCAACAAAGAAATTCCTTTGTCATAGGCCCACCTTGGTCTTGGTTAAATCTCAAACTTATTACTCCTCGTCCATTTGTTGCCATTGCTTCAGGTGACTTCATTTAAACTTGCTACAAAAGACACAGGAAAACATCACAAAAGAATACGTTATATATTGAATCAACATATGAAATATTTACACTAAGCTGAAACTACAAACACTGCGTTGTCTACAAAGCGATGTATAAAAACAGAGCACATATACGCACTATTTCTAACATCCTTATTATTTGTAAACAACACGAAATAACCAGCTGATTCGCAGCTGCTTTGTGTTTACTTCCTGGGTGCGTTCAATAAGAGAACTAGCCAAAGGAAAAGTGACGTCATGGGTTAGTAAAAGAAACGGGCAACAGATAGCGACAAAACCTATAGTTACTAGTTACACGTTTGATGACGAGGCCAACGTTGTAGTGTTGTAGCATAGCAAGCGTGTCGCGGTCTCGAGTTTTGTGATACAGTACCACTTTCATTTCGATATTTGGAGTGAGGTTATTAGTTCAGAGTGAAAATGTCAAACAAGAATAAATCATCTTTCACAAAAGAAGAAGAACTTCTCCTGCAAGATTTTAGCAGAAATGTATCTACAAAATCGTCAGCATTATTTTACGGAAATGCCTTTATAGTGTCGGCAATACCAATTTGTAGGTATTGTTTTACAGATGGTGAGATTTGTAGTCGTTAAGAATGAATAGGGTACTGGATGTTTAAAAGAGTAGGTGAATTAGTTAATATTTTGAATATCACAGATGTCGAGAATTACGTTTTGGAAGTTATTTGTGTGATATGAAACTTTTAAAATTATGAATTGCTAGCACTCAAAATGAATACGTTAGGGCAAACACTATTAGTTTGTTTTTTCATTAGCTATTGCTTTTTTGGGACTGGTGTATAATGTCAGGATTAAGCTTTACGTTTTACAATATTGCGCAGTTTTACAATAACTATATGGTTTTTGCTTAGGTATTACTTTTAATTTAGGAATAGCGGCAATTTTCAGTAATATTATTATTGTTTTTTGTTTCAGGGTTGTTTTGGAGGATTCATATGATTGATTTGTATTCATCTTTCATATCTTTCATTGTTGTTACTTTGGGAAGTACATATCTAGTTGCCTTGGCGTACAAGAATACAAAATTTGTTCTTAAACACAAGGTAATATATGCTTATGGTATATGTTAACAGAGAGTCTATAAGTATAATACTACTGACTCGGAACACTTAAGTTTTTTATTGGCAAAATTTTTACCTGATAGCCTGAACCAGTTTTCGCTTATTACAAGCATTATTTTACGGAAATTGCTTTATAGTGTTGACAATACTAATTTGTAGGTATTGTAATTTGGAAGCTTGTAATAACCGATTCAAGCTATAACTGGTCTAGGCTATAAGGTGAAAATTTTACATTTTTACCAATAAAAAACTTAGGGTTCCAAGTCAGTAGTATTATACTTATATTAGTTAATCAACAGACACGTCATGGACAACAAAATCCAAGAGATTCTATACTTACCTATACCACTTGGAAAGTAACAGTTTTTTAGAAAGTATATAAACTGGTCGTCCTTATGTATTCATGAAGGCTTAAATAAAGTCTTAGGTTAGCAAGTAGTTTTGATTGTATATCAAAACATCAGCAAATAATAAATATTAACACTATATAAATGAGCCAAAAGAGTAAATGTAAATAAAATTTCCAATGTATATTGTTGCTTGCATTCATAATTGATAGGCAGAAAAGTTTATTTGTAGCTGAATGGTTGTTTTTTTTTTTTTTTATGTCAGATGTAAATGTTTTACTAGCATTTACCAACATAAAAGGTTTATGTATAGTTATTTAATGTTATAAAGTTTTAGTCTTTGGTCCGTTTATCAAACAATTCTTTTAATATGGACACATATTATTATAATTTTCTTGATTTTTTGATATACAAAATCTTAAATCCATGTTTAAAATTGTCCTCTACAATAGTGGACAACAGTAAACCTGTATGGGTTAATGCTAGTTTACACTGAAAGCTAAGCTAATCTAAAATATGCTGTGCTAACTTTTTAGGAAATTAGTTAACCATGTAGTTGTGTGGGTTCACACAAAAAGGCTGTGACTTGCTATCCTTCCCTATATTTTTCTGGGTTGTTGGTCTGTTGGTTTTCCCATCTCCCATCTCGGTCATCACATGTTCACAAGACCTATCTTGGTTCACATGTAGAACAGAACTACTGAAAGCATGGTCGTTAAAAAGAAATTTTTGTGTTAGATTGTTTTTTCCAATGGTATTTTTGTGTTATGACTTGTTAATTAAACGAATAACTATCAATTTTTTTATGGAATTAAAATCAGTAGATTACAGGGATCAGAGTCAGAAGGGCTGCACTTGGAAGGAAAGAAGTAACACACTAGATACCAATGTAAAGAAATTTTGCTGAATACTTCTGTTTCAGGTGTCTTTCATGAAACCAGAATCTCTTTCACTGTGTTCACTTAGTTCCTCCTCCAAAATAGTGTTAACAACAGTAGCTCCTATTCAGTACTATCATCTGAAGAGAATAGAAATGAATGCTGAACGTAGCTTTATATGAAAATTGAAAGTTTAGATTAGAAAACAAAATTGATAAAACATAGCGAAGCATGACAAATCTTAGCTTAGTCTTGCATTTAGTACAGACTGGAATTTAGCTTCATCCACTGCAGTTTCTTATTATATAGTGCATTCTGAAGATTAGCTTAGATTTTGAGGGCTGAAATATCAAGAAAAATGATGATGGTGGATGTCCTTGTTAGGAGACTTGTTGGATCAGTGGTCATCAGATAGGAGTTTAAAGAATAGGTAATATTGTTTGCCCCTCTTTTCAGGTCCATGGAAATTAAAATGTCATTGCATTGAAACAGAGTTTACATAATTTTGATTATGGGAAGGACTGTAAATAAAAAAGATCAGGTGATGTCCACCAGATACAGTTGTATGTTCTGGTGGAAGTTGTATTGAGTAATACATACAATTGTTGATTAACAGGTTGCTGTGAAGAGAGAAGAGGCTGTCACCAGGGAAGTGTCAAGAAAATTAGCTGAAGACAAAAAAATGAGTAAAAAAGAAAAGGATGAAAGGTAAAAATCAATTCACAAATGCATAATCACTACACTCAGTTAAGAGTTTCTAAATTATATTTTACTCAGCTTTTTAAAACTTCGTAAAGGGATAAGCTAATAAGCTGTATTACTAAAAAGTTGATTACTTCATCATGTAGCCAGTTATTATGATTTCCCACTTAAACTGTTTAATTAATTACAAACTAAAGTTTGGTGTGCTAATATTAAATAAAGAAATCTTCCACTGTTCAGTTTTCCATTGAGTGTCTGAGAAACACCATTTGTATAGATCCCTAATCTTATATATGGTGCCACATGCATACTTGAATTTCAATATGAATATTTGGAATGTGTGTAATACATTTACAGTATTAGTTAGTACATTTACAGTTAGTATTCTTCACACTTTTTGTATATTTTTGCACTACTACTGATAACCTGTCTTACAAAAATTCAAAATAAAATGTCACAACATAACATGAACTTAACAGCAGTACAGTAAATGCCACTTATTAGAATCAGGTTAGAATTTAAAAAATTGATTCAAATGGGTGCAGACAATAAAATATAGTTTGCAGTTTGGGATTTGTTTCAATAAACAACAGATTCAGTTATTCAGTGTTTGATTAAGCAGCACTTTTGTACATGTACAAGAGCCATTCAGAAAGTAAGGTCCAATAGGCTATTAAAAAAAATCTTTCAATTGAAAAAATATTTTCTTCATAAAATTAGGATCAGTACTGTTTCATTCCATCATGTCACATGCAATGCAAAGAGTGAGGGGTGTTGGTATGAATTTTGCAGCAATAAAGTTCATACAAAGATTGTCCGTCAGAATTGTCTGCACTGAACCAAACAAAATCCCATTTCACAATCACTCTCTTTAATTGTTGATATACAATCTTTCATCACAAACCAACAATCTTCACTGATTGTTTCAGGAGTTTTGCTGTTTGAGGGCATACCAAACCACTAATTGTGTCCGCCAGACCTCTCATCTGATATTTGGCCATCTTTAGAATGATTATGCCACTCTTTAATACATATCGCATCTATAGGTTCATTACAGAAAGCTATTTTATCTATTCAGTTGTCTCTGATTGCATATCAGAATTTCAGACAAAAATGAATGCATTCTGATCAATCCATTCTGACATTTTCACTCAAATCAAGAATGCTATGAACACAGACAACATGTCTGATTGCTGTTACATAGCGGCTGCCAAGTCAGCGGTCTTGCACAAATTCACACATACTTTCTATGGAATATGTTCATGTGCAGTAATTAGTTTCTGTCCTGCACTGTGACTAGTGGGCAGGAAAAAGTAAGTCCTGATTTTTTTTATCAGATCTCGTGTATCACAGGCTTTGTATACGCCATGTATGTTACTCATGTTCCATGGGCCTGACAGTATAAAAGCAAGTTCATATTAAAAATTCCATATTAATGGAAAATCCTGAGATATCAGCATTTCTCTAAAACATCTGTAAATCCAAAAATCAATGTGCACCGTGGCACAAAATGATCATCACTTGTAATGAAGATGAAAAAGAATTTATTATCATATGAAGTGAAGTACTTAGCATCTGTTCACAACACTCTGATCCAGTTGATACAGTAAAGCTTCATTTATAGGTTTTTGGGGGGACTTCAAAGAAAATACATATAAGTGTGAAAACGAAGTGAAATAGAGCACAAATAGTGTAATTAAATTATTTATTACTCAATAGAAATTAAGTATTCTTTAGAACTTGGAATAATACAATATAGTCTTATAAAACACAATATATATATATATATATATATATATATATATATATATATATAGAAAAACTATACAGATATTATTAATCATTCCCCCCCCCCAAAGATTTGTTATCTTCCCCTGTTTTTTTTCTTTTCCGCAGCTACAGACTAAACTATGCCCTCAAATCTTGACAACTCTGTCACAATTTTTTGTCAGACACATTACAGCGTGTTACAGATCCGCTACGGTATTAACAATTCGCTAAAACACAGGGTACTGCGTTGGTTCTGTGTCCTTGTCATCAATATCTTCTTTGTCTATTTCCTGCTGAATGCACAATGTTGACATAGTCATTAAGTGACACTTGACCTTCTAATTTGCCCTATTCTTCATCATCAATGGGAACATCACAACTATCTTCATTATTACAGGTTTCGCTATTCCCGAATCTGGCTTTGTGAAAGGAGTTGCGGACAGTGAATTGCAGTACTCTGTGCCATGCATGTGTGATTTAATACATTGCCTGTTAGATTGTGCAAAAATAAAATTTAGTAGACCTATACTGAACTTCTCTACGTAGGCCTATGCCTATAAGTAATTTTACATGTGGATTACCGCATTCACATACCTGGTATACACAGAAATCAATTGTAAGTTTTACAGTAATACCAGAAAATCATTGTAGAAAATACAATAGAATGCTGGGATTAAAAAAATTCTCTACTCCTCTCCGGTGTAAAAACTTTATCTTTCTCAATGTACTGATACGTTTTTCATTTCAGTCTATACATTATTTATGAAACAGTATGTATTTGAAATACTGGCAGAACATTGCGTAGAATCATATGGTACATTATTGTTTTCAGTAGTTACAAGTTATAAAAATGACGAAGAAATCATACCTGCAAAAGGTGAATCTTTATTTCATCTTTCTTTCCAATGTCTACACAGTGTATGGCATTTGTACCAACATGTTGCGATAATGCAATTTAAAATTATGGATTGTTCCCAGGTCAAGCGGTTACAGTTCACTTGTCCAATTTGCAAGAAAAAAAATTCAACTCATGTTCTGTAGGTGTGATGTATCAGGAGGGTGTGCCATGCATCTCTCCACAAACAGAAGGGTTTTCGACCTTTTGCGCTCATTTTTGCACCAATGCTTCGTAGCCAGTCTTGTAACAATTTTGTCGTGATCCATGACTTATTGTTTTCAGCATATTTTGTAGTTAACAATGCAACATTTTTAAAACACTGCGGCCTCACAAATTTTCTGACAGTCGGGGAAAACAGTGTTTCACGTCTGTGACTGTTTGTGCACAGCACTGTTACAGCTTGTTTACTCCGCTTCTCACCATGACAGTTGTTCCCTTTGGGTGACATTGTGCGGTCAGGAAGTAAGTTAAATAAAGGCCTGTTTCATTGGCACTGAACACGTCTTTTGGAGCATACTGAGACGCGTTTCCTCAAACGCGTTTCTTTCCACTCATGCACTGTTTCTGTCTACACTCTTACTGTCACCACACACACTTTTGCTGCCAATGCCATATTTACTATGTTTTCTCAATATTTGTTGAGACATTCTCATATTTGCTTACAAAACTTCCTCTTCCTACCACTGATTTTACACTCACGATGTTATCTCTAATAGCAACAATAACTAACTGATGTCGACGAAGCAATAGAGCTTTACTCATAGTAAGTAAGATAATGCTACCTTATCTTCAATTTATGCATCTGGCCGGTCGATGCATGAAAATCTTTGACACCGAACATGGCTGCTAGTTCATTTGCTTTTTCACAAAGCACTGGCCTGCTGATAGAAATCCTTTCATCCTGCACTGCTGGAACTATTGTAAGTCTTCCAAGCTTTCATATTTGCAGCCTTAAATTTTGCTTATTACTAGAAACACCAAACACACAAGCACTTTCTACAATTTTGGTTGCTTTAACCACAATTTAATTTAATGTCAACGGAGCAAACCTTAACTCTTTGCCAATGTCTACTCTCTTCTTATTCCCGCTTTCCTTCACTATTTTCAAAATGTTTAATTTCTCAGTGATTGTAACACACTTCCTTTTCCTACCATTGATTTTCCATTCATGATGTTATCTTTAGTTGCAGTAGTAACTAACTGATGTCAATGAAGCAATGGAGCTTTACGAATAGTGAGAAAGTACTATACATTTTTAGGAATCTAAGCTAGCTTTACTCAGTAACTGCTAACTCAGCCGAACAATACTAATTAACGTTTCCCTAGAAATGTACAGTCTGTTCAAAATATTTGCATTCAGACATTCATTTTATGATATACGTGCAAAACGTATAAAAGAAGTTTTACTGTATTTGTTTGTAGTAAATGATAGTACAGGTTTGTAGTTGAAGAAATGTAATTGTAGCTCTTGATTTTTTTTTTTAATAGGAGAAGTTATTAAGCAAGCTTTGGTTACCTTCAGTTCACATTAAGCTTTGGTTGACATTCAGTTAGTGCCACATTAATAAACGCTTTCAGTTATAGAAAGTAATAGTTGTGATATACATTATTGAACAAAAATTTTATAAACTACAAAATCATAAATTTAGGACCCACAAAGGAAAGAAAAGTATTTTACTTTTAATTTGTCTATTTTACTCTTAATTTTGAATAATGAATGTCAAAGTTGCCATGGAAAATTTGCCACAGTTTTATTGGGTGAATCAAAGTTGTTGTTATGTTGATTTTAAAAATGAAATATGTTAAAGAAAAAACTTATAGTATTAATGACTGGGTACTGTTTGTTTATTAATTTTGTTTATTTGTTGTAGGATCTTGTGGAAAAAAAATGAAGTTGCAGATTACGAGGCCACAACGTTTTCTATATTTTACAATAACGCCTTGTTTCTTGCTATTGTAATCTTTGTAAGTTTTTACATACTGAAGAGTTTTACTCCAGCAGTGTATCCTTTTATATACGTAAAACAAACGAGTCACATAATTGAATTCATATGTTGACAGTGTATATGAAATCTTCACTGTTTTTTTAACAGAATTTTATAATTGTTGAAAATGTTTATCACATACTTATAGACAAGCTCCCACTTTCTTAGTCTTATTGTTGGATACTTTTCATAATGTGGCAACTGTACTTTTTTGTCAATTTCTTTTTTTTTGTAATGATATTTAGTTGTTCAGTCAGTCGTGTGACGATTATTACTGTACACAACACTTTAAAAGGCCCCCAAGACAAAAAAATCTGTTGTGTAAGATCAGGAAATTTGGGGTCCATATTCTTTTGAAATTAAACGATCATCAAAAATATTACTGGTTTTTGTCTGCTGTTGTGTACAGGTAAACAGTACTTATTTTCAGCCTTCAAAACAGAAGTAAATTAATGTCTTGCTAAACATGTTTATTAACACTTTCAGGTCTGTCATTTTATACAAACGTATCCTGCTGTAGACTGGGCTTTTTATGTTTTTCTTATTTATTTACTTTTTTAACAAATCTGCCATTACATATAGGATGTAATAAAAATGCAAATGTTTCCTTAAAGTATCTTGTTTCTTCTATAAAAAATATGTGTTATTTTAATATTATATTAGTGACAAATATTTTGTTTTAATATTGTATACTTATTGTTTTTGAGACTCAAAAGAAAATTTCTGCTGTCTTCTTAAAACAGATTGAACAGTTTTTTATAACACACTTCAACAGCTTTTGCATTTATTATAAACAAAGAAAGATTGCTAAAGACATGAATATTTTTTTTAAGCTAAAATACAATTTTTATGATAATGTAGTACAAGAAGGAACACCCAGGGTCGCCATCCACACTTGATAGATGACATGTGGGAGCCATATCAAATTACCCACAAACAATGAAGACGCTAAAAAAACTACTTATCAGAAGACCAAGTCTGTGTAGTCTGTGGATCCACGAGGTTAGGTCAGAGTTGGATGACAAATAAAACCCTTAAGCTAGCATTATTAATTTTATATTATCAGTGATAATACGCACAATGCAATTTACAATTATTATCCTGCATACTTTGAATTTTCCCACAATACTACAGATTTTCCTTTTTACATATTTTGAAATAATAAATAGATAATTTTTATTTTATTTTTTAATACAAATGTAAAAAAATGTAAATGTACAAATGTATTTTTTAATCCAGCGATCATAAAGTGCCCAGAGTAGTACTAACACTTTAATTCTGTCAAGATTACTTGTTGGTGAAGTACGATGTTGGGCGTCTCTCTCTCTCTCTGGCATAATTCCAAGGTGATGTCACCTCTCCTTATAATAGTTCAGATTAAACATCTCTCCCCCCGAATCCTTTTTAGCAATCACTCTGTCCACACTCGCAACAGTTTCACTGATGCCATGTGCCCCATTCACAGCCGTATTAAAATTTTACACTTTATTTGCTGTTACCAAAGTTTCCTGTCTCATTCTTTTACTCTTTTCACTCCCCAACACCAACTAAAAGTTTTCGGGCAACTCCACACACACTAGCTCATTCATATTTTAAAGTTTTTCGAACTTACATTCACTCCACAATAAAAGGTCGACACCCAATTTCACTCCACAATAAAAGGTCCACATCCAATCAACACCATTGTTAAGAGAAGACTGCCAAGAAGTGTAGAAGCCGGTCTCATCACCACGAGGTGTGATCTTTTGTGACGCACATTATTTGTTCTTGTTGCCTTCGCTAAGTTTTTAACTATTATCTCGGAACAGTGACATCTTCACAATCTTAGGCCAATAATTGTTCACAATATCGTTTTGTTAGTACAATAAACAGTGAATTACTTTGTTTGTGGAAGCGCTGTCCTTAATATGCGAATCAATGTCACCACCAATTGTCACACTCCTTTACTCAAACTTTCATCTTAACACTAACCTGGCTGAGCAATTCTGGGTCTGTCCATCCGTCACGTCTGGCCATTTTTCACACTTTTGACATAGTACATAATCAACAACACACTTATAAGTAATTCAAGCTTTATTATTTTTTTTTTTAATTCAACTATTCTCTAAAACTATATAAAAGTGAAACTTATATTTTAAATAAAATTTTTTCTACATCATTATAAAGTTTCCATGTTTTTGCAAATAAAAAAAATTGAAATATTATTACAATTAGGCTATAACACAACATATTGTCACAAAACTACTGAAACTTGTCTCCTGAATATTCACTAATATTGTTTATACACTATATACACAACTTTGTTTACATTCACTAAAAATTTTTTTTGGTATGGTATGTTTGGAAGGAACCTTATCACAAGTAGACCAAACAGTTCCATTTTTATCTATTCTTGGTCTTTTTCTGCCATTAGTGTTTGCTGTTTGATTTTCTGGCTCATTATAATCGGCATCTGAATCTGAAACGAGAAAATAACTCGTTTCAGGCCAAGTTAATAGAATAAAAACGAAATAAAATGAATGAAGAGGTTAGAAAAGTGTAAACAAAAGCTTACCTGATGTTTCGTTACTATCGGGAATAATTTCCGGATCACTGTCATTTTCTGAGAACACCTCTACACTACTTTCAGAACAAATACTATCACTATCAACATTTAGTAACTCCACACATCATCGAAAAGCATAAATCAATGGCTTTCGCCATGTAAAACAATCCTATATGCAAAGACATACACTAACGTCTCTCGTCAAAACTCGGAAGTTACGTAAGCCGTACATGAATGTCTTTAGCCAGCAAAGTGTTAAATTATCACTATAAACGTTGCACATTTCAAAAAATTTTTTTGCCATCATTTTTATACTATCTAATAACATTTTCTTTTAAGGTTATAATTTTTTTCTTTTTACACACGCACACTCACCCTGGCACCACTGCCTTCGTAATTTTGCTGCCTTTTTGGTGCTGGATTTCAAACTTAGAGCGTCCGAGGGTCATGTACCATTACAATAATACTAGCATACTGAATTGTGCTGCCACTTACATTCACTTTTCACACAAATTCATTCACCACTTTATATTACTAAAGCCATTTACATTCGGTTTCACCACAATTTAGCAACTTTTTCACAAACGAAAATGAACTGATAGAATTACAAAACAAAAATTTACAATTTAAAATATTGTTCAATCAAAATAAAGTATGCATCATAGTGGCTCATTGCAGTCGTTGCAGTAGTATCTGCTCTGTAAAAATATTGTTTTACCATGTAGTACCATTTTCTGTAAAAATGTGTTTGTATACCGGTATATTATACAAATGTGGTTGTTCGAAAAATAATAAATGAAATTCAGTTATTTACAGATGTAAAACAAAAAACAGATTATGTTGTTTGTTTGAAAGTTTTAACCCCCACATTTTCAATAAAAACATTTATTATCTGAAATATTTTCTTGTGGTTCAAAATCTGGATCACTCTCTTCATTATCAGCAATTTTGGAACTACTGTCATTCATAAAATATTCAGGAATTTGTGATTCAGTGAGATAATCCTGCTTCTGACAACTAGCCATTTTCACATATAATGTCAACTAAAGAGGCTATGGCAGAGCTTCACAAATATCATTGCCACATTCAGATTGGCGTTGCTCAGTGATTTTTTTTTTTAACTAAAATAAGAATCATTTTTATTTTGCTAAACAATATAAACAATAAAGAATATGAAGTGAAGTGAAATATAATGAACACAAATAAAAACATTTTATAGTGTAAACTGATGATGAAATTATAATAATTTCGAAAAGGCCTTATTTATAAAAAAATAAAAAAATTTACTGATTTTGGTGGATGTTTATAATAATAAAATAAGAATCGATCTTTCAAACGGTGATAACGGCAATCAAATACGAGTAAACGAAGTTATAAGTGTGTAAACCTGTGCCCGAGTGATGCTCGAGCATCATCCACTGCCAGTAAATTACGCCTTCAAACTAGACTTGGGCATTGACCTGAAAGTGTTAATAGTATTGACAAAGAAAGTAGGTCAAATACTTTTTTTTTGTGAGACATGAACGCTGATTTTTCAGTGTGTAAAAGCAATTCTTGAAACAAGTGTAGATTTATACTGTTCAAAATTCAGTTTTTCTGTGCAATAATGTAACTTCTTAGATAGAACACCACTTCCTCACTAAAATAAACATCCTTGTTAAGGTCAGTTTTGGAAATTGAAACCACTTACAGTAATTGATCCCGTTATTTTTTTATTATATTTATAAATTTTTGGACGCTAATTTAGTAAATTTATAGTTATGTTACTTTTAAAACTTTTAGGGGTTGTGATGCGACAACACAGTTTCTGCAGTGATTTTATAGACTGCAGCAGTCAGTCTGTTTTTAATGTTATTAAACATATCAATGGTCAGCACTGCTTGGGGCATGCATAATCTCTCTTACCCCACCTATTTAATGAAAAACAGAGTACAGATGTTTTATGCATGATTTATTTAGCATATGGATGTTAGGAAACGTATTCCTTAAATAATTTTTCTGTTTTGCATATAAGAATTCATTCACAGATAATGTTCTAAAATAAATACGTTGGCCTTGCAAAAACTCATTTTATGCATACATCTCTACACAACACGCACTTCACAAGACAGTTATGCTATGTGTAACTAATGCAACACATTGATGAAACACGTATCATGTGAAGAAAAAGATTCAGTTACCAACATGTTCCTGCGGTCAAGGTATATTTTCAAATTTTGGGTTGTATGATTTTTCAGGCACCTGTTATAAAGGTAGCAGTATATGGGTTTTTGCTGACATTCTAGTGTTTGTGCTAGTTTGCTTTCTCTCCCTTCTTTTCTGTTCTTCCCATTGTGATGTTTATAGCTTAAAATTTTTCACAGTTGAAGCATCTTTTCACAACACTGTTGATGAACAGTTTTCACATTTTTCATCTTATTTCATTTCATGCTTTGAGTTGTGGCTATGTACAATTTTTCATGTTTTCTTCTCCCAGACACTTTGGTTATGTCTGTGCTAGCTCTTTAGTGGCTATTTTAGCATTTGCTGTACAATCTTAGCAACTTTGGCAATCTCACTGTATTAGATGGGTGCAGATATCATACTGTGTTATTTCAAAAAGTTTGAATTTGTACTAGTCCTGTGGCAGTTGCTTATAATGCCACCAGCAAAGTCACTTTTGCCATTTCCTGCAGCAAGTGGATAGATTTGTGAGACATGCTTAGTACAATAAGAAAGACATTGTTTTTGGTTTAGTATAATTTTTATTTTTGTAATGTCAAAACATTTTGCCATTCAACAATGTAGTATCCTCATTGGCTTCATCTGTTATTTTGTTATATTTATGTTTAATTGTATTCTTTACAAATTAAAAAATATATGCTGTTCAGTCATTGTATTTTCATGCATATAACATAACAATAAATGGAATATTGTGTGGTTAGTTCCCAGTTAATGTTTAATTGTGTGTGTTTAAGCTTCTCGGAATAAAATTTTTAATAATTAAAATTTTTTACCTTAATCCACCTTAGATTTTTTACCTTAATACCTTAATTAGTACATCGTCAACCGGTGTCGAGTGCGCACTCACATCCGCGTACGTTGCTGTGTTTGTACAACATATACATAGATGTATTTTAGTGTCTTTTTAATGTTTTAACGAAGTCAACTGACGAATTTTTACTCTGATGATGGATTAAATCTAATCCGAAACGCGTTAGAAGACAGAAACCAAGCGGTCACAGTGACGGATTAAGGTAAAAAAATTTTAATTATAATAATTGTGACGCGGATACCAGTACAATGACTTTAAAATTTTTAATGTTGAATGATTTGATACTGACACCATTTTAATTAATAACTTATTAAACAGGAGAGTAGTATGAATTGTGTGTTTATAAACAATATTGAACAAAAAACATGTTATTTTTATAGATGTTTTCCTTAATGAGAAACAGTAACTATGTGCTTTCTGTTGGAACAGCTGGTGGATTGCTTGCTCTATTCTCTACAGGGACAAAGTAAACAGAATATGTGATGTGGTGCATGAGTGTGTGTGTGAAATAAAGTGGAGAGGACATATATGAATATTGTTTAAAGAAGAATAGGTAATTGTTTGATCTCAGTGAACCACAACTTTTGTGAAAACAACCCTAAATACATGTCTGTAGCATTGTAGTTGTGACAAATGTTTTGGCAAATACTGGGGAGTCGAGGTACTACCAGTCCAAATCAATTTTCTCTGCATATTTTCACTCTACAAACTGAACTCATATGTGACACACCTCTGCACTTTTTTCGTTCGCTCTACATGGGCATCGAAATGGTGCCCTTTGGCAGCCTATCAGTTTGGAGATTATTATGTCACAGACATCAAATCATTAGATCACAGTGGGTGGCTCTTTAACAAGCCGTTTCTCCTCGCTTCTCTCGTAGTTAAAGGGTATCACATTTGGGCCCACCACAACACCTATACCAACAGCACAGAATGAAGTATGCAAGTGCACTTGAATCGAAAAAACTAGGTTGCATGTCAAAATCCATGGTTCGTTAAAGATCAAACAATTACAGAAGAATGTGTGTTTATATATATGTTTGTTTCAATGAAAACTATTCAATAAAATTTTAGTGTTTTTGTACAGTTTGTGACATTATTCAATATTCCTAATTCATTCTCTTCTTCCAGCTAAATTGTTGTATCCTGTTAAAAAGAAAAAAGTAATCTCCAACTTGAGGGTTTGGTTTTGTTTCAGAACATCACAATTTTCTGGTAAATGCAACTGCTAAGAAACAAACTTGACAGTGAATGTTTGTGTGAAGAATCACAAACTGTTAATATTGGTACTGAAGTGACAAATATGCAGAGATAACTAAATATCTCTCTGTACAACTAAATTAAATAAACTGAAGTATTTGATCCTGTGGTGGTGGTGGAGCCTGTTGATTAGGAGGGCCAGCATTAAAACAATTTTATTTTCATTATACACACGAGATTGTCCATAAAATATCCCACTGTTTTGAATATCTTGATAATGCACCATGTGGCCTTCATGAAACTGCACACCCAATCCTAGCTCTTAATATGCACATATGAATAGTTGGGTTTTCCATTGGACCATACTTTGACAATGACTGAGTGAGTAGCTTTGTGAACTGCATAACTTTAACTTTTTGCTTGATTAACTTGGACGTTCATCTGGAGAAACTATTAAAATGGTTAAAAAGGCCTTCGGAGGGAATTCCATTCATGGTGCTCAAATTAAAGTGTGATATTGACATTTTCAAGATGGCCAGGAATCCACATAAAGTGATCCTTGTTCTGGAAGCAACATCAAAGCCATGTTGACTTTTTTTCGACCACAAAGGTGTGCGTATGCTTCTCTAGACCATTTGGTAACTAAGGGCTATGATTACTAAGAGGTACTGCACAAAATTTCTTCACACGATGAGGAACACAGCAAGGAGAAATTGGAAGAACTTTTGGGCAAGTGATAACTGGCATTTTAACCAGTTTTAATGCACCTGCAATCTAATACAGGAGTTCTTAGCAAAACATCACACCATGTCGATTTCTCACCCATCCTGCAGTACTGATTTGGCTCCCTCTAGCTTCTGACTGTTTCCAAAGTTACGATCATTGCTGAAAGGGAGGAGACTTAAGACGGTGGGTAAGATTCAGGAGACAACTGATAGTGATTACAAAAGAGGACCTTTAGACTTTGCACACTGTTTCAACAAGTGGAAGAAATAAATGATGGAAAAGTGGGTGAAGTCTTGGGGGGGGGGGAGGCTAAGGTTCTGTGCTCAGTAAGCTATTTTTCTCAGAATATTACAGGCTTAGATATTTTTGGACACACCTTGTATGTGATGTATCCTATTATTTTGGTAGAAGCCTGCATTGAATTTCATAATTTTTCCTTGACAAAAATCGAGGAAGAAGTAGCCTAGAAATGGCAGTAAACACTTTGGGAGAAAGCAGAATTCTCTACAAAATGAAACTGGATATCATATCGTACCCTTGAAAGTCATATCACCCTTAAGAATTATCATTTATATAATTGAACATAATTCAGTTTTTGTTTGCATCTACAGATTATTGGTTCTATGTTCAACAGTAACTCTTCACCAATTTTATTTAAATTTTGTGTTACTATTATTATTGTTGATCATACAATGGTACAACTTCAAACTTGAGATATAGGGCCTTAAAGTGTTTTATCCCTGTGAAATGCCCTCCGTATTCTGTTGATTTTCAAATAAGCCTTTCATGTTTCCATTTCTTCAGCAGATGTGTTACATTTCCTTTACATGCATCCAACACTCAGCATCACAAAGGTATTTTTTCTGGGGGTAGTTCTCAGCTCTGGTTATATATTACGTCTATTCTGTTTAGGCACTGTACTTAGTATCTGTTAAAATTTTATGTTGATTAAATACTGTTCTGCTTATACAGTGTATGTGCACTATTGTTAGTATTATACTGTTATTTGTTGATGGCACTGCATTTCCTCTAAATGTGTGTAGCCTATGTTCTATTTATATAATTAGAATTGTTCACATTTGGGTATCCTGATATGTAATAAGTTGTTTTTCATATTATCTCCCTACAACAGACAGCATCAGAAAGGGAAAATTGTCTCTATTCGGAAAGCAATGTCAGTGGATTTGGGGTGTGGAATACAAGTTAAAATGAAGTTTTCTAAAAATGTATGTGCTAAGTCAAACATTAAATGTGTGCAGTACTACATTATTATTACATAAATTTATTTATTTATTATTATTATTATATTGAACTGCTGTAAATTGTTACACCACATAACCCTTGTTAAACTAATTGAAAATTGTAAAGTTTGTAAAAAGGTTGGGTTAGAGAGAAAGGCATGATTTAAAATAAAAATAATAATGTAATATTAACTAATGTGTGTAAAAATCTGTAAATAATTTACCTAAAATGATGTATGTACAAAATGTTGAAGTAGTTTGTAGAAAACAGAAATTAAAATCATACATACATCTAATCAAGGAATTATAAGCATTATGTGAAGCTATGTACTATAATTATAAAGGAGTGTTATGTGGCAACAAAGTGAAAATAATATAAAATAAAAATAAGTGTAATTAAATTATATTGTGAACATAAAAAGGAGTGTTACATACAAAAATAAGAATGTAAAAACAGTATAAAACAAAGCCAAAGAGAAAAGAAGTTGGTTTTCTAATAATTACATACTCTAGATAAAGATGCCACTCAATCTTGTTTAAGCTGTTAACCTACAGTATGATTATTTTTATATTTTTTGTTGTTGCTAATAAGTGAAATGCACTTACTTACCGTCTGTTTCATGCCACATCCGGTTCGAGCACATGGTTTATCCACAACATGAATTTTATCTCTAAGGGCCAGGCTTCGTACTCGGCGAGATTCAGAAACATTGAGGTTGTCGAAATAATGACTCTGACTACAATTTTGATGCCATAAACGTGTTATTTAATTAATCTGAATTAGAGTTGTAAATCTTAACGGCAACCAAAGATGGCGTCGCATATGAACACAAGAAACAAAATGGCGTCTACATATCCTTACGCCCATATCCATTAGTCATTACCTTTCAATTACTTTTATACTTAGTCCTATTATAAAATTAAATATAGCTGCAGCTCTAATAAAATTTGATCGAGTCAATTTACTATTGTTATATGGCACAAACCAATGCCCCAATCTCTTATCGTAATGGCCAGTTCGTTCACACTCACATGCTCTCGCCCACACGCTCGTTGGCACAGATACATTTTGTTTAATTCATTACAATTTTGAGCTCAGTAATATGTAGATATATTATTAATTTGAACTTCCCTGAATGTGTGCACTTGTGGGACCGCCGTTGATGTCAGATTTTCCCCATTTGTTGGCAGATGTTCGCCACAGGTCCCTCATCGATTTTCTCTGTTAACACTGATTCTACTTTACATACTTGAATAGTAATTTGCTAGTGGTTGTTTTTAAAAGTTCACTGTTACATTTTTAGTTACATTTGGTAATTTGACTAAAACACTTTTGGCGAAAACTACACCACCTGCAATTTTAGCTGTTGACGCTCTGATGTGCTGTAATGTACTGAGAACGCCATATTTGCGTAAATTTTATAGGTGGAGGAGATTAGCCTCGTCATAATTCTATTGTTTTAAAGCAGGCGACGCCCTTGTTTTGTGTCGCTATTGTTACGTATATGATTGATGACGTCTTACCAGTGCTTTCTCAACTGGGTTCGCCCAAATATGTGTGTAGAATCGCACGTACGCCATGACCTTGGATTCGGCTCATACAGATGAAACTGCATTGTGTTCTTGTACGTGGGGGGGGATTGGCCTAACCATTTACATATATTAAAATACAATAAATTTATCCTCTCCATACCAGTGAACACTAAGACGGACTTTCGTACCATCACAAAACCCCCTCAATGAGAGGTTTTATGCCGAAGCATAAAAACTCTCATTGACTCATTCACACTGTCTAAAGGGATCAGCCCAGATATGTCGCCACAACCCCCTGTAGTGTTTACATAAAAAAATACAATCACTTACCCTTGGTCCAATGATGATGACAGTACCCGCATGACCTTACTGGACTTCTCACGTGAGATCCCAACACCGCAAGGCCAACAGGCACGTAACGCTCCTGCTCTGACGCACCGGCCAGCTCAGGACCGCCATCACGACACCATTAAACTCTGAAACATTGAATATAAAATTTAAAATAGCGGCCTTATATATTCCCATATCCACAACTGATATGTCTCCCTTTAGCTGCATTGGTTTGTGTTCTGAGGCATTGATTTGCTTAACTCTAAAAATTCTTCAATAATAAAACAAACAAGATTTAGGACAGAAGATCCATTTCCACTTTTGACATTCCTATATTTATCAAAGCTTTCTGACGCTGGTCAATATTACTTTACTCTCTTCACCACAGGAAAATATATTCTTATACTAAGCATCAACACGTATTCTAATTCCTTAATTTTTTTTTTTCAAAAGCAACAATAATAATCTATCTCCCTATCATCTAAAATTCAAAACACCTCTTATTCATGGCAGATTCTAACTATTCAAACATCATTTATCATTTTCTGATTAACATTTCTTTACCACAGAATCATTATTATATTTTTTATATTCAACACCAATATCAACATTATTTCTTTACTTAATATTTGTTACCATTGCTACTAATAACAATAAAACATAGTAAAACATTAAACATTAACATTGAACAATTCACATGTAAATAATTTGTATAAAATTTGATAAGACATTACGGCTTCAACTTTCTATTAACTCTTTACAATTCTTTTATATCACCTTTTAATTATTTAACTATTTAACATTTGTTACAATGAGATTCTATAAAAAATTTCAAGTTTATTATTAACCTTTCTGTTACATCACCTTTCTACTAAGAATTTTCTTTTTCTAACCTTTTCATCAATACTTATCTAGTTTGGGTGACTCTCTATTATTCACTATTATCTATATCTTATTTTGACATTTATCTATCTAACCTTACTCACCCTTTTTCCCTACTAACAACCAGATTTACATATTATATGACACCAATCTCTCAATAACAACAACCCCCTTCAACCTTAATTCTATTTATACCGTTCACTTCTTTAAGTGAAATTTCTATTACCTCTTTGTACTAGGATGTGTGTACTCTACCTGGCAATATACATGTTCATAACCTTTTGCCCTCCACCAAATATCGGCAAACACTCTTACCCTTCTCTAATTACGGGAACTGCCCAACGACGAACGTTGATCATACCTTACCACCTCATCGGTATCTACAAAATATCACCATCAACTATTTAATCTCCATATATTGTAATGGTACATATCTTCACCTAACCATAATGAAGAAGACATGACCAGATAAATTATTTAGTCATTAACACTAGAATAAAAAAGGATGAATTAGAATAGAAGAATGGGTGAATCAGAATAATAAAACGATCAGACATATCAAGGTAGTCAGAACAGTAACTTATGTTAATAAAGTAGTAACAAACAAACAAGTCAAAATGGTAAATAAAGAAACAAGACGATTTAACCCGAATAGCCCAACAGATGGTAAGTGAGAGAGTAGAACTAGCCCCAAAGGACCAAGAATAACCTAATAGTGACAACTGCAAATGGACTAGAAATAGCCACCGCACCAACATAAGTGTAAATAAGAAGAATAGTGACTAAAAGACAATTAACATATAAGTGTAATGATACAATCAACCACAACACTAAGGAAGTGACGGATAATGTATGACAAAAGAAAGTGAACTAAGAAGGAACACCAAACTTGTATTAAACCAAAGAAATAGAATCACTAATGAAAATTGTATATAATATTAATAATTGTAAGGACAGACAAGTTAGAGATACTAATCATTAAGTACTTAAGATATAGAAGGGCACAATAACCCCAAACAAATAGAGTAAACTAAGACAAATCACATTAGCATGATACTAACATATTAGTGGTACAATAAAACGACATGAACTTGTTAATATTGTAATTAAACCTTGTAAAGTGAGAGGTAGAGAGTTAGAGAAATAGTGAACATAGTAAAGTGAGAAAGAGAATTTAAAGTTAGGTAATACCCACTAGTAACACTTAAATTAAACATATAAAGTGCAAAGTGATAGTGTGAAAACTTCAAATTAAATAGAACCCTATTGATAGGGATAGACACCAAATAATCAGTGAAAAAACACTAGAGTTAAGAGTGATCAAAAACCATCAGTGAGTGGTAAAAAAATAAGTGAAGGCTGATAATGGCTAATCACAGAAAGGACTGTGGCACTTAATAGCAATTATCCAGTGAACACAAGTGTATTAATAACAAAATGAAACAAAGTGTAACAGACTAGATAATAAGTAGGTTTTAGATAACAGTAGTACTTACTACTTGTCATATTTTAGTTTGCAAATCTTAATGTTAGGTAATAATTTGTTAATTAGTATTGTTACTAATGTATTCAAGAACGAATGACTATCAGTGTGTTAATACACCAAAATATATGATTTTATTCACAGAAATAAGAATCCAATATCATTAATTTAAAATGATACATTAAAGAATATTTTTCATGACAAACTGATAATAATAAAAAAAGATATTAATATTAGATAGTAAACAGTTGTTGAAGATTCAGTTAGGGCTTAATGTCATTTAGAGTTAGTCATAACAATATACCATTGTATTAATATGTTTAATTCATGTTTATGTCTTTATTTTTTATGTCAAGTAATAATTATAATTCATCAAAGAGTATGGGGAGATGAAGAGTATGAGTGGATAATATGTTTCAAATAATTATGTTTAAATGAATAAGAATTATGTTTTAATGACTTAAGGTTTATGTTCCAATAATTATGTTTAAATGATAAGAATTCTAGCTATGGGAATTGTTAAAACCATTAGATGTTATGTTATATGTTGTAAGAAATAAGATTTTAAAACCAACAGAAACCAGTAAACAAGAAACAAACCATACATTCAAATACAATGACACTAAAAATGAATATCACTATAATATTGATGACTCGGAACACAAAGTTTTTTATAAGTAAAAACGTAAAGTTTTACCTTACAGCCTAAACCGGCTTTCACCTATAGAAGGCTTCATCAGAGGCTGTCGTTAGTAGCGCTGCTCGTCTTGTTGTTGGCGACGAGAAAGTGTTTCGAAAGATTGAAGCTGTGTGTGTGTGGTGAGATGTGTTCGAATAATGCGTGCGATTTGAATTGTGTCTGTTCGTTTAGGATGTCGTTTTTATTTGTTTTTGTGTGTTTGTATATTTCTAATTGTTCTAGAGTGTCTAGTTTTCTATACAAACACACAAAAACAAATAAAAACGACATCCTAAACGAACAGACACAATTCAAATCGCATGCATTATTCGAACACATCTCACCACACACACACAGCTTCAATCTTTCGAAACACTTTCTCGTCGCCAACAACAAGACGAGCAGCGCTACTAACGACAGCCTCTGATGAAGTCTTCTATAGGTGAAAGCCGGTTTAGGCTGTAAGGTAAAACTTTACGTTTTTACTTATAAAAAACTTTGTGTTCCGAGTCGTCAATATTATAGTGATATTTTGTTAAGTAACGGACACGTCATGGACAACGAAATCCAAGAATTTAACTCAGCAAGACGAGCCAACGTCCAAGCGTACAAGTTCACAACTTTGAAGGTTAGAAAGATTGTAGCTCACATAAATTTCAACAAAACATGCATAAACAATTCACTAACACCTAAATATGCCCAAATCAAAATTAAACATAACAACCAGGCCGCCCGAATAACACAAAACATCGCACAAAGAACATACATAAAAGAATCAATTAAACAACTATATAAGAAAAAAGACGCTCTTAACCGCAAAGCATTAACACTACACCTACATATCGCCAACACATACGGACACAATTACATGACTGAACTAATACATCACACAAATGAATGGACAAAAAAACAAATACATATCATACAGACAAAACACGACAGAAAAATAAAAAACCTGACACCAATCAAAACAGATATAATTCCCTCGCACAAATTCTACCCACGTACAGTAAACCTCACGAACGTCACACTCACAAAAAACGAACAAACACTCCTTGATAAAGGCCTAAAACACAACATACATTACAAACATAACAACCAAACACTAACAAAGCTCATAATTGACACAGAAACAAATATACAAAACACAGCACCAGAACATCAAGACACATTAAGACATAATATAAACAACACAATAGGAGTACATAAGACACCAGACAACAACAACCACAACTCAGAAATACACACAGCCATCAAACTGAGGGAAAAGGCACACAAACACAACATCACATTTGTAAAAGCTGACAAAGGCAACACGACTGTAATTATCCCCACAGACAACCTACACAAAAAAGTACAAGACTTCATAGAACAGAACAACATCACAGAACTAAAACACGACCCCACCGACAGATACCAAAACTCAGTAAAACAAATAGTCAACAAAGCCAAACACATTATGACACATAAACAAAAGCCCTACATGAAACAAATCCGACCATCAGCACCTACACTCCAAGCGCTTCCCAAAATCCATAAAGAAGACATTCCGATCCGCCCCATTATCAACTACCGTAATGCCCCTGCACACAAACTGGCAAAATATCTAGACAAAATTATTAGACAACACACACAAATAGACAACAACATTGCAGTAAAAAACAACACTGACCTAGTAACAAAAATAAAAGACATACACATCCCCCATAATGCCACATTAGCCTCCTTTGACATTAAAAACCTGTACACAAACATTCCCATCTCTGAAACAATCACCATCCTACAAAACAAACTCAAACAGAACAACACACCAGACGAACTTATCAATGAAATAACAGAAACTCTGAACATTATCACAAAACAAAACTACTTTACTTATAACAATAAATACTACACACAGAACGATGGCCTACCCATGGGCTCCCCCATATCCAGCATTCTAGCAGAAGTCTTCCTCCAACACTTAGAAAAAACAAAAATACTCACAAACAATGACAGACACTCACATAAAATACTATATTGGCACAGATACGTTGATGACATTCTAATACTATACAGGGGAAACAAAAGACAATGTGAACAGTTACTAACGCACATAAACAAAATACATAAAAACATAACCTTCACTGCCGAATACGAACACAACAATACCATAAACTTCTTAGACCTCTCCATCACAAAACTAGAACACAGGCACAAATTCAGTATATACAGAAAACCAACTACAACTGACACACTAATACACAACACCTCCAATCACCCAATACAACACAAACTAGCTGCTTTTAGAACCATGATACATAGACTTAACAACATCCCCTTAGATGAAATAGACTACAAAGACGAACTAAACACGATAAAATATCTAGCAGAATCTAACGGTTATGACAGAACAATAGTCAGTAAACTCCTACACAAAACAAACAACAGACAAAGACAGAAAACAACAAATTCATAACACTAACATACATCAACAAACAAACAGAAAAAATTGCCCACAAATTCAAAAAAGCAGGATACAGAATCGCTTACAAAACTACTAACAAAACAGAACACACACTATCAAAACGCATGCCCAAAGCACAAAACAAATTCGATCTACCCGGTGTATATAAACTAAATTGTTCAAATTGCAGTAAATTCTACATAGGCCAGACAGGACGTAGCTTCAAACAGAGATACATTGAACACACAAAAGCACTCCACACCACTACAGAATCTACCTTCGCAAACCACCTCATTGAAGCAAACCACACATATAAAAACATCGACAATAACATGAACATACTACACGTACACACAAAAGGCCGAAAACTAGACACTCTAGAACAATTAGAAATATACAAACACACAAAAACAAATAAAAGCGACATCCTAAACGAACAGACACAATTCAAATCGCACGCATTATTCGAACACATCTCACCACACACACACAGCTTCAATCTTTCGAAACACTTTCTCGTCGCCAACAACAAGACGAGCAGCGCTACTAACGACAGCCTCTGATGAAGCCTTCTATAGGTGAAAGCCGGTTTAGGCTGTAAGGTAAAACTTTACGTTTTTACTTATAAAAAACTTTGTGTTCCGAGTCGTCAATATTATAGTGATATTTAGTTAAGTAACTAAATATTGGACACGTCATGGACAACGAAATCCAAGAACTAAAAATGAGTTATCACAGTAGACAAACTAATATAGGGAAACAATAAAATTATACACAATTACAAGAACCGACTTAAACAGTGAACAAATGAACAGAATCTTGTATTCAAACAATCAGGACCCATTACAAGGAGAATAAAATGTAATATCAGTAATCAAAGAAAAATAGTCAATTGCTGTTTAAGCCTATGCAAATTCCCAACTGTCAACTACAAAAAACTTCAATTTATAGAATTAAACACTGACATTAGGAAGACTAAACCACATAAACTATGAAATACAAATAGACAATCATATTAAGGCAGAAATATTATGATAATAATGTAAATTGAGAAAACAGTATAATTAAATAAAATTAACAAAACTGTCAACATGTTGATACCTAAGTGAACACTATAATATTGGATGTCAAATTAATCCTTGAGCAAAAATATGAACAGTGGTGATAATATTTACTACTAAAAAGGGAGTACTGAAGATTAATTACATTTAGAAGATCTGTAACCAGTTTAAATAAAAATTCAAATACCCTAACAATACTCTTTAGCCAATTTCAGCCAATCAAAAACTTTGAGTAACCATGACAACAACCGAATATTGACTAATTTCAGTTAGGAACAATACTTTATGTAGTGACGCTAAACTGGAGAGACGCCATGCCGTGAAGGGCCCAAATTTTCAATAGAAAAACAGTATAAGTGCCCACAATTTTGAGAAGGAGTAGCAGTACAACCGATGAGAGGCCATTACAACTACAGTAATTTACACCAAGGACCAGCTCAGAAATAATCTAGATGACCGGAAAATACCTGTAATTCAACTTGAAGAAGATGACAACCAATTTTTGAGCCCAAGATCAGAAGTAGGAAGAATAAACACCGGCCCATTACTTCACATGGACGACTGACAATACCCATCATATCTACTAACGTTGAGTATTGCTGAATTTATTTGAATATTATAAAACAAATTCTCTTTCAAAAATTCTAACTATAAAATAAAACTCTCACTATCACTGAATATTTTCGAGGATTAATAAAATAAAGAAATAACTTTGTACACATTGAATGAACACATGATAACCTATGTTAAACAACGACACTGTCACACTTCAACACCACAATATTTAATTTATAGCAAACCTTGAATAATTTTAATGATCACAAACTTTTAATGATATGTTCTAATTTTGTTATCTTGTTATGTAAACCTCTGTTTCGTACTTAAAAGAACCCAAATGGCAGATTTATTTTGTAAAATAATAACCAGAGTCAATTGTAAACATTGCACTGCCAACCTAGCGCTCCGCAGAGCGAGAGATTATATTGCCGAGGCTAAAATTTTATTATAACAGTTATTATTTTTATGAAGCATTAATGATAATTAACAAGCAAAAGCCTAATAAAAAAGTGCGTACTGATAACAAACTGTCCAGTATTTATTTGTAGAAAATATTATGTATGTTTTGTTTACTAGCAGTGGGTCGACATAACCAACATTAATTCAAGTTGGCAACACGTGTTCCCCCACTCACACGAGAATCAGTTACAAGCCAGACGGCGAACTATTCGAATTTTCGATAACAAATCACCATACTATACAAATAAAAACTTTTAATTGTTTTCAAGAAAAACAATTTGGCGCCTACCCGGAATTACTAACAGTGCGAGAAGGGACAGGTAAGGCACGCAGGCTACCAGACGCTTCCGAACGACAATTTACGTTCGACAAAACTAACAACTACACAAACGTTTAATACTAGATATTATAATACACACGACACACACCTCCTACTACAAAGTGGCGCACCAACTAGTGAGGCTAGATTGACGAGAAATATTAACGTCTAGCGGCAAGTACGGCAGAAGGTCAACAAGATGAAGAGAGCATCATCATTAAGGCGGACGAAGGAGGCCGAAAAGGAAGTTCGAGCGGAAGAGAAGGAAGTGACTTCGGTAGAAGACGCCGAACAAATGTTACCTCCAATGAAACCAGTCAAACCTGTGCAGCCAGAAAATCAACCAGAGAAACCCGCACAACCAGAGGACGGGAGTTTACTGGAAATGATGAGAGTACTGATGGAAGATATCAAAGGAGAACTAAATAAAACGAACAATAATATAACGTCATTAAAAGAGGAATTTAAGGAGGAAATTAATGAGAAATTTGACCAGAACAGCCAGCAAATGGCCGAAAATAGTAAGACCATGGAAGAAAAATGGACGAATTGAAGCGAGACAGCCAGAAAAATTTGGAGGTCTTGAACCAAAAGATGGCTGAGAACAACGAAAAGGTGAATAAGAAAATCGAGGAGGAGATGACGAGTATACGGCAAGAGATTTCCGAAATACATGGGAAATTACGAGCCATGAGCTGCAACAAAGGAAGGAAGACTTCGGCGAACGAATGACCAACATGGAAGAAGACAGCCAGATCCGAATAGAATCTATAAAAACCGCAACCGACCAAAATATAACACAGGTACGGACAGATTTTGGAGAGAAATGCCAAGAGATCGACACCGCCGTAAACGAAGTTCGCGGACAAGGTCAACAAAACAAAAACAGAATTGAAGAAATCCAGCAACGAGAGATTGCCAAAATCAGGAAGGAGCTGGAAGTAATTAACAACAGACCGCCAGTAATGACACAGTATCAGCACATGGACAACCGGGAAGTAATTAACTTCAAACAATACCGGCGAAACCCGATGGAATTCTTGGAGAGAGTGGACGAACAACTGGCCAAGACTCGGGAGAATAGATGGACCATTATCCGAGGGTACCTGGACGAGTATTTTCGTGATATAAACGATAATTGGTGGACGGCCACGAGACACGATCTCACGAATTACGAAGAATTTAAAGACGTGTTCAAAAGGAAATACTGGCCGGAAGCAACACAAAACATCGTGCGTGACAGTATATGTTTCGACAGGTATGACGCCACCAGAGGGACGACTTTCACGGCATATTTCCTGGGAAAAGTATGCCTAGCAAGGAATCTGGAGCCGAAAATCCCAGAAGAAAGTTTAGTGACGAAACTCGCCTTTCATTACGAAGAGGGTGTCTCCAGAGCGCGGCTGGGTAGCCAAATTAAGACCATCCATCCATCCATCCATGGCATCCATGGCAGCTCTACTAGAAGATTACGAAAGGGAGCGTTATTACCGTAGGAGCCGACAGCGGGACGACAGGGGCGAAAACAAAAAATTTTCAGAACGGCTACCAATATAACAACAATAACTACCGTCCTAATAATAACAACCGTAACAATGCGAATAACCCGACTAACGAGTCGTATAATAGAACAAATAACAATCCGACCAGCCAAGCAAATAACGGCTACAATAACAATAACAGGCCGAACAATCAGAATAATCAATACAATCGGCCAAATAATACACATCAACCCTATAGGCCGAATAACACCAGTTACAACCGGCCAAATTTCAACAGCAATACAGATGACAATAGAAATCGCAACAACTCAGATCGTAACTATCGTCAAGTGCATTATGTGAGGGCCGAAAGTGACGGCGGGAACAGATCATATTATCAAGGACGACGAAGTGCCGACCAGAATGCGTACGGACACTGATACAGTGATCGCAATTACGGACGTGACACCAGAACCAACACGGGCCGGAGTCGAAGCCAAGAAGTGTACAGGCATGACCGGTACGAAGAGGATCACAACCAGCCTGAAACCTGACCGTCAACGAGCGGAAGTCCGCCAACAAATCAGCAAGACGATCGTAACAATCAGTCCGAGATGACGTTAAACTAGGAGCGGCAGTGAAAAACCTACTCGTACCCTCACTGAACCAGTCTATTGGGTTAAATCGCATCGTTACTCAAACCAACGGCGAACACACAATTACAATCGTGCGCAATAATTATCTGAAGAATATTATAGAGGAACTCCTCGAAGAAGGTAGCAACCAATCTGATAGTAAACATAACGAGATTGCTTATATTTCAACGCAAGTCAACGGAGTACCAGCACAAATTATGATAGACACTGGATCCAATATTTCATTAATCGACAGTATTGAGCTTCAGAAAATTCAAGAAGCAAGTAAGACAATTATACTTACGCTACCCATCAGCAACATTGTCCTTGTAGAAGCGACCGGACGACAAAACAGAACCGTCCGAAAACAAGTGCAACTCGAACTGACAAACAACAGACAAACCGTGACAATGACGTTTTTAGTAGCCAGTGGATTGCCATTCCGGATGCTAATTGGTTGCGATATGCTGCGCCAGTACTCAGCCATAATTGACCTGAGCAAATACAAACTTATTTTGAAGAAGAATGACATACAGTGGATAACCGAACTGACCAATAGTGAAGAAATACAGCCACATGAAACAATGTACCATATCCAAAAGTACAGGAATACTGGAGAACATGTACTAAATAATGGGATTTATGACGAGACCGACAATGAAGAACTATGGCAAGAAAAACTTGAAGAAATCCGAACTTTCCAGAGAGAGAAAACGAGCGCTCAATTAACAGCTCAACAAGCTGAACAACTGATCGAAGTATATAAGCGTTACAAGCACGTATTTTCAAATACACCTGGAAAGGTCAGAGATTATCAGTGCGAGATTCAATTCCGTGAGCCTGTCAACTTGATAAAAACATCTTACCCGTTCACAAATTTCGATGGAGGAAGCAGTGAGAAGAGAAATTACTTCTCTAATTCAATTTCCGAATGACGAAGGATATCAATTCGATGAAGTTCAATTTCACAATAAAATATTAGAAAAGACTGACAAAATCAGAGAAAAATATAAGCAAATGCAACCGAAGCCCATACAATATCAGATTGGAGAGCAAATATTACTCAAAAACAGAGGATTACCAAGCACCATGGAAGGGATAGCCAAGAAGCTATTGTTACTGTACACAGGACCCTACATAGTAAGCAAAGACAACCAAAATAATACATAAGAGATCGTAGACACAAAGAATAAAGGGGACATTTAACCAAACCTCTATGAAAAAATATTATTAAAAACGAGAAAAAACCATCCCGAAACCAATTAATAAATAACTAGTGTTAAACAGTCGGAAAAAATAAACAAAACAAATAATAATAAAAAGATCATGTATACCATACCCACTAATAATATCGAATGACGAAGAGCTAGAGAGTGTGAATAAAAGAAAAAGAATATAATTTGAAATAATGTATTGTATAAACTAAATAATAATAATGTGAAGAATCCTACAAATGATATTTATTTAATAGTCGCACTAAGACTACTTGTATAATTTTATAATGATTGACTGTAGATAAGTCCAGCAATCAAATGTGTATTTTACGGCGGAGCAATGGAGTCAAAAGTACCCCTCCGATCCGATTAAATGTAATGATAGGGAAAAATGTTAGGGAATTAGATATCAAAGGGATAAGAACGTTAAAATAAAATACGATACGAAGATCAAGAAGAATAGTGACACTCAAAAATAAAAAGAACCTATTGCTCTAAAATAACCAGTGATTGAGAAAGTAAAATGAAATCATGATTGATAATTCCAATCAAAAAACTAAACGATATTTGTTGAAATAATCAATTTTAGTGGCAGGGCAATATGTAATGGTACATATCTTCACCTAACCATAATGAAGAAGACATGACCAGATAAATTATTTAGTCATTAACACTAGAATAAAAAGGGATGAATTAGAATAGAAGAATGGGTGAATCAGAATAATAAAACGATCAGACATATGAAGGTAGTCAGAACAGTAACTTATGTTAATAAAGTAGTAACAAACAAACAAGTCAAAATGGTAAATACAGAAACAAGACGATTTAACGCGAATAGCCCAACAGATGGTAAGTGAGAGAGTAGAACTAGCCCCAAAGGACCAAGAATAACCTAATAGTGACAACTGCAAATGGACTAGAAATAGCCACCGCACCAACATAAGTGTAAATAAGAAGAATAGTGACTAAAAGACAATTAACATATAAGTGTAATGATACAATCAACCACAACACTAAGGAAGTGACGGATAATGTATGACAAAAGAAAGTGAACTAAGAAGGAACACCAAACTTGTATTAAACCAAAGAAATAGAATCACTAATGAAAATTGTATATAATATTAATAATTGTAAGGACAGACAAGTTAGAGATACTAATCATTAAGTACTTAAGGTATAGAAGGGGACAATAACCCCAAACAAATAGAGTAAACTAAGACAAATCACATTAGCACGATACTAACATATTAGTGGTATAATAAAGCGACATGAACTTGTTAATATTATAATTAAACCTTGTAAAGTGAGAGGTAGAGAGTTAGAGAAATAGTGAACATAGTAAAGTGAGAAAGAGAATTTAAAGTTAGGTAATACACATTAGTAACAGTTAAATTAAACATATTGCTACGACAGCACAGAACAATCTACGCGTTTATCGAATGCGCCAGAAAGATCTCGATGTAAGCGTGTGGTGTACGTGCTACTAGACGCATTTTGCGAGAATTTTCTCGACTGTGCCAGGCTTCGCTCGGGCGCTCGGACTTTGTCAAGGTCGTAGCAATTACGTAGTTCGCGAGCGATAAGACGCAGTTTGGAAGCTTCTGGTGTGTGAGCGTAACTATAAATACATCGCGTCGCGGCCTTAGTTTTCAGTTCAATGCGAGATTTTTGACTGTGCGGTTCGAGAGTATTAGTGCGATATATTTACAGAGCGGTTCGAGTTATTACGGTGTACGTTCAAGTAGTTATTAGTGAAGTGTTGCGTTTTATATTCGGACGGTATAATTGTAATACAGTTGAGTTTTAATATTAGTGGACATTTTATTGCGTATGAACAATTTTCATTTGATTTGTTGTAGACACTGTGTTGTTAATTACGAACTGTTTTACTATAAAAATTAAAGGTGTGATTAGTGACTTGATTGGTGTCTTGTAATTATTGTGTTTCCACTGTACCTACGACGATCGAGTAGACCGTCGTAACAGTGGTGTCAGAACTGGGATAGAACGGTTAACAGTGGAAACAGTGGACGGTTTGTACAAGACGAGTGTGATTCGTAATTAATCAGTAAACATGGATCCCAGTCAGATGATGGAAGCTTTACAAACACTGCTGCGCAGACACAGGAAGAAGCAGAAAGACGACAAAAAGAAGAACGAATACAAGAAAGAGAAGAAGCAGAAAGACGACAAAAAGAAGAACGAATACAAGAAAGAGAAGATGCAGAAAGACGACAAAAAGAAGAACGAATACAAGAAAGAGAAGAAGCAGAAAGACGACAAAAAGAAGAACGAATACAAGAAAGAGAAGAAGCTGAGGAACGTCAGAAAGCACTAATGCTAGAAACAGAAGAAAGACAAAAAGATAAAACGGAAGCTCTCTTTGAAACTATGCAGAAACAGTTGCAAGAACATAGTACCGCAGAATTGGGTCTCCTACGAGGTGGGCTTAATAAACAAGTTACTAAAATATCGGAGGTACAAGAATCAATGACATTAAAAATAGCGGAAGTAGAAAAATCTGTCTCGAGTGTTGAAGAATCGATGTCTACAAAAATATCTGAAGTAGAAAAATCTGTCTTGACTGTGGAAGAAATTATGTCAACAAAAATATCTGCAGTAGAAGACTCGATTACAAATATAAAAGAGCAGATTAAAAATGAAGTCGAGCAGTGTCTGAAATTACAACCAAAACAACTTTGTGAACAGACTGTACCAATGATAAAGACAGAAAAAGACGCAGAAAATAAGTCAATAGAGAAAGTAACTTTGCCTTCAGTAGGGACAGTTCATGTCAAAGCTCCAAACTTTGACGGAAGCAGTCACTGGGCAACGTACCTCCGCCAATTTGAAGCTGCTGCATGCGCAAATAATTGGACAGAGAAAGACAAGGCAGTCTCACTCGTTCTCACATTAAAAGGACCCGCGGCAGAATTACTACAGTAAGTGCCACCTGACAGCCAGAACATCTATGCCGAGTTGATAAAAGCTCTAGAATTACGGTATGGTGATAAACATTTGCGAGATGTGTACTGCACCCAGTTGAGAGCAAGGCGACAGCATTCCGGGGAGAGTCTTCAAGAGTTTGAAGCAAGTATCGACAGACTAATTAGACTGGCCTATCCTGAAGCGCCAGAAGATTTTCGAACGCGTTTTGCGATGCAGACATTTACTGCCGGTGTCCGAGATAACGAACTACAGCAAGTGTTACGAATGGCAAGACACCAGAACAGTGCGGACGCCCTGGTACATGCTTTGCAATTTGAGGCCGCCAAATCAGCATCTGGTTGGAAAAGTCATAAAGTGCGCGCGCTAAAAGATCGCGACGGCACAGACGATGAGGAAGAAGAACAGGGAACAGAGGCTCGACGGTCGGCGCCACAGAATAAAATAAGAAAGGATGGAAGACCGAAGTGTTATAGATGTGGGAGACCTGGACATCTACAACGAGATTGTCGGGTTAGAATTCAGCAGCAGGGAAACGAGCAGTAGTCGGTACAACGGGGCGTGTGCTGACTAACTGGAGGAACAAAGCCCCTAGACAATACGCAATTTCTACACTTCAGAAAAACAGCGGGAGCTTGGTAGTTACCGGATTTGTTCAAGAAAGGCCAACCTCGATTACAGTTGACACAGGCGCTACAGTTTCTATTGTGCACCCCGACGTGGTGAAAGATCTCAAGCCAATCTGGTGCTCTTGCAGCTTGCGAACAGCTACTGGACGGCCTGTAAAAGTGTATGGAAAAGTGGAGATACACCTGCGCCTCGGTAGACTTGAGTTTAATCAACAAGTACTTGTTGCAGACATTGTGGATGAAGCAATTCTTGGTGTGGACATTATGAACGCATACGGATTTATAGTCGACTTCAAAAACAATGTCTTGAGAATCGGAGGCGAAGAGGTAATGCTATCAACAATGACGACAGCAGAAAAATCGATGGACGTCATAAACCAAGTGGCCGTAACTGTTCCGCCAAACTCCGAAAAGATCATCATGGTTAGAACTGCGGTAGATACTAGGGGCAATCAGTGCACTATGTTCGAACCCCAGGTAGTCAGCACACCGGGCATACTAATTACCAGAAGTTTAGTAAAACCTGACGAAACCGGAAATGTACCTATTAGAGTGGCGAATATTTTGGATCAAGCTATCACTTTACAAAGCAATACGCTCATAGGCAAATTGACTCCTGTGGCCTGGGTAGCCGGAATAACGCAACGAAGACCCAGTTCTTCGGATACTTCTAAATTACCAGAGGAACTGCAAGAATTATTGAGCAGATCTTCTAACGACCTCTCAAGTGGTGAGGTAAAAGAACTCGGACAGTTTTTACACGAATTCAAAGATTGTTTTGCAGTTCGGGGACAGTCACTGGGAAGAACCTCTCTTGTGCAACATCGCATCAATACCGGGGACACAACACCGATACGCCAACCTCCTCGAAGGCCTCCATTATCTAAACAAGAGGAGATGTCTCGGTTAGTACAGGACATGTTGACAGAGGGAGTAATCGAACCTTCGTCAAGTGCTTGGTCTTCCCCTGTAGTGCTGGTAGCGAAGAAGGATGGTGGATTGCGTTTCTGCGTAGACTACCGGAGGTTAAATGACGTTACAAAGAAAGACTGCTATCCATTACCTCGCGTTGACGATACACTCGACACGTTGTCCGGAGCACAGTGGTTTTCCACATTGGACCTGAAGAGTGAATATTGGCAAGTGGGTCTTCATCAAGAAGACAAGGAAAAGACCGCTTTCTCGACCCCAAGTGGCTTATTCCAATTTAACGTCATGCCATTTGGACTCTGTAATGCGCCGGCAACATTTGAGAGATTGATGGTCCTGATACTCCGAGGCCTGACGTGGAAAACTTGCCTTGTTTACTTAGACGATGTCATAGTGATCGGGAAGACTTTCGAAGATCATTTGGAAAACCTTAAGGAAGTTCTAACTAGAATTCACGGTGCACAACTGAAGCTGAGCCCGAAGAAGTGTTCTCTATTCCAGAAGGAAGTACAGTATTTGGGCCATCTGGTTTCGGCAGCGGGCGTTAGCATGGATCCTAATAAAGTAGACACCGTAAGAGACTGGCCAGTTCCGAAGAATAAACACGAAGTTCGGAGTTTCCTGGGGTTATGCTCATATTACCGACGTTTTGTGAAAGGCTTCGCTACTATTGCTAAACCACTACATGAGCTAACGGAAAATAAACGAAACTTCCAATGGTCGAGAGAGTGTGAACAAGCATTTAGAACGTTGAAGATTGCATTATGTTCGCAGCCAATTCTCGCTTTTCCAGCTTCCGAAGGGAAGTACATCGTAGACACAGACGCAAGCAATACTGGTCTAGGAGCAGTTTTGTCTCAAGTGCAGAACGGTGAAGAACGAGTAATAGCGTATTACAGCAAGACGCTTTCTAAACCAGAGAGAAATTATTGTGTTACAAGAAGAGAGTTGTTGGCAATTGTCAGAGCTTTGGAGCACTTCCATAAATACCTCTATGGGAGAGAGTTTTCACTACGTACCGACCATGCTGCACTTGCATGGCTCTTGAGATTTAAAAATCCGGAAGGACAGTTGGCAAGGTGGCTCGAACGTCTGCAAGAGTACAACTTCAAGGTACAACATCGGCGGGGGCGCCTGCACGGTAATGCAGATGGCTTATCACGAAGACCATGCCCGGAAGACTGCCGACATTGCCGCAGAAAGGAAGAACAAAACTCAACCGAACATGTTCAAGCCATCACTGTAGATTTCCTGGCTGATGGCTGGACAACACAAGACTGTCGACAAGAACAGATGACTGATGAAGACATTGGACCGATCTTGACAGCAAAAGAGGAAGGTCGCCGCCCGGATTGGCAAGATATCTGCCATGGTTCCGAAGTGCTGAAGGGCTACTGGGCACAATGGGAATCTCTCACCTTAGAAAACGGATTGCTGAAAAGGGCTTGGGAAAGTGCAAATGGACGAGACGTGGTCATGCATTTGATAGTTCCCCGAAGTAAAGTGCAGTCTGTTTTGAAGGAGATGCATGATGGAACATCTGGAGGCCATCTTGGTGTTAACAAAACCCTTGACAAAATACGGAAGCGATTCTATTGGCTTCATCTTCGCCACGACGTAGAGGAATGGGTTCGGACGTGTGAAATATGTGCTGCAAGCAAGGGCCCACAAACCAGAAGCAGGGGAAAAATGAGACAGTATAACGTTGGACAACTTTTCGAGAGAATTGCCATAGACATTGCTGGACCATTCCCAGTTACTGACGATGGAAACCGGTACATCATGGTTGTAGGTGACTACTTTACTAAGTGGGTGGAAGCCTACGCAATTCCAAATCAGGAGGTTACCACTGTGGCAAAGCAATTAGTTCACAACTTCTGTTGCCGTTATGGAGCCCCTATGGAAATCCATACGGATCAAGGGAGAAATTTCGAATCAGGAGTGTTTAAAGAATTATGCCGTCTACTTGGAATTCGAAAGACCAGGACAACGCCTCTGCATCCTCAGTCGGACGGGATGGTTGAGAGATTCAACAGGACACTTGAGCAGCATCTTTCGAAAGTTGTTGACGAGAACCAAACAGACTGGGACCAACGTATACCACTATTCCTTATGGCGTATAGGTCATCAGTACATGACACAACCGGCATGACTCCAGCAAAATTGGTGTTTGGGCGGGAGATTCGTCTTCCTGGGGACTTGATGTTTGGATCACCTGAGACTCAGTCCCAAGAGCCAAAGAACTATTCCTCACAATTAGAAAACCAACTGCGAGAAATGAATCGCTTGGTAAGAGGACGGCTGAAGATTGCCAGTGATAAAATGAAAACTCGGTATGACATTCGCAGCAATAGTGTGGGTTTCCAAGAAGGATATCAGGTCTGGTTGTTCAATCCAAAGCGCCGTCGTGGTCGCTCACCTAAGCTTCAGTCTAACTGGGAAGGACCCTAAACTGTAAAAAAAAAAGGATTAACGATGTTGTTTATCGGATTCAACAGGAAGGACAGCGAAAGTTCAAGGTCGTCCACCTAGGTCGCCTGGCTAAATACAAATTTAGAGACGCTTTGCCAGTTCGGGACGAACAGGCTTAAGGAGGGGGCAGTGCTACGACAGCACAGAACAATCTACGCGTTTATCGAATGCGCCAGAAAGATCTCGATGTAAGCGTGTGGTGTACATGCTACTAGACGCATTTTGCGAGAATTTTCTCGACTGTGCCAGGCTTCGCTCGGGCGCTCGGACTGTGTCAAGGCCGTAGCAATTACGTAGTTCGCGAGAGATAAGACGCAGTTTGGAAACTTCTGGTGTGTGAGCGTAACTATAAATACATCGCGTCGCGGCCTTAGTTTTCAGTTCAATGCGAGATTTTTGACTGTGCGGTTCGAGAGTATTAGTGCGATATATTTACAGAGCGGTTCGAGTTATTACGGTGTACGTTCAAGTAGTTATTAGTGAAGTGTTGCGTTTTATATTCGGACGGTATAATTGTAATACAGTTGAGTTTTAATATTAGTGGACATTTTATTGCGTATGAACAATTTTCATTTGATTTGTTGTAGACACTGTGTTGTTAATTACGAACTGTTTTACTATAACAATTAAAGGTGTGATTAGTGACTTGATTGGTGTCTTGTAATTATTGTGTTTCCACTGTACCTACGACGATCGAGTAGACCGTCGTAACAATATAAAGTGCAAAGTGATAGTGTGAAAACCCCAAATTAAATAGAACCCTATTGATAGGGATAGACACCAAATAATCAGTGAAAAAACACTAAAGAGTTAAGAGTGATCAAAAACCATCAGTGAGTGGTAAAAAAATAAGTGAAGGCTGATAATGGCTAATCACAGAAAGGACTGTGGCACTTAATAGCAATTATCCAGTGAACACAAGTGTATTAATAACAAAATGAAACAAAGTGTAACAGACTAGATAATAAGTAGGTTTTAGATAATAGTAGTACTTACTACTTGTCATATTTTAGTTTGCAAATCTTAATGTTAGGTAATAATTTGTTAATTAGTATTGTTACTAATGTATTCAAGAACGAATGACTATCAGTGTGTTAATACACCAAAATATATGATTTTATTCACAGAAATAAGAATCCAATATCATTAATTTAAAATGATACATTAAAGAATATTTTTCATGACAAACTGATAATAATAAAAAAAGATATTAATATTAGATAGTAAACAGTTGTTGAAGATTCAGTTAGGGCTTAATGTCATTTAGAGTTAGTCATAACAATATACCATTGTATTAATATGTTTAATTCATGTCTATGTCTTTATTTTTTATGTCAAGTAATAATTATAATTCATCAAAGAGTATGGGGAGATGAAGAGTATGAGTGGATAATATGTTTCAAATAATTATGTTTAAATGAATAAGAATTATGTTTTAATGACTAAGGTTTATGTTCCAATAATTATGTTTAAATGATAAGAATTCTAGCTATGGGAATTGTTAAAACCATTAGATGTTATGTTATATGTTGTAAGAAATAAGATTTTAAAACCAACAGAAACCAGTAAACAAGAAACAAACCATACATTCAAATACAATGACACTAAAAATGAGTTATCACAGTAGACAAATTAATATAGGGAAACAATAAAATTATACACAATTACAAGAACCGACTTAAACAGTGAACAAATGAACAGAATCTTGTATTCAAACAATCAGGACCCATTACAAGGAGAATAAAATGTAATATCAGTAATCAAAGAAAAATAGTCAATTGCTGTTTAAGCCTATGCAAATTCCCAACTGTCAACTACAAAAAACTTCAATTTATAGAATTAAACACTGACATTAGGAAGACTAAACCACATAAACTATGAAATACAAATAGACAATCATATTAAGGCAGAAATATTATGATAATAATGTAAATTGAGAAAACAGTATAATTAAATAAAATTAACAAAACTGTCAACATGTTGATACCTAAGTGAACACTATAATATTGGATGTCAAATTAATCCTTGAGCAAAAATATGAACAGTGGTGATAATATTTACTACTAAAAAGGGAGTACTGAAGATTAATTACATTTAGAAGATCTGTAACCAGTTTAAATAAAAATTCAAATACCCTAACAATACTCTTTAGCCAATTTCAGCCAATCAAAAACTTTGAGTAACCATGACAACAACCGAATATTGACTAATTTCAGTTAGGAACAATACTTTATGTAGTGACGCTAAACTGGAGAGACGCCACGCCGTGAAGGGCCCAAATTTTCAATAGAAAAACAGTATAAGTGCCCAAAATTTTGAGAAGGAGTAGCAGTACAACCGATGAGAGGCCATTACAACTAATTTACACCAAGGACCAGCTCGGAAATAAGCCAGATGACCGGAAAATACCTGTAATTCAACTTGAAGAAGATGACAACCAATTTTTGAGCCCAAGATCAGAAGTAGGAAGAATAAACACCGGCCCATTACTTCACATGGACGACTGACAATACCCATCATATCTACTAACGTTGAGTATTGCTGAATTTATTTGAATATTATAAAACAAATTCTCTTTCAAAAATTCTAACTATAAAATAAAACTCTCACTATCACTGAATATTTTCGAGGATTAATAAAATAAAGAAATAACTTTGTACACATTGAATGAACACATGATAACCTATGTTAAACAACGACACTGCCACACTTCAACACCACAATATTTAATTTATAGCAAACCTTGTATAATTTTAATGATCACAAACTTTTAATGATATGTTCTAATTTTGTTATCTTGTTATGTAAACCTCTGTTTCGTACTTAAAAGAACCCAATTGGCAGATTTATTTTGTAAAATAATAACCAGAGTCAATTGTAAACATTGCACTGCCAACCTAGCGCTCCGCAGAGCGAGAGATTATATTGCCGAGGCTAAAATTTTATTATAACAGTTATTATTTTTATGAAGCGTTAATGATAATTAACAAGCAAAAGCCTAATAAAAAGTGCGTACTGATAACAAACTGTCCAGTATTTATTTGTAGAAAATATTATGTATGTTTTGTTTACTAGCAGTTGGTCGACATAACTAACATTAATTGAAGTTGGCAACACGTGTTCCCCCACTCACACGAGAATCAGTTTGTTCAAACTTTGTACTTTGTTTATCAGCTGTATGCAGTAGCGACTGCAATGCGACACGGGCGGGTGACGTCACGCGCTTATCAAACGCTGCCGGCGGTCAGCTGACCGACGGGAGACAAGTTTTAGTTTAGTTTCTAACCAGGGTCCGAGCGGAACTCTCGTTAAACAATCTCACTTACAGCTGCGGCTTAAGTATCGTTCTTAAATATGTATCATACTAATTAATTTAATCAAACTACCGGCGTCCATCTTCAATGGACTACGATTTCTTTCAAAACTAAATTATGGGCGTTATGGCCTCTAATACATCCGCACGTGTCGATCATGATCAATACATCTTAATATTTCAATAAATGCATTTCAAATATCAGTAATACAGTCCACTTCTTTTCGTACAAACTATCCAGCCCTTCCTGCATAGCGTCTTTGGAACAACTCGAGATCATCAAGAGCTTCCAAACCGCAACATTTTTGGTCATCCGGGCCGGATTTCTTATTTTTGGCCCAAAAACGAAAACGTTTTTGGTCACCACGGGACGGATTTCTTATGTTTGGGTCCACAAGCGACCGCATTTCTTTGGCTGTATCATTTTTGGCCCAACCGATCTGAATTTATTCTCGCCCTACGGGCATCATTTTCGTCCTGAGCGACACCATTTTTGTGAATCACATCGCAGTGAACACGACAAGATTCGGCCAAGCAGTAGACCAGAGACGACGGGACACGGCAGGACAGCATTTGCGAGGTCATCAAAAAAGGTTCCACAGCTTTAATTCATGGAGGGTTGCAACATGAGGCGTCATCTGACCAGTAGAGACAGGAGGTGCAACAGCTCCTAACAGGATCGAGCAACGGGATCGAAGCCAGCTTCAGCACGAATGGATCAACGGCCACGTGACTATGAACTTTTTACTTATATTTAACGTTTAACAATATTTCACATTTAGCAGTTATTTCTTAACACATTTGTATAAACAAACACCATCATTACACAATACAACTTAATAAATGGTTGGCAGTTCATTATCAGTTAAAACTTCAAAGATAAAGACATATGTTGCTATCATTTAAATTCATAATTTTAATAATTTAATTGCCAACAAAGCTTGATTAAGAGAGAGAGTAAGCCTATGTTCTATCAAGTATTATGTTCATAAACAACGATCGCTAGCTACCGCCACGTATTCAAATTTATTAAAACTTAAGTTTATGGTTCACATGCTCTATGCTCAAATTCTTTCAAGGTATTTTTCTTTTTTCTCTTAAATTGTAATAATGGCAGATGTAAGGGCTCTAATAAAAAAACGAGGCACAATTAAAGCCTCAATATCACGCGTAAATACTTTCGCGGATAACTTCGATTTGGTAACCAGCGATCATCATGCGCTGAAAATAAAACTGCGACATTTGATGGAATTATCCACAAAATACGATGAGATTCAATCCCAAATCGAAGCCGAGGAAGCGGACGTTGCTTCAACGAGTGATAGGGTACAAACGGAAGACGATCTTTGTAATATAGAGTGTAAATTGCAACACCTGCTGGAGCAAGCTGAGCATATGAACCAGAAACCAGTAATTAATGCTGAAAGTAAACAGCTTAAAACACCCCCATTCAATTGGAACCAATCAAATTACCACGGTTTGCGGGTAGTATTGTTGAGTGGCAACATTATTACCACATTTTTCTTGAATTAATTCACGTCAGAGCAGATCTGACGGATATACAGAAACTTCACTATTTGCACTCGTCATTATATGGCGAGGCGCTTAACGTAATAAAGTTGTTACCAATCACTCATGAGAATTACGCGGTGGCTATCGATCTGTTGAAGAATAGATATGACAGTAAGCTAATTGTTTCCGCCCACCATGTCGGGAATGTCCTGGACGTACCAGTGGTTCAACAAGAATCCCAAGTCAGCATATCTAAATTCATTGATGAAATCTCAGCCAATATAAACGCTTTAAATAATCTCAAACTGCCAGTCAACACATTCGAAATTATTGTCATACATTACTTAGCTAAAAAACTTGATAATTACACTTTCCGGTTGTGGAAAGAGAGTTTGTCGGAACATAAATTCCCTGATTTTAATAATTTTATGAATTTTCTAAATTCACGAAGAAAATTACTACAAAATCTTGATAACGCGACTACCCCAACGAGCAGGTTGAATAAAAGCGATGTCTCCTTATCGCAAGGCAGTTAAACAGATAAGCGCTCCTAGGGGGGCATTCCATTCTCATATCAGAGACAATTTATGTAGACTGTGTAACGGTGAACATAGAATTATCGACTGCTTACAATTCACATCGCTGTCTATCCCTGACAGAAGAAACGTTTTAATAAAAAACAAACTTTGCTTAAATTGCCTTCGTCCGGGACACGAAAGCTCAAAATGTCCCTCAAAATTTTCTTGCAAAAAATGTTCTAGGCGTCACCACACCACAATTCATGTCCCCAACAGAGACGGAGCTTCCATCAATAACCAATGCTCACTGAAGTCACATACCAATAAATCGGTATTGTTATCAGTAGAGGGAAAATGCTGGTCCTGACTCACAAAGGAATGCCGCCTTTCTTAAAAAACATAAAAAACGATAAAAAACAAGATCAAAGAGATGCCGCCGTTCCCGCGGTCCAAGATTTTTTCCCACGCTCTCCCCACCACCCTGGACCCGCAGTATCCGCGAATTTTCGCGAATATAATTTTTTATATGCAGCCTTTCGCGAGCCTAAATCACTTTCACTTTCTAATTTCCGCGAATATAATTTTTTATATGCCGCCTTTCGCGAGCCTAGATCACTTTCACTTTCAACTGGACCACAGCATCCGCGACTTTTTCGCTGATCTGTGTCAAGATCCGCGACTTTTTCGCGTATCTGGACCACAGCATCCGCGAATATAATTTTTTATTTTTTTATATGCCGCCTTTCGCGAGCTTAGATCACTTTCACTTTCTATCACTTGATGCATTATAGTGTATATATTAAATATATGATCAGGGTTACCAACCTTGCATGAGTTCAAATTTGTTGTGTGTTATAATGTATATTAAATCTATATGATCAGGTTTACCAACCTATGTATGGGTTCAAACTTGATATGTGTGTGTATTATAGTGTATATTAAAATATATGATCAGGGTTACCAATCCTGCATTATTGTGTGTGTGTATAGAACAGATCTGCCAACATTTTTCTTCGGTGGGAAATTCAAACTATATTATAGTAAATTGTTGACGACGACTTCGATATCAACTCACTCTCCCCTCCTCCCTCTTTGTCTCTAGACACAGTTGTCGATCACGATATAAACACTCTCTTTATGTCATCAGTTTTACATAAGCGTCGTGCTACTTATGGATTATTGTAAGTAGCGATACTAAAATGTAATCACCAGGAAATATATATTTATCACCTACCTCGTTGCATCCTTTTTTTGACACATGACAGTCATTGACTACGATTTAGAAATTAATATACTGCCAAGTCTGTGTGTGTGTGGTAAAGTGTTACGCATAAAAAAATCTCCTTGAAATAAGGTATTTTCAAATGTTTTGTGTACACACATTGTACAATAAGTTTCGTAATTGTAAGATACAAACTGCAAATTATTAAAATGTCTCTCTCACACATTTCTGATTACTATACAAATAATTGCATGCATATTCGAAGGTTTATAACGAAATAAATTAAAATAAACCATAATTTGTTTTAAATAATTAAATATATATTTACACCAACATTTTTCTTCGGTGGGAAATTCAAACTATATTATAGTAAATTGTTGACGACGACTTCGATATCAACTCTCTCTCCCCTCCTCTCTCTTTGTCTCTAGACACAGTTGTCATCAGTTTTACATAAGCGTCGTGCTACTTATGGATTATTGTAATTAGCGATACTAAAATGTAATCACCAGGAAATATATATTTATCACCTACCTCGTTGTGTCCTTTTTTTGACACATGACAGTCATTGACTACGATTTAGAAATTAATATACTGCCAAGTCTGTGTGTGTGTGGTAAAGTGTTACGCATAAAAAAATCTCCTTGAAATAAGGTATTTTCAAAAGTTTTGTGTACACACACATTGTATAATAATTTTCGTAATTGTAAGATACAACCTGCAAATTATTAAAATGTCTCTCTCACACATTTCTGATTACTATACAAATAATTGGATGCATATTCGAAGATTTCCCTTATTCAAACGATTTTTATGTGTGTACACGAACTTAAATACAGACGATTGTAATTTTAAAAATTCATTTTTTGCATTAAATATATATCGTAAACAATGAAATAATAATATTTCGTCATTGTAAGATTTTAATAAAACAATTATCAGTTTAAATAATAATTTTCATGATTGTAAGATACAACCTACAAATTATTAAAATGTCTCTCTCACACACATTTCTGATTACTATACAAATAATTGCATGCATATTCGGAGTACGTTGACAGCAATGATCCGATACTGAATTAGATATAGTTATTATTCGCTAAATTAAACCAGAGGTCATTAACCTTGTGTACGACGTCCTACATTCTAATTTCACACCTGCTAGTCATTAGCAGTGCTGACAGTAAGTAGGATTATAAAGTATTTACTCTAAAAACGGACAACTCTACTTTCTAATTTGACACCTGTCAAGCATTAACACCGCTTACAGTAATTACTCTAAAAACGGACACACACACACGTGCTTTCCCCACTACAGAGTACACTATATATACGCTAAGTAAGTTAGCAGCAATTTCTTATTTGTCTACTTGTACATCCTGATACTGCACGTATTACGTGTCTTCCAGTATACACATCTTCTTTTGAAAGACTGTTTGTACGTCTTCAGTGTAGACAACGCACATACTAGTTTGGCTGATACTGTACGTCTTACGTGTCTTCCAGTACACACATCTTCTTTTGGTAAGTGTATAGATTTTATTTAAACGTAAAAATTATCAAGTGCATTATTTATTGAAGTTAATACATGTGTGTGTGTGTGTGTGTGTGTGTGTGTGTGTGTGTGTGTGTGTGTGTGTGTGTGTGTGTGTGTGTGTGTGTCTGTGTGTGTGTATGATCAAATTACAATTTCTGAAAATATATTCTTACCGTATTTTTATAGTGGCAATTTCTCACCAACGTGTGCTGATACATCGTGAAATCTCTACATCTTTTTTAATAGTTGAAAGACTGTTTGTACGTCTTCAGACTAGACAACGCACATACTAGTTTTTGGTAAGTTGTACAGATTTTATTTAATTTTAATTTTAATGTATGTGCAGATTTTTATTTAAACGTAAAAATTATTTGCATTATCAAGCGTGTTATTGAATTTAATACATGTGTGTGTGTGTATGATCAAATTATTATGTCTGTTACAAATTTTCTGAAAAATTGCTTTAAACAAACGTTTTTAATGTAAAACATTTAGAAAGTAGGTCACAGCGTATGATGACATTTATATCTCTCTCTAATTCTGTTGTGGACATACATAGCTGTAAGCAGTGACTATCTCCTTATGAATGCAGAATGTAGACTTTCCTAAAATTATTTGCATTAAAACATTATCAAACGCATTATTGAATTTAATACATGTGTGTGTGCGCGTGTATGTGTATGATCAAATTATTATGGAGTGGGTTATACAAATAATAATAAAGTGTGTGTAATATATATATATATACATTTATTAAAATACATACACACAGCTCCAAGATTATATTAAACAGTTTTACAATTAAAAATACATACACAGCTCCAAGATTATATTGTTACAAGTATGAAAATATATCTAAACTAATATTTACAATTTAAAAAAAAAACATACACAGTTCCAAGATTATATTGTTACAAGTATTAAAATATATCTAAACTAGTTTTACAATTAAAAATACATACACACACATAGCTCCAATATTATAATGTTACAAATATGATGAAAATATATATATATTTAAAACTAGTATTTACAAAATATGTATAAAATAAGACTTAAACACGTCTAAGTACTGTGTTGGACAATGGTGTATATTCTACAAGCGAATCATGTAGTATCATACAGTAGGCGGTTGTCTGTCTAGGAAAATTCATTGACGATTCAAATTCTAAACGTACATCAACTGCTGAAGACTTAAGTGTATCGTCTTGCTTGCTACAATCGAAAACAACCAGCGGGGCTTTTGATTTGAATAATTCCGGTGTCAGTACTGGGCTGCCGTCTAAACGGTGGTAATACGAACTTTGAAAACTGGTGTACATATTGTACAATAATGCAAAACGGTCTTTCCCAATATCCAAGTTTAAATTATCGTAAGGATAATACTTGTCGTTTAGAAACAGTCTCGCATTGATCACGTTACAGTGATCAAATTCATCAGCGTGTGCTGTCAGTACATTTTTTCTTGCTGTCTGAAACGCTAACACAACAAAGCGTGGTTTTTCTAGCTGACTCGAGGTCTTGACAATCCAATTCTGCCTTTTAGTCTGTGGTAAGGCAGGATACTCGTGCAACTCCCAGGTCCTAAAAGGCATAGTTATCGGGTGGTCTTTCTCTATGAGTCGTAACAGTGGTAATCTGTGTGTGTGTGTGTGTGTGTGTGTGTGTGTGTGTGTGTGTGTGTGTGTGTGTGTGTGTGTGTATGATCAAATTACAATTTCTGAAAATATATTCTTACCGTATTTTTATAGTGGCAATTTCTCACCAACGTGTGCTGATACATCGTGAAATCTCTACATCTTTTTTAACAGTTGAAAGACTGTTTGTACGTCTTCAGTGTAGACAACGCACATACTAGTTTGGCTGATACTGTACGGCTTACGTGTCTTCCAGTATACACATCTTCTTTGGTAAGTGTATAGATTTTATTTAAACGTAAAAATTATCAAGTGCATTATTTATTGAATTTAATACATGTGTGTGTGTGTGTACGTGTGTGTATGATCAAATTACAATTTCTGAAAATAAATATATATATATTTAAAACTAGTATTTACAAAATATGTATAAAATAAGACTTAAACACGTCTATGTACTGTGTTGGTCAATGGTGTATATTCTACAAGCGAATCATGTAGTATCATACAGTAGGCGGTCGTCTGTGTAGGAAAATTCGTTGACGATTCAAATTCTAAACGTACATCAACTGCTGAAGACTTAAGTGCTTCGTCTTGTCTGCTACAACCGAAAACAAACAGCGGGGCTTTTGATTTGAATAATTCCGGTGTCAGTACTGGGCTGCCGTCTAAACGGTGGTAATACGAGCTTTGAAAACTGGCGTACATATTGTACAATAATGCAAAACAGTCTTTCCCAATATCCAAGTTTAAATTATCGTAAGGATAATACTTGTCGTTTAGAAACAGTCTCGCATTGATCACGTTACAGTGATCGAATTCATCAGCGTGTGCTGTCAGTACATTTTTTCTTGCTGTCTGAAGATTTTTATTTAAACGTAAAAATTATTTGTATTATCAAGCGTGTTATTGAATTTAATACATGTGTGTGTGTATGATCAAATTATTATGTCTGTTACAAATTTTCCGAAAAATTGCTTTAAACAAACTCTAACAAATATTAACTATGTGTGCGTGTGTGTTGTCAACTACTTACATGCGCGTTCTCTCTCTCTCTTAACATAACGCTTCGTGTGAAGCGTTTTGTAGAGCAGGTTTCAACTGTGGAAGGTTTCATACCGTTTCTCCTCTCTCTCTCTCTCTCGCTCGCAGACGTCGGAAGCAATTCCTAGTTTATAATGTAATTACCTGTGCGTGTATGTCTCTTTCGCATAAAAAAAAAAAAAAAATCTTGAAATAAGGTATTTTCAAAAGTTTCGTGTACACATACAAATCGCTATCGGACGATGTACGTGCTGCTCACACACACACACACACACACACACACACACACACACACACACACACACACACACACACACACACATACACATTGATGAAATTAGAAAGTTTATATTTATTCGACATGTCTGTCTGTCTGTCTGTCTGTCTCTCTCTCTCTCTCGTTGTCAAACGTTATGTTCAAACCGTTTCTCCTCTCTGCGGTCATTACCGCGCATGTATATGATTTTAGAAAGTTTATATATATTCGACAAATATTAACTGTGTACGTACTTACAACGCCCGCTCTCTCTCTCTCTCTCTCTCACTCATCGTCAAAACGTTGACTTCATTTTTCATTGTATTAAATAATTAACAAATATTAACTATGTGTGCGTGTGTGTTGTCAACTACTTACATGCGCGTTCTCTCTCTCTCTCTCTCTCTCGCTCGCAGACGTCGGAAGCAATTCCTAGTTTATAATGTAATTACCTGTGCGTGTATGTCTCTCTTTATTCGACAAGACTTAAACACGACTATGTACTGTGTTGGACAATGGCGTATATTCTACAAGCGAATCATGTAGTATCATACAGTAGGCGGTCGTCTGTGTAGGAAAATTCGTTGACGATTCAAATTAATTTCGAGTTTCATTATTTAATTTGCCGTCAGCAGGTAATTTGTAATATTCTTGAAATATAAGGAGGGCATTGGAAACATCTGAATCATTTACTAATTGCAATGACGTTTTATCTTTCGTATAAAGATATCCATATTCATATAAGTAACGTTTAACCTAATCCAATTGAAACTGTGTTGTGTTATCCGTTAAACATTTTGTCCATAATGTTAAAAAAAAAAAAATATTACAGATTTAAGTGGCGTCATGGTTTCCGATTGTACTTTACAATGACAAATACCAAACAACGTTGTTAATAATTATAAAAGAATATGTTATTATCCCTTCTCCTCAATATTTATAAAAAAGATTTTTAACAAAAATATGAATTAACAGGAATCGAACCTACATACTTACCTTCTTTACCTTCACATTTACCATTACTAGTCTAACCATTTAATCGATTAAGCTAATTCATATCTTATTAACGAACGATTACTCACGAAAGGAAAAACAGTTTACGTGTCAACGAACTCGGAATGTTTACATTTTAAGTGTGCAATGTTTACGTGTCAACAAACACCGTCTGTTTATGTTTTCGATTTTCACATTTGAAACACCTATCATAAATTTACCACCTTCGTATCGAACACCATACATACGATCTATAATCCGTTTACAGTCAGCCGATTCGCACAAACGCATATATTTGTTTGCTAATGAATCGTCACTGAAATGTAAAGTGTTAGGGTTCCATGCGCTATTGTCACTGAAATGAGAAGCGTTATGACTCTGCGTGCCACTTTCGTTTTCAGTTATTACGTGTTGTGTAGGCTCTTCTTCTCCTCCTCCATTATATCACCACTTAACTTTCGTGAAATAGCTTCTAACGGTTCCAGAATCGGTCTGTAATTTTTTCTAAACGCCTCGTCGCTTTCTCTGATACCGTGTTGTAATGCATGATATTACAGCATTAAACTTTACAAAAAACGACATTATTAGAAGACACTAGTGAACACGTCTGTATCAAACCAGAGAGAACCAAACAATGATAGAATATTCGTCACAAAAGGACAGTAGAATGTGATAGTGGTGGTGGTGGTGGTAACGTCGATCATACACACAGACTCTGGAGAGAGGCTAAAGTTTATCGAGATGAAAACGTCGTAGACACTTTCTTCTCGTGGTTGATGAAAGACACCGAGGATATGATGAAGGTAGTACGACATAACGTACATTGCAACATCCAGTGAGCGTTACGTGTCGTTCTCTCTGGGTCCCTTGCGTTTCGTAGACTCTTTTCAATTTCTTAATCGCTCTCTGGACACACTCGTTACGTCCGTCCGTCCATCCGTCCGACTGTCTATATCTGTCTGTCTGTCTGTCTCTGTCTGTCTGTCTGTCTGTCTGTCTCTCTCTCTCTCTCGTTGTCAAACGTTATGTTCAAACCGTTTCTCCTCTCTGTGATCATTACCGCGCATGTATATGATTTTAGAAAGTTTATATATATTCGACAAATATTAACTGTGTACGTACTTACAACGCCCGCTCTCTCTCTCTCTCTCTCTCTCTCATCGTCAAAACGTTGACTTCATTTTTCATTGTATTAAATAATTAACAAATATTAACTATGTGTGCGTGTGTGTTGTCAACTACTTACATGCGCGTTCTCTCTCTTAACATAACGCTTCGTGTGAAGCGTTTTGTAGAGCAGGTTTCAACTGTGGAAGGTTTCATCGGACAAAAGGCTTGCCGCATGACAACTGGCACCAATCGTACACTCTAGTGTTTTTGGTGGTCCTAAAAAGGACCGAGTTGTGAGAACGGCGATGTTGGTAGTGCCGCGCTGAGATGTTCGGCGGCTGCGCCTGCTGTTCACAGCGTACTACAGTCCTCCTCTTCTTCCGACACTGGTTGTAGAGTCAGCTGCCGACCCAGCGAAATCCATCGCTGACGCGGAACTTTCAAAATTTTCTGTCGGCTCAGGTTTTATTAACTAACTGGCATCGCTGATTGGCTAGCTCCGAACACGAAGTTGGTTACGTCTCGGTGGCTGCTGATGTCTGATTGGCTCGCTGTGTCCACCGCTGGTACCGAGAGCAGATGTTCGCATACCGCTGCCATCACAATATATAACCGGTGAACTTCACAATCGTTCGTGTTGCTGAACACTACTGTGCTACAAATTGTATGTTACAAATTGATATTCTAATTTACTTTGTGAGATATAAAGCGTTTAAGATACACTAACATAATACCAGCGTTATAACAGTTTCTTTGTTTTTCAGTATTCACTCTCACGTCTGAATATTACCATGTCTGACCTTCAGCAGAATCCAGAACATCAGCAGGAACAGGGACATCCTCAACAAGGTAAAAATTTTTTTAAATACCAATTGTCTCTCTCTATAATTATGCAGCAAACCAAATTTGTTTGATATGAATTAACATGTATAAGATAGTCTCTTGACGTTGTTTAGAAATTGATATGACGGAGAAAATTTTTTATGTTCTGACATAGGTTTGTCACCTTCTCCCCAATGTATTGTCTCTTGACATCGTTTAGAAATTGACATGACGGAGAAAATTTTTCATGTTCCACCATAGGTATGTCACCTTCTCTCCAATGAACTAATTCAATTCCGCAACAAAAGCATTTAACTCTATCGTCTATGAATGACATACTATGTCCACAAACATCATAATTTAGCGGATAGTAGTAAAACCCGGCAAACGCTAACTCGTCGGGACTGACAAACGTCACTTCCCAATACTTGAACGATTTTCTTCTTTCACTTTCAATGCTAAAATCAGGAGTAGCTGCCATCTTCACAGTTTGCAATAAACTAGCCTATTACTAACGTGTACTATCTATTTACCTCAAACATGAATTTGTGTGTGTGTGTGTGTGTGTGTGTGTGTTATTCATCATTCCTATTAGCTAATACATGTGTTTCTATTGTTTCAGATATGACACGATTTTATATTGTGCGAAACAGTAGTATTAGAGGATGTCTCACAACTTTTAATTACCTGCCTGTGTACACAGAAGAAGAAGATCAAGATATAGTACCGATAATGACCGAGGTGCGACCTTTATTGTGCAAGGATATTCTGGCAGAACAAGCACGTTTACGCAGTATCAAATGGCATATTGCGTGCAGGATACGTTTCACTAAAACTATGTTAGATGGTGACAGCGGCGAAGAAAAAGTGGTAACCAAAGACGCCGTCTTCCACGGACGTTGTCGTACGTTGCTCACGGACGACAACGACGAGTTGAACTGTCTACTCGATGAATCCTACGATAAAATCATGAATAGCATATCCAATTTTACCCGTGACGGGAGCGGATGGTCGGTGGATGCTGTACTGAAGCTGGAACTAGTTGTTGGACGGTACCAGCCTCTAGCAGCATCCTCCTACCTTCCAACCCCGCGAAAACTTGCACTCACCAAGGCAGTAGTCAACATCAATAACTCCCAAGATGAAATGTGTTTTCTATGGTCCGTACTAGCTCACATACACCCTCAAGAACGTAATAAAGAACGTGTTTCAAAATACCTCTTATTCAAAAACACAATAAATATGACCGGTATCGAGTACCCTGTTTCTATAAACTCACTTTCTAAATTTGAAACACAGAATCCCAACATTTCTATAAACGTTTTCGGCTATGATATAGAAGACAATATCAGAAACGAATCAAAAAATGAGGTTTATCCGTTAAGAATTACCCCCAATAAGGACAGATTACATCACGTTAATCTTTTGCTTCTGTCCGATACAAATAGCCGAAAACACTACTGTCTTATCAGTAGCATTAATAAATTGTTATTTTCCCTAACAAAAGTCAATCGTAAATCATTTTACTGCGACTACTGCCTGCATCGTTTCTCCACAGAACATGGTCTGTCCGATCATCTCCCCTACTGCACACCTCACGGCGAGCAGAAAACCAAAATGCCTACAGAGGAGGAGAAGTTTATGTCATTTAAAAATTACGCGCACTGTCTTAAAGTACCCTTTACCGTCTACGCCGACTTCGAGTCCCTCATCACTCCGCTTCAATCGTGTTCACCTGGTAACAACGTCCCGACGACAGTGCACGAGTTAGGCGAATTCTACTCAGTTGATAGCAACGGTGCCCGTCAGAAAATAACTTCTCCTCCTGTATCGTCCACATCATACGAAGCGATGCATATTCCGTCAGGTTTCTCCTATGCTATCGTGGATCATACACACAGACTCTGGAGAGAGGCTAAAGTTTATCGAGGTGAAAACGTCGTAGACACTTTCTTCTCGTGGTTGATGAAAGACGCCGAGGATATGATGAAGGTAGTACGACATAACGTGCAAATAATTATGTCCGATGATGACAATGTTGCGTTCACTAACGCCACCGTTTGTCATTTGTGTGAGCGCCCTTTGACAGACGATGACAAGGTACGCAATCATTGTCATCTTACGGGGAAATTCTTGGGAGCAGCCCACAATAGCTGTAATCTAAGCTACAAGATGCCTCGTCATATCCCCGTCTTCTTTCACAACCTTCGTGGCTATGACTGTCACCATTTAATGCAGGGTTTAGGAAAATATAAGGACCAACACGTATCCTGCATTGCAACATCCAGTGAGCGTTACGTGTCGTTCTCCCTGGGTCCCTTGCGTTTCGTAGACTCTTTTCAATTTCTTAATCGCTCTCTGGACACACTCGTTACCAATCTGTCCACGTCCGGGAGCCAATTTCCTTTGCTCAGAGAGGAAATGCTTAGACGGGGTTTCGACGAACAGACCAATCTGCTCGTACGTAAGGGAGTATACCCTTACGAGTACGTTGACAGCATTGATCGGTTCAACGAAACAAGTCTACCCGCTCGTGAACACTTTGATAACCGGTTGTTGGAATCGGCTATTTCGGACGCAGATTACGAGCACGCACAAAACGTGTGGAGTGCATTCAATCTGCGTACGTTTGGCGATTACCACGATTTGTATTTGTTGACAGACGTAATGCTGCTGGCCGATGTCTTTGAAAGTTTCCGAGACATGGCCTTACGCGATTACTGCTTGGACCCGTGTCATTTTTACTCGCTTCCCGGACTCGCTTGGAACGCGATGCTAAAAATGACAGGGGTCGAATTAGAGCTGTTAACAGAGATAAATATGCATCTGTTCCTTGAGTCTGGGGTCCGCGGAGGCTGTGCGATGATATCCAACCGTCACGCAGTCGCTAACAATCCTCTGATTCCAGATCAGTACGATGTATCGAAACCGACCTCCTTCATTCTGTATACAGACTGTAATAATTTATACGGTGCAGCCATTTCGCAACCGCTCCCTTACGCAGACTTCCGATGGCTCGATCGTAACGAAATCGAGTCCTTGGACGTACGTAATGTGAGTGATGATTCCGACATCGGGTACATCCTCGAAGTTGACCTACACTATTCCGATACCTTACACGACCTGCATTCCGACTACCCACTTGCACCTGTGCGCCAGCGCATAACACCCGATATCCTTTCTCCCTTTTCCAAACGTTTACACGAGAGTATATACAGATCATCGTATAACGAATCAGGGTCATCCGTAGAGAAGTTGTTAACAACTTTGGAGGACAAACAAAATTACGTTCTCCATTATCGAAATTTGAAATTGTATTTAAGTCTTGGCTTAGAGCTGAAAGCGACTCATAGGGTGTTGTGTTTTAATCAAAGCGCTTGGTTGAAACCGTTTATCGATTTCAACACCCGCAAGAGGCAAACAGCCGTCAACAGCTTTGAAAAAGACCTTTTCAAACTGATGAACAACGCCGTATACGGTAAGTCGCTGGAGAACGTACGGAAACATATAGACTTTGAACTAGTCTCGAATGAACGACGGCTTCAAAAACTAGTTTCCACACCTAGGCTAAAACGTATGATTCGTTATACGAACGATCTGGTGGGGCTCTCACTCCGTAAAAAATCCATTGTTCTTTCCCGTCCCGTGTATGTCGGCTTCACGGTGCTTGACGTTAGCAAAACGATAATGTACGACTTTCATTATCGTTATGCTGTCGCCAAGTACGGCCGCAACGTTAAATTATTAATGACAGATACAGACAGTCTGATGTATAGCATTCAAACATCAGACTTGTATGCAGACATGAAGAAGGACCTACACGTTTTTGACACATCGGATTACCCTACGTCTCATCCTTGTTATAGCCTTAAGAACAAAAAGGTTGTCGGTCTGTTCAAGGATGAAACGTGTGGTCGTCCTATTAGAGAATTCGTGGGTCTCCGTGCGAAATGTTATTCGTTCCTTGTGGCCCACGAAGATCCCACCCAAGAGTGTCAAAAACGTGTATGTAAAGGTGTGCCTCGAGTTGCGATTAAGAGGAGTCTGCGACACGATATGTATCGCAAGTGTCTCACTGATCATTGTCAGTTTTCTACCAGTGCGCTTTGTTTACGTAGCGATCATCATACGCTGTACACGATGCGTGTAAATAAGCAAGCGTTGTCACCGTATGATGATAAGCGTTATATATTAGACAATGGTCATGATACGCTTGCATACGGTCATTATCGGATACGACAACGCATCAACATGGAGAACGACGACGACGACGACACCTCCCCACCTACTAAAAAAATTTTTCTCCATGTATAGTAACCCTCCTCAACACTTGTTTCTTTCGTCAGTTGATGTCTCTCGGTGCTTCAGTCCAGACGTCTGTAAACGTAAGTTCACATATTAATATCGCAACGATATTTGTATGTTTAAACATAATATATATAGAGTTTGTAATGTGTGTGGTTTCTTTGTCTTACAGTATTATGGATAACACTGCAGTTATAATTGACTTCCAGTGCTTTTTCGACGACAACGGAAAATATATTGTGAAGGAACTGTCAATCATGGACGTTCTGAGATTTGCTGGTAGACATTGGATTTTGACACCGCCTGCTACATCCGTTACGAATCCCAAATACGTTAGGACAAACCACTGGTTAACGACAAATTATCATAGACTTAGATGGAGCGAAGGAGAGACACCATACGACAATCTTGTTTCATTGTTAACATCACATACACGTATATATAAATATGTGTTTGTGAAGGGTTTTGAGAAAAAACGTTTTTTGCAATCAAAGATAATACACAATAATATCATCAATCTCGATGACTTTGGTTGTCCTAAAAACATACCGTATATAATTCATGGAACAGAATGTCTTAGACATTTCAATTCTTCTGACCGTTGTGCCAACTATAAGGTGCATGCTATTCGGGAATGGATGATTCATGATTTTTGCTTTAAACAAACATTTTGAATGTAACAAATTTAGAAAGTAGGTCACTGCGAATGATGACATTTATATCTCTCTCTCTCATTCTGTTGTGGACATGTACATACATGCATAGCTGTAAGCAGTGACTATTTTCTTATGAAAATGGACTTTCCTAATGACATTGTTATATTTTTGGTGTCTCTAATTTCGTCTGTGGGACATGTTCATACATGCAAATGAAAGTGGGACACCGACGTTACCACCACCACCACTATCACATTGTACTGTCCTTTTGTGTCGAATATTCTGTCATTGTTTGGTTCTCTCTCGCTTGATACAGACGTGTTCACTAGTGTCTTCTAATAATGTCGTTTCTTGTAAAGTTTAATGCTGTAAGTGCTATCGAGTACAAACGATGTTCAGAATTGATAGTGAATAAAAAATATCCCATCATGGTCTTAACAAATGTGGACACAAAATATGGGAACTCTGTGCTTGCTACGTTGGAGGATGGCGACCGCCAGTATCGTGTCTATCTTCCCAAGAGGTATGCAGGTGTCTTCACGAATGAGGAGCTCAGACATATCAAACCTAAAGAACTACATTTAGTGTATCGAGGGACGAGAAATCAAACAACACAAGTAGAGATTGAGTCCTAACGTCGTAAGTAGCAATCGTGTTAACAAACAATTTATTGATGTGTGTGCGTGTGTGTAGTTTCAACTCTCTGTACTTAACACTTTAATAATTGAATTTGTATGTACATGATAAATGTATCATTGATTCTACAAGTTTCGTTGAATAATAGTTGGTTCGATTAGAAATTATTTGAAAGTACATTAACTTATGCGATAAATGTATCATTGATTCTAAGTAGTATTTACAAATTTCCAGTGAATAATATTTGGTTTGGTTTGATTAGAAATTATTTGAAAGTACATTAACTTATGAAAAATGACATATACTTGAAAAAGTTTACTTACTTAACGCATTTGATTCTTTCCACTAACTGTGTGTGTGTGTGTGTGCATGTGATAATTGAATATTATCGTATCAGTGATTCTAATATCGACTGTATTGTTATGTTACAGATAAACTTCCTTGTGAACTGTATCTACAGCCGTGAAATTATTATTTTAAAATCTTACAATGTCAAAAAATTATTATTAATATTTATTTTATATAACAATGTTTGTTTGTGATATATGTATATTTAATCAATGTAAAATGTATTTTGAATAATTGTATTATAACGGTTTGTAAACTATATTTTAAGTTTGTGTACAGTGCTGTAAATATATATTTAATCATTTAAAACAATATTATTATTAATATTTTATATATAACAATGTTTGTGATATATATATTTAATCAATAATTGTATTATAGCGGTTTGTAAACTATATATTTTATGTTTGTGTACAGTGTTGTAAATATATATATTTAATTATTTAAAACAAATTATGGTTTATTTTAATTTATTTCGTTATAAACCTTCGAATATGCATGCAATTATTTGTATAGTAATCAGAAATGTGTGAGAGAGACATTTTAATAATTTGCAGGTTGTATCTTACAATTACGAAAATTATTATACAATGTGTGTGTACACAAAACTTTTGAAAATACCTTATTTCAAGGAGATTTTTTTATGCGTAACACTTTACCACACACACACAGACTTGGCAGTATATTAATTTCTAAATCGTAGTCAATGACTGTCATGTGTCAAAAAAAGGACACAACGAGGTAGGTGATAAATATATATTTCCTGGTGATTACATTTTAGTATCGCTAATTACAATAATCCATAAGTAGCACGACGCTTATGTAAAACTGATGACAACTGTGTCTAGAGACAAAGAGAGAGGAGGGGAGAGAGAGTTGATATCGAAGTCGTCGTCAACAATTTACTATAATATAGTTTGAATTTCCCACCGAAGAAAAATGTTGGTGTAAATATATATTTAATTATTTAAAACAAATTATGGTTTATTTTAATTTATTTCGTTATAAACCTTCGAATATGCATGCAATTATTTGTATAGTAATCAGAAATGTGTGAGAGAGACATTTTAATAATTTGCAGTTTGTATCTTACAATTACGAAAATTATTGTACAATGTGTGTACACAAAACTTTTGAAAATACCTTATTTCAAGGAGATTTTTTTATGCGTAACACTTTACCACACACACACAGACTTGGCAGTATATTAATTTCTAAATCGTAGTCAATGACTGTCATGTGTCAAAAAAAGGATGCAACGAGGTAGGTGATAAATATATATTTCCTGGTGATTACATTTTAGTATCGCTACTTACAATAATCCATAAGTAGCACGACGCTTATGTAAAACTGATGACATAAAGAGAGTGTTTATATCGTGATCGACAACTGTGTCTAGAGACAAAGAGGGAGGAGGGGAGAGTGAGTTGATATCGAAGTCGTCGTCAACAATTTACTATAATATAGTTTGAATTTCCCACCGAAGAAAAATGTTGGCAGATCTGTTCTATACACACACACAATAATGCAGGATTGGTAACCCTGATCATATATTTTAATATACACTATAATACACACACATATCAAGTTTGAACCCATACATAGGTTGGTAAACCTGATCATATAGATTTAATATACATTATAACACACAACAAATTTGAACTCATGCAAGGTTGGTAACCCTGATCATATATTTAATATATACACTATAATGCATCAAGTCGGAACCCTCCACCATAGGTTGGTAAACCTGATCATATAGATTTAATATACATTATAACAAATTTGAACTCATGCAAGGTTGGTAACCCTGATCATATATTTAATATATAGACTATAATGCATCAAGTGATAGAAAGTGAAAGTGATCTAAGCTCGCGAAAGGCGGCATATAAAAAAATAAAAAATTATATTCGCGGATGCTGTGGTCCAGATACGCGAAAAAGTCGCGGATCTTGACACAGATCAGCGAAAAAGTCGCGGATGCTGTGGTCCAGTTGAAAGTGAAAGTGATCTAGGCTCGCGAAAGGCGGCATATAAAAAATTATATTCGCGGAAATTAGAAAGTGAAAGTGATTTAGGCTCGCGAAAGGCTGCATATAAAAAATTATATTCGCGAAAATTCGCGGATACTGCGGGTCCAGGGTGGTGGGGAGAGCGTGAGAAAAAATCTTGGACCGCGGGAACGGCGGCATCTCTTTGATCTTGTTTTTTATCGTTTTTTATGTTTTTTAAGAAAGGCGGCATTCCTTTGTGAGTCAGGACCAGCATTTTCCCTCTACTGTTATCCACCGCCGTCATGACCGCTAATAAGGTCGGTAGGAAATTTCCCGTTAGGATATTACTGGATTCCGGTTCTCAAGCGAACTTTTGCACAATGGATTTCGCCCGCAGAATGGGCCTCCAATTGGTTAAATCGCAACTACCCATCACGGGTATAAACAACTCACTTTCCCAGGCTGACTTTAGTACAAAGGTAAGGCTACATTCTCGCTATAAACCCTTCACGTTAAATGTACATTGTGCCGTACTACCCAGTATAACTAATAATTTGCCGGCGGAGTCGTTAGATCTTGCCTCTTTGAATTTACCCAAGCACGTATTCTTGGCGGATCCTCACCTACATTGCTCGGCGCAAATCGATGTATTACTCGGCGCTCAATATTTTCTCCAACTAATTGAACCTATTAAATTTATGCGCGGACCGCACTTCCCTATAATTCAGGAGACTAAGTTAGGATTTATTTTGGCCGGTGACTTACCCTTCAACGTCGATATAACTAAAACAGTTTCGTCCTTTATGGTCTGTAAGGATGATAGTCAGATTTCCTCGCAACTAAAAGAATTTTGGAAGTTGGAGGAGATCTCTAGTCGCGAACCCTGCTATGAGGACTCGCCGTGTGAAAAACATTTTGTGGAAACCACTAGCCGCAACCGCGATGGGAGATTCGTGGTATCCCTGCCCCGCAGGTCTGATAAATTTCATTTGGGAGATTCTCTCCGCGGAGCTATCCGCAGGTTCCAATCGTTAGAGTTCAAGTTCAAGCAGAACCCTATCCTTTATAAGGACTATAGCGAGTTCATGAGTGACTACTTGAAACTTGGCCACATGTCGCCACTTAATGATTACGATTTGTCGCTTGACAACTCAGATATTTTTTATCTGCCCCATCACGCAGTCTTCAAGGACTCCAGCTTAACCACTAAATTGCGCGTGGTATTTGACGCCTCCGCTAAAACCACAAATAATCTGTCCCTCAACGATACTCTAATGGTCGGTCCTACGATCCAGCAGGATCTGGTTTCGATAATGGTTCGGTTCCGTACCCACCGATACGTACTTATTGCGGACATAGAAAAGATGTATCGCCAGATCATGGTTAACCCAAAGGATTCAAACCTGCAACGCATCGTTTGGCGTGATGCGCCGCATAAGGAATTGCGACATTACGCTTTAAGGACGGTTACGTATGGCACTGCTAGTGCCTCCTTCCTTGCTACACGTTGTCTGGCTCAGATAGCCTACGAAAATAAATCCGACTACCCTACAGCTTCTAGGGCCATAGCCAATGATTTTTACGTGGATGATCTTATAACGGGTTCGGATGATCCGAACGTCTTAGCTAAAATGAAATGCGAGATCGTGGAGTTGTTAAGTAGGTATGGTTTCACGTTACATAAGTGGTTCTCTAACCACCATAAGATTATGACCCTTCGCGCCCAAGGATCCCATGACTTCAGCAAAGGTCAAAACGTGCGTACATTGGGAATCCAATGGAACGTTGAACAGGATAATTTTTTATACACCATTCGGGGTGATGATAATTTGACCGTGTTCAACAAAAGAAGCGTCTTGTCGGTCATTGCTGGGATTTATGATCCACTGGGTCTTATCGCACCCATCACTTTTTACTGCAAGCATTTCGTGCAACAGTTGTGGTTGGCGGGCACAGATTGGGACGAACCCCTATCTGGGTCATTAGCCAATCAGTGGTTAGAACTATACTCTCAATTAGTTCCCGACACTCATTTTAAGATTACGAGGTCGGTTAAGAGTTCGAACAATTACCCAATTAGTTCATTACAGCTTCACGGATTCGCCGACGCTTCGGCTAAAGGTTACGCGTGTTGCATTTATGTGCGGGCGGTCTATTCGAACGGCGCCATATCGTCAAACTTGTTGTGTGCTAAATCTAGGGTCGCTCCGCTGAAACAGATAACGCTACCACGTCTTGAACTTTGTGCTTGTTTATTGCTGTCGCAATTAACGTCCAAGGTTTTAAACGCCATCAACTACAATTTTGACGGACTATATCTCTATTCGGACTCGATGATAGCGTTGCATTGGATACATCAACAATCTTCCCGCTGGAAGGTATTTGTGGCCAACCATGTCGCGGAAATACAGCGTCTTGTTAGCAGCAGGGGAACTTGGCATCATGTAGTATCAAATGACAACCCTGCCGACATTTTATCGCGCGGTTGCCTCCCTCGTAGTTTGCACTGACATACTCAATGGTGGCATGGTCCGTCCTGGTTGGCGCATGAGTCAGCGTCATGGCCAGTCAGCGCTTTCGACATTAATACTCCCTGTACTTATCCCGACCTTGAGCAGGAACGTCGCAAGAAGGTTCATACCTCACTAATTGTCGCGTCCTCAACACATAGTTATGTTGAAAATTATTCATCCCTTACTAGGCTTATTCGCGTCTTCGCATATTGCCGCAGATTTTTTCGCAATTCTAGGCTCCCGGTTGTTGACAGAGACACGTCCTTTTTGTCTGCTCAAGAATTGTCTGACACACTCTTGATTTTTGTCCGGCAATCTCAGCAGTTGCATTTCGGCGTAGAAGTTAAGGAACTTGAGGCACACCGGTGCCTTCCTCGCAGTAGTAAACTTCTTGCTCTCAACCCCTTCCTGGATGAATCAGGCATTTTAAGAGTGGGTGGACGCTTGCAATTCTCCCCACTTAACTACGCGAGTAAACAACAAATAATTTTGCACCCGCACTCTCATCTCACGAGATTGAGTATGAACATATCCGTTTGTTGCACGCTGGGGTGCAATCAACTCAAGCTTCGCTTAGGAGAAAATATTGGATCATACACGACAAATCCTATATCCGCTCAGTGATACATAAGTGTGTCACTTGTTTTCGTTTCCGGGCTAGAGGCGCGAATCAACTATTAGGTCAGTTACCCCCTTCTAGGGTCACGCCTTCTAGGCCATTTTCACAGTCTGCCGTGGACTACGCCGGTCCTGTACTTTTGCGCCATGGCGGGCAGCGCTCTAAGTCCACGACCAAGGCATACATCGCGCTATTCATATGCATGTGTACAAAGGCCATCCATTTAGAATTGGTGTCGGATCTCACCTCCAACGCCTTTATAGCGGCTTTAAAAAGGTTCATCTCGCGCAGAGGTATTCCCGCGCAGTTATTTTCAGATAATGGTACGAATTTTCGTTGTGCCAACCACACCTTATATGATTGGTACAAATTTTTAAAAAGGAAGTTGAGCAATCTTCTCTGGAGTTTTGCGGTCTCCACGGTATCAAATGGTCCTTTATCCCCCCTTCAGCCCCTCATTTCGGTGGTTTGTGGGAAAGTGGTGTAAGGAGTGTTAAATTTCATTTACGCCGCGTAATAGGCGGTACGATCTTGAATTTTGAGGAATACTCTACTCTTCTTTCTCAAATTGAGGCTTGCCCTTAATTCACGCCCTTTGTGCGCGGTGTCCGACGATGCTAGAGACCCTGAACCCTTAACTCCTGCTCATTTCCTGGTCGGTGCTCCACTGACTGCACTTCCGGAGCCCGACTATACCCAAAGCAATAATAGTCATTTGGGCAGATGGCTTCTGCTCCAAAAATTTACGCAGACCATCTGGAAACGGTGGTCTAGGGATTATCTGCACCAGCTGCAGCAGCGCAATAAATGGCCCACCCCGTTAAGGAATTTGAATGTCGGACAGCTTGTCCTAATTTTGGATGATAATTCCCCCCCACCAGAGTGGAAGCGTGGGGTAATTACCAATGTTTTTCCGGGTCAAGATTCCTTAGTACGCGTCGCAGAAGTTCGCTCCGCGCTTGGTATCTTACGCCGACCCATCCACAAATTATGCCCCCTTCCGGTGGCAACAAACTAGTCGTATGCGTGCCATACGAGACATAATAGGATTGTGAACTTGTCACATTGCCTGGACTACGCCCGGGACATTCCCCGGGCGAGCATACAAGTCAATTGTATCATAAACATTGTAAGTATTGTTTACGTGCCGATAGCTATTACTGCAATAGTGACTGTGTTTTCATATGTACTATCAATTATTTATGGATGTTGTGTAGTGTCATATGTTTATATAATCCAAGTTTCGAGAACTACAAGTGTTACTTATGGTATTAATTATTCTATGTATGTATCGTATTTGCTAATGGACATTATGATAACATTATGTACGTATACATTATTATGTTTTATTATTTCTATTACTATATATGAAGCAGTGTTCAAGATGGTTTCTCTTATATAATTTAAAGTTGTCACTTACGTTTGTCAAGGTTTAAATATATGTATTTCTTATCCATATGTTATGCTTCAAGAGAGATCATGTTTAGTTATGCAAGGACTCGTTTTTATCATGATTTTTTATTTTGGACCTTTTCTAGCACAGAAATTGTTTTGTTTTGACTTTGCGCTTTTCTGTTAGCTTAATGAATTTTGTTTTCTACAGATTTTATGTTAGAAGTAAGTTACTTTAATCCAAGAGTCAATTTAATGTATAAGCCTTTTAAGTGTATTATGTATTGTTTATATATATAACATTGATAATATTTTGTAATATACTGTTCCCAATTAAAGTTTAATGTACAAAATCGTCCCGATTTTGGCGGGCAGTATGTTCAAACTTTGTACTTTGTTTATCAGCTGTAAGCAGTAGCGACTGCAGTGCGACACGGGCGGGTGACGCCACGCGCTTATTAAACGCTGCCGGCGGTCAGCTGGCCGACGGGAGACAAGTTTTAGTTTAGTTTCTAACCAGGCTCCGAGCGGAACTCTCGTTAAACAATCTCACTTACAGCTGCGGCTTAAGTATCGTTCTTAAATATGTATCATACTAATTAATTTAATCAAACTACCGGCGTCCATCTTCAATAGACTACGATTTCTTTCAAAACTAAATTATGGGCGTTATGGCCTCTAATACATCCGCACGTGTCGATCATGATCAATACATCTTAATATTTCAATAAATGCATTTCAAATATAAGTAATACAGTCCACTTCTTTTCGTACAAACTATCCAGCCCTTCCTGCATAGCGTCTTTGGAACAACTCGAGATCATCAAGAGCTTCCAAACCGCAACACAGTTACAAGCCAGACGGCGAACTATTCGAATTTTCGATAACAAATCACCATACTATACAAATAAAAACTTTTAATTGTTTTCAAGAAAAACAATTTGGCGCCTACCCGGAATTACTAACAGTGCGAGAAGGGACAGGTAAGGCACGCAGGCTACCAGACGCTTCCGAACGACAATTTACGTTCGACAAAACTAACAACTACACAAACGTTAAATAATAGATATTATAATACACACGACACACACCTCCTACTACAAAGTGGCGCACCAACTAGTGAGGCTAGATTGACGAGAAATATTAACGTCTAGCGGCAAGTACGGCAGAAGGTCAACAAGATGAAGAGAGCATCATCATTAAGGCGGACGAAGGAGGCCGAAAAGGAAATTCGAGCGGAAGAGAAGGAAGTGACTTCGGTAGAAGACGCCGAACAAATGTTACCTCCAATGGAACCGGTCAAACCTGTGCAGCCAGAAAATCAACCGGAGAAACCCGCACAACCAGAGGACGGGAGTTTACTGGAAATGATGAGAGTACTGATGGAAGATATCAAAGGAGAACTAAATAAAACGAACAATAATATAACGTCATTAAAAGAGGAATTTAAGGAGGAAATTAATGAGAAATTTGACCGGAACAGCCAGCAAATGGCCGAAAATAGTAAGACCATGGAAGAAAAAATGGACGAATTGAAGCGAGACAGCCAGAAAAATATGGAGGTCTTGAACCAAAAGATGGCTGAGAACAACGAAAAGGTGAATAAGAAAATCGAGGAGGAGATGACAAGTATACGGCAAGAGATTTCCGAAATACATGGGAAATTACGAGCCATGAGCTGCAACAAAGGAAGGAAGACTTCGGCGAACGAATGACCAACATGGAAGAAGACAGCCAGATCCGAATAGAATCTATAAAATCCGCAACCGACCAAAATATAACAAAGGTACGGACAGATTTTGGAGAGAAATGCCGAGAGATCGACACGCCGTAAACGAAGTTCGCGGACAAGGTCAACAAAACAAAAACAGAATTGAAGAAATCCAGCAACGAGAGATTGCCAAAATCAGGAAGGAGCTGGAAGTAATTAACAACAGACCGCCAGTAATGACACAGTATCAGCACATGGACAACCGGGAAGTAATTAACTTCAAACAATACCGGCGAAACCCGATGGAATTCTTGGAGAGAGTGGACGAACAACTGGCCAAGACTCGGGAGAATAGATGGACCATTATCCGAGGGTACCTGGACGAGTATTTTCGTGATATAAACGATAATTGGTGGACGGCCACGAGACACGATCTCACGAATTACGAAGAATTTAAAGACGTGTTCAAAAGGAAATACTGGTCGGAAGCAACACAAAACATCGTGCGAGACAGTATATGTTTCGGCAGGTATGACGCCACCAGAGGGACGACTTTCACTGCATATTTCCTGGGAAAAGTATGCCTAGCAAGGAATCTGGAGCCGAAAATCCCAGAAGAAAGTTTAGTGACGAAACTAGCCTTTCATTACGAAGAGGGTGTCTCCAGAGCGCGGCTGGGTAGCCAAATTAAGACCATCCATCCATCCATCCATGGCATCCATGGCAGCTCTACTAGAAGATTACGAAAGGGAGCGTTATTACCGTAGGAGCCGACAGCGGGACGACAGGGGCGAAAACAAAAAATTTTCAGAACGGCTACCAATATAACAACAATAACTACCGTCCTAATTATAACAACCGTAACAATGCGAATAACCCGACTAACGAGTCGTATAAGAGAACAAATAACAATCCGACCAGCCAACCAAATAACGGCTATAATAACAATAATAGGCCGAACAATCAGAATAATCAATACAATCGGCCAAATAATACACATCAACCCTATAGGCCGAATAACACCAGTTACAACCGGCCAAATTTCAACAGCAATACAAATGACAATAGAAATCGCAACAACTCAGATCGTAACTATCGTCAAGTGCAATATGTGAGGGCCGAAAGTGACGGCGGGAACAGATCATATTATCAAGGACGACAAAGTGCCGACCGGAATGAGTACGGACACCGATACAGTGATCGCAATTACGGACGTGACACCAGAACCAACACGGGCCGGAGTCGAAGCCAAGAAGTGTACAGGCATGACCGGTACGAAGAGGATCACAACCAGCCTGAAACCTGACCGTCAACGAGCGGAAGTCCGCCAACAAATCAGCAAGACGATCGTAACAATCAGTCCGAGATGACGTTAAACTAGGAGCGGCAGTGAAAAACCTACTCGTACCCTCACTGAACCAGTCTATTGGGTTAAATCGCATCGTTACTCAAACCAACGGCGAACACACAATTACAATCGTGCGCAATAATTATCTGAAGAATATTATAGAGGAACTCCTCGAAGAAGGTAGCAACCAATCTGATAGTAAACATAACGAGATTGCTTATATTTCAACGCAAGTCAACGGAGTACCAGCACAAATTATGATAGACACTGGATCCAATATCTCATTAATCGACAGTATTGAGCTTCAGAAAATTCAAGAAGCAAGTAAGACAATTATACTTACGCTACCCATCAGCAACATTGTCCTTGTAGAAGCGACCGGACGACAAAACAGAACCGTCCGAAAACAAGTGCAACTCGAACTGACAAACAACAGACAAACCGTGACAATGACGTTTTTAGTAGCCAGTGGATTGCCATTCCGGATGCTAATTGGTTGCGATATGCTGCGCCAGTACTCAGCCATAATTGACCTGAGCAAATACAAACTTATTTTGAAGAAGAATGACATACAGTGGATAACCGAACTGACCAATAGTGAAGAAATACAGCCACATGAAACAATGTACCATATCCAAAAGTACAGGAATACTGGAGAACATGTACTAAATAATGGGATTTATGACGAGACCGACAATGAAGAACTATGGCAAGAAAAACTTGAAGAAATCCGAACTTTCCAGAGAGAGAAAACGAGCGCTCAATTAACAGCTCAACAAGCTGAACAACTGATCGAAGTATATAAGCGTTACAAGCACGTATTTTCAAATACACCTGGAAAGGTCAGAGATTATCAGTGCGAGATTCAATTCCGTGAGCCTGTCAACTTGATAAAAACATCTTACCCGTTCACAAATTTCGATGGAGGAAGCAGTGAGAAGAGAAATTACTTCTCTAATTCAATTTCCGAATGACGAAGGATATCAATTCGATGAAGTTCAATTTCACAATAAAATATTAGAAAAGACTGACAAAATCAGAGAAAAATATAAGCAAATGCAACCGAAGCCCATACAATATCAGATTGGAGAGCAAATATTACTCAAAAACAGAGGATTACCAAGCACCATGGAAGGGATAGCCAAGAAGCTATTGTTACTGTACACAGGACCCTACATAGTAAGCAAAGACAACCAAAATAATACATATGAGATCGTAGACACAAAGAATAAAGGGGACATTTAACCAAACCTCTATGAAAAAATATTATTAAAAACGAGAAAAAACCATCCCGAAACCAATTAATAAATAACTAGTGTTAAACAGTCGGAAAAAATAAACAAAACAAATAATAATAAAAAGATCATGTATACCATACCCACTAATAATATCGAATGACGAAGAGCTAGAGAGTGTGAATAAAAGAAAAAGAATATAATTTGAAATAATGTATTGTATAAACTAAATAATAATAATGTGAAGAATCCTACAAATGATATTTATTTAATAGTCGCACTAAGACTACTTGTATAATTTTATAATGATTGACTGTAGATAAGTCCAGCAATCAAATGTGTATTTTACGGCGGAGCAATGGAGTCAAAAGTACCCCTCCGATCCGATTAAATGTAATGATAGGGAAAAATGTTAGGGAATTAGATATCAAAGGGATAAGAACGTTAAAATAAAATACGATACGAAGATCAAGAAGAATAGTGACACTCAAAAATAAAAAGAACCTATTGCTCTAAAATAACCAGTGATTGAGAAAGTAAAATGAAATCATGATTGATAATTCCAATCAAAAAACTAAACGATATTTGTTGAAATAATCAATTTTAGTGGCAGGGCAATATGTAATGGTACATATCTTCACCTAACCATAATGAAGAAGACATGACCAGATAAATTATTTAGTCATTAACACTAGAATAAAAAGGGATGAATTAGAATAGAAGAATGGGTGAATCAGAATAATAAAACGATCAGACATATGAAGGTAGTCAGAACAGTAACTTATGTTAATAAAGTAGTAACAAACAAACAAGTCAAAATGGTAAATACAGAAACAAGACGATTTAACGCGAATAGCCCAACAGATGGTAAGTGAGAGAGTAGAACTAGCCCCAAAGGACCAAGAATAACCTAATAGTGACAACTGCAAATGGACTAGAAATAGCCACCGCACCAACATAAGTGTAAATAAGAAGAATAGTGACTAAAAGACAATTAACATATAAGTGTAATGATACAATCAACCACAACACTAAGGAAGTGACGGATAATGTATGACAAAAGAAAGTGAACTAAGAAGGAACACCAAACTTGTATTAAACCAAAGAAATAGAATCACTAATGAAAATTGTATATAATATTAATAATTGTAAGGACAGACAAGTTAGAGATACTAATCATTAAGTACTTAAGGTATAGAAGGGGACAATAACCCCAAACAAATAGAGTAAACTAAGACAAATCACATTAGCACGATACTAACATATTAGTGGTATAATAAAGCGACATGAACTTGTTAATATTATTATAATTAAATCTTGTAAAGTGAGAGGTAGAGAGTTAGAGAAATAGTGAACATAGTAAAGTGAGAAAGAGAATTTAAAGTTAGGTAATACACATTAGTAACAGTTAAATTAAACATATTGCTACGACAGCACAGAACAATCTACGCGTTTATCGAATGCGCCAGAAAGATCTCGATGTAAGCGTGTGGTGTACGTGCTACTAGACGCATTTTGCGAGAATTTTCTCGACTGTGCCAGGCTTCGCTCGGGCGCTCGGACTTTGTCAAGGTCGTAGCAATTACGTAGTTCGCGAGAGATAAGACGCAGTTTGGAAGCTTCTGGTGTGTGAGCGTAACTATAAATACATCGCGTCGCGGCCTTAGTTTTCAGTTCAATGCGAGATTTTTGACTGTGCGGTTCGAGAGTATTAGTGCGATATATTTACAGAGCGGTTCGAGTTATTACGGTGTACGTTCAAGTAGTTATTAGTGAAGTGTTGCGTTTTATATTCGGACGGTATAATTGTAATACAGTTGAGTTTTAATATTAGTGGACATTTTATTGCGTATGAACAATTTTCATTTGATTTGTTGTAGACACTGTGTTGTTAATTACGAACTGTTTTACTATAAAAATTAAAGGTGTGATTAGTGACTTGATTGGTGTCTTGTAATTATTGTGTTTCCACTGTACCTACGACGATCGAGTAGACCGTCGTAACAGTGGTGTCAGAACTGGGATAGAACGGTTAACAGTGGAAACAGTGGACGGTTTGTACAAGACGAGTGTGATTCGTAATTAATCAGTAAACATGGATCCCAGTCAGATGATGGAAGCTTTACAAACACTGCTGCGCAGACACAGGAAGAAGCAGAAAGACGACAAAAAGAAGAACGAATACAAGAAAGAGAAGAAGCAGAAAGACGACAAAAAGAAGAACGAATACAAGAAAGAGAAGATGCAGAAAGACGACAAAAAGAAGAACGAATACAAGAAAGAGAAGAAGCAGAAAGACGACAAAAAGAAGAACGAATACAAGAAAGAGAAGAAGCTGAGGAACGTCAGAAAGCACTAATGCTAGAAACAGAAGAAAGACAAAAAGATAAAACGGAAGCTCTCTTTGAAACTATGCAGAAACAGTTGCAAGAACATAGTACCGCAGAATTGGGTCTCCTACGAGGTGGGCTTAATAAACAAGTTACTAAAATATCGGAGGTACAAGAATCAATGACATTAAAAATAGCGGAAGTAGAAAAATCTGTCTCGAGTGTTGAAGAATCGATGTCTACAAAAATATCTGAAGTAGAAAAATCTGTCTTGACTGTGGAAGAAATTATGTCAACAAAAATATCTGCAGTAGAAGACTCGATTACAAATATAAAAGAGCAGATTAAAAATGAAGTCGAGCAGTGTCTGAAATTACAACCAAAACAACTTTGTGAACAGACTGTACCAATGATAAAGACAGAAAAAGACGCAGAAAATAAGTCAATAGAGAAAGTAACTTTGCCTTCAGTAGGGACAGTTCATGTCAAAGCTCCAAACTTTGACGGAAGCAGTCACTGGGCAACGTACCTCCGCCAATTTGAAGCTGCTGCATGCGCAAATAATTGGACAGAGAAAGACAAGGCAGTCTCACTCGTTCTCGCATTAAAAGGACCCGCGGCAGAATTACTACAGTAAGTGCCACCTGACAGCCAGAACATCTATGCCGAGTTGATAAAAGCTCTAGAATTACGGTATGGTGATAAACATTTGCGAGATGTGTACTGCACCCAGTTGAGAGCAAGGCGACAGCATTCCGGGGAGAGTCTTCAAGAGTTTGAAGCAAGTATCGACAGACTAATTAGACTGGCCTATCCTGAAGCGCCAGAAGATTTTCGAACGCGTTTTGCGATGCAGACATTTACTGCCGGTGTCCGAGATAACGAACTACAGCAAGTGTTACGAATGGCAAGACACCAGAACAGTGCGGACGCCCTGGTACATGCTTTGCAATTTGAGGCCGCCAAATCAGCATCTGGTTGGAAAAGTCATAAAGTGCGCGCGCTAAAAGATCGCGACGGCACAGACGATGAGGAAGAAGAACAGGGAACAGAGGCTCGACGGTCGGCGCCACAGAATAAAATAAGAAAGGATGGAAGACCGAAGTGTTATAGATGTGGGAGACCTGGACATCTACAACGAGATTGTCGGGTTAGAATTCAGCAGCAGGGAAACGAGCAGTAGTCGGTACAACGGGGCGTGTGCTGACTAACTGGAGGAACAAAGCCCCTAGACAATACGCAATTTCTACACTTCAGAAAAACAGCGGGAGCTTGGTAGTTACCGGATTTGTTCAAGAAAGGCCAACCTCGATTACAGTTGACACAGGCGCTACAGTTTCTATTGTGCACCCCGACGTGGTGAAAGATCTCAAGCCAATCTGGTGCTCTTGCAGCTTGCGAACAGCTACTGGACGGCCTGTAAAAGTGTATGGAAAAGTGGAGATACACCTGCGCCTCGGTAGACTTGAGTTTAATCAACAAGTACTTGTTGCAGACATTGTGGATGAAGCAATTCTTGGTGTGGACATTATGAACGCATACGGATTTATAGTCGACTTCAAAAACAATGTCTTGAGAATCGGAGGCGAAGAGGTAATGCTATCAACAATGACGACAGCAGAAAAATCGATGGACGTCATAAACCAAGTGGCCGTAACTGTTCCGCCAAACTCCGAAAAGATCATCATGGTTAGAACTGCGGTAGATACTAGGGGCAATCAGTGCTCTATGTTCGAACCCCAGGTAGTCAGCACACCGGGCATACTAATTACCAGAAGTTTAGTAAAACCTGACGAAACCGGAAATGTACCTATTAGAGTGGCGAATATTTTGGATCAAGCTATCACTTTACAAAGCAATACGCTCATAGGCAAATTGACTCCTGTGGCCTGGGTAGCCGGAATAACGCAACGAAGACCCAGTTCTTCGGATACTTCTAAATTACCAGAGGAACTGCAAGAATTATTGAGCAGATCTTCTAACGACCTCTCAAGTGGTGAGGTAAAAGAACTCGGACAGTTTTTACACGAATTCAAAGATTGTTTTGCAGTTCGGGGACAGTCACTGGGAAGAACCTCTCTTGTGCAACATCGCATCAATACCGGGGACACAACACCGATACGCCAACCTCCTCGAAGGCCTCCATTATCTAAACAAGAGGTGATGTCTCGGTTAGTACAGGACATGTTGACAGAGGGAGTAATCGAACCTTCGTCAAGTGCTTGGTCTTCCCCTGTAGTGCTGGTAGCGAAGAAGGATGGTGGATTGCGTTTCTGCGTAGACTACCGGAGGTTAAATGACGTTACAAAGAAAGACTGCTATCCATTACCTCGCGTTGACGATACACTCGACACGTTGTCCGGAGCACAGTGGTTTTCCACATTGGACCTGAAGAGTGAATATTGGCAAGTGGGTCTTCATCAAGAAGACAAGGAAAAGACCGCTTTCTCGACCCCAAGTGGCTTATTCCAATTTAACGTCATGCCATTTGGACTCTGTAATGCGCCGGCAACATTTGAGAGATTGATGGTCCTGATACTCCGAGGCCTGACGTGGAAAACTTGCCTTGTTTACTTAGACGATGTCATAGTGATCGGGAAGACTTTCGAAGATCATTTGGAAAACCTTAAGGAAGTTCTAACTAGAATTCACGGTGCACAACTGAAGCTGAGCCCGAAGAAGTGTTCTCTATTCCAGAAGGAAGTACAGTATTTGGGCCATCTGGTTTCGGCAGCGGGCGTTAGCATGGATCCTAATAAAGTAGACACCGTAAGAGACTGGCCAGTTCCGAAGAATAAACACGAAGTTCGGAGTTTCCTGGGGTTATGCTCATATTACCGACGTTTTGTGAAAGGCTTCGCTACTATTGCTAAACCACTACATGAGCTAACGGAAAATAAACGAAACTTCCAATGGTCGAGAGAGTGTGAACAAGCATTTAGAACGTTGAAGATTGCATTATGTTCGCAGCCAATTCTCGCTTTTCCAGCTTCCGAAGGGAAGTACATCGTAGACACAGACGCAAGCAATACTGGTCTAGGAGCAGTTTTGTCTCAAGTGCAGAACGGTGAAGAACGAGTAATAGCGTATTACAGCAAGACGCTTTCTAAACCAGAGAGAAATTATTGTGTTACAAGAAGAGAGTTGTTTGCAATTGTCAGAGCTTTGGAGCACTTCCATAAATACCTCTATGGGAGAGAGTTTTCACTACGTACCGACCATGCTGCACTTGCATGGCTCTTGAGATTTAAAAATCCGGAAGGACAGTTGGCAAGGTGGCTCGAACGTCTGCAAGAGTACAACTTCAAGGTACAACATCGGCGGGGGCGCCTGCACGGTAATGCAGATGGCTTATCACGAAGACCATGCCCGGAAGACTGCCGACATTGCCGCAGAAAGGAAGAACAAAACTCAAGCGAACATGTTCAAGCCATCACTGTAGATTTCCTGGCTGATGGCTGGACAACACAAGACTGTCGACAAGAACAGATGACTGATGAAGACATTGGACCGATCTTGACAGCAAAAGAGGAAGGTCGCCGCCCGGATTGGCAAGATATCTGCCATGGTTCCGAAGTGCTGAAGGGCTACTGGGCACAATGGGAATCTCTCACCTTAGAAAACGGATTGCTGAAAAGGGCTTGGGAAAGTGCAAATGGACGAGACGTGGTCATGCATTTGATAGTTCCCCGAAGTAAAGTGCAGTCTGTTTTGAAGGAGATGCATGATGGAACATCTGGAGGCCATCTTGGTGTTAACAAAACCCTTGACAAAATACGGAAGCGATTCTATTGGCTTCATCTTCGCCACGACGTAGAGGAATGGGTTCGGACGTGTGAAATATGTGCTGCAAGCAAGGGCCCACAAACCAGAAGCAGGGGAAAAATGAGACAGTATAACGTTGGACAACTTTTCGAGAGAATTGCCATAGACATTGCTGGACCATTCCCAGTTACTGACGATGGAAACCGGTACATCATGGTTGTAGGTGACTACTTTACTAAGTGGGTGGAAGCCTACGCAATTCCAAATCAGGAGGTTACCACTGTGGCAAAGCAATTAGTTCACAACTTCTGTTGCCGTTATGGAGCCCCTATGGAAATCCATACGGATCAAGGGAGAAATTTCGAATCAGGAGTGTTTAAAGAATTATGCCGTCTACTTGGAATTCGAAAGACCAGGACAACGCCTCTGCATCCTCAGTCGGACGGGATGGTTGAGAGATTCAACAGGACACTTGAGCAGCATCTTTCGAAAGTTGTTGACGAGAACCAAACAGACTGGGACCAACGTATACCACTATTCCTTATGGCGTATAGGTCATCAGTACATGACACAACCGGCATGACTCCAGCAAAATTGGTGTTTGGGCGGGAGATTCGTCTTCCTGGGGACTTGATGTTTGGATCACCTGAGACTCAGTCCCAAGAGCCAAAGAACTATTCCTCACAATTAGAAAACCAACTGCGAGAAATGAATCGCTTGGTAAGAGGACGGCTGAAGATTGCCAGTGATAAAATGAAAACTCGGTATGACATTCGCAGCAATAGTGTGGGTTTCCAAGAAGGAGATCAGGTCTGGTTGTTCAATCCAAAGCGCCGTCGTGGTCGCTCACCTAAGCTTCAGTCTAACTGGGAAGGACCCTAAACTGTAAAAAAAAAAGGATTAACGATGTTGTTTATCGGATTCAACAGGAAGGACAGCGAAAGTTCAAGGTCGTCCACCTAGGTCGCCTGGCTAAATACAAATTTAGAGACGCTTTGCCAGTTCGGGACGAACAGGCTTAAGGAGGGGGCAGTGCTACGACAGCACAGAACAATCTACGCGTTTATCGAATGCGCCAGAAAGATCTCGATGTAAGCGTGTGGTGTACATGCTACTAGACGCATTTTGCGAGAATTTTCTCGACTGTGCCAGGCTTCGCTCGGGCGCTCGGACTGTGTCAAGGCCGTAGCAATTACGTAGTTCGCGAGAGATAAGACGCAGTTTGGAAACTTCTGGTGTGTGAGCGTAACTATAAATACATCGCGTCGCGGCCTTAGTTTTCAGTTCAATGCGAGATTTTTGACTGTGCGGTTCGAGAGTATTAGTGCGATATATTTACAGAGCGGTTCGAGTTATTACGGTGTACGTTCAAGTAGTTATTAGTGAAGTGTTGCGTTTTATATTCGGACGGTATAATTGTAATACAGTTGAGTTTTAATATTAGTGGACATTTTATTGCGTATGAACAATTTTCATTTGATTTGTTGTAGACACTGTGTTGTTAATTACGAACTGTTTTACTATAACAATTAAAGGTGTGATTAGTGACTTGATTGGTGTCTTGTAATTATTGTGTTTCCACTGTACCTACGACGATCGAGTAGACCGTCGTAACAATATAAAGTGCAAAGTGATAGTGTGAAAACCCCAAATTAAATAGAACCCTATTGATAGGGATAGACACCAAATAATCAGTGAAAAAACACTAAAGAGTTAAGAGTGATCAAAAACCATCAGTGAGTGGTAAAAAAATAAGTGAAGGCTGATAATGGCTAATCACAGAAAGGACTGTGGCACTTAATAGCAATTATCCAGTGAACACAAGTGTATTAATAACAAAATGAAACAAAGTGTAACAGACTAGATAATAAGTAGGTTTTAGATAATAGTAGTACTTACTACTTGTCATATTTTAGTTTGCAAATCTTAATGTTAGGTAATAATTTGTTAATTAGTATTGTTACTAATGTATTCAAGAACGAATGACTATCAGTGTGTTAATACACCAAAATATATGATTTTATTCACAGAAATAAGAATCCAATATCATTAATTTAAAATGATACATTAAAGAATATTTTTCATGACAAACTGATAATAATAAAAAAAGATATTAATATTAGATAGCAAACAGTTGTTGAAGATTCAGTTAGGGCTTAATGTCATTTAGAGTTAGTCATAACAATATACCATTGTATTAATATGTTTAATTCATGTCTATGTCTTTATTTTTTATGTCAAGTAATAATTATAATTCATCAAAGAGTATGGGGAGATGAAGAGTATGAGTGGATAATATGTTTCAAATAATTATGTTTAAATGAATAAGAATTATGTTTTAATGACTAAGGTTTATGTTCCAATAATTATGTTTAAATGATAAGAATTCTAGCTATGGGAATTGTTAAAACCATTAGATGTTATGTTATATGTTGTAAGAAATAAGATTTTAAAACCAACAGAAACCAGTAAACAAGAAACAAACCATACATTCAAATACAATGACACTAAAAATGAGTTATCACAGTAGACAAATTAATATAGGGAAACAATAAAATTATACACAATTACAAGAACCGACTTAAACAGTGAACAAATGAACAGAATCTTGTATTCAAACAATCAGGACCCATTACAAGGAGAATAAAATGTAATATCAGTAATCAAAGAAAAATAGTCAATTGCTGTTTAAGCCTATGCAAATTCCCAACTGTCAACTACAAAAAACTTCAATTTATAGAATTAAACACTGACATTAGGAAGACTAAACCACATAAACTATGAAATACAAATAGACAATCATATTAAGGCAGAAATATTATGATAATAATGTAAATTGAGAAAACAGTATAATTAAATAAAATTAACAAAACTGTCAACATGTTGATACCTAAGTGAACACTATAATATTGGATGTCAAATTAATCCTTGAGCAAAAATATGAACAGTGGTGATAATATTTACTACTAAAAAGGGAGTACTGAAGATTAATTACATTTAGAAGATCTGTAACCAGTTTAAATAAAAATTCAAATACCCTAACAATACTCTTTAGCCAATTTCAGCCAATCAAAAACTTTGAGTAACCATGACAACAACCGAATATTGACTAATTTCAGTTAGGAACAATACTTTATGTAGTGACGCTAAACTGGAGAGACGCCACGCCGTGAAGGGCCCAAATTTTCAATAGAAAAACAGTATAAGTGCCCAAAATTTTGAGAAGGAGTAGCAGTACAACCGATGAGAGGCCATTACAACTAATTTACACCAAGGACCAGCTCGGAAATAAGCCAGATGACCGGAAAATACCTGTAATTCAACTTGAAGAAGATGACAACCAATTTTTGAGCCCAAGATCAGAAGTAGGAAGAATAAACACCGGCCCATTACTTCACATGGACGACTGACAATACCCATCATATCTACTAACGTTGAGTATTGCTGAATTTATTTGAATATTATAAAACAAATTCTCTTTCAAAAATTCTAACTATAAAATAAAACTCTCACTATCACTGAATATTTTCGAGGATTAATAAAATAAAGAAATAACTTTGTACACATTGAATGAACACATGATAACCTATGTTAAACAACGACACTGCCACACTTCAACACCACAATATTTAATTTATAGCAAACCTTGTATAATTTTAATGATCACAAACTTTTAATGATATGTTCTAATTTTGTTATCTTGTTATGTAAACCTCTGTTTCGTACTTAAAAGAACCCAATTGGCAGATTTATTTTGTAAAATAATAACCAGAGTCAATTGTAAACATTGCACTGCCAACCTAGCGCTCCGCAGAGCGAGAGATTATATTGCCGAGGCTAAAATTTTATTATAACAGTTATTATTTTTATGAAGCGTTAATGATAATTAACAAGCAAAAGCCTAATAAAAAGTGCGTACTGATAACAAACTGTCCAGTATTTATTTGTAGAAAATATTATGTATGTTTTGTTTACTAGCAGTTGGTCGACATAACTAACATTAATTGAAGTTGGCAACACGTGTTCCCCCACTCACACGAGAATCAGTTTGTTCAAACTTTGTACTTTGTTTATCAGCTGTATGCAGTAGCGACTGCAATGCGACACGGGCGGGTGACGTCACGCGCTTATCAAACGCTGCCGGCGGTCAGCTGACCGACGGGAGACAAGTTTTAGTTTAGTTTCTAACCAGGGTCCGAGCGGAACTCTCGTTAAACAATCTCACTTACAGCTGCGGCTTAAGTATCGTTCTTAAATATGTATCATACTAATTAATTTAATCAAACTACCGGCGTCCATCTTCAATGGACTACGATTTCTTTCAAAACTAAATTATGGGCGTTATGGCCTCTAATACATCCGCACGTGTCGATCATGATCAATACATCTTAATATTTCAATAAATGCATTTCAAATATCAGTAATACAGTCCACTTCTTTTCGTACAAACTATCCAGCCCTTCCTGCATAGCGTCTTTGGAACAACTCGAGATCATCAAGAGCTTCCAAACCGCAACATTTTTGGTCATCCGGGCCGGATTTCTTATTTTTGGCCCAAAAACGAAAACGTTTTTGGTCACCACGGGACGGATTTTTTATGTTTGGGTCCACAAGCGACCGCATTTCTTTGGCTGTATCATTTTTGGCCCAACCGATCTGAATTTATTCTCGCCCTACGGGCATCATTTTCGTCCTGAGCGACACCATTTTTGTGAATCACATCGCAGTGAACACGACAAGATTCGGCCAAGCAGTAGACCAGAGACGACGGGACACGGCAGGACAGCATTTGCGAGGTCATCAAAAAAGGTTCCACAGCTTTAATTCATGGAGGGTTGCAACATGAGGCGTCATCTGACCAGTAGAGACAGGAGGTGCAACAGCTCCTAACAGGATCGAGCAACGGGATCGAAGCCAGCTTCAGCACGAATGGATCAACGGCCACGTGACTATGAACTTTTTACTTATATTTAACGTTTAACAATATTTCACATTTAGCAGTTATTTCTTAACACATTTGTATAAACAAACACCATCATTACACAATACAACTTAATAAATGGTTGGCAGTTCATTATCAGTTAAAACTTCAAAGATAAAGACATATGTTGCTATCATTTAAATTCATAATTTTAATAATTTAATTGCCAACAAAGCTTGATTAAGAGAGAGAGTAAGCCTATGTTCTATCAAGTATTATGTTCATAAACAACGATCGCTAGCTACCGCCACGTATTCAAATTTATTAAAACTTAAGTTTATGGTTCACATGCTCTATGCTCAAATTCTTTCAAGGTATTTTTCTTTTTTCTCTTAAATTGTAATAATGGCAGATGTAAGGGCTCTAATAAAAAAACGAGGCACAATTAAAGCCTCAATATCACGCGTAAATACTTTCGCGGATAACTTCGATTTGGTAACCAGCGATCATCATGCGCTGAAAATAAAACTGCGACATTTGATGGAATTATCCACAAAATACGATGAGATTCAATCCCAAATCGAAGCCGAGGAAGCGGACGTTGCTTCAACGAGTGATAGGGTACAAACGGAAGACGATCTTTGTAATATAGAGTGTAAATTGCAACACCTGCTGGAGCAAGCTGAGCATATGAACCAGAAACCAGTAATTAATGCTGAAATTAAACAGCTTAAAACACCCCCATTCAATTGGAACCAATCAAATTACCACGGTTTGCGGGTAGTATTGTTGAGTGGCAACATTATTACCACATTTTTCTTGAATTAATTCACGTCAGAGCAGATCTGACGGATATACAGAAACTTCACTATTTGCACTCGTCATTATATGGCGAGGCGCTTAACGTAATAAAGTTGTTACCAATCACTCATGAGAATTACGCGGTGGCTATCGATCTGTTGAAGAATAGATATGACAGTAAGCTAATTGTTTCCGCCCACCATGTCGGGAATGTCCTGGACGTACCAGTGGTTCAACAAGAATCCCAAGTCAGCATATCTAAATTCATTGATGAAATCTCAGCCAATATAAACGCTTTAAATAATCTCAAACTGCCAGTCAACACATTCGAAATTATTGTCATACATTACTTAGCTAAAAAACTTGATAATTACACTTTCCGGTTGTGGAAAGAGAGTTTGTCGGAACATAAATTCCCTGATTTTAATAATTTTATGAATTTTCTAAATTCACGAAGAAAATTACTACAAAATCTTGATAACGCGACTACCCCAACGAGCAGGTTGAATAAAAGCGATGTCTCCTTATCGCAAGGCAGTTAAACAGATAAGCGCTCCTAGGGGGGCATTCCATTCTCATATCAGAGACAATTTATGTAGACTGTGTAACGGTGAACATAGAATTATCGACTGCTTACAATTCACATCGCTGTCTATCCCTGACAGAAGAAACGTTTTAATAAAAAACAAACTTTGCTTAAATTGCCTTCGTCCGGGACACGAAAGCTCAAAATGTCCCTCAAAATTTTCTTGCAAAAAATGTTCTAGGCGTCACCACACCACAATTCATGTCCCCAACAGAGACGGAGCTTCCATCAATAACCAATGCTCACTGAAGTCACATACCAATAAATCGGTATTGTTATCAGTAGAGGGAAAATGCTGGTCCTGACTCACAAAGGAATGCCGCCTTTCTTAAAAAACATAAAAAACGATAAAAAACAAGATCAAAGAGATGCCGCCGTTCCCGCGGTCCAAGATTTTTTCCCACGCTCTCCCCACCACCCTGGACCCGCAGTATCCGCGAATTTTCGCGAATATAATTTTTTATATGCAGCCTTTCGCGAGCCTAAATCACTTTCACTTTCTAATTTCCGCGAATATAATTTTTTATATGCCGCCTTTCGCGAGCCTAGATCACTTTCACTTTCAACTGGACCACAGCATCCGCGACTTTTTCGCTGATCTGTGTCAAGATCCGCGACTTTTTCGCGTATCTGGACCACAGCATCCGCGAATATAATTTTTTATTTTTTTATATGCCGCCTTTCGCGAGCTTAGATCACTTTCACTTTCTATCACTTGATGCATTATAGTGTATATATTAAATATATGATCAGGGTTACCAACCTTGCATGAGTTCAAATTTGTTGTGTGTTATAATGTATATTAAATCTATATGATCAGGTTTACCAACCTATGTATGGGTTCAAACTTGATATGTGTGTGTATTATAGTGTATATTAAAATATATGATCAGGGTTACCAATCCTGCATTATTGTGTGTGTGTATAGAACAGATCTGCCAACATTTTTCTTCGGTGGGAAATTCAAACTATATTATAGTAAATTGTTGACGACGACTTCGATATCAACTCACTCTCCCCTCCTCCCTCTTTGTCTCTAGACACAGTTGTCGATCACGATATAAACACTCTCTTTATGTCATCAGTTTTACATAAGCGTCGTGCTACTTATGGATTATTGTAAGTAGCGATACTAAAATGTAATCACCAGGAAATATATATTTATCACCTACCTCGTTGCATCCTTTTTTTGACACATGACAGTCATTGACTACGATTTAGAAATTAATATACTGCCAAGTCTGTGTGTGTGTGGTAAAGTGTTACGCATAAAAAAATCTCCTTGAAATAAGGTATTTTCAAAAGTTTTGACAACGCACATACTAGTTTTTTGGTAAGTTGTACAGATTTTATTTAATTTTAATTTTAATGTATGTGCAGATTTTTATTTAAACGTAAAAATTATTTGCATTATCAAGCGTGTTATTGAATTTAATACATGTGTGTGTGTGTATGATCAAATTATTATGTCTGTTACAAATTTTCTGAAAAATTGCTTTAAACAAACGTTTTTAATGTAAAAAATTTAGAAAGTAGGTCACAGCGTATGATGACATTTATATCTCTCTCTAATTCTGTTGTGGACATACATAGCTGTAAGCAGTGACTATCTCCTTATGAATGCAGAATGTAGACTTTCCTAAAATTATTTGCATTAAAACATTATCAAACGCATTATTGAATTTGTGTGCGCGTGTATGTGTATGATCAAATTATTATGGAGTGGGTTATACAAATAATAATAAAGTGTGTGTAATATATATATATACATTTATTAAAATACATACACACAGCTCCAAGATTATATTAAACAGTTTTACAATTAAAAATACATACACAGCTCCAAGATTATATTGTTACAAGTATGAAAATATATCTAAACTAATATTTACAATTTAAAAAAAAAAACATACACAGTTCCAAGATTATATTGTTACAAGTATTAAAATATATCTAAACTAGTTTTACAATTAAAAATACATACACACACATAGCTCCAATATTATAATGTTACAAATATGATGAAAATATATATATATATTTAAAACTAGTATTTACAAAATATGTATAAAATAAGACTTAAACACGTCTAAGTACTGTGTTGGACAATGGTGTATATTCTACAAGCGAATCATGTAGTATCATACAGTAGGCGGTTGTCTGTCTAGGAAAATTCATTGACGATTCAAATTCTAAACGTACATCAACTGCTGAAGACTTAAGTGTATCGTCTTGCTTGCTACAATCGAAAACAACCAGCGGGGCTTTTGATTTGAATAATTCCGGTGTCAGTACTGGGCTGCCGTCTAAACGGTGGTAATACGAACTTTGAAAACTGGTGTACATATTGTACAATAATGCAAAACGGTCTTTCCCAATATCCAAGTTTAAATTATCGTAAGGATAATACTTGTCGTTTAGAAACAGTCTCGCATTGATCACGTTACAGTGATCGAATTCATCAGCGTGTGCTGTCAGTACATTTTTTCTTGCTGTCTGAAACGCTAACACAACAAAGCGTGGTTTTTCTAGCTGACTCGAGGTCTTGACAATCCAATTCTGCCTTTTAGTCTGTGGTAAGGCAGGATACTCGTGCAACTCCCAGGTCCTAAAAGGCATAGTTATCGGGTGGTCTTTCTCTATGAGTCGTAACAGTGGTAATCTGTGTGTGTGTGTGTGTGTGTGTGTGTGTGTGTGTGTGTGTGTGTGTGTGTGTGTGTGTGTGTGTATGATCAAATTACAATTTCTGAAAATATATTCTTACCGTATTTTTATAGTGGCAATTTCTCACCAACGTGTGCTGATACATCGTGAAATCTCTACATCTTTTTTAACAGTTGAAAGACTGTTTGTACGTCTTCAGTGTAGACAACGCACATACTAGTTTGGCTGATACTGTACGGCTTACGTGTCTTCCAGTATACACATCTTCTTTGGTAAGTGTATAGATTTTATTTAAACGTAAAAATTATCAAGTGCATTATTTATTGAATTTAATACATGTGTGTGTGTGTGTGTACGTGTGTGTATGATCAAATTACAATTTCTGAAAATAAATATATATATATTTAAAACTAGTATTTACAAAATATGTATAAAATAAGACTTAAACACGTCTATGTACTGTGTTGGTCAATGGTGTATATTCTACAAGCGAATCATGTAGTATCATACAGTAGGCGGTCGTCTGTGTAGGAAAATTCGTTGACGATTCAAATTCTAAACGTACATCAACTGCTGAAGACTTAAGTGCTTCGTCTTGTCTGCTACAACCGAAAACAAACAGCGGGGCTTTTGATTTGAATAATTCCGGTGTCAGTACTGGGCTGCCGTCTAAACGGTGGTAATACGAGCTTTGAAAACTGGCGTACATATTGTACAATAATGCAAAACAGTCTTTCCCAATATCCAAGTTTAAATTATCGTAAGGATAATACTTGTCGTTTAGAAACAGTCTCGCATTGATCACGTTACAGTGATCGAATTCATCAGCGTGTGCTGTCAGTACATTTTTTCTTGCTGTCTGAAGATTTTTATTTAAACGTAAAAATTATTTGTATTATCAAGCGTGTTATTGAATTTAATACATGTGTGTGTGTATGATCAAATTATTATGTCTGTTACAAATTTTCCGAAAAATTGCTTTAAACAAACTCTAACAAATATTAACTATGTGTGCGTGTGTGTTGTCAACTACTTACATGCGCGTTCTCTCTCTCTCTTAACATAACGCTTCGTGTGAAGCGTTTTGTAGAGCAGGTTTCAACTGTGGAAGGTTTCATACCGTTTCTCCTCTCTCTCTCTCTCTCGCTCGCAGACGTCGGAAGCAATTCCTAGTTTATAATGTAATTACCTGTGCGTGTATGTCTCTCTTTCGCATAAAAAAAAAAAAAAATCTTGAAATAAGGTATTTTCAAAAGTTTTGTGTACACATACAAATCGCTATCGGACGATGTACGTGCTGCTCACACACACACACACACACACACACACACACACACACACACATTGATGAAATTAGAAAGTTTATATTTATTCGACATGTCTGTCTGTCTGTCTGTCTGTCTGTCTGTCTCTCTCTCTCTCTCGTTGTCAAACGTTATGTTCAAACCGTTTCTCCTCTCTGCGGTCATTACCGCGCATGTATATGATTTTAGAAAGTTTATATATATTCGACAAATATTAACTGTGTACGTACTTACAACGCCCGCTCTCTCTCTCTCTCTCTCTCACTCATCGTCAAAACGTTGACTTCATTTTTCATTGTATTAAATAATTAACAAATATTAACTATGTGTGCGTGTGTGTTGTCAACTACTTACATGCGCGTTCTCTCTCTCTCTCTCTCTCGCTCGCAGACGTCGGAAGCAATTCCTAGTTTATAATGTAATTACCTGTGCGTGTATGTCTCTCTTTATTCGACAAGACTTAAACACGACTATGTACTGTGTTGGACAATGGCGTATATTCTACAAGCGAATCATGTAGTATCATACAGTAGGCGGTCGTCTGTGTAGGAAAATTCGTTGACGATTCAAATTAATTTCGAGTTTCATTATTTAATTTGCCGTCAGCAGGTAATTTGTAATATTCTTGAAATATAAGGAGGGCATTGGAAACATCTGCATCATTTACTAATTGCAATGACGTTTTATCTTTCGTATAAAGATATCCATATTCATATAAGTAACGTTTAACCTAATCCAATTGAAACTGTGTTGTGTTATCCGTTAAACATTTTGTCCATAATGTTAAAAAAAAAAAATATTACAGATTTAAGTGGCGTCATGGTTTCCGATTGTACTTTACAATGACAAATACCAAACAACGTTGTTAATAATTATAAAAGAATATGTTATTATCCCTTCTCCTCAATATTTATAAAAAAGATTTTTAACAAAAATATGAATTAACAGGAATCGAACCTACATACTTACCTTCTTTACCTTCACATTTACCATTACTAGTCTAACCATTTAATCGATTAAGCTAATTCATATCTTATTAACGAACGATTACTCACGAAAGGAAAAACAGTTTACGTGTCAACGAACTCGGAATGTTTACATTTTAAGTGTGCAATGTTTACGTGTCAACAAACACCGTCTGTTTATGTTTTCGATTTTCACATTTGAAACACCTATCATAAATTTACCACCTTCGTATCGAACACCATACATACGATCTATAATCCGTTTACAGTCAGCCGATTCGCACAAACGCATATATTTGTTTGCTAATGAATCGTCACTGAAATGTAAAGTGTTAGGGTTCCATGCGCTATTGTCACTGAAATGAGAAGCGTTATGACTCTGCGTGCCACTTTCGTTTTCAGTTATTACGTGTTGTGTAGGCTCTTCTTCTCCTCCTCCATTATATCACCACTTAACTTTCGTGAAATAGCTTCTAACGGTTCCAGAATCGGTCTGTAATTTTTTCTAAACGCCTCGTCGCTTTCTCTGATACCGTGTTGTAATGCATGATATTACAGCATTAAACTTTACAAAAAACGACATTATTAGAAGACACTAGTGAACACGTCTGTATCAAACCAGAGAGAACCAAACAATGATAGAATATTCGTCACAAAAGGACAGTAGAATGTGATAGTGGTGGTGGTGGTGGTAACGTCGATCATACACACAGACTCTGGAGAGAGGCTAAAGTTTATCGAGATGAAAACGTCGTAGACACTTTCTTCTCGTGGTTGATGAAAGACACCGAGGATATGATGAAGGTAGTACGACATAACGTACATTGCAACATCCAGTGAGCGTTACGTGTCGTTCTCTCTGGGTCCCTTGCGTTTCGTAGACTCTTTTCAATTTCTTAATCGCTCTCTGGACACACTCGTTACGTCCGTCCGTCCATCCGTCCGACTGTCTATATCTGTCTGTCTGTCTGTCTCTGTCTGTCTGTCTGTCTGTCTGTCTCTCTCTCTCTCTCGTTGTCAAACGTTATGTTCAAACCGTTTCTCCTCTCTGTGATCATTACCGCGCATGTATATGATTTTAGAAAGTTTATATATATTCGACAAATATTAACTGTGTACGTACTTACAACGCCCGCTCTCTCTCTCTCTCTCTCTCTCTCATCGTCAAAACGTTGACTTCATTTTTCATTGTATTAAATAATTAACAAATATTAACTATGTGTGCGTGTGTGTTGTCAACTACTTACATGCGCGTTCTCTCTCTTAACATAACGCTTCGTGTGAAGCGTTTTGTAGAGCAGGTTTCAACTGTGGAAGGTTTCATCGGACAAAAGGCTTGCCGCATGACAACTGGCACCAATCGTACACTCTAGTGTTTTTGGTGGTCCTAAAAAGGACCGAGTTGTGAGAACGGCGATGTTGGTAGTGCCGCGCTGAGATGTTCGGCGGCTGCGCCTGCTGTTCACAGCGTACTACAGTCCTCCTCTTCTTCCGACACTGGTTGTAGAGTCAGCTGCCGACCCAGCGAAATCCATCGCTGACGCGGAACTTTCAAAATTTTCTGTCGGCTCAGGTTTTATTAACTAACTGGCATCGCTGATTGGCTAGCTCCGAACACGAAGTTGGTTACGTCTCGGTGGCTGCTGATGTCTGATTGGCTCGCTGTGTCCACCGCTGGTACCGAGAGCAGATGTTCGCATACCGCTGCCATCACAATATATAACCGGTGAACTTCACAATCGTTCGTGTTGCTGAACACTACTGTGCTACAAATTGTATGTTACAAATTGATATTCTAATTTACTTTGTGAGATATAAAGCGTTTAAGATACACTAACATAATACCAGCGTTATAACAGTTTCTTTGTTTTTCAGTATTCACTCTCACGTCTGAATATTACCATGTCTGACCTTCAGCAGAATCCAGAACATCAGCAGGAACAGGGACATCCTCAACAAGGTAAAAATTTTTTTAAATACCAATTGTCTCTCTCTATAATTATGCAGCAAACCAAATTTGTTTGATATGAATTAACATGTATAAGATAGTCTCTTGACGTTGTTTAGAAATTGATATGACGGAGAAAATTTTTTATGTTCTGACATAGGTTTGTCACCTTCTCCCCAATGTATTGTCTCTTGACATCGTTTAGAAATTGACATGACGGAGAAAATTTTTCATGTTCCACCATAGGTATGTCACCTTCTCTCCAATGAACTAATTCAATTCCGCAACAAAAGCATTTAACTCTATCGTCTATGAATGACATACTATGTCCACAAACATCATAATTTAGCGGATAGTAGTAAAACCCGGCAAACGCTAACTCGTCGGGACTGACAAACGTCACTTCCCAATACTTGAACGATTTTCTTCTTTCACTTTCAATGCTAAAATCAGGAGTAGCTGCCATCTTCACAGTTTGCAATAAACTAGCCTATTACTAACGTGTACTATCTATTTACCTCAAACATGAATTTGTGTGTGTGTGTGTGTGTGTGTGTGTGTGTGTGTGTTATTCATCATTCCTATTAGCTAATACATGTGTTTCTATTGTTTCAGATATGACACGATTTTATATTGTGCGAAACAGTAGTATTAGAGGATGTCTCACAACTTTTAATTACCTGCCTGTGTACACAGAAGAAGAAGATCAAGATATAGTACCGATAATGACCGAGGTGCGACCTTTATTGTGCAAGGATATTCTGGCAGAACAAGCACGTTTACGCAGTATCAAATGGCATATTGCGTGCAGGATACGTTTCACTAAAACTATGTTAGATGGTGACAGCGGCGAAGAAAAAGTGGTAACCAAAGACGCCGTCTTCCACGGACGTTGTCGTACGTTGCTCACGGACGACAACGACGAGTTGAACTGTCTACTCGATGAATCCTACGATAAAATCATGAATAGCATATCCAATTTTACCCGTGACGGGAGCGGATGGTCGGTGGATGCTGTACTGAAGCTGGAACTAGTTGTTGGACGGTACCAGCCTCTAGCAGCATCCTCCTACCTTCCAACCCCGCGAAAACTTGCACTCACCAAGGCAGTAGTCAACATCAATAACTCCCAAGATGAAATGTGTTTTCTATGGTCCGTACTAGCTCACATACACCCTCAAGAACGTAATAAAGAACGTGTTTCAAAATACCTCTTATTCAAAAACACAATAAATATGACCGGTATCGAGTACCCTGTTTCTATAAACTCACTTTCTAAATTTGAAACACAGAATCCCAACATTTCTATAAACGTTTTCGGCTATGATATAGAAGACAATATCAGAAACGAATCAAAAAATGAGGTTTATCCGTTAAGAATTACCCCCAATAAGGACAGATTACATCACGTTAATCTTTTGCTTCTGTCCGATACAAATAGCCGAAAACACTACTGTCTTATCAGTAGCATTAATAAATTGTTATTTTCCCTAACAAAAGTCAATCGTAAATCATTTTACTGCGACTACTGCCTGCATCGTTTCTCCACAGAACATGGTCTGTCCGATCATCTCCCCTACTGCACACCTCACGGCGAGCAGAAAACCAAAATGCCTACAGAGGAGGAGAAGTTTATGTCATTTAAAAATTACGCGCACTGTCTTAAAGTACCCTTTACCGTCTACGCCGACTTCGAGTCCCTCATCACTCCGCTTCAATCGTGTTCACCTGGTAACAACGTCCCGACGACAGTGCACGAGTTAGGCGAATTCTACTCAGTTGATAGCAACGGTGCCCGTCAGAAAATAACTTCTCCTCCTGTATCGTCCACATCATACGAAGCGATGCATATTCCGTCAGGTTTCTCCTATGCTATCGTGGATCATACACACAGACTCTGGAGAGAGGCTAAAGTTTATCGAGGTGAAAACGTCGTAGACACTTTCTTCTCGTGGTTGATGAAAGACGCCGAGGATATGATGAAGGTAGTACGACATAACGTGCAAATAATTATGTCCGATGATGACAATGTTGCGTTCACTAACGCCACCGTTTGTCATTTGTGTGAGCGCCCTTTGACAGACGATGACAAGGTACGCAATCATTGTCATCTTACGGGGAAATTCTTGGGAGCAGCCCACAATAGCTGTAATCTAAGCTACAAGATGCCTCGTCATATCCCCGTCTTCTTTCACAACCTTCGTGGCTATGACTGTCACCATTTAATGCAGGGTTTAGGAAAATATAAGGACCAACACGTATCCTGCATTGCAACATCCAGTGAGCGTTACGTGTCGTTCTCCCTGGGTCCCTTGCGTTTCGTAGACTCTTTTCAATTTCTTAATCGCTCTCTGGACACACTCGTTACCAATCTGTCCACGTCCGGGAGCCAATTTCCTTTGCTCAGAGAGGAAATGCTTAGACGGGGTTTCGACGAACAGACCAATCTGCTCGTACGTAAGGGAGTATACCCTTACGAGTACGTTGACAGCATTGATCGGTTCAACGAAACAAGTCTACCCGCTCGTGAACACTTTGATAACCGGTTGTTGGAATCGGCTATTTCGGACGCAGATTACGAGCACGCACAAAACGTGTGGAGTGCATTCAATCTGCGTACGTTTGGCGATTACCACGATTTGTATTTGTTGACAGACGTAATGCTGCTGGCCGATGTCTTTGAAAGTTTCCGAGACATGGCCTTACGCGATTACTGCTTGGACCCGTGTCATTTTTACTCGCTTCCCGGACTCGCTTGGAACGCGATGCTAAAAATGACAGGGGTCGAATTAGAGCTGTTAACAGAGATAAATATGCATCTGTTCCTTGAGTCTGGGGTCCGCGGAGGCTGTGCGATGATATCCAACCGTCACGCAGTCGCTAACAATCCTCTGATTCCAGATCAGTACGATGTATCGAAACCGACCTCCTTCATTCTGTATACAGACTGTAATAATTTATACGGTGCAGCCATTTCGCAACCGCTCCCTTACGCAGACTTCCGATGGCTCGATCGTAACGAAATCGAGTCCTTGGACGTACGTAATGTGAGTGATGATTCCGACATCGGGTACATCCTCGAAGTTGACCTACACTATTCCGATACCTTACACGACCTGCATTCCGACTACCCACTTGCACCTGTGCGCCAGCGCATAACACCCGATATCCTTTCTCCCTTTTCCAAACGTTTACACGAGAGTATATACAGATCATCGTATAACGAATCAGGGTCATCCGTAGAGAAGTTGTTAACAACTTTGGAGGACAAACAAAATTACGTTCTCCATTATCGAAATTTGAAATTGTATTTAAGTCTTGGCTTAGAGCTGAAAGCGACTCATAGGGTGTTGTGTTTTAATCAAAGCGCTTGGTTGAAACCGTTTATCGATTTCAACACCCGCAAGAGGCAAACAGCCGTCAACAGCTTTGAAAAAGACCTTTTCAAACTGATGAACAACGCCGTATACGGTAAGTCGCTGGAGAACGTACGGAAACATATAGACTTTGAACTAGTCTCGAATGAACGACGGCTTCAAAAACTAGTTTCCACACCTAGGCTAAAACGTATGATTCGTTATACGAACGATCTGGTGGGGTTCTCACTCCGTAAAAAATCCATTGTTCTTTCCCGTCCCGTGTATGTCGGCTTCACGGTGCTTGACGTTAGCAAAACGATAATGTACGACTTTCATTATCGTTATGCTGTCGCCAAGTACGGCCGCAACGTTAAATTATTAATGACAGATACAGACAGTCTGATGTATAGCATTCAAACATCAGACTTGTATGCAGACATGAAGAAGGACCTACACGTTTTTGACACATCGGATTACCCTACGTCTCATCCTTGTTATAGCCTTAAGAACAAAAAGGTTGTCGGTCTGTTCAAGGATGAAACGTGTGGTCGTCCTATTAGAGAATTCGTGGGTCTCCGTGCGAAATGTTATTCGTTCCTTGTGGCCCACGAAGATCCCACCCAAGAGTGTCAAAAACGTGTATGTAAAGGTGTGCCTCGAGTTGCGATTAAGAGGAGTCTGCGACACGATATGTATCGCAAGTGTCTCACTGATCATTGTCAGTTTTCTACCAGTGCGCTTTGTTTACGTAGCGATCATCATACGCTGTACACGATGCGTGTAAATAAGCAAGCGTTGTCACCGTATGATGATAAGCGTTATATATTAGACAATGGTCATGATACGCTTGCATACGGTCATTATCGGATACGACAACGCATCAACATGGAGAACGACGACGACGACGACACCTCCCCACCTACTAAAAAAATTTGTCTCCATGTATAGTAACCCTCCTCAACACTTGTTTCTTTCGTCAGTTGATGTCTCTCGGTGCTTCAGTCCAGACGTCTGTAAACGTGAGTTCACATATTAATATCGCAACGATATTTGTATGTTTAAACATAATATATATAGAGTTTGTAATGTGTGTGGTTTCTTTGTCTTACAGTATTATGGATAACACTGCAGTTATAATTGACTTCCAGTGCTTTTTCGACGACAACGGAAAATATATTGTGAAGGAACTGTCAATCATGGACGTTCTGAGATTTGCTGGTAGACATTGGATTTTGACACCGCCTGCTACATCCGTTACGAATCCCAAATACGTTAGGACAAACCACTGGTTAACGACAAATTATCATAGACTTAGATGGAGCGAAGGAGAGACACCATACGACAATCTTGTTTCATTGTTAACATCACATACACGTATATATAAATATGTGTTTGTGAAGGGTTTTGAGAAAAAACGTTTTTTGCAATCAAAGATAATACACAATAATATCATCAATCTCGATGACTTTGGTTGTCCTAAAAACATACCGTATATAATTCATGGAACAGAATGTCTTAGACATTTCAATTCTTCTGACCGTTGTGCCAACTATAAGGTGCATGCTATTCGGGAATGGATGATTCATGATTTTTGCTTTAAACAAACATTTTGAATGTAACAAATTTAGAAAGTAGGTCACTGCGAATGATGACATTTATATCTCTCTCTCTCATTCTGTTGTGGACATGTACATACATGCATAGCTGTAAGCAGTGACTATTTTCTTATGAAAATGGACTTTCCTAATGACATTGTTATATTTTTGGTGTCTCTAATTTCGTCTGTGGGACATGTTCATACATGCAAATGAAAGTGGGACACCGACGTTACCACCACCACCACTATCACATTGTACTGTCCTTTTGTGTCGAATATTCTGTCATTGTTTGGTTCTCTCTCGCTTGATACAGACGTGTTCACTAGTGTCTTCTAATAATGTCGTTTCTTGTAAAGTTTAATGCTGTAAGTGCTATCGAGTACAAACGATGTTCAGAATTGATAGTGAATAAAAAATATCCCATCATGGTCTTAACAAATGTGGACACAAAATATGGGAACTCTGTGCTTGCTACGTTGGAGGATGGCGACCGCCAGTATCGTGTCTATCTTCCCAAGAGGTATGCAGGTGTCTTCACGAATGAGGAGCTCAGACATATCAAACCTAAAGAACTACATTTAGTGTATCGAGGGACGAGAAATCAAACAACACAAGTAGAGATTGAGTCCTAACGTCGTAAGTAGCAATCGTGTTAACAAACAATTTATTGATGTGTGTGCGTGTGTGTAGTTTCAACTCTCTGTACTTAACACTTTAATAATTGAATTTGTATGTACATGATAAATGTATCATTGATTCTACAAGTTTCGTTGAATAATAGTTGGTTCGATTAGAAATTATTTGAAAGTACATTAACTTATGCGATAAATGTATCATTGATTCTAAGTAGTATTTACAAATTTCCAGTGAATAATATTTGGTTTGGTTTGATTAGAAATTATTTGAAAGTACATTAACTTATGAAAAATGACATATACTTGAAAAAGTTTACTTACTTAACGCATTTGATTCTTTCCACTAACTGTGTGTGTGTGTGTGTGCATGTGATAATTGAATATTATCGTATCAGTGATTCTAATATCGACTGTATTGTTATGTTACAGATAAACTTCCTTGTGAACTGTATCTACAGCCGTGAAATTATTATTTTAAAATCTTACAATGTCAAAAAATTATTATTAATATTTATTTTATATAACAATGTTTGTTTGTGATATATGTATATTTAATCAATGTAAAATGTATTTTGAATAATTGTATTATAACGGTTTGTAAACTATATTTTAAGTTTGTGTACAGTGCTGTAAATATATATTTAATCATTTAAAACAATATTATTATTAATATTTTATATATAACAATGTTTGTGATATATATATTTAATCAATAATTGTATTATAGCGGTTTGTAAACTATATATTTTATGTTTGTGTACAGTGTTGTAAATATATATATTTAATTATTTAAAACAAATTATGGTTTATTTTAATTTATTTCGTTATAAACCTTCGAATATGCATGCAATTATTTGTATAGTAATCAGAAATGTGTGAGAGAGACATTTTAATAATTTGCAGGTTGTATCTTACAATTACGAAAATTATTATACAATGTGTGTGTACACAAAACTTTTGAAAATACCTTATTTCAAGGAGATTTTTTTATGCGTAACACTTTACCACACACACACAGACTTGGCAGTATATTAATTTCTAAATCGTAGTCAATGACTGTCATGTGTCAAAAAAAGGACACAACGAGGTAGGTGATAAATATATATTTCCTGGTGATTACATTTTAGTATCGCTAATTACAATAATCCATAAGTAGCACGACGCTTATGTAAAACTGATGACAACTGTGTCTAGAGACAAAGAGAGAGGAGGGGAGAGAGAGTTGATATCGAAGTCGTCGTCAACAATTTACTATAATATAGTTTGAATTTCCCACCGAAGAAAAATGTTGGTGTAAATATATATTTAATTATTTAAAACAAATTATGGTTTATTTTAATTTATTTCGTTATAAACCTTCGAATATGCATGCAATTATTTGTATAGTAATCAGAAATGTGTGAGAGAGACATTTTAATAATTTGCAGTTTGTATCTTACAATTACGAAAATTATTGTACAATGTGTGTACACAAAACTTTTGAAAATACCTTATTTCAAGGAGATTTTTTTATGCGTAACACTTTACCACACACACACAGACTTGGCAGTATATTAATTTCTAAATCGTAGTCAATGACTGTCATGTGTCAAAAAAAGGATGCAACGAGGTAGGTGATAAATATATATTTCCTGGTGATTACATTTTAGTATCGCTACTTACAATAATCCATAAGTAGCACGACGCTTATGTAAAACTGATGACATAAAGAGAGTGTTTATATCGTGATCGACAACTGTGTCTAGAGACAAAGAGGGAGGAGGGGAGAGTGAGTTGATATCGAAGTCGTCGTCAACAATTTACTATAATATAGTTTGAATTTCCCACCGAAGAAAAATGTTGGCAGATCTGTTCTATACACACACACAATAATGCAGGATTGGTAACCCTGATCATATATTTTAATATACACTATAATACACACACATATCAAGTTTGAACCCATACATAGGTTGGTAAACCTGATCATATAGATTTAATATACATTATAACACACAACAAATTTGAACTCATGCAAGGTTGGTAACCCTGATCATATATTTAATATATACACTATAATGCATCAAGTCCGAACCCTCCACCATAGGTTGGTAAACCTGATCATATAGATTTAATATACATTATAACAAATTTGAACTCATGCAAGGTTGGTAACCCTGATCATATATTTAATATATACACTATAATGCATCAAGTGATAGAAAGTGAAAGTGATCTAAGCTCGCGAAAGGCGGCATATAAAAAAATAAAAAATTATATTCGCGGATGCTGTGGTCCAGATACGCGAAAAAGTCGCGGATCTTGACACAGATCAGCGAAAAAGTCGCGGATGCTGTGGTCCAGTTGAAAGTGAAAGTGATCTAGGCTCGCGAAAGGCGGCATATAAAAAATTATATTCGCGGAAATTAGAAAGTGAAAGTGATTTAGGCTCGCGAAAGGCTGCATATAAAAAATTATATTCGCGAAAATTCGCGGATACTGCGGGTCCAGGGTGGTGGGGAGAGCGTGGGAAAAAATCTTGGACCGCGGGAACGGCGGCATCTCTTTGATCTTGTTTTTTATCGTTTTTTATGTTTTTTAAGAAAGGCGGCATTCCTTTGTGAGTCAGGACCAGCATTTTCCCTCTACTGTTATCCACCGCCGTCATGACCGCTAATAAGGTCGGTAGGAAATTTCCCGTTAGGATATTACTGGATTCCGGTTCTCAAGCGAACTTTTGCACAATGGATTTCGCCCGCAGAATGGGCCTCCAATTGGTTAAATCGCAACTACCCATCACGGGTATAAACAACTCACTTTCCCAGGCTGACTTTAGTACAAAGGTAAGGCTACATTCTCGCTATAAACCCTTCACGTTAAATGTACATTGTGCCGTACTACCCAGTATAACTAATAATTTGCCGGCGGAGTCGTTAGATCTTGCCTCTTTGAATTTACCCAAGCACGTATTCTTGGCGGATCCTCACCTACATTGCTCGGCGCAAATCGATGTATTACTCGGCGCTCAATATTTTCTCCAACTAATTGAACCTATTAAATTTATGCGCGGACCGCACTTCCCTATAATTCAGGAGACTAAGTTAGGATTTATTTTGGCCGGTGACTTACCCTTCAACGTCGATATAACTAAAACAGTTTCGTCCTTTATGGTCTGTAAGGATGATAGTCAGATTTCCTCGCAACTAAAAGAATTTTGGAAGTTGGAGGAGATCTCTAGTCGCGAACCCTGCTATGAGGACTCGCCGTGTGAAAAACATTTTGTGGAAACCACTAGCCGCAACCGCGATGGGAGATTCGTGGTATCCCTGCCCCGCAGGTCTGATAAATTTCATTTGGGAGATTCTCTCCGCGGAGCTATCCGCAGGTTCCAATCGTTAGAGTTCAAGTTCAAGCAGAACCCTATCCTTTATAAGGACTATAGCGAGTTCATGAGTGACTACTTGAAACTTGGCCACATGTCGCCACTTAATGATTACGATTTGTCGCTTGACAACTCAGATATTTTTTATCTGCCCCATCACGCAGTCTTCAAGGACTCCAGCTTAACCACTAAATTGCGCGTGGTATTTGACGCCTCCGCTAAAACCACAAATAATCTGTCCCTCAACGATACTCTAATGGTCGGTCCTACGATCCAGCAGGATCTGGTTTCGATAATGGTTCGGTTCCGTACCCACCGATACGTACTTATTGCGGACATAGAAAAGATGTATCGCCAGATCATGGTTAACCCAAAGGATTCAAACCTGCAACGCATCGTTTGGCGTGATGCGCCGCATAAGGAATTGCGACATTACGCTTTAAGGACGGTTACGTATGGCACTGCTAGTGCCTCCTTCCTTGCTACACGTTGTCTGGCTCAGATAGCCTACGAAAATAAATCCGACTACCCTACAGCTTCTAGGGCCATAGCCAATGATTTTTACGTGGATGATCTTATAACGGGTTCGGATGATCCGAACGTCTTAGCTAAAATGAAATGCGAGATCGTGGAGTTGTTAAGTAGGTATGGTTTCACGTTACATAAGTGGTTCTCTAACCACCATAAGATTATGACCCTTCGCGCCCAAGGATCCCATGACTTCAGCAAAGGTCAAAACGTGCGTACATTGGGAATCCAATGGAACGTTGAACAGGATAATTTTTTATACACCATTCGGGGTGATGATAATTTGACCGTGTTCAACAAAAGAAGCGTCTTGTCGGTCATTGCTGGGATTTATGATCCACTGGGTCTTATCGCACCCATCACTTTTTACTGCAAGCATTTCGTGCAACAGTTGTGGTTGGCGGGCACAGATTGGGACGAACCCCTATCTGGGTCATTAGCCAATCAGTGGTTAGAACTATACTCTCAATTAGTTCCCGACACTCATTTTAAGATTACGAGGTCGGTTAAGAGTTCGAACAATTACCCAATTAGTTCATTACAGCTTCACGGATTCGCCGACGCTTCGGCTAAAGGTTACGCGTGTTGCATTTATGTGCGGGCGGTCTATTCGAACGGCGCCATATCGTCAAACTTGTTGTGTGCTAAATCTAGGGTCGCTCCGCTGAAACAGATAACGCTACCACGTCTTGAACTTTGTGCTTGTTTATTGCTGTCGCAATTAACGTCCAAGGTTTTAAACGCCATCAACTACAATTTTGACGGACTATATCTCTATTCGGACTCGATGATAGCGTTGCATTGGATACATCAACAATCTTCCCGCTGGAAGGTATTTGTGGCCAACCATGTCGCGGAAATACAGCGTCTTGTTAGCAGCAGGGGAACTTGGCATCATGTAGTATCAAATGACAACCCTGCCGACATTTTATCGCGCGGTTGCCTCCCTCGTAGTTTGCACTGACATACTCAATGGTGGCATGGTCCGTCCTGGTTGGCGCATGAGTCAGCGTCATGGCCAGTCAGCGCTTTCGACATTAATACTCCCTGTACTTATCCCGACCTTGAGCAGGAACGTCGCAAGAAGGTTCATACCTCACTAATTGTCGCGTCCTCAACACATAGTTATGTTGAAAATTATTCATCCCTTACTAGGCTTATTCGCGTCTTCGCATATTGCCGCAGATTTTTTCGCAATTCTAGGCTCCCGGTTGTTGACAGAGACACGTCCTTTTTGTCTGCTCAAGAATTGTCTGACACACTCTTGATTTTTGTCCGGCAATCTCAGCAGTTGCATTTCGGCGTAGAAGTTAAGGAACTTGAGGCACACCGGTGCCTTCCTCGCAGTAGTAAACTTCTTGCTCTCAACCCCTTCCTGGATGAATCAGGCATTTTAAGAGTGGGTGGACGCTTGCAATTCTCCCCACTTAACTACGCGAGTAAACAACAAATAATTTTGCACCCGCACTCTCATCTCACGAGATTGAGTATGAACATATCCGTTTGTTGCACGCTGGGGTGCAATCAACTCAAGCTTCGCTTAGGAGAAAATATTGGATCATACACGACAAATCCTATATCCGCTCAGTGATACATAAGTGTGTCACTTGTTTTCGTTTCCGGGCTAGAGGCGCGAATCAACTATTAGGTCAGTTACCCCCTTCTAGGGTCACGCCTTCTAGGCCATTTTCACAGTCTGCCGTGGACTACGCCGGTCCTGTACTTTTGCGCCATGGCGGGCAGCGCTCTAAGTCCACGACCAAGGCATACATCGCGCTATTCATATGCATGTGTACAAAGGCCATCCATTTAGAATTGGTGTCGGATCTCACCTCCAACGCCTTTATAGCGGCTTTAAAAAGGTTCATCTCGCGCAGAGGTATTCCCGCGCAGTTATTTTCAGATAATGGTACGAATTTTCGTTGTGCCAACCACACCTTATATGATTGGTACAAATTTTTAAAAAGGAAGTTGAGCAATCTTCTCTGGAGTTTTGCGGTCTCCACGGTATCAAATGGTCCTTTATCCCCCCTTCAGCCCCTCATTTCGGTGGTTTGTGGGAAAGTGGTGTAAGGAGTGTTAAATTTCATTTACGCCGCGTAATAGGCGGTACGATCTTGAATTTTGAGGAATACTCTACTCTTCTTTCTCAAATTGAGGCTTGCCCTTAATTCACGCCCTTTGTGCGCGGTGTCCCACGATGCTAGAGACCCTGAACCCTTAACTCCTGCTCATTTCCTGGTCGGTGCTCCACTGACTGCACTTCCGGAGCCCGACTATACCCAAAGCAATAATAGTCATTTGGGCAGATGGCTTCTGCTCCAAAAATTTACGCAGACCATCTGGAAACGGTGGTCTAGGGATTATCTGCACCAGCTGCAGCAGCGCAATAAATGGCCCACCCCGTTAAGGAATTGAATGTCGGACAGCTTGTCCTCATTTTGGATGATAATTCCCCCCCACCAGAGTGGAAGCGTGGGGTAATTACCAATGTTTTTCCGGGTCAAGATTCCTTAGTACGCGTCGCAGAAGTTCGCTCCGCGCTTGGTATCTTACGCCGACCCATCCACAAATTATGCCCCCTTCCGGTGGCAACAAACTAGTCGTATGCGTGCCATACGAGACATAATAGGATTGTGAACTTGTCACATTGCCTGGACTACGCCCGGGACATTCCCCGGGCGAGCATACAAGTCAATTGTATCATAAACATTGTAAGTATTGTTTACGTGCCGATAGCTATTACTGCAATAGTGACTGTGTTTTCATATGTACTATCAATTATTTATGGATGTTGTGTAGTGTCATATGTTTATATAATCCAAGTTTCGAGAACTACAAGTGTTACTTATGGTATTAATTATTCTATGTATGTATCGTATTTGCTAATGGACATTATGATAACATTATGTACGTATACATTATTATGTTTTATTATTTCTATTACTATATATGAAGCAGTGTTCAAGATGGTTTCTCTTATATAATTTAAAGTTGTCACTTACGTTTGTCAAGGTTTAAATATATGTATTTCTTATCCATATGTTATGCTTCAAGGGAGATCATGTTTAGTTATGCAAGGACTCGTTTTTATCATGATTTTTTATTTTGGACCTTTTCTAGCACAGAAATTGTTTTGTTTTGACTTTGCGCTTTTCTGTTAGCTTAATGAATTTTGTTTTCTACAGATTTTATGTTAGAAGTAAGTTACTTTAATCCAAGAGTCAATTTAATGTATAAGCCTTTTAAGTGTATTATGTATTGTTTATATATATAACATTGATAATATTTTGTAATATACTGTTCCCAATTAAAGTTTAATGTACAAAATCGTCCCGATTTTGGCGGGCAGTATGTTCAAACTTTGTACTTTGTTTATCAGCTGTAAGCAGTAGCGACTGCAGTGCGACACGGGCGGATGACGTCACGCGCTTATCAAACGCTGCCGGCGGTCAGCTGGCCGACGGGAGACAAGTTTTAGTTTAGTTTCTAACCAGGCTCCGAGCGGAACTCTCGTTAAACAATCTCACTTACAGCTGCGGCTTAAGTATCGTTCTTAAATATGTATCATACTAATTAATTTAATCAAACTACCGGCGTCCATCTTCAATAGACTACGATTTCTTTCAAAACTAAATTATGGGCGTTATGGCCTCTAATACATCCGCACGTGTCGATCATGATCAATACATCTTAATATTTCAATAAATGCATTTCAAATATAAGTAATACAGTCCACTTCTTTTCGTACAAACTATCCAGCCCTTCCTGCATAGCGTCTTTGGAACAACTCGAGATCATCAAGAGCTTCCAAACCGCAACACAGTTACAAGCCAGACGGCGAACTATTCGAATTTTCGATAACAAATCACCATACTATACAAATAAAAACTTTTAATTGTTTTCAAGAAAAACAATTTGGCGCCTACCCGGAATTACTAACAGTGCGAGAAGGGACAGGTAAGGCACGCAGGCTACCAGACGCTTCCGAACGACAATTTACGTTCGACAAAACTAACAACTACACAAACGTTAAATAATAGATATTATAATACACACGACACACACCTCCTACTACAAAGTGGCGCACCAACTAGTGAGGCTAGATTGACGAGAAATATTAACGTCTAGCGGCAAGTACGGCAGAAGGTCAACAAGATGAAGAGAGCATCATCATTAAGGCGGACGAAGGAGGCCGAAAAGGAAATTCGAGCGGAAGAGAAGGAAGTGACTTCGGTAGAAGACGCCGAACAAATGTTACCTCCAATGGAACCAGTCAAACCTGTGCAGCCAGAAAATCAACCGGAGAAACCCGCACAACCAGAGGACGGGAGTTTACTGGAAATGATGAGAGTACTGATGGAAGATATCAAAGGAGAACTAAATAAAACGAACAATAATATAACGTCATTAAAAGAGGAATTTAAGGAGGAAATTAATGAGAAATTTGACCAGAACAGCCAGCAAATGGCCGAAAATAGTAAGACCATGGAAGAAAAAATGGACGAATTGAAGCGAGACAGCCAGAAAAATATGGAGGTCTTGAACCAAAAGATGGCTGAGAACAACGAAAAGGTGAATAAGAAAATCGAGGAGGAGATGACAAGTATACGGCAAGAGATTTCCGAAATACATGGGAAATTACGAGCCATGAGCTGCAACAAAGGAAGGAAGACTTCGGCGAACGAATGACCAACATGGAAGAAGACAGCCAGATCCGAATAGAATCTATAAAATCCGCAACCGACCAAAATATAACAAAGGTACGGACAGATTTTGGAGAGAAATGCCGAGAGATCGACACGCCGTAAACGAAGTTCGCGGACAAGGTCAACAAAACAAAAACAGAATTGAAGAAATCCAGCAACGAGAGATTGCCAAAATCAGGAAGGAGCTGGAAGTAATTAACAACAGACCGCCAGTAATGACACAGTATCAGCACATGGACAACCGGGAAGTAATTAACTTCAAACAATACCGGCGAAACCCGATGGAATTCTTGGAGAGAGTGGACGAACAACTGGCCAAGACTCGGGAGAATAGATGGACCATTATCCGAGGGTACCTGGACGAGTATTTTCGTGATATAAACGATAATTGGTGGACGGCCACGAGACACGATCTCACGAATTACGAAGAATTTAAAGACGTGTTCAAAAGGAAATACTGGTCGGAAGCAACACAAAACATCGTGCGAGACAGTATATGTTTCGGCAGGTATGACGCCACCAGAGGGACGACTTTCACTGCATATTTCCTGGGAAAAGTATGCCTAGCAAGGAATCTGGAGCCGAAAATCCCAGAAGAAAGTTTAGTGACGAAACTAGCCTTTCATTACGAAGAGGGTGTCTCCAGAGCGCGGCTGGGTAGCCAAATTAAGACCATCCATCCATCCATCCATGGCATCCATGGCAGCTCTACTAGAAGATTACGAAAGGGAGCGTTATTACCGTAGGAGCCGACAGCGGGACGACAGGGGCGAAAACAAAAAATTTTCAGAACGGCTACCAATATAACAACAATAACTACCGTCCTAATTATAACAACCGTAACAATGCGAATAACCCGACTAACGAGTCGTATAAGAGAACAAATAACAATCCGACCAGCCAACCAAATAACGGCTATAATAACAATAATAGGCCGAACAATCAGAATAATCAATACAATCGGCCAAATAATACACATCAACCCTATAGGCCGAATAACACCAGTTACAACCGGCCAAATTTCAACAGCAATACAAATGACAATAGAAATCGCAACAACTCAGATCGTAACTATCGTCAAGTGCAATATGTGAGGGCCGAAAGTGACGGCGGGAACAGATCATATTATCAAGGACGACAAAGTGCCGACCGGAATGAGTACGGACACCGATACAGTGATCGCAATTACGGACGTGACACCAGAACCAACACGGGCCGGAGTCGAAGCCAAGAAGTGTACAGGCATGACCGGTACGAAGAGGATCACAACCAGCCTGAAACCTGACCGTCAACGATCGGAAGTCCGCCAACAAATCAGCAAGACGATCGTAACAATCAGTCCGAGATGACGTTAAACTAGGAGCGGCAGTGAAAAACCTACTCGTACCCTCACTGAACCAGTCTATTGGTTTAAATCGCATCGTTACTCAAACCAACGGCGAACACACAATTACAATCGTGCGCAATAATTATCTGAAGAATATTATAGAGGAACTCCTCGAAGAAGGCAGCAACCAATCTGATAGTAAACATAACGAGATTGCTTATATTTCAACGCAAGTCAACGGAGTACAAGCACAAATTATGATAGACACTGGATCCAATATCTCATTAATCGACAGTATTGAGCTTCAGAAAATTCAAGAAGCAAGTAAGACAATTATACTTACGCTACCCATCAGCAACATTGTCCTTGTAGAAGCGACCGGACGACAAAACAGAACCGTCCGAAAACAAGTGCAACTCGAACTGACAAACAACAGACAAACCGTGACAATGACGTTTTTAGTAGCCAGTGGATTGCCATTCCGGATGCTAATTGGTTGCGATATGCTGCGCCAGTACTCAGCCATAATTGACCTGAGCAAATACAAACTTATTTTGAAGAAGAATGACATACAGTGGATAACCGAACTGACCAATAGTGAAGAAATACAGCCACATGAAACAATGTACCATATCCAAAAGTACAGGAATACTGGAGAACATGTACTAAATAATGGGATTTATGACGAGACCGACAATGAAGAACTATGGCAAGAAAAACTTGAAGAAATCCGAACTTTCCAGAGAGAGAAAACGAGCGCTCAATTAACAGCTCAACAAGCTGAACAACTGATCGAAGTATATAAGCGTTACAAGCACGTATTTTCAAATACACCTGGAAAGGTCAGAGATTATCAGTGCGAGATTCAATTCCGTGAGCCTGTCAACTTGATGAAAACATCTTACCCGTTCACAAATTTCGATGGAGGAAGCAGTGAGAAGAAAAATTACTTCTCTAATTCACTTTCCGAATGACGAAGGATATCAATTCGATGAAGTTCAATTTCACAATAAAATATTAGAAAAGACTGACAAAATCAGAGAAAAATATAAGCAAATGCAACCGAAGCCCATACAATATCAGATTGGAGAGCAAATATTACTCAAAAACAGAGGATTACCAAGCACCATGGAAGGGATAGCCAAGAAGCTATTGTTACTGTACACAGGACCCTACATAGTAAGCAAAGACAACCAAAATAATACATATGAGATCGTAGACACAAAGAATAAAGGGGACATTTAACCAAACCTCTATGAAAAAATATTATTAAAAACGAGAAAAAACCATCCCGAAACCAATTAATAAATAACTAGTGTTAAACAGTCGGAAAAAATAAACAAAACAAATAATAATAAAAAGATCATGTATACCATACCCACTAATAATATCGAATGGCGAAGAGCTAGAGAGTGTGAATAAAAGAAAAAGAATATAATTTGAAATAATGTATTGTATAAACTAAATAATAATAATGTGAAGAATCCTACAAATGATATTTATTTAATAGTCGCACTAAGACTACTTGTATAATTTTATAATGATTGACTGTAGATAAGTCCAGCAATCAAATGTGTATTTTACGGCGGAGCAATGGAGTCAAAAGTACCCCTCCGATCCGATTAAATGTAATGATAGGGAAAAATGTTAGGGAATTAGATATCAAAGGGATAAGAACGTTAAAATAAAATACGATACGAAGATCAAGAAGAATATTGACACTCAAAAATAAAAAGAACCTATTGCTCTAAAATAACCAGTGATTGAGAAAGTAAAATGAAATCATGATTGATAATTCCAATCAAAAAACTGAACGATATTTGTTGAAATAATCAATTTTAGTGGCAGGGCAATATGTAATGGTACATATCTTCACCTAACCATAATGAAGAAGACATGACCAGATAAATTATTTAGTCATTAACACTAGAATAAAAAGGGATGAATTAGAATAGAAGAATGGGTGAATCAGAATAATAAAACAATCAGACATATGAAGGTAGTCAGAACAGTAACTTATGTTAATAAAGTAGTAACAAACAAACAAGTCAAAATGGTAAATACAGAAACAAGACGATGTAACCCGAATAGCCCAATAGATGGTAAGTGAGAGAGTAGAACTAGCCCCAAAGGACCAAGAATAACCTAATAGTGACAACTGCAAATGGACTAGAAATAGCCACCGCACCAACATAAGTGTAAATAAGAAGAATAGTGACTAAAAGACAATTAACATATAAGTGTAATGATACAATCAACCACAACACTAAGGAAGTGACGGATAATATATGACAAAAGAAAGTGAACTAAGAAGGAACACCAAACTTGTATTAAAACAAAGAAATAGAATCACTAATGAAAATTGTATATAATATTAATAATTGTAAGGACAGACAAGTTAGAGATACTAATCATTAAGTACTTAAGGCATAGAAGGGGACAATAACCCCAAACAAATAGAGTAAACTAAGACAAATCACATTAGCACGATACTAACATATTAGTGATACAATAAAACGACATGAACTTGTTAATATTATAATTAAACCTTGTAAAGTGAGAGGTAGAGAGTTAGAGAAATAGTGAACATAGTAAAGTGAGAAAGAGAATTTAAAGTTAGGTAATACCCACTAGTAACACTTAAATTAAACATATAAAGTGCAAAGTGATAGTGTGAAAACCCCAAATTAAATAGAACCCTATTGATAGGGATAGACACCAAATCAGTGAAAAAACACTAAAGAGTTAAGATTGATCAAAAACCATCAGTGAGTGGTAAAAAAATAAGTGAAGGCTGATAATGGCTAATCACAGAAAGGACTGTGGCACTTAATAGCAATTATCCAGTGAACACAAGTGTATTAATAACAAAATGAAACAAAGTGTAACAGACTAGATAATAAGTAGGTTTTAGATAACAGTAGTACTTACTACTTGTCATATTTTAGTTTGCAAATCTTAATGTTAGGTAATAATTTGTTAATTAGTATTGTTACTAATGTATTCAAGAACGAATGACTATCAGTGTGTTAATACACCAAAATATATGATTTTATTCACAGAAATAAGAATCCAATATCATTAATTTAAAATGATACATTAAAGAATATTTTTCATGACAAACTGATAATAATAAAAAAAGATATTAATATTAGATAGTAAACAGTTGTTGAAGATTCAGTTAGGGCTTAATGTCATTTAGAGTTAGTCATAACAATATACCATTGTATTAATATGTTTAATTCATGTTTATGTCTTTATTTTTTATGTCAAGTAATAATTATAATTCATCAAAGAGTATGGGGAGATGAAGAGTATGAGTGGATAATATGTTTCAAATAATTATGTTTAAATGAATAAGAATTATGTTTTAATGACTAAGGTTTATGTTCCAATAATTATGTTTAAATGATAAGAATTCTAGCTATGGGAATTGTTAAAACCATTAGATGTTATGTTATATGTTGTAAGAAATAAGATTTTAAAACCAACAGAAACCAGTAAACAAGAAACAAACCATACATTCAAATACAATGACACTAAAAATGAGTTATCACAGTAGACAAATTAATATAGGGAAACAATAAAATTATACACAATTACAAGAACCGACTTAAACAGTGAACAAATGAACAGAATCTTGTATTCAAACAATCAGGACCCATTACAAGGGGAATAAAATGTAATACCAGTAATCAAAGAAAAATAGTCAATTGCTGTTTAAGCCTATGCAAATTCCCAACTGTCAACTACAAAAAACTTCAATTTATAGAATTAAACACTGACATTAGGAAGACTAAACCACATTAAACTATGAAATACAAATAGACAATCATATTAAGGCAGAAATATTATGATAATAATGTAAATTGAGAAAACAGTATAATTAAATAAAATTAACAAAACTGTCAAAATGTTGATACCTAAGTGAACACTATAATATTGGATGTCAAATTAATCCTTGAGCAAAAATATGAACAGTGGTGATAATATTTACTACTAAAAAGGGAGTACTGAAGATTAATTACATTTAGAAGATCTGTAACCAGTTTAAATAAAAACTCAAATACCCTAACAATACTCTTTAGCCAATTTCAGCCAATCAAAAACTTTGAGTAACCATGACAACAACCGAATATTGACTAATTTCAGTTAGGAACAATACTTTATGTAGTGACGCTAAACTGGAGAGACGCCACGCCGTGAAGGGCCCAAATTTTCAATAGAAAAACAGTATAAGTGCCCACAATTTTGAGAAGGAGTAGCAGTACAACCGATGAGAGGCAATTACAACTAATTTACACCAAGGACCAGCTCGGAAATAATCCAGATGACCGGAAAATACCTGTAATTCAACTTGAAGAAGATGACAACCAATTTTTGAGCCCAAGATCAGAAGTAGGAAGAATAAACACCGGCCCATTACTTCACATGGACGACTGACAATACCCATCATATCTACTAACGTTGAGTATTGCTGAATTTATTTGAATATTATAAAACAAATTCTCTTTCAAAAATTCTAACTATAAAATAAAACTCTCACTATCACTGAATATTTTCGAGGATTAATAAAATAAAGAAATAACTTTGTACACATTGAATGAACACATGATAACCTATGTTAAACAACGACACTGTCACACTTCAACACCACAATATTTAATTTATAGCAAACCTTGTATAATTTTAATGATCACAAACTTTTAATGATATGTTCTAATTTTGTTATCTTGTTATGTAAACCTCTGTTTCGTACTTAAAAGAACCCAACTGGCAGATTTATTTTGTAAAATAATAACCAGAGTCAATTGTAAACATTGCACTGCCAACCTAGCGCTCCGCAGAGCGAGAGATTATATTGCCGAGGCTAAAATTTTATTATAACAGTTATTATTTTTATGAAGCATTAATGATAATTAACAAGCAAAAGCCTAATAAAAAAGTGCGTACTGATAACAAACTGTCCAGTATTTTATTTGTAGAAAATATTATGTATGTTTTGTTTACTAGCAGTGGGTCGACATAACCAACATTAATTCAAGTTGGCAACACGTGTTCCCCCACTCACACGAGAATCAGTTACACACCAGACGGCGAACTATTCGAATTTTCGATAAAAAATCACCATACTATACAAATAAAAACTTTTAATTGTTTTCAAGAAAAACAATTTGGCGCCTACCCAGAATTACTAACAGTGCGAGAAGGGACAGGTAAGGCACGCAGGCTACCAGACGCTTCCGAACGACAATTTACGTTTGACAAAACTAACAACTACACAAACGTTAAATAATAGATATTATAATACACACGACACACACCTCCTACTACAATATGTTACTCACCTTCTCTAATATAATCACTAACCACTGTGTCCCTAAAATATCTAACACCCTCTTTGTGTATTACTGGTATTTCAACTTCTTATTCTCTCTAACTCCCAATAAAGTTAAGTCTGACTAATTCATATGCCTTATTTATCATTATCACCCAAACCTCTTTACAACATTTCACTTTAATATAACACTAGAAAATTCATCACCTTTTTACAATAATAATACAACTCAATATCTGAACATATTTATGTTTACTCATTTACTAATCATTAGAATCTAGATCTCATAATTATTTAAATTCATCATCACAATTAATTATTCTTCAATTATTTAAAATTCTACAGTTACTTTCCTCTGAGAACAAAATAAACATTATAAGTAATATTAAAGCCATTTCTATTACCTACAAGGTTTACAAACATATAATACACAACATCAAAAGTACATCAATACCTGGACATCAATACACAAAAATATACAATCCAAATTATCATTTAATCATTGACCATAAATCAGTTCATAAAACAGTCCATCTTGAAATCACACTATCACATAATTAAATGTTCATAACACAATAAAATATTTATCCACCATCATCAAACAACAGTCGAGTCTTAGGTCTATACAACTTATTTTTCCTTGAAAACATTATATTAGCATCATTAATATGATACTTATTTAAATTCTTGTAGTCTTCCACAAAACTATCATAATTAATAGGATTACTCCGTATTATTACATCATACAATTTGTCACGATCGGGTATGGTCCTGTCACCTTCAGTATGATTAGTCACAATCAGGTAAGTTACAAAGTCATTAATTTCATCATCATCTCCTATTACCTCAGTTTCCCTATAAGGTAAGTTCTTATTTTTATTACTTCTCTCTCGACCTAACCTCTCTACAAACTCTTCATAGTTTTTATTTACTTCAAAAATCTCTATTTCTCGCTCTCTCCTTACAGTACCTCTCTCTCTCTCAATATATCTCTCACTCTCAAAATATGCAGGGGACACTAACTCACAATTGCTGCACCACCTATGAAGTGCACAAAAAACCCAGGGAAATTTATTTGCAGACCTATCGTCTTCCAAATATATACTGAAGGCACTCCCGTCCTTTCTAAACACATGTGAAGCCTTTACTTCACCCCCTACTACACCATTAAGGGAAAAATTTACCCCCTGCAACCCTTTTACAATTATACTTTCTCTCCACTTTCTCTCTAACTCATTACACACTAACATTCCATCATTATCATATTCTATTCCCATTAAAATCTCATTATCACTACCAATGTTCACATAATCATTTTCTAACATCATATTTATATTTATTTTATCATAATTTTCACCACTACTTACCTTGTCTTTATTTATGTTTAATTTGTCTATTTCTCTACTCTTAGAATTGTCATCTACTTTATTCCTTTTCATGTGTAGCTCATCAAAACGTTTAGCAAAATTGAAATTTTGTCTTTTGATTTCATTTATATCACTTTTGCTATCGCTAAATTTAGATCGCTATTTTGCTCTTTCAGTTTGTTAAATTTCTCGTCAAATTTGTTATTCTGTATTTCGAAAAGTGTTTGCATTATCTTTACTATATTATTCTCTTCAGTTCTTTTGCTTATGACTGGTGTTGAGTGAACAATTTCTTCACTCATTATTTTTGATTCCGTCATACTGGTTTGGCTTTCATTCGCAGTGTGGCTGCTATTTTCACTATTGTTTGCCATATTGAATAAAATATTTTGTCAAACTCTCTTTATTTTCAATTGTTGCTTTATATCTTAACTCAACAATAACATAACCTATAATTGTAACCTATGTTATTTACGTGTTGTGCTATATTTTATTTCGCTGCCCGTCTGTTTCTGAATCTGGCTTATTTTTATATAAAATAATTTTTATATAAGGTCACAGTTCGGGGGCCATTTGTTAACCTACATATATATATATATATATATATATATATATATATATATACACACAATAAAGTCCCTAGTTCTGGGCGACATTTGTTAACCTACAGTATGATTATTTTTATATTTTTTGTTGTTGCTAATAAGTGAAATGCACTTACTTACCGTCTGTTTCATGCCACATCCGGTTTGAGCACATGGTTTATCCACAACATGAATTTTATCTCTAAGGGCCAGGCTTCGTACTCAGCGAGATTCAGAAACATTGAGGTTGTCGAAATAATGACTCTGACTACAATTTTGATGCCATAAACTTGTTATTTAATTAATCTGAATTAGAGTTATAAATCTTAACAGCAATCAAAGATGGCGCCGCATATGAACACAAGAAACAAAATGGCGTCTACATATCCTTACGCCCATATCCATTAGTCATTACCTTTCAATTACTTTTATACTTAGTCCTATTATAAAATTAAATAGCTGCAGCTCTAATAAAATTTGATCGATTCAATTTACTATTGTTATATGGCACAAACCAATGCCCCAATCTCTTATCGTAATGGCCAGTTCGTTCACACTCACATGCTCTCGCCCACACGCTCATTAGCACAGATACATTTTGTTTAATTCATTATAATTTTGAGCCCAGTAATATGTAGATATATTATTAATTTGAACTTCCCTAAATGTGTGCACTTGTGGGACCGCCGTTGATGTCAGATTTTCCCCATTTGTTGGCAGATGTTTGCCGCAGGTCCCTCGTCGATTTCTCTGTTAACACTGATTCTACTTTACATACTTGAATAGTAATTTGCTAGTGGTTGTTTTTAAAAGTTCACTGTTACATTTTTAGTTACATTTGGTAATTTGACTAAAACACTTTTGGCGAAAACTACGCCAACTGCAATTTTAGCTGTTGATGCTCTGATGTGCTGTAATGTACTGAGAACGCCATATTTGCGTAAATTTTATAGGTGGAGGGGATTAGCCTCGTCATAATTCTATTGTTCTAAAGCAGGCGACGCCCTTGTTTTGCGTCACTATTGTTACGTATATGATTGATGACGTCTTACCAGTGCTTTCTCAACTGGGTTCGCCCAAATATGTGTGTAGAATCGCACGTACGCCATGACCTTGGATTCGGCTCATACAGATGAAACTGCATTGTGTTCTTATACGTGGGGGGGAATTGGCCTAACCATTTATATATATTAAAATACAATACATTTATCCTCTCCGTACCAATGAACACTAAGACGGGCATTCGTACCATCACAAAACCCCCTCAATGAGAGGTTTTATGCCGAAGCATAAAAACTCTCATTGACTCATTCACACTGTCTAAAGGGATCAGCCCAGATATGTCGCCACAACCCCCTGTAGTGTTTACATAAAAAAAAAATACAATCACTTACCCTTGGTCCAATGATGATGACAGTACCCGCATGACTTTACTGGACTTCTCACATGAGATCCCAACACCGCAAGGCCAACAGGCACGTAACACTCCTGCTCTGACGCACCGGCCAGCTCAGGACCGCCGTCACGACACCATTAAACTCTGAAACATTGAATAAAAAATTTAAAATAGTGGCCTTATATATTCCCATATCCACAACTGATATGTCTCCCTTTAGCTGCATTGGTTTGTGTTCTGAGGCATTGATCTGCTTAACTCTAAAAATTCTTCAATAATAAAACAAACAAGATTTAGGACAGAAGATCCATTTCCACTTTTGACATTCCTATATTTATCAAAGCTTTCTGACTCTGGTCAATATTACTTTACTCTCTTCACCACAGGAAAATATATTCTTATACTAAGCATCAACACGTATTCTAATTCCTTAATTTTTTTTTTCAAAAGCAACAATAATAATCTATCTCCCTATCATCTAAAATTCAAAACACCTCTTATTCATGGCAAATTCTAACTATTCAAACTTCATTTATCATTTTCTGATTAACATTTCTTTACCACAGAATCATAATTATATTTTTTATATTCAACACCAATATCAACATTATTTCTTTATTTAATATTTGTTACTGTTGCTACTAATAACAATAAAACATAGTAAAACATTAACATTGAACAATTCACATGTAAATAACTTGTATAAAATTTGATAAGACATTACGGCTTCAATTTCTATTAACTCTTTACAATTCTTTTATATGACCTTTTAATTATTTAACATTTAACTATTTAACATTTGTTACAATGAGATTCTATAAAAAATTTCAAGTTTATTATTAACTAAATATCACTATAGTATTGACGACTCAGAACACTAAGTTTTTTATAAGTAAAAACGTAAAGTTTTACCTTACAGCCTAAACCGGCTTTCACCTATAGAAGGCTTCATCAGAGGCTGTCGTAGGTAGCGCTGTTCGTCTTGTTGTTGGCGATGAGATAGTTTTTCGAAAGATCGAAGCTGTGTGTGTGTGGTGAGATGTGTTCGAATAATGCGTGTGATTTGAATTGTGTCTGTTCGTTTAGGATGTCGTTTTTATTTGTTTTTGTGTGTTTGTATATTTCTATTGTACTAGAGCGTCTAGTTTTCTGCCTTTTGTGTGTACATGTAGTATGTTCATGTTATTGTCGATTTTTTTATATGTGTGGTTTGCTTCAATGAGGTGGTTTGCAAAGGTAGATTCTGTAGTGGTGTGGAGTGCTTTATTATTAATAACTTTCTGTTACATCACCTTTCTACTAAGAATTTTCTTTTTCTAACCTTTTCATCAATACTTATCTAGTTTGGGTGACTCTCTATTATTCACTATTATCTATATCTTATTTTGGCATTTATCTATCTAACCTTACTCACCCTTTTTTCCTACTAACAACCAGATTTTCATATTATATGACACCAATCTCTCAATAACAACAACCCCCTTCAACCTTAATTCTATTTACACCGTTCAAAAGCAGGCGACGCCCTTGTTTTGCATCACTATTGTTACGTATTATGATTGATGACGTCTTACCAGTGCTTTCTCAACTGGGTTCGCCCAAATATGTGTGTAGAATCGCACGTACGCCATGACCTTGGATTCGGCTCATGCAGATGAAACTGCGTTGTGTTCTTATACGTGGGGGGGGAATTGGCCTAACCATTTACATATATTAAAATACAATAAATTTATCCTCTCCATACCAATGAACACAAAGACGGACTTTTGTACCGTCACAAAGCATCTGATCAGAGAAGATCGAAGTGGAAGAGTGTTGTATATTAGTGAAATAAAAAGTAAATTTACTATGATCAAAGTGAAGATGTTAGATTCATGAACTCTTCACCAAGATAATAGTGTATATAGGTCAAAAGAAAATTATAAGGAAAATATAATTAACAATCTACAAAGGAAATATTTTACAAGTCAAAGTATAATTAACAACATACTAAGGAAAGCCTAGTAAGAAACAATCAACCAAGTAAATGAAGAAGAATAGTACCAGGTAAAGAGTAATATTATTAATCAACTATACAGAATACCACTGACTTGGATCACAAATTATTATTGATAAAAATGATAAGTTTTTACCTTTTCACCTAAACCAGTTATTACTTCATCAGAGGCTGACGCTCGTCCTGCTTTTGGTGACAGCACTGTCATTCAAAAGATCACTGTGTAATATGTTCAAATATTATGCGTGATTTGAATTGTGTCTGTTCATTTAGGATATTGTTCCTATACGTTTTTGTGTGTACATGTAGGATTTCCATATTGTTATTTGTCTATGTGTGGTCAATGAGGTGGTTTGCAAAGGTGGGTTCAGTGGAGTGTAATGCTTTTATGTGTTCAATGTATCTTTTGATACAGACCAGGTAAACCAAATTTGTTTTGTTGTTTGTGTATGTTTTTTTGACACACAGTGTCTATTGGATGACATTAAAAGTGTTCATTTTCAAATAGTACAACTTAAAACCGTACAAAATAAACAGTTACGAGTAAACTGTAATTGGAAAGAATTAATGACTTGGCATCCTTTTTGATGGCAGCCATTACATAAGTAGAGTTATCGAATGTTCACAAGATGGCAGCTCTGCCCACAACTTTTACAAGATTTTATACAAACTGAACATTAATAAAGTGTTATAGTAATTTTGAAAATATAAAAAATTAATTGAATTGTATTATTTGTTTGTAAACTTTATTTTATTATATGTGCTACATGTCCTGAGATTGAGAATCTATATGTACATGGTTTAAAATAAAAACCTAATTCATATTGAGCATTTTGTTTGATTTCAAACAGTAGTGTACATAATACCTGTACTAAGAGAATAATTCCATAATAAAGGAATTCTTAAATTTTACCCATGTACAGTACTTAAAGTACTACACTAAACTTCAAAAACTGCCCTGGCATAACAAACTGCAATGCAGCAACAGCATTTGTTTGAAGAGGTCCATGTATCTTAGCTTTGTTCGAATAATGTTAAGTATTAATATGGAGTGATGGCAGGGCTACATACAGAACAGACTGTAAGCGTAAACCCTGAGATGAAGAAGATTAATATGGAGCAGCGAATGAATATGAAATTATTTGTAAAACTTTAAAAATCAATTTTAGAAACATAACATTGCTAAAGCATGTTTTACGGCGATGAGGGTCTATTGTATAGGTTCTCTAGTGGTTTAAAAAATTTGACGTGTGAAGCAAAGTGGCCAAAGATGATCTATGCCCTGGTAATCTTTGCATATCAATTTCACATGTTAACATTAAAAATGTCAATAGAATTATCAGGAAAAAACCATCGCCTGAGCATATGAGTGATTGGCTAGTATCGATAAAGAAACTTACAGATTTTACAAGAAAGTTTTAACATGGAAACATGGAAATGTGTACTTAAAGATGGTTCCAAAGGCACTCACCAAATCAACCAAATATATGTGCATTGTGCAGACATTACTAGCAACTTGCGGCATAGTTTTTTTTTTTTTTTAGCACAACCCAAATCTAAGCAAAAACATAGACTGGAAGGGTCCCAATTCAACAACACAACAGGAAGAACAAATGAGCAAATTGAAATTCACAGCAATGATACATTTTTTCAGTATCTGAGGATTATTCATACTATGTACCTGAAAGTCAGACTTAATCAGGACTACTACAGAGGTTTTGACTAGTGTTTGTGAATAAGTAAGGAAAGAAAGACCTGAAATGTTGATAGGCCACGCACTCTTCACCAAGATACTATGCATGCATAATACAGTGTGCTGACCTTCAAGTTATTTTTGGCGAAGCACAGGATCCTCATGTTAGAACATCAAATGTAGTACCAAGTGATAAGATCATATCTACATCAAAAGAAACCCGCTTTCAATCTATACATGCAGTGAAACACAAAGTAATGGAGCTCGTAATAAACCTATTAGAAACACTGCTTCCAAAAGTCGAATATTTGAATGGAACGGTGTAGTAGGATTAGGGACGGAAGCGTGATGAACGAAATAGTATTTCGACTGTGTAACACTGCTGAATAAAACATTTTTGAACATTAACCCGTTATGTTGTAGCCACACCTTGTATTTTGGGAATGAAATTAGTTATGGCTATAATAAAGATGCTGACAGCAAAATCAAAACTTTTGTATGGTACACAAAATCATCCACAGACTACTAAAAGAACAAGGTTTAGTTGGAACACAAAGCTGACATTTTATAAGATCATTGCCAAACAAGATCTACTGTATGGGTGTGAATGTTGGGTGGTAACATGGAAGCAAGGGAGATTAACTGAGGCACCAGAAATAGAAACTTAACTAAACATAATTAATTAAACATAACTTGGGAATAGAAATGTTTTTAAGACCTTGAAAGAAACAGAAAGACAGCCTTTGAAGTTGGAACAGACAAGATGCTGTAACGGGACGTTTAAGCCCATCTAAGATTATTTTTTGGGGAAACAAAGAACAAATTATAATGATAAATTTTATTTGAAATTATAACTACGCATGCCAGTGTGAGTGGATTCGTGTCAAGGTCAACAGTGAAACAACAGGGAGGCAGCTATTTTTACCCGAACAGCATTTGACCTTTGTCAACAGTGAGCAAAACATCTGACGTCAGAGCGCCGTTCACAGCCATTTGTCACCACTGGAATGCCGATCCAAAATAATAATCCCGTCAAAATTGGTGTTGAAACACAAATGGAACAATGAAACCAGACCACGTGATCGTTCGCCAAATTAAGAATCGTCATCTTTACGAAGTTCCAGTCGACCATCTTCCTTCATGCTGTACAGCCGCAAAAGTTCAGTGTGCGCCCACGCACCATAAAATGTGAATTTTTACGTATTAAAAAATAAAAACAGTATTTTGATTTGCGAGATACATAACAGTGACAAATTGAAACAAAATGACAGTTCGGCAGTAAAATCAAAAAGTGAAAACGAGAAGACATCTAGATAGTGTGTGCATGAGGAGACATCCCATGGACGCACCTCTACGAATCATGAAAAGGAAGTAAATCATACTAGAATAAATAAAATCTGGCAATTTTACAAAATATATAAAATGAGCTCAAAAATGTACCGTATGAAAGTGTGTGTGGTTGTGTGAACAAAGAATATATATTTAAGAAGTGCTGGGTTTGTGGTCAAACACTGATGATTTAGCGTAATATATATTTTACGAGAGAGTAAAATGTTAATGGTAATCATTACTTGTAACTTGTTTTTATCAATTATGCCTCATGGCCGAATAGATGTTTTCATTTAGAGAGAACGTCAGTATAAAGAAAAATAAAAGAATATTTTATTTTAACATGATAAACATTTAATTTTGTTTCATTGTATTTACATATTTTTCTCTGCCAAGTTGGCGTCCGAACAGGGACAAATTTAATATTAATTACGCTACGGTTTCAGTTGGCGCCCATTAACAGTGGCGTAAATTAAATTTAAATTTTTAAATTTACAACTTAGTCGAAAATGGCAGAGAAAAATACAAATACAAACTTGTATGAGAATGCATCTGTGGAATCCACGTTGGATGACACACAATATGATGTAATAACCACAAATAACTTGACACAAAATGAAAATGTCAATGAGAGTGTAGGCGAGATAGCAACAGATGTAATTGAGACGGTAGAAACTGAGAGTAGTAAAAGTAATGATGTAAATATACTTAATCAATTAGCAATGATTATGGAAATGATGAATAATAAATTTGACCAACAAAACAAGAATATGAGGGCAAGTAGTGAACGAATCAGTGAAATGAATGATAATTTGAACACAAGTTTGAATGAATTTAAAACTGAAATAAAGTCAGAGAATATAAAAATGATGCGTGTGATGAATGCAAGTAACATAAAGCTGAAAACTGAAACAAAAGCAGAGATAAATGAAATAAATAATAGATTTAACAAACAAGACGAGAAATTAAGAGACATAAATAACAAATTTGTGAATATAAGAAGCGAAATAAAAACGAGTAAATTAAGTATGAATAACCAATTTGAAAGTATAAGTGAGAGTTTTAATGGAGTGAGTGAGAAGTTCGTTGAAATAAATAATAAACTAGAGAAACAGAGTGAGACTCTTGCTGGAGTGAAAGGTGAAATGACTATAAATATAAATAAAATACAAACCGAGATAAAAAATGATATAAAACAATTAGTGAAAAGCAGGATGAGAAACTGCTAGAGACAGACAAAAAATTTGATGCATTAACTAATAAATTTAACGATAAACTTAAAAAACAAAATGAAAAAATTGACAGTAATGTGGAGAAGTTTAAAGATGAGTTTGAGATGGACATGAACAAGAAAATTGTTACAAAGATATATGAATATGAAGTAGAAATTGAGAGTAATATTCAAGGTGTAATTGATGAATGTGAACGGATTAAAAAAGCAAATAAGCTACAAGAGGAAGTTAATAATGAATTCAAAAGTAACATTGAACAAATTGATACAATTAAAGCTAGTGTAACTAATTTAAAAAGTAAACAAACAAAACATGAACAAGAAATAATTAAAGTTACAGAAGATCTAAGCTTAGCAATTAATCAAAGACTAAACAATGTGAGTGAGAGAGTGAACGTTGATGATGAGTTAGGTTATTTCAATAATGAGCGTAAGGGGGTGAATCCCATACAATTTTTAAATTCAATAAAAAGTTTTAATAAGTATAACAAAGAAAGTTGGGAAATAAAATTGGTACGAATTTTGAAATATTTTAAGGAAATTACAAAATTCTTCTTGTTAAGTAAAAAGGGAAATGCTTATGTATTAATAGACCTGCAAACCCAAGAAATAAAAGGAACTTATAATGTAACACAATTAAAAAGGTATTATTTATCTGAGTAATGTTAATTATTCTTTTAATTCATTAAAAAAATTAATTAATAAATACAGATTTTTTTATAATTTAATGAAATGGGGGGTACATAAAAGTATAACCTTTAGATTCCCCACATTTCGGGCTGTCCCGGCCTTACCAGCCCAGACCGTGGTTTTGGATGACAACCAGCTGTGGGCAAGATCATTGTAAGCTGACCATGGTTGGTTGCCTATGAAATTGGTACAATTTAGAAATTAAGAGGGGGTTTTTAATCACGGGAATCCACCATAACTTTGGAACAGTGGCTACCACCGAATGGGGTGATAGAACCGTATTAAGGGTATACGAATCATTGTAGTAGGATTACTGGTGTCCTCGGACATCAGTAATGCCGAATTTTATTATAACGCCGAAGCAAGAACGGTGTAAGCAGCGTTTGCACCCTAATAAAATTCAGTTCTTGTGGAGGCAAATGGGCGCTACAGTCCAACATTGTTAAGTAATAGTGTGTGGAAAGGAGCTGGCCGTTACAAGCCAGGGGCGTAAATAATAGAGTATTTATGCAACAAGGTAAATGCCTTACACAGTTTACCCGTGAGGTGATTTACCTAATTGTAACTGGCTAAAGGGGGATATTAGATAATGATGGAGAAGGTGGTTACTAAGTTGTTAGTAACAAGTTATTAAATATTAAAATGAGTTACATAAATGATGTAGAGTGTGTAATTGATTTTCCGATGTAACTGAATATTTTTGTATTGATTTAAGGAGTATTATGATACTCAAGGATGCTTAACGATTGTTAAGTAAATAATTTGTTCTGATGTAGTTGATTTAATGTGTTTTACTCTATATAAGAAGTTTATTAATTTTGAAATGTGATTTATATAATGGAAGGTATTTGTATGTTGTAATGGGAAATGTTTATTGAAATTTTGATGGGAATCAGGGCAATAATTTTGAATTTTGGGATAAGAGTTAACGAGAGAAGGGTATACAGAATGTTGGTGTGGAATGTTTAAAATGTATCCTGTTAGGTTAAGTATTCATACATGTATATGTTAGATTAAAACAAAAAACAAAAAAAATCCAGTGCTTCTTAATGCAAACCAGCACAGCTAAGGGGGACCAGATCAGTTAGGGATATGGTATCATACAAGGCCACTATTTGATATTTTGATTTCATGTTTCAGTGTCTGGTGATGCTGTGGCGGCGGTCCTGTGCTGGCCTGCGTGTCAGAGCAGGGGCGTCAAGTGCCTGTCTGGCCTTGCGGTGTTGGGATCTCGAGAGAGAAGTCCTGTAAGGTCATTCAGGTGCGGTCACAGTCACTGGGCCTGGGGGTAAGTTAACCACAAATTTTAATAAAACATAAAGGGGGTTGTGGTGACATATCCATGCTGATCCCTTTAGGAAGTATGAGAGTGTCAATGAGAGTTTTTATGCTTCGGAATAAATCCTCTCATTGAGGGGGTATCGTAATGGGACGTTTAAGCCCATCTAAGAATATTTTTTGGGGAAACATAAAGAATAAATTATAATGATAAATTTTATTTGAAATTATAATGATACACGCCAGTGTGAGTGGATTCGTATCAAGGTCAACAGCAAAACAACAGGGAGGCAGCTACTTTTTGCCGAACGGCATTTGACCTTTGTCAACAGTGAGCAAAACATCTGACATCAGAGCGCCGTTCACAGCCATTTGTCACCACTGGAATGTCGATCCAAAATAATAATCCTGTCAAAATTGGTGTTGAAACACAAATGGAACAATGAAACCAGACCACGTGATCGTTCGCCAAATTAAGAATCGTCATCTTTACGAAGTCCCAGTCGACCATCTTCCTTCGTGCTGTACAGCTGCAAAAGTTCAGTGTGCGCCCACGCACCATAAAATGTGAATTTTTACATATTAAAAAATAAAAACAGTATTTTGATTCGCGAGATACATAACAGTGACAAATTGAAACAAAATGACAGTTCGGCAGTAAAATCAAAAAGTGAAAACGAGAAGACATCTAGATAGTGTATGCACGAGGAGACATCCCATGGACGCACCTCTACGAATCATAAAAGGGAAGTAAATCATACTAGAATAAATAAAATCTGGCAATTTTACAAAATATACAAAATGAGCTCAAAAATGTACCGTATGAAAGTGTTAACAGGTTGTGTGAACAAAGAATATATATTTAAGAAGTGCTGGGTTTGCGGTCACACACTGATGATTTAGCGTAATATACATTTTACGAGAGAGTAAAATGTTAATGGTAATCATTACTTGTAACTTGTTTTTATCAATTATGTCTCATGGCCGAATAGATGTTTTCATTTAGAGAGAACATCAGTATAAAGAAAAATAAAAGAATATTTTATTTCAACTTGATAAATATGTATTTTGTTTAATTGTATCTGCCTATTATTCTCTGCCAAGTACACTAAACGATATCCTTGGTTAACCTTTAACACGTAAAGTCAATTATTACACAAGTTTAAATACTGAACGGTTTCAGTTGGAGTCCGAACTAGGGACGAATTTAATATTAAATACCCAACAGTTTCAATGCCTAATCCCTGAAAGATACAAGAAGCAGAAGGGGATAATGAAGAAACAAAAATTCAATAATTAAGGAACAAAAGAAAACAACATGACTTACTATAAACTTTAAATGTCATTAACAATAAATAAAACCCTGAACATTAAAAATGTTCAATGTAACTATCAAAACAGCTGATTACATAAAACCACTATAACAATCAAACTATTGGTTTAATATATGTCATAACCTCTGATGATGGAGATTGGTTTTGTGAATTGTACATTAGGTGGAAGATTAAAATATACTTGTCGATGAAAAGTATTATTACTCTGATGATACCACACAAAAAATCAATAATAGTATATAAATGTATGGTTCCCAAGAAGCATTGATTTACATATTTATGTGAGATATGTTTTGGGCTTTATTGTTGTATCTCTAACATCAGCCATGTTGATTCTTTGTCTGGTGAAGTATTTGTGCTTGAATTGGTTATGCTTTATTGGCTGTGGTGTTGTGAATAGATTTGGTGAGTATTTTCATTTTATGAGTGTTTTTAATATTTACTACAGTAATCACTTGTTATCTGAAGGTGTTAAATTCTTCACGAGTACCGAGATAAACAAAACCATGGGTAAAACGGCTTCACACTTATAATACTACTTGAAAACATTCAAGAGACATGTGTGTTTGTTAATAATGCATAAACAAAAAAAGTTACATTTACATTAATTAATTACTAATACAAAGAAATGTTAAAAATGTTACTACACATTAAAACTGTAAAACACACAATATAGGCTACACGGTACTCAGAGATGTACCTAGAGGTTACAGCGCCCCTGGGAAAAATATTATCTCTGTTGCTCATACAGAGTAAGTAGCTAAACATAACCTCATTTCAGGAAGTGTATAAACTGACAATAAATCTACATGTTACATACTAATACGAGTGCTTTTGGATAATTTTGTAATTTTTATCACACTTTTTTAATGAACATTGTATGTAATGTGGAAAAGTTTACGCCATTACAGAACGTTGTGGTACGTTGTGGTACGTTGTTCTACTATTTTCTCGGCTATTCCTGCCGCTGTAAAACATACATGATGCTTGGCATGCGAGGCAGTATTATTTAATGTGGAACGTCTTGTGCATTCGATGGTGTCGTTCTAGAAGCCTCTTGACTAGCCCAACGGTGTGTGTTTCTGCCATGGCTGCGCTGAAGTATTCTCTAGAATTTTCACATGTTTGTTAAAGACGCATATTATGGAACCCTGCATACCTGCTGCTTAGAGTTCAGTGTTATGTCAGGTGATTTACACAGTGTCGCAAGTGGTGTATTAGTGAAAAGTTATTATAGCCTGGAATTCCTTATATTTGACATTATTATTGCATACAGACAAATCTAACTGGAATTATTGTATGAGTTGCTTATAAACTGTTATTTGTGATAATTAAAGTTGGTTTTTAGTGACTTCACTGATGTCTTGTATTTTGTTTTCCACTGTACCATACGACAATCAGTAGACTGTTGTAACAATATGAACATGTTACAATTTATGAATGTGAAGTGTTTATGTTTTACCATTTACCAGTGGCGGCTGGTGACTTTTCAGCCGGAGAGGCGCAATTACAAAAAATTTTAACTATGTAAAATCTTACCCGAAATGGAAAGTGGATTGAATGAACCCAATTATTTTTTAAACGTAAATTCCGCCCTTCTATTTTTCATAGATATGAACTTTTCCAACACTTTGGCATCGAAACTGTCAATATCTTGCATTGACATAAATTTTTATTTATGGACATCATTGCCAACACATTTAAATGATCATTACCCATAGTATTTTGCAAAAAAATGTTTTGACTCTTTTAAGAGTTGAAAAACAACGCGCTGATTCTGCAGTTGTCATTGGCGTTGTTAAAATTATTTTTAGTATTTTTATAGTTTCCGGGAAACATCAGTAAGATTATGTTGCAGCAGTAATGTAAGGAAGTTTGTGGCTCCAATTATTTGACTGAAGTCTGGTCGTGAGTAAATAACTTCTAATTCTGTTTTTAAACGAGTCTGGTTTAGAAATGGATATGAAGAACACACTGTATCCAAAATGCCCACTGGAAATTCTTTTGGATATTTTGGTATTGCTTCTGAATTAAACAACTTGCAGATGAGCTGATATCGTGAGCTGCTTGCAGATGGCCACGATATGAGAATCTGTCTTTCATCTGTAAAATAATTACATCACACACTTCTTTGACAAACGCACTTCTTGGTCAATTATCTTCTTTTCTTCTCCTCTTTGTTGAATGAAAATTTTCTTCAATATTGCTTTGAGTAGTGTCAGTCTCGTTCCTAATGTTTTTAACACAAATCTCAAAATTTTGAATATCACTTTGAAGTTGGATACTATCCTTATTTCTTGACTGGATTTGATTATAAAGAATGTCAACATGAAGCAAAAGTTTGTGAAAAAAATGTGAGCCAAAACAAAATTTGCGGGTCTTCTTGTGCTCGTCTGAGACCAGAAGCTTCATTAGAAGTAGCGCTTCTTAGGTATTTATCTTAAATCTCTACAAACACTTCTATGAGCTTCTCTCGATTCTCGAACACAGTATTGACTGGCCTAATGTTATAGTTCCATCTGGTTGTTGCTACTTTTGGTAACCTGTGCCTGACTATTTCTTCTAACATATCGCACCTATTTGAAGAATTTGAAAAAAACATTGGAATTGCTGATAAATTATTAAAAAATACTCGCGCTGTAGCATGCTGTGATGCTGCATTTTGGATCAAGAGATTAAGCTGGTGAGCATAACACTGTATGTAATGAGCGTAAGGATATTTCTTCTTAACATAACTTTGAACACTACCTGTAGCACCACTCATTACATTTGCCCCATCATATGTTTGAGTGATTAACTTTTGTGGTTTTTCCATATTTATAGGATCAATTTCTTCTTCTATACATTTTTGTATCCCTTCTGCTGATTTATCCTTGATCCTTCTACAGCACCAAAAGCTCTCACGAACAGTTCCATCAAAAATCGTATCAAATATTAGTACCATTTGGCACCAATTCGTAACATCTGTAGTTTCGTCACATTGAATAGCCAAGAAATCGGAATTTTAATTTGATTATAAATTTCTTCTTTGCACACAGCCAACATGCTATCTAAAATATAATTCTGTATACTTTTAGAATCCCCTTAAACACTGTAGCGTTCTGCAGATGTTCCCGCAAAAAACATCAAGTTCTGCAGAAAAATTAACTAATTCTCTAAATATTCCACGATTTACCGATTCTTAATTATCGCAGTGACCTCTACACTAATATTTTTATGGGAGAGGGATTGACGTTTGCAATGATGTCATCACCATGTTGCCACTTCGCAACCACATGTTTCTGTTGAATGTCGCCCAAGCGTAAGTTTCGTTACTCCATTCAGTCAAAACATACTTCGTGCAGACAAAACAAATCCAGTACGCGCAGACTAAACATGTATTCACCTACTTAAAAACGAATATTTATTCAGTTGTAACTACAGATAATTCATAAACTAAAAATGTGAATTCTTACAAGAATAATAAACTAGAACTTAATTAACTTCAGTGTTTTTTTTTTTTTTTTTTTTTTTTTTTTTAATCAACCTCAAATGTTCAGTATCTTTAATTTTTGGATTTAACGATAAATGTGACAATATGCAATCATCAACTTAGTGTATAAATATGTGTAAATAAAGTAAAAATGAACAATAATAAAAAATATAAGATAACAAAATAAGAGTCAATGTTTTGTTTTTATTACTTTTACCATAAAAACAAAACTGAAATTAAAATTATTATTACCTGTCTGTAGTTTTCCGCCTGTGCCGTTAATCTAAAGGTGTTACACCACTTACGTCGCTACCAGTCACTGGATTCTGTGCCCAAATTTATTACCAGTTGTTCCACAGCGTCTTCTAATAGCCTATTCCTTCGTGGCTCCATGCTTCGTCAATCACTTTCTTTGTATGCATCACTGCTTTTCCCCAATCATCTGCAGTAACATTCATAATTCCCTCGCGTATTAATTTTTCTACTTCAGTTCCTGTAAAAGTTTTCTTATTTCTTGCTACATATCCCTTTACTTGTGCCCAAATTAACTCAATGGGGTTAAAATGACAATGATATGGTGGTAATCTTACTACTTTATGCCCATGTTCTTGAGCTACTTTGTCAATTATGTATTCCAGAAATCGGGGTTTACAACCTGACACCAGCTCCAACAGCTCTGCTTTTTTCATGCTAACAGTGGTAGAAATGTTATGTTCATGAAGCCAGTGAATAATTTCTTCTTTATGTGTAGCTAATGTTGGCGCTTTGTCATATATAACTGAGTGATAAGGGACGTTATCCATTACAATAGTTGACGGCACTGTGAGGTTTTTTAATAACGAGTCTGTGAACCACTTGCTAAAGTTTTCAGAGTTCATTTCTTCTGGATCCAAAAAGCAACCTGTAGACTCTTCCCTGTACCACGGTGTGGCAAGAGCCACAGCTACTTTCACATCAAGAGCAAGAATTGGCCACATAGTCACCAACCACTACCTGTACCGCTTCAACATGAGGGACTCCCCAAGGTGTGGAGTCTGCCAGGGAGAGGATGAAACTTTGGAGCATGTTCTGCTAAAGTGTCCTTCCCAAAATCTGGCCAGGAGGTCACTGATTGCACTGATGGGCAGGAATGGCAGCATGGACGACGTGCTGAGAAGCAGGAGTCATTGGGTGCTTGCGGCGTGTAACGGTACAGAATTGTGTGTTAAAAAATAATAATTTAAATCAGTCTTAATTCAAAGCAGTCAAACATCAAACATCATCTTAAGATGCAGTCTTAATTCAAACACCACATCTATGTTTTGTCTCTGGAGTCAGCTAGTCCAGACATATTATGTAACTACTTGCAACTCAGTCTCTCTGTGAATTATAGCAGAAAGGATGAGTAATTGACGCAAGCTAATATCATCAGTTGGAGAGCAGTTTGTCACCACTAGTTAAACAGTACAGTTGGTAGTGTGTAACCGTCTCAGTAAAAAACGTCGGGAGGCCGGTGCGTGTGAGTACGCGCGGCCTACCCCAACTTTAACAGAAAGGTAGTAAAGCAGTGGTAATGAGGTGTTAAAACAATGTCAATCAAATGAATGTGAAGGATTAGAACAGTGTTAGTGCCAGCGAAAGTGTAAGTGAGTCGTGAGTAAGGTCGGCATTCTGTGGATAAAACATACAGGTACAATAGTAAAAATAACTACCCTGGATTGAAGGGAAGAGAAAATATTTAGATTAATGAACTCAGTAAATAAATGGGGGGTTTTCCGAAATAAATAGTAAGAGAGTGTGAGTGTGAGAAAATTTGTGTGGAAAGTATTGGTTTTGTCATATAATTGTATGTTTAGAATGGTTAAGAATATTTCGTAAAAGTAAGGAAAAATAACAGCAGGAAGTTAAATAAAAGTGTGTTTCGTGTGTTCGCCTCACACATTGTAGTCGTTACTTTACGTTTATGCTGACGATGTCCATCACGATCTCACGAATTACCAGTACTCGTGAGTGTGAACCTTATCTGTCCTTTAATAGGTGATTGTAATTCCCGGATGGTGCCAAATTGTTTAAACTGAATACAATTAAAAAATATGACTATCGAGCGGTCGTTCTAGACAGTATGGTGGATTCGAATTACCCATGCAGTTGGCAGGCTTATTAATCTCACTGGTAGTTCGCCGAGTTTCCGACGTCTAGCGCTTACCGTCACTTTCGCTCGTCGCTAAAGTACACAAATCATATAATGCAATTTACTATGAAATAAAGAACGGTGGTTACAACTCTGTACTAGTTTATTATCTTGTAATTAGCTGTTATTCAATATCATACAAAATTATATTTGGTTATTAAACAAAGTTGCTCCGGCAATAAAAAGACAATTATTTCCCAAGGTTGGCGAAAGCTGATTCAGAACGATTTTATTTAGACATGGCGTCGACAAATGTTTATTTTTTCTTTCGTTCAATAAATCTGGGTCCTTTTGGTTATGAAAAAATATTAATATGATTATAATAAAGTACACTACCTTACATTGATGGTACTTATACACTATTAGGTTTAATTGCAATTCGTTCCTGAAGTGTAAAAAGTGTGTTAAAAGTTAGTAATTTTTACCCAGGTTATTTTCTGGTTTCATACAAGTTTAGTGTTTTGTTTTTAATTAATCCTTGAAAGAAATTTGATTATCAGTTCGTAGTGAGAGTTAATTGTGTTGTGAGAAAAGTTAATAAGAATTTATTCCATATATTTGGGTAATTCAGCAATACTTATCAAATCTGTTGAATTAGGTTGAAGAGTTACTCAGTTCGAAATAGGTTGGGTCCTCTTGATCATCAATCTTCCATCATTTATGAATTTAATTACGCCTGGGGTCTTTTTTGGATAAGTTGGTCTAAATTATTAATTTGGAATTTAATAATCTGGTCTGTGGCCTCGGTTGGATGGACTAGTTCTCATCAGGCTTCTTGCTTCTTCATGTTATAAATTTTGATTGTTTTTTTATCGTTTTAAATTAAAATTGAGTCGATTACGGTTTGGCATCTATAGGTCATGAGTGTCAATAATGAACTAACTGTTTTTTAACGGAATTCTAATAAATAACGTTCGGTTGTTATGGCAACTGTCTGTCTCTCATTGGCTACTCATATTTTAAGCCCATTGTTATAATATTTGAATTTTAATTCAAAATGACTAAATATCTTCTAATTACTATTATTCTTCTGTTTTCTTATCTATGTATGAAATATTATCACAACTGTTTATATTTTCTTTCAAAGATCATTTTGACATCCCACAAAGCTGGGTTTGTTTATGTATTAAAGTTTTGACAATTATGTTAATATTATGTAATTACATTTCTTTCTTATTTTATGTTCTTAATTTTACTTTTACATCTTAATATGATTCACTAATTGTATTTAACTAGTTACTTGCCCTGGATTTTCTAATACAATAGTTAATTTCTTACAATTTGTTGATTTTAGATTTATACAGTTAGGCATTTTATAGGCCTAAGTAGTAATTGGCTATATTTTCTTATTTTACACAAATTAAAGATTAGTTTATCTTTACATAGGTTTTGCTAGGTGTCACTTATGACTTGTTTACTTTTTGAATTGATTTGGGTTGTTTTATAATAATTGTATGTTCTCATTACTTTACAAAATCATGGTTTGTCTATTATTTTCTTATTTGCTTTTCCAGTATTATTAGGTTTGTAAGAATCTATCTCCTTACTTATCTATATTGCCATTTTTTATAACTTGTCTATTATTTTCTATTACTTATAAAACATAACACAAAATCTAGGTTTATGGTCTGTATACTTTTTTCAGCCATATTCCTTCTCATAAACTTAATTGAACAAATCTTTTAACAGTTACTATGCTAATCTTGTTTATATTTAGTTTATTCTTAATTATTTTGGTGACTAACATTATAACACCATTTATTTTATCTTACTAATTATCCCTTTGAACATAGGATGTTTTACTTATTTTGCACTTGTATTTTTTAGTATATTTTTCTTCTAAACTTTACTATATATATGTTTTTCTCTACCTAACTGTGGTAACACTAATATTTTGAATCATTATGGGATTTTTACCCTGAATACCATTGTATTCCTAATCTACAATCACTCTTAATTCTAATAACAATAACATTCTTACTCTCTGGCACTTTTCACCATTAAACGGTAGTGTTTATCACTGGTTTTTAGGTGTCTATACCTATCTGTAGGGTTTCATATTTATTTCGGGTTTACACTGGCACTTTGCACTTTTTTATGGTACTTGAGTGTTACTAGTGGGTATTCCCTAATATTAATTTCTCTTTTCTCACTTAAACATGTTCACTCCCTACCTATCTCTCACTTCTGGGTTTTTTGTTGCTTTATTAATAATTGTTAGTTATACTGTTAACAAGTTTCATATCATTATAGAGTTATTCATAACATTTAATATCTCTATTTCTTTGGTTAGTGTACTTTAGTTGTCATTACTTTATTTGATTTTAATATTTATCATTTACATTTATTATTTATTTGATTATTTTTCATTATCATTTGAGTTTAATTTTTCTCCATTTCTGTTCTTTATTATTTGGTTGTGTCTTTTTATATCTTCTCATTTTATTTCATTTAATTTTTGTTTGTTTCGTTTCATTTACCTTCTCATTTTATTAGTCAATCACTTGGGTTGTGTCATAGTCGTTGGTCTCATCATAGTCATTTTTATTTTCATTAGTTTACTGTAATATAGTTGATTCATAGTTTTTCCCTGGTATTGGGGTGGCTTTTTTGTGTTGTAACAACGTTAAACGTATATTTTATGGTTATGTTCGGGTAGCGTAGCATACAAAATTATTGTGTTTACGTTTACATATTTATGTGTGGGGTATTTTGATTTATCGAGTAATAGAAGGTGTAACAGTACAAATAGGTCCGTATAGGGATTTTGGGTCAATAACAGAGATAAATTTTATTGTAAATTAAAGTTTCATAATCCATGAGTGTAAATTTTCTAATGAGTGGAACAACGCAATAAGCAATGAAGAGTTGGCGTCAAGGTCAGTGGCGTACGTGAGAAACTACAGCTTTTCTGCCAAAACAAACGGCCGATCCTATGTAAACGTCATCTAAAGAATGTCAGACGTAATGGCTGCACCTTAAAAAACAAAGACGTCATCACCAAAAACAATAGAATTGATGACGCGACAACCCTTTCCACTTGGGAAATAAGCGCCATATTGTCGTTCTCAGTCGACTCGTATACTTCGTGTGAACTGCACGTTGCCTAAATTGTTGGCCAGCAAGCCTTTAAAATAACAACAAAATGTAACAAAAAGTGAATTAAATCTATTTAAAATCAATCAGTATAAAATGTAGACAGTGAGTGCAGTTAATAAAAAGGAACAGTGTAATAGTTCGACAGAACACCAGCATGAACATGAGTAACGCCTGACTCGATCTTCATCCATCACAGCAGAAAAGTAAACCTTTCACATTTTAAACCAACAACACCTTCTAATGTTTGAGCTCAAGTAATAGCAAATGTACCGTTTTAATTAGTATGTGTATGAGCATGTGTGCGTGCGTACCGGTACATTTGGAAATCACAAGCATTGGTTCACGTTACGTGATTTATACAATGTAACAACTTAAATTATTATACTGCAGTAATATTCTAAATACATTTAAATAGGTAACCAGAGTAAATTGGAGATAAAATATATATGGTGTAAATGTATCATACGTAAGGCTGATGTAGCGAAAACATTTTGCAGCCATTTTGTATTTGGATTTGGCAGAGGAGGAAGACTCCATCTTGTTTTTGTTTTTCTGTTATTAAAATATTTAAAAATTCAGACTATTAAAACACAAGTTTTAACTAATGATATCAGAGTCGATTATTTCTCAATAACCATTCCGTTTCTAGCTCGTTATAGTACCCTGGGACCCAAAAGTAAAATATATTATGTTGGTAACTACACAACATGGCGATTACCCGAACCAGCATGGTAAACAAGTATAAATGTTAACGAGAGAAAATTATAAAAGGTAAGTTATAAAAAAAATTAAAAGTGTGTTAATTAACAAATGGCGCCCGAACAGGGCCATTATATAAATAAATTTTATATAAAATAAACCTGCATACAGAAACAGAATGGTTGTTGGAAATGGGTATATAAGTAATACGTAAATATTAAGGTTATGTTGCAATTGTAGTATATGTTAGATATATAATAATATTTTGAAAAGATATATATAAAATTTCAAGATGGCAGATAAAAATATAAATGTCAGCGTAACTGACAAAACGTTTACGAGTGAGATGGGAGGTCATTCAACACCCATTAGTCAAATCGGCGAGTCTAGCGCCACCGAATCTGTAGAGTTAGATACAATTCAAGTAACACCCATCTCAACTCATCATGAAAACAAAAAAGACGATAATTATGAAATGTTCAGAATGCTACAAACGATGTTAGATATAAAATTCAATGAGCAAAACGTAAAGTTTGATGAAGTAAACAGTCGATTTGACGTTAGTGATACTAAAATGAATGATAAATTTGAGATGCAAAATAATGAGATAAAGTTGATGAGAGGGGAGATAAAACAGCAAAATTTTAATTTTAATAAACAAATTAATGAAATTCATGAACGTTGTGAGAATATGCAAGAACAAATCATAGAATCAGTTAGCGAAAAGTTTGAGACTCAAATAAACAGTTTAGAAAACAAAATAAGTAAAGTAGATGAAACAATAGTTGAGAAAGTTCAAAGTCAAATTGTAATGCAAAGTAAAGAAATAGAGAGTAAATGTTTAGATGCAGTTGATAAGCAAATAGAAACTAAAACAAAATTTGAAGTTGATAAGCAAATAGACATTAAGACAGAGATTTTACAAAATCAAATAGAGAAATGTGAATTTAATGTAACAAATATGACAAAGAATATCGAAATAATTGATAAAGCTATTTCAGAACATGAAATGAATACTAGCAGTGAAATAAGTATCATACAAAATAAAATTAGAGAGATAAATGATTTCAATATTCAAACTAACAATGACATATATGATAAGTGTACTTCAATTGAAGGTAATTTAAGCTGTGTGAAAGAGGAATTACGGGGGGAGATTAATAAAAAACTGACCGGGGTAACCGAAAGAGTAATAATCACCCGCGACTTACGTAATGAGATAGAATTAGAGACATTTAGTTATGAGAACAGGGCGGTACACCCGATGCGATTTATTAGTCAAACCAGAGAATATCACCGCAACAGTAGCTTCAGCAACAGTAGTTGGGAAGTGCAATTGATGAAAATTGTTAAATGTTTTAAAGGGAGTTCCGCTATATGGGCCGAAGCGCATCGTGTAGAATGGGGTTGTTATGACGAATTTGGAAGGGCGTTTAAGGGAAAATATTAGGCGGAAGACGACCAAGAGATTTTACGGAGCCGTATAATGGGAACAGGTAATTTTGTACGGAACCAAAACAATAATATCACAATATACGTCACCAAATTGTATAATGAGGCCAAGTATTTAGAGCCACCAATACCTTTTAAATCATTTGTAAGACACGTAAGCAAACATCTGCCGCGTGAAGTTTAAATAACCTTAATGACTAAAGAAATAAATGATATGAATGAATTAGAAAGAATTTTAGACGTCCTACAAAGTATTCGAGACAGAGAAGTGGGTAGGCGACCCCAACCACAGAATAACAATAATGATGAATATAATAACCATAGAGTTAATCCCAGCGGATATGGAGGGAGACGGATAAATAATCCCAACAACCAAGAGGATTGGACATGTTCCAGATGTAGGTGCAAAAATTATGCAAGCCGACAGAAATGTTTCAGATGCAGCCAGGTGAGAGACGATCCAAGGAGGAGAGGAGGACCAATTCAGCATGCCCAGCAGCGGAAAGGAGTACCAAGCGCCAGGGGAACAGCTGGGAATAACCATGGACCACCAAGGGGTCACAACGGACCAACTACCAGTAATAATAGAAACCAAGCGGAAAACTAGAGACGACAGTGGTAGCACGGACCAGACCACTGTCCAAGGAAGCGAATGAGGTCCAACCAAAGGAGGATTTTCAAAGCAATGTAATCAACACTGACATCGTGACGGATTTACTGGAGGAGGAGAATCATACAACGATCGAGATGAGAACTGGATTAACGGAAGTACAGGTAACCATAGCAGGTAAGAGTTTACAGAACACTTATAGATACAGGTAGTGAGATTTCGGTAATTGCTGAAAACATTTTGGGAGAATTAAGGGAGACAAATAAAAATATTCCGATTTTACCAGTAGCAGGGGTTACTGTAGTGGGAGTTACAGGAGTACGTAGTAAAAGAGTAACCAAACAAATACATTTAAATTTCCTGATAAATAATGCAGAGTTTGAAAATACATTTTTAGTGGTAAAAGGGCTAAGTCTAGATATAATTTTAGGTAATGATTTTCTACAGAGAAATAAAGCTGTCATAAATTTTAAAGAGATAATAGTAGAGTTAGATGGGGGTGATCGGTCGATCAGGATTAATTTTGAACAGGTGTTAGATAAGGTTAGAGTAACGGGTGTAAAGATACTACAGAAATGGGTAGGCGAGAGTGACACTGAAGCTAGAGTAAATTCATGTAAAGAGGGAGAGTATATTGAGAGTTTTGAAGGAGAGTTGAGTGAATTCTGGTGACCCGACCGTGAATCACCAGAATCTATAAATGAGATTTTCCAAACGTTTAGTGGGGTGCGATACATGACTTCGCTCAATTTAACAGCAGGGTATTGGCAGGTGCCATTAGCAGAAGTAAGTAGAAAATATACAGCGTTCTTGTTTAATGGGAAGAATTACCAGTTTAAACGCTTACCATTTGAGTTAAATACCAGCGTAGCTAGTTTTATTAAATGCTTAGATCAGATTTTAAAACCGAAGGACTTAGACTTTTTAACAGTGTATGTGGATGATATTTTAATTGCTTCTACAACTTTTCAGGAACACTTCGAGCATTTGGAATATGTTTTAAATAAATTAGAAGGAGGTCTCACCGTAAATTGGGAGAAATCCAAATGTTTGCAAACTAAAATCAATTTTTTAGGATTTATTATTACACAAGAGGGAATCTCCGCTAATCCAGACAAGGTTGACTCCATTATGCGCTTCCCTGAGCCGAGAAATATAAAGCAACTACAGAGCTTTCTAGGACTTTGTAATTTCTACCGTAAGTTCTAGAAGAATTATGCGCACACAACAGCGAAATTAAGTGCAGTACTCCAGAAGAATAAACAGTGGCGATGGGGAGAAGTGGAACGAGATGCATTTAATGAAATTAAGAGAAAGTTTAGCCACATGATTATGATGAATCACCCTGATTTTAATAAAACCTTTTATTTACAGACAGATGCAAGCAACGTAGCGTTAGGGGCGGAGCTCTACCAGGAAGACAGTGATAAGGAAAATCTGACTATCGCCTTCGCCAGTAGGTCACTTCTGTCTGCGGAGAAGAATTACACAACAACAGAGAAAGAACTTTTAAGCATTGTGTACGCCGTGGGGAAGTTCAGGACATACATCCTGGGGAACAAAACTGTAATACGAACAGACCACAAGGCATTATCCTTTTTGAACACATGCAAGCTTGCTCACAGCCATTTAACCAGGTGGGTACTTGTATTACAAGAGTACAATTTTGCGTGGGAATATATCAAGGGAACAGATAATAAGATACCTGACACTCTTTCAAGGGTAGATATGTTAAATAATAAAATGGGTAGAGACTTAAAAGAAATTGAGATTTTTCAGATAAGCCGTGAAGATATAATTTTTGGGGAAGAGTTGCGAGACATTAGAACCATGCAAAGAGCAGATGGTAAATCCAGTAAGATCATAGATAGTTTAGAGACTGAATTAGCGGGGTCAGAGTACAATCAACATTTTCAAATCTATTAAGGGTTGCTATTTAAGAAAATAGAAGGGGGTGAGCGTGATTGGAAGTTAGTTGTGCCACATGGGTTAGCAAATAAAATCATATGGGATTGTCATTTGAGATATGGTCATTTTGGGGCGAAAAAGTGTGTTAATGTTTTGAAAGAGTCTTGTGTTTTTAAGAATATGGAAAGGCAGGTTAAGAAGTTGTTAAGGGGTTGTGATTTGTGTCAGAAGTCTAAAGTAGTGAACTATAGGGTTGAAGGGGAGATGAATTTTATAAAAGTAGTAAGGCCATTTGATTTAGTTGCGGTAGATTTGTATGGACCGTTGCCGAAGGGTAGAGGCGGAGTTATGTATATTTTTGTGATGTTAGACACTTTTTCTAAATATGTAAAGCTATATAGTGTGAAGAGGGCTACCAGTCATGTGCTGAGTGAGGTGACGAAAGACTATATGATAAATGTGGGTAAGCCAAAGGTGATTTTATCAGACCATGGGCCACGGTTCATCAGTGGGAGATGGCGCCAGACCCTTGGATGGGAAGGAATCATCCCGAAGCACACGACAGTCTACCATCCTCAGTCCAACCAGGCGGAGCGTGTCATGAGAGATAGGCAGGATTTTTAGAGCCTATTGTCATGGCAAACACAGCGAGTGGCCGTTATACATCAAAAGGGTAGAAAACTGGCTGAACAGTACCACCCATGAGTCCACAGGATATACACCTCACGAGTTAATTAAGGGAACACGCCCCCCGAGGAGTTTAGAACAGTTGTTTGACTACCCACCTGAGAGCGAGCAAACGGATGTGAGTATTAAAATCAGGTTGGCTAATGAAAATTTATTAAGTAAAGGTGATCGACGTAAACGTAGACACGACGCAAAAGGTAAATGGATGAAGTATGAAGTAGGACAGTTGGTATTGGTGAGGAGACACGATTTATCAAGTGCTCAGGAAAGTGAGATCAAGAAATTTTTCTTACTCTACGAAGGACCTTATGAGGTAATAGAAGTTAAGATGAAGAACTCATATGTATTACAGAACAGAGAGACAAGGGAGATAGTAGGGACACACAATGCTACAAATTTGAAATTGTATTGGTCATCGTAAGAGTTTTAAGATTGTTATTAATATTAATGTATGGATGAAATTTAATTTGATTTATATGTTTCCAGAAGGGACTCTCCCCCATTTTCGGGCGATCACAGACTCACCACCTCTGATCATGGATTTTGTCAATCTGGAGGCGGACCATGGTTGGCGGTAGCCTCAACAAGGGGGTGAAAGCAACGATGCTCCTACTCCACAAATCGGTGTCAGTAGAAATTCTTTGCTTACAAGAACGGGGAGGGGGACCCCTAGTTTCGTGGAAAGGTAAGGTAGTTATATATAAAAAAAAATAATAATAATACAATGATGAGATTTAGTGGTGGCAGTATTTTTCCACGAACAACAATAGTTTTGTTTGATCAATTGTGAAATGAAACGACCTAAATTTTGTAACTTAAATAATTAACTTTTCAATGAGTTATTTTCCTTCAGAAAAACAGAAATGTAATGTAAACTTGTAAGATGATCCATTGTTATACTTATTATCCTGTTATAAAGAGGGTATTAGTGAGAAGTGAAAGCTGGAACTTGCAAAATGTGTCTATATGAAAATTTTTATGAAAATAAAAAGAACTTGTTATTATGCAAGATTAATGGGTGATTTTGGGGGGGGGTTTTGGTGTAAATAGAAGAGAAAATTAATTGTGGAATGTAGTGACAATACATGTAGAAGGACATAAGTTTAGATATTAGTTATGCTATTGCAGTGGCGGCATGTGCCACTGCAGATAGCGGTGAGTGTTGATGAGTAACGTCAAGGTAAGTTACCATCATCGGAGGCCTAAACTGGGCGTAATATACACTGCACAACCACTTATATAATTTTATATTATATGTTAATTGATACCGTGCAGTGTATTAATAATGATGAAGTGAAAACATGCGAATGAGAGAAGATTTCCCCGCCTTTTCGGGCGATTACTGTTTTACCAGCACTAATCGTGGTTTTGGACGACAACCAGCTGTGGGAAGAAATTGTAAAACTGACCATGGTTGGTTTCCCTTGAAATTGGTGAAAATTGAAATTAACGGGGGGGTAACTTAGGGGAATCCCCGGAACTATGGAACAGCGGCTATCACCTTGTTCACGTAGGAACAGTCAACAAAGGTGATATACCCGTTTTAAGGTTATAACTATATAAAATCAGATATTATGATATCTGGCAGTTTAAAATGTAAGGCCGAAGCAAGGACAGGAGATGCAAAAATTCCTCCCTAAATTCAGTCCTTGTGGAAGCAACTGCACGTCCAAGCTACAGTCCAGGGGGGGTTATAGTGTGTGTGGAAGGAGGTTACTAGATTGGGTAGTAACGTTTAATGGATAATAAATATATAATGTAGTTGATGGTGGTCATAAAAGATAATTATGATTTTGTATTAAAGTATTCGGATCATGAAAGATGATCAATAATTAAAATAGGTAGATTGTTCTAAAGTAGTGAACTTGTGTTGGTTCTATATAAGAATTATATAGATAAATTGTTTTCTTGATTCTCTTAAACTTACTTAATTGTTTTAAATATTAGTGCATTAGTAAGGATTTATATTTCTTCTTGTGCAATGGAAAAGAGTTTAAATATTATCAATTGGAGTCGAAATTGTGATAAATATGTAGGAATGAAATAAGAGAAGGATACATCTATAATAAATCTTGTTTTCGTCTATGTATTAGAGATATTAGGAGTTAAGAAAAAACCAATGCTTATAACGTAAACCAATGTAGCTAAGGGGAAACAGATCAGTTGGGGATATGGCATTATACAAGGCCACTGTTTGATTTTTTTATTCGATGTTTCAGAGTTTGGTGATGCTGTGGTGGTGGTCCTGAACTGGCCAGCGCGTCAGAGCAGGAGCGTCAACTGCCTGACTGGCCTTGCAGTGTTGGGATCTCGAAAGAGAAGGCCAGTAAGGTCAAGCAGGTGCTGTCACCATCATTGGACCAAGGGGTAAGTGATTGATATTCTTTTTATATAAACAATACAAGGGATTGTGGTGACATATCATAGCTGATCCCTTTAGGAAGTATGAATGTGTCAATGAGAGTTTTTATGCTTCGTCATAATACCTCTCATTGAGGGGGTATTGTAACGGTACAAATAGGTCCGTATAGGGATTTTGGGTCAATAACAGAGATAAATTTTATTGTAAATTAAAGTTTCATAATCCATGAGTGTAAATTTTCTAATGAGTGGTACAACGCAATAAGCAATGAAGAGTTGGCGTCAAGGTCAGTGGCGTACGTGAGAAACTACAGCTTTTCTGCCAAAACAAATGGCCGATCCTATGTAAACGTCATCTAAAGAATGTCAGACGTAATGGCTGCACCTTAAAAAACAAAGAAGTCATCACCAAAAACAATAGAATTGATGACGCGACAACCCTTTCCACTTGGGAAATAAGCGCCATATTGTCGTTCTCAGTCGACTCGTATACTTCGTGTGAACTGCACGTTGCCTAAATTGTTGGCCAGCAAGCCTTTAAAATAACAACAAAATGTAACAAAAAGTGAATTAAATCTATTTAAAATCAATCAGTATAAAATGTAGACAGTGAGCGCAGTTAATAAAAAGGAACAGTGTAATAGTTCGACAGAACACCAGCATGAACATGAGTAACGCCTGACTCGATCTTCATCCATAACAGCAGAAAAATAAACCTTTCACATTTTAAACCAACAACACCTTCTAATGTTTGAGCTCAAGTAATAGCAAATGTACCGTTTTAATTAGTATGTGTATGAGCATTTGTGCGTGCGTACCGGTACATTTGGAAATCACAAGCATTGGTTCACGTTACGTGATTTATACAATGTAACAACTTAAATTATTATACTGCAGTAATATTCTAAATACATTTAAATAGGTAACCAGAGTAAATTGGAGATAAAATATATATGGTGTAAATGTATCATACGTAAGGCTGATGTAGCGAAAATATTTTGCAGCCATTTTGTATTTGGATTTGGCAGAGGAGGAAGACTCCATCTTGTTTTTGTTTTTCTGTTATTAAAATATTTAAAAATTCAGACTATTAAAACACAAGTTTTAACTAATGATATCAGAGTCGATTATTTCTCAATAACCATTCCGTTTCTAGCTCGTTATAGTACCCTGGGACCCAAAAGTAAAATATATTATGTTGGTAACTACACAACATGGCGATTACCCGAACCAGCATGGTAAACAAGTATAAATGTTAACGAGAGAAAATTATAAAATGTAAGTTATAAAAAAAATTAAAAGTGTGTTAATTAACAAATGGCGCCCGAACAGGGCCATTATATAATAAATTTTATATAAAATAAACCTGCATACAGAAACAGAATGGTTGTTGGAAATGGGTATATAAGTAATACGTAAATATTAAGGTTATGTTGCAATTGTAGTATATGTTAGATATATAATAATATTTTGAAAAGATATATATATAAAATTTCAAGATGGCAGATAAAAATATAAATGTCAGCGTAACTGACAAAACGTTTACGAGTGAGATGGGAGGTCATTCAACACCCATTAGTCAAATCGGCGAGTCTAGCGCCACCGAATCTGTAGAGTTAGATACAATTCAAGTAACACCCATCTCAACTCATCATGAAAACAAAAAAGACGATAATTATGAAATGTTCAGAATGCTACAAACGATGTTAGATATAAAATTCAATGAGCAAAACGTAAAGTTTGATGAAGTAAACAGTCGATTTGACGTTAGTGATACTAAAATGAATGATAAATTTGAGATGCAAAATAATGAGATAAAGTTGATGAGAGGGGAGATAAAACAGCAAAATTTTAATTTTAATAAACAAATGAATGAAATTCATGAACGTTGTGAGAATATGCAAGAACAAATCATAGAATCAGTTAGCGAAAAGTTTGAGACTCAAATAAACAGTTTAGAAAACAAAATAAGTAAAGTAGATGAAACAATAGTTGAGAAAGTTCAAAGTCAAATTGTAATGCAAAGTAAAGAAATAGAGAGTAAATGTTTAGATGCAGTTGATAAGCAAATAGAAACTAAAACAAAATTTGAAGTTGATATGCAAATAGACATTAAGACAGAGATTTTACAAAATCAAATAGAGAAATGTGAATTTAATGTAACAAATATGACAAAGAATATCGAAATAATTGATAAAGCTATTTCAGAACATGAAATGAATACTAGCAGTGAAATAAGTATCATACAAAATAAAATTAGAGAGATAAATGATTTCAATATTCAAACTAACAATGACATATATGATAAGTGTACTTCAATTAAAGGTAATTTAAGCTGTGTGAAAGAGGAATTACGGGGGGAGATTAATAAAAAACTGACCGGAGTAACCGAAAGAGTAATAATCACCCGCGACTTACATAATGAGATAGAATTAGAGACATTTAGTTATGAGAACAGGGCGGTACACCCGATGCGATTTATTAGTCAAACCAGAGAATATCACCGCAATAGTAGCTTTATCATCAGTAGTTGGGAAGCGCAAATGATGAAAATTGTTAAATGTTTTAAAGGGAGTTCCGCTATATGGGCCGAAGCGCATCGTGTAGAATGGGGTTGTTATGACGAATTTGAGAGGGCATTTAAGGGGAAATATTGGGCGGAAGACGACCAAGAGATTTTACGGAGCCGTATAATGGGAACAGGTAATTTTGTAGGGAACCAAAACAATAATATCACAATATACGTCACCAAATTGTATGATGAGGCCAAGTATTTAGAGCCACCAATACCTTTTAAATCATTTGTAAGACACGTAAGCAAACATCTGCCGCGTGAAGTTTAAATAACCTTAATGACTAAAGAAATAAATGATATGAATGAATTGGAAAGAATTTTAGACGTCCTACAAAGTATTCGAGACAGAGAAGTGGGTAGGCGACCCCAACCACAGAATAACAATAATTATGAATATAATAACCATAGAGTTAATCCCAGCGGATATGGAGGGAGACGGATAAATAATACCAACAACCAAGAGGATTGGACATGTTCCAGATGTAGGTGCGAAAATTATGCAAGCCGACAGAAATGTTTCAGATGCAGCCAGGTGAGAGACGATCCAAGGAGGAGAGGAGGACCAATTCAGCATGCCCAGCAGCAGAAAGGAGTACCAAGCACCAGGGGAACAGCTGGGAATAACCATGGACCACCAAGGGGTCACAACGGACCAACTACCAGTAATAATAGAAACAAAGCGGAAAACTAGAGACGACAGTGGTAGCACGGACCAGACCACTGTCCAAGGAAGCGAATGAGGTCCAACCAAAGGAGGATTTTCAAAGCAATGTAATCAACACTGACATCGTGACGGATTTATTGGAGGAGGAGAATCATACAACGATCGAGATGAGAACTGGATTAACGGAAGTACAGGTAACCATAGCAGGTAAGAGTTTACAGAACACTTATAGATACAGGTAGTGAGATTTCGGTAATTGCTGAAAACATTTTGGGAGAATTAAGGGAGACAAATAAAAATATTCCGATTTTACCAGTAGCAGGGGTTACTGTAGTGGGAGTTACAGGAGTACGTAGTAAAAGAGTAACCAAACAAATACATTTAAATTTCCTGATAAATAATGCAGTGTTTGAAAATACATTTTTAGTGGTAAAAGGGCTAAGTCTAGATATAATTTTAGGTAATGATTTTCTACAGAGAAATATAGCTGTCATAAATTTTAAAGAGATAGTAGTAGAGTTAGATGGGGGTGATCGGTCGATCAGGATTAATTTTGAACAGGTGTTAGATAAGGTTAGAGTAACGGGTGTAAAGATACTACAGAAACGGGTAGGCAAGAGTGACACTGAAGCGAGAGTAAATTCATGTAAAGAGGGAGAGTATATTGAGAGTTTTGAAGGAGAGTTGAGTGAATTCTGGTGACCCGACCGTGAATCACCAGAATCTATAAATGAGATTTTCCAAACATTTAGTGGGGTGCGATACATGACTTCACTCGATTTAACAGCAGGGTATTGGCAGGTGCCATTAGCAGAAGTAAGTAGAAAATATACAGCGTTCTTGTTTAATGGGAAGAATTACCAGTTTAAACACTTACCATTTGAGTTAAATACCAGCGTAGCTAGTTTTATTAAATGCTTAGATCAGATTTTAAAACCGAAGGACTTAGACTTTTTAACAGTGTATGTGGATGATATTTTAATTGCTTCTACAACTTTTCAGGAACACTTGAAGCATTTGGAATATGTTTTAAATAAATTAGAAGGAGGTCTCACCGTAAATTGGGAGAAATCCAAATGTTTGCAAACTAAAATCAATTTTTTAGGATTTATTATTACACAAGAGGGAATCTCCGCTAATCCAGACAAGGTTGACTCCATTATGCGCTTCCCTGAGCCGAGAAATATAAAGCAACTACAGAGCTTTCTAGGACTTTGTAATTTCTACCGTAAGTTCTAGAAGAATTATGCGCACACAACAGCGAAATTAAGTGCAGTACTCCAGAAGAATAAACAGTGGTGATGGGGAGAAGTGGAACGAGATGCATTTAATGAAATTAAGAGAAAGTTTAGCCACATGATTATGATGAATCACCCTGATTTTAATAAAACCTTTTATTTACAGACAGATGCAAGCAACGTAGCGTTAGGGTCGGAGCTCTACCAGGAAGACAGTGATAAGGAACATCTGACTATCGCCTTCGCCAGTAGGTCACTTCTGTCTGCGGAGAAGAATTACACAACAACAGAGAAAGAACTTTTAAGCATTGTGTACGCGGTGGGGAAGTTCAGGACATACATCCTGGGGAACAAAACTGTAATACGAACGGACCACAAGGCATTATCCTTTTTGAACACATGCAAGCTTGCTCACAGCCATTTAACCAGGTGGGTACTTGTATTACAAGAGTACAATTTTGCGTGGGAATATATCAAGGGAACAGATAATAAGATACCTGACACTCTTTCAAGGGTAGATATGTTAAATAATAAAATGGGTAGAGACTTAAAAGAAATTGAGATTTTTCAGATAAGCCGTGAAGATATAATTTTTGGGGAAGAGTTGCGAGACATTAGAACCATGCAAAGAGCAGATGGTAAATCCAGTAAGATCATAGATAGTTTAGAGACTGAATTAGCGGGGTCAGAGTACAATCAACATTTTCAAATCTATTAAGGGTTGCTATTTAAGAAAATAGAAGGGGGTGAGCGTGATTGGAAGTTAGTTGTGCCACATGGGTTAGCAAATAAAATCATATGGGATTGTCATTTGAGATATGGTCATTTTGGGGCGAAAAAGTGTGTTAATGTTTTGAAAGAGTCTTGTGTTTTTAAGAATATGGAAAGGCAGGTTAAGAAGTTGTTAAGGGGTTGTGATTTGTGTCAGAAGTCTAAAGTAGTGAACTATAGGGTTGAAGGGGAGATGAATTTTATAAAAGTAGTAAGGCAATTTGATTTAGTTGCGGTAGATTTGTATGGACCGTTGCCGAAGGGTAGAGGCGGAGTTATGTATATTTTTGTGATGTTAGACACTTTTTCTAAATATGTAAAGCTATATAGTGTGAAGAGGGCTACCAGTCATGTGCTGAGTGAGGTGACGAAAGACTATATGATAAATGTGGGTAAGCCAAAGGTGATTTTATCAGACCATGGGCCACGGTTCATCAGTGGGAGATGGCGCCAGACCCTTGGATGGGAAGGAATCATCCCGAAGCACACGACAGTCTACCATCCTCAGTCCAACCAGGCGGAGCGTGTCATGAGAGATAGGCAGGATTTTTAGAGCCTATTGTCATGGCAAACACAGCGAGTGGCCGTTATACATCAAAAGGGTAGAAAACTGGCTGAACAGTACCACCCACGAGTCCACAGGATATACACCTCACGAGTTAATTAAGGGAACACGCCCCCCAAGGAGTTTAGAACAGTTGTTTGACTACCCACCTGAGAGCGAGCAAACGGATGTGAGTATTAAAATCAGGTTGGCTAATGAAAATTTATTAAGTAAAGGTGATCGACGTAAACGTAGACACGACGCAAAAGGTAAATGGATGAAGTATGAAGTAGGACAGTTGGTATTGGTGAGGAGACACGATTTATCAAGTGCTCAGGAAAAGGAGATCAAGAAGTTTTTCTTACTCTACGAAGGACCTTATGAGGTAATAGAAGTTAAGATGAAGAACTCATATGTATTACAGAACAGAGAGACAAGGGAGATAGTAGGGACACACAATGCTACAAATTTGAAATTGTATTGGTCATCGTAAGAGTTTTATGATTGTTATTAATATTAATGTATGGATGAAATTTAATTTGATTTATATGTTTCCAGAACGGACTCTCCCCCATTTTCGGGCGATCACAGACTCACCACCTCTGATCGTGGATTTTGTCAATCTGGAGGCGGACCATGGTTGGCGGTAGCCTCAACAAGGGGGTGAAAGCAACGATGGTCCTACTCCACAAATCGGTGTAAGTAGAAATTCTTTGCTTACAAGAACGGGGAGGGGGACCCCTAGTTTCGTGGAAAGGTAAGGTAGTTATATATAAAAAAAAATAATAATAATACAATGATGAGATTTAGTGGTGGCAGTATTTTTCCACGAACAACAATAGTTTTGTTTGATCAATTGTGAAATGAAACGACCTAAATTTTGTAACTTAAATACTTAACTTTTCAATGAGTTATTTTCCTTCAGAAAAACAGAAATGTAATGTAAACTTGTAAGATGATCCATTGTTATACTTATTATCCTGTTAGAAAGAGGGTATTAGTGAGAAGTGAAAGCTGGAACTTGCAAAATGTGTCTATATGAAAATTTTTATGAAAATAAAAAGAACTTGTTATTATGCAAGATTAATGGGTGATTTTGGGGGGGGGGGTTTGGTGTAAATAGAAGAGAAAATTAATTGTGGAATGTAGTGACAGTACATGTAGAAGGACATAAGTTTAGATATTAGTTATGCTATTGCAGTGGCGGCATGTGCCACTGCAGATAGCGGTGAGTGTTGATGAGTAACGTCAAGGTATGTTACCATCATCGGAGGCCTAAACTGGGCGTAATATACACTGCACAACCACTTATATAATTTTATATTATATGTTAATTGATACCGTGCAGTGTATTAATAATGATGAAGTGAAAACATGCGAATGAGAGAAGATTTCCCCGCCTTTTCGGGCGATTACTGTTTTACCAGCACTAATCGTGGTTTTGGACGACAACCAGCTGTGGGAAGAAATTGTAAAACTGACCATGGTTGGTTTCCCTTGAAATTGGTGAAAATTGAAATTAACGGGGGGCAACTTAGGGGAATCCCCGGAACTATGGAACAGCGGCTATCACCTTGTTCACGTAGGAACAGTCAACAAAGGTGATATACCCGTTTTAAGGTTATAACTATATAAAATCAGATATTATGATATCTGGCAGTTTAAAATGTAAGGCCGAAGCAAGGACAGGAGATGCAAAAATTCCTCCCTAAATTCAGTCCTTGTGGAAGCAACTGCACGTCCAAGCTACAGTCCAGGGGGGGTCATAGTGTGTGTGGAAGGAGGTTACTAGATTGGGTAGTAACGTTTAATGGATAATAAATATATAATGTTGTTGATGGTGGTCATAAAAGATAATTATGATTTTGTATTAAAGTATTCGGATCATGAAAGATGATCAATAATTAAAATAGGTAGATTGTTCTAAAGTAGTGAACTTGTGTTGGTTCTATATAAGAATTATATAGATAAATTGTTTTGTTGATTCTCTTAAACTTACTTAATTGTTTTAAATATTAGTGCATTAGTAAGGATTTATATTTCTTCTTGTGCAATGGAAAAGAGTTTAAATATTATCAATTGGAGTCGAAATTGTGATAAATATGTAGGAATGAAATAAGAGAAGGATACATCTATAATAAATCTTGTTTTCGTCTATGTATTAGAGATATTAGGAGTTAAGAAAAAACCAATGCTTATAACGTAAACCAATGTAGCTAAGGGGAAACAGATCAGTTGGGGATATGGCATTATACAAGGCCACTGTTTGATTTTTTTATTCGATGTTTCAGAGTTTGGTGATGCTGTGGTGGTGGTCCTGAACTGGCCAGCGCGTCAGAGCAGGAGCGTCAACTGCCTGACTGGCCTTGCAGTGTTGGGATCTCGAAAGAGAAGGCCAGTAAGGTCAAGCAGGTGCTGTCACCATCATTAGACCAAGGGGTAAGTGATTGATATTCTTTTTATATAAACAATACAAGGGATTGTGGTGACATATCATAGCTGATCCCTTTAGGAAGTATGAATGTGTCAATGAGAGTTTTTATGCTTTGTCATAAAACCTCTCATTGAGGGGGTATTGTAACGGTACAAATAGGTCCGTATAGGGATTTTGGGTCAATAACAGAGATCAATTTTATTGTAAATTAAAGTTTCATAATCCATGAGTGTAAATTTTCTAATGAGTGGTACAACGCAATAAGCAATGAAGAGTTGGCGTCAAGGTCAGTGGCGTACGTGAGAAACTACAGCTTTTCTGCCAAAACAAACGGCCGATCCTACGTAAACGTCATCTAAAGAATGTCAGACATAATGGCTGCACCTTAAAAAACAAAGACGTCATCACCAAAAACAATAGAATTGATGACGCGACAACCCTTTCCACTTGGGAAATAAGCGCCATATTGTCGTTCTCAGTCGACTCGTATACTTCGTGTGAACTGCACGTTGCCTAAATTGTTGGCCAGCAAGCCTTTAAAATAACAACAAAATGTAACAAAAAGTGAATTAAATCTATTTAAAATCAATCAGTATAAAATGTAGACAGTGAGTGCAGTTAATAAAAAGGAACAGTGTAATAGTTCGACAGAACACCAGCATGAACATGAGTAACGCCTGACTCGATCTTCATCCATCACAGCAGAAAAGTAAGCCTTTCACATTTTAAACCAACAACACCTTCTAATGTTTGAGCTCAAGTAATAGCAAATGTACCGTTTTAATTAGTATGTGTATGAGCATGTGTGCGTGCGTACCGGTACATTTGGAAATCACAAGCATTGGTTCACGTTACGTGATTTATACAATGTAACAACTTAAATTATTATACTGCAGTAATATTCTAAATACATTTAAATAGGTAACCAGAGTAAATTGGAGATAAAATATATATGGTGTAAATGTATCATACGTAAGGCTGATGTAGCGAAAATATTTTGCAGCCATTTTGTATTTGGATTTGGCAGAGGAGGAAGACTCCATCTTGTTTTTGTTTTTCTGTTATTAAAATATTTAAAAATTCAGACTATTAAAACACAAGTTTTAACTAATGATATCAGAGTCGATTATTTCTCAATAACCATTCCGTTTCTAGCTCGTTATAGTACCCTGGGACCCAAAAGTAAAATATATTATGTTGGTAACTACACAACATGGCGATTACCCGAACCAGCATGGTAAACAAGTATAAATGTTAACGAGAGAAAATTATAAAAGGTAAGTTATAAAAAAAATTAAAAGTGTGTTAATTAACAAATGGCGCCCGAACAGGGCCATTATATAATAAATTTTATATAAAATAAACCTGCATACAGAAACAGAATGGTTGTTGGAAATGGGTATATAAGTAATACGTAAATATTAAGGTTATGTTGCAATTGTAGTATATGTTAGATATATAATAATATTTTGAAAAGATATATATAAAATTTCAAGATGGCAGATAAAAATATAAATGTCAGCGTAACTGACAAAACGTTTATGAGTGAGATGGGAGGTCATTCAACACCCATTAGTCAAATCGGCGAGTCTAGCGCCACCGAATCTGTAGAGTTAGATACAATTCAAGTAACACCCATCTCAACTCATCATGAAAACAAAAAAGACGATAATTATGAAATGTTCAGAATGCTACAAACGATGTTAGATATAAAATTCAATGAGCAAAACGTAAAGTTTGATGAAGTAAACAGTCGATTTGACGTTAGTGATACTAAAATGAATGATAAATTTGAGATGCAAAATAATGAGATAAAGTTGATGAGAGGGGAGATAAAACAGCAAAATTTTAATTTTAATAAACAAATGAATGAAATTCATGAACGTTGTGAGAATATGCAAGAACAAATCATAGAATCAGTTAGCGAAAAGTTTGAGACTCAAATAAACAGTTTAGAAAACAAAATAAGTAAAGTAGATGAAACAATAGTTGAGAAAGTTCAAAGTCAAATTGTAATGCAAAGTAAAGAAATAGAGAGTAAATGTTTAGATGCAGTTGATAAGCAAATAGAAACTAAAACAAAATTTGAAGTTGATATGCAAATAGACATTAAGACAGAGATTTTACAAAATCAAATAGAGAAATGTGAATTTAATGTAACAAATATGACAAAGAATATCGAAATAATTGATAAAGCTATTTCAGAACATGAAATGAATACTAGCAGTGAAATAAGTATCATACAAAATAAAATTAGAGAGATAAATGATTTCAATATTCAAACTAACAATGACATATATGATAAGTGTACTTCAATTGAAGGTAATTTAAGCTGTGTGAAAGAGGAATTACGGGGGGAGATTAATAAAAAACTGACCGGGGTAACCGAAAGAGTAATAATCACCCGCAACTTACATAATGAGATAGAATTAGAGACATTTAGTTATGAGAACAGGGCGGTACACCCGATGCGATTTATTAGTCAAACCAGAGAATATCACCGCAACAGTAGCTTTAGCAACAGTAGTTGGGAAGTGCAATTGATGAAAATTGTTAAATGTTTTAAAGGGAGTTCCGCTATATGGGCCGAAGCACATCGTGTAGAATGGGGTTGTTATGACGAATTTGAGAGGGCGTTTAAGGGGAAATATTGGGCGGAAGACGACCAAGAGATTTTACGGAGCCGTATAATGGGAACAGGTAATTTTGTAGGGGACCAAAACAATAATATCACAATATACGTCACCAAATTGTATAATGAGGCCAAGTATTTAGAGCCACCAATACCTTTTAAATCATTTGTAAGACACGTAAGCAAACATCTGCCGCGTGAAGTTTAAATAACCTTAATGACTAAAGAAATAAATGATATGAATGAATTGGAAAGAATTTTAGACGTCCTACAAAGTATTCGAGACAGAGAAGTGGGTAGGCGACCCCAACCACAGAATAACAATAATTATGAATATAATAACCATAGAGTTAATCCCAGCGGATATGGAGGGAGACGGATAAATAATACCAACAACCAAGAGGATTGGACATGTTCCAGATGTAGGTGCGAAAATTATGCAAGCCGACAGAAATGTTTCAGATGCAGCCAGGTGAGAGACGATCCAAGGAGGAGAGGAGGACCAATTCAGCATGCCCAGCAGCAGAAAGGAGTACCAAGCACCAGGGGAACAGCTGGGAATAACCATGGACCACCAAGGGGTCACAACGGACCAACTACCAGTAATAATAGAAACAAAGCGGAAAACTAGAGACGACAGTGGTAGCACGGACCAGACCACTGTCCAAGGAAGCGAATGAGGTCCAACCAAAGGAGGATTTTCAAAGCAATGTAATCAACACTGACATCGTGACGGATTTATTGGAGGAGGAGAATCATACAACGATCGAGATGAGAACTGGATTAACGGAAGTACAGGTAACCATAGCAGGTAAGAGTTTACAGAACACTTATAGATACAGGTAGTGAGATTTCGGTAATTGCTGAAAACATTTTGGGAGAATTAAGGGAGACAAATAAAAATATTCCGATTTTACCAGTAGCAGGGGTTACTGTAGTGGGAGTTACAGGAGTACGTAGTAAAAGAGTAACCAAACAAATACATTTAAATTTCCTGATAAATAATGCAGTGTTTGAAAATACATTTTTAGTGGTAAAAGGGCTAAGTCTAGATATAATTTTAGGTAATGATTTTCTACAGAGAAATATAGCTGTCATAAATTTTAAAGAGATAGTAGTAGAGTTAGATGGGGGTGATCGGTCGATCAGGATTAATTTTGAACAGGTGTTAGATAAGGTTAGAGTAACGGGTGTAAAGATACTACAGAAACGGGTAGGCAAGAGTGACACTGAAGCGAGAGTAAATTCATGTAAAGAGGGAGAGTATATTGAGAGTTTTGAAGGAGAGTTGAGTGAATTCTGGTGACCCGACCGTGAATCACCAGAATCTATAAATGAGATTTTCCAAACATTTAGTGGGGTGCGATACATGACTTAGCTCGATTTAACAGCAGGGTATTGGCAGGTGCCATTAGCAGAAGTAAGTAGAAAATATACAGCGTTCTTGTTTAATGGGAAGAATTACCAGTTTAAACGCTTACCATTTGAGTTAAATACCAGCGTAGCTAGTTTTATTAAATGCTTAGATCAGATTTTAAAACCGAAGGACTTAGAATTTTTAACAGTGTATGTGGATGATATTTTAATTGCTTCTACAACTTTTCAGGAACACTTGAAGCATTTGGAATATGTTTTAAATAAATTAGAAGGAGGTCTCACCGTAAATTGGGAGAAATCCAAATGTTTGCAAACTAAAATCAATTTTTTAGGATTTATTATTACACAAGAGGGAATCTCCGCTAATCCAGACAAGGTTGACTCCATTATGCGCTTCCCTGAGCCGAGAAATATAAAGCAACTACAGAGCTTTCTAGGACTTTGTAATTTCTACCGTAAGTTCTAGAAGAATTATGCGCACACAACAGCGAAATTAAGTGCAGTACTCCAGAAGAATAAACAGTGGTGATGGGGAGAAGTGGAACGAGATGCATTTAATGAAATTAAGAGAAAGTTTAGCCACATGATTATGATGAATCACCCTGATTTTAATAAAATCTTTTATTTACAGACAGATGCAAGCAACGTAGCGTTAGGGGCGGAGCTCTACCAGGAAGACAGTGATAAGGAACATCTGACTATCGCCTTCGCCAGTAGGTCGCTTCTGTCTGCGGAGAAGAATTACACAACAACAGAGAAAGAACTTTTAAGCATTGTGTACGCGGTGGGGAAGTTCAGGACATACATCCTGGGGAACAAAACTGTAATACGAACGGACCACAAGGCATTATCCTTTTTGAACACATGCAAGCTTGCTCACAGCCATTTAACCAGGTGGGTACTTGTATTACAAGAGTACAATTTTGCGTGGGAATATATCAAGGGAACAGATAATAAGATACCTGACACTCTTTCAAGGGTAGATATGTTAAATAATAAAATGGGTAGAGACTTAAAAGAAATTGAGATTTTTCAGATAAGCCGTGAAGATATAATTTTTGGGGAAGAGTTGCGAGACATTAGAACCATGCAAAGAGCAGATGGTAAATCCAGTAAGATCATAGATAGTTTAGAGACTGAATTAGCGGGGTCAGAGTACAATCAACATTTTCAAATCTATTAAGGGTTGCTATTTAAGAAAATAGAAGGGGGTGAGCGTGATTGGAAGTTAGTTGTGCCACATGGGTTAGCAAATAAAATCATATGGGATTGTCATTTGAGATATGGTCATTTTGGGGCGAAAAAGTGTGTTAATGTTTTGAAAGAGTCTTGTGTTTTTAAGAATATGGAAAGGCAGGTTAAGAAGTTGTTAAGGGGTTGTGATTTGTGTCAGAAGTCTAAAGTAGTGAACTATAGGGTTGAAGGGGAGATGAATTTTATAAAAGTAGTAAGGCAATTTGATTTAGTTGCGGTAGATTTGTATGGACCGTTGCCGAAGGGTAGAGGCGGAGTTATGTATATTTTTGTGATGTTAGACACTTTTTCTAAATATGTAAAGCTATATAGTGTGAAGAGGGCTACCAGTCATGTGCTGAGTGAGGTGACGAAAGACTATATGATAAATGTGGGTAAGCCAAAGGTGATTTTATCAGACCATGGGCCACGGTTCATCAGTGGGAGATGGCGCCAGACCCTTGGATGGGAAGGAATCATCCCGAAACACACGGCAGTCTACCATCCTCAGTCCAACCAGGCGGAGCGTGTCATGAGAGAGATAGGCAGGATTTTTAGAGCCTATTGTCACGGCAAACACAGCGAGTGGCCGTTATACATCAAAAGGGTAGAAAACTGGCTGAACAGTACCACCCACGAGTCCACAGGATATACACCTCACGAGTTAATTAAGGGAACACGCCCCCCGAGGAGTTTAGAACAGTTGTTTGACTACCCACCTGAGAGCGAGCAAACGGATGTGAGTATTAAAATCAGGTTGGCTAATGAAAATTTATTAAGTAAAGGTGATCGACGTAAACGTAGACACGACGCAAAAGGTAAGTGGATGAAGTATGAAGTAGGACAGTTGGTATTGGTGAGGAGACACGATTTATCAAGTGCTCAGGAAAAGGAGATCAAGAAGTTTTTCTTACTCTACGAAGGACCTTATGAGGTAATAGAAGTTAAGATGAAGAACTCATATGTATTACAGAACAGAGAGACAAGGGAGATAGTAGGGACACACAATGCTACAAATTTGAAATTGTATTGGTCATCGTAAGAGTTTTATGATTGTTATTAATATTAATGTATGGATGAAATTTAATTTGATTTATATGTTTCCAGAAGGGACTCTCCCCCATTTTTGGGCGATCACAGACTCACCACCTCTGATCGTGGATTTTGTCAATCTGGAGGCGGACCATGGTTGGCGGTAGCCTCAACAAGGGGGTGAAAGCAACGATGGTCCTACTCCACAAATCGGTGTAAGTAGAAATTCTTTGCTTACAAGAACGGGGAGGGGGACCCCTAGTTTCGTGGAAAGGTAAGGTAGTTATATATAAAAAAAATAATAATAATACAATGATGAGATTTAGTGGTGGCAGTATTTTTCCACGAACAACAATAGTTTTGTTTGATCAATTGTGAAATGAAACGACCTAAATTTTGTAACTTAAATACTTAACTTTTCAATGAGTTATTTTCCTTCAGAAAAACAGAAATGTAATGTAAACTTGTAAGATGATCCATTGTTATACTTATTATCCTGTTAGAAAGAGGGTATTAGTGAGAAGTGAAAGCTGGAACTTGCAAAATGTGTCTATATGAAAATGTTTATGAAAATAAAAAGAACTTGTTATTATGCAAGATTAATGGGTGATTTTGGGGGGGTTTTTGGTGTAAATAGAAGAGAAAATTAATTGTGGAATGTAGTGACAGTACATGTAGAAGGACATAAGTTTAGATATTAGTTATGCTATTGCAGTGGCGGCATGTGCCACTGCAGATAGTGGTGAGTGTTGATGAGTAACGTCAAGGTACATTACCATCATCGGAGGCCTAAACTGGGCATAATATACACTGCACAACCACTTATATAATTTTATATTATATGTTAATTGATACCGTGCAGTGTATTAATAATGATGAAGTGAAAACATGCGAATAGTCATAAAAATTAAAATATTTCTGATTGAAATACAGACTTCAGGAAAAGAAACCTAAAGACTTGTTCATTGGATTTTTGTTAGTAGTATTTTAAAATATTTTTTAGCTATCTCTTCGATTATCCCGAAACGTCGATAATTTGGTGCATAATTTTTCGTGTACAATACTATAGTGTACGATTCTTATGTGCACAAACCATACCATGCCGACGTTACAAAGAGTACGGTAACTCTTTAAATTAACCAGAACGAAAAATTTTACACAGTTTTTATATATTAGTATAGATAATTTTTTTTAGTTGTAAGCTTCGTTTGAAAAAAAAACCATTAAAACAATATTATCTTGATTAAGATTAATTTTATTTAAGCTTACCTCATCAATATTTTGGGAAGGTCCATTTGAATTTTCCGTTTTCTCTGTAGATTCAGAGGGTTCCAGGAAAGATGTAGATGTGACATCGTGACAATATTCACTAGCTGTTTCTTCATTTTTGTTATCGGGGTCAACTGATTCTTCATTCAAATCCACTGATTTTGACAACTTATTGTTTGTTAAACTTTTACGGTCTAATTTTATTGGAGTAGATGGAGCTGAAAAACGCTTTTTTAACGATTCAGCTTGTTTTTCATCTGCCTTCAAGTGTAGAAGCTTTCTTTTTCGATAATATGCACCGGAATGTTTCTTGTCGTCAGCCATTATTTTATTTTAACGAAAAGACTGTTCAAAAAGAACTGATATCGTACTGACGGTATGAATGAAGGCAATTTCACAGACGCCGGCGAACGAACAGGTTAGGTTACGCGCAGCTAGACGTGACAGGGCGTTTGGCGCCTATGTGTCAATGTATGGGCGAGTCCATTTACATGAATTTTAAACCGCCCTTGACTATGCGGCGCTCTCAGCGGCTGCTTACTTTGCTTACCCCTCGGACCGGCTCTGAGTATATGTGAAGGAAAGGCTTCACAAGTGTTGTTGGAGGACAAAGGTTCCTCGAGAGTTTTTGTGGGAGGCAAAGGTCTCCAAAATGTCCCTTGATTTTTTGTGGTTTCCCTGGTAAAGCCAGGATGGGTTTAAATAATATAGTATTGCCCTCTGCGTGGGTTGAGAATGTGAAATTGGGCTGGGAAAGTGATCATAAAGAGAGAGAGAGAGAGAGTGATAGAGATATTTAAGTCGAATAGAGGTTATAAAGAGTTAGTGTGAAAGTTAAATAATGAGAGAATTATAAATAATAGAGACTTACCTTGTGAAGTAGCAAACGATGATTATATTGGGGTTAATGATAATATACACTTACCTGTGGTGAGGAGTAGCGTACTAGTAGCAAATGATGGCTATAATGATGAAAATGTAAACCATTTAATTGTGACAAATGATACTGACGGAGACTTAACCAAAAATACTGATATAGACATGGCTCATGATAAAATAATAATGGGCGATAAACCTGGGAATTATTATTATGGTAAAATGGATAAAAAAGATTTAAATGGTTATCACACAAATGGGTAATCATAAAATGTATGTAAATAAAAATGAACAGTGTAATGTGGGCATAAGACTAATTTTCGATGATGGTGGTTAGATAAACAGTGAATGAACATTTAATTATTTGAGTTTATGGTATAATTACTTGGTTGATTTATGCAATGAAGTGTGGTAAACAATGAAATGATATGACGAAAATTTGTAAATAAATGTGTACTGTAAATTATTTCTCAGGCTTTCACGGCCGGTGTCAGATGAATTGTTCATGATATCCGGGCTGTTTGGCCGTGGTCCATGGTTTATAACAAAACCAAACGTTTCGGCAGCTCCACTGGCTGCCATCATCAGTGGTATAAAAATCCTGCACGCCGGGTGTTTACGTACAGGCCCACAGTACTGTGGTATAGGCTAAAGCTGTCCTGCCATGCTACCTGTACTTATAAATTCAGCAAAGTCCCACATACAGGTAAAAATGACACCATCAGCCAATCACAATAAAGATGGTGTATGATTGGCTCGCACCAAGCTATGCCATTAGGTACTCACTTGTTTTCCGAGAAGTACTGTGGGGAAGGCTGCTGATTTCCCGCGATGCTACCTGTGCTAATTGTTATACTAATTTCATCGGATGTCCTTCGTCGGCCTCAAGAACTGGTGGATCTTCCTTGTCGGCTTGAATATTGGCCTCACACCGTGCCGACTGAGCAGCCTACCAATGCGGTCCGTCACCCCATGGATGTAGGGCAACGCCGCGAAACCGACGGTCTCCCGTGAATCCACTTCCGGCCTGGCTGTTCTTCTCGGCCGGACCGCTCGTCTCACCTCCCCGACGGAATATCCATTGGCCTGCAGCGCTAGTTGGAGGTGGCGCAGCTCGTCATCGAGGTACCGGGGCTCGCATATCCTCCTAGCCCGGTCCACCAAGGTCTTCAACACCGCCCTCTTCTGGCTGGGATGGTGGTTTGACTGTTTATGGAGATAGCGGTTAGTGTGCGTCGGTTTTCTATAAACTTTATGTCCGAGGCTGCCATCGGTCCTTCTAAGGACCAGCACGTCCAGAAAAGCCAGCTGATTGTCGGTCTCCCTCTCAACGGTAAACTGTATCCGTGGGTGAACCTGATTGAGATGTGCCAGGAACCTGCCGAGTTCATCCTCCCCATGGCTCCAGATAACAAATGTGTCATCAACATACCGGAACCAGCACCTCGGCTTCAACGGAAAAGATGAAATTGCCCGCTGCTCGAACCTTTCCATATAAAAGTTCACCACCACAGGACTGAGTGGACTCCCCATGGCCACACCATCAATCATTTCAAAGAACTCACCGCCGTACTGAAAATATGTAGTTTTTAGAACATGCAGGAAAAGCGCTGTAATGTCTGCCGGAAAAAGGTTAGCTAAGTGGCCAAGGACATCATCCACGGGCACCATGGTGAACAACGAAACCACGTCAAAGCTGACCATTATGTCTCCAGGCAGCAACGACAACCCACCGAGCCTTTCAAGAAAGTGGGTCGAATCCCTCACATATGACTCCGTACCACCTATATGTGGCCGGAGAAGCTAAGTCAAGTGTTTAGCCAGATGGTAGGTTGGAGACCCTATGGCGCTGACGATGGGTCTGAGCGGGACGTCCGGCTTGTGGATTTTGGGGAGCCCATAAAGCCTAGGTGGAAGGGCTTCCGAACACCGGAAGGCTGCCTTCACATCAGGCTCCAAGGAAGACCGCTTAACCAGAAAATCGGTCCTTTTAAGGACCACTGCGGTCGGATCTCTTCGCAGTTTTTTGTAGGTTTCTGGGTCCAGCAGTTCTCCGATCTTCCTTTGGTAGTGTTCATTACAACCGTAGCGCTCCCCTTATCCGCCGGTAATATGATGATAGATTCATCCCGCCTTAATGTTCTTAGTGCCCGCAGCTCACCCACTGGTATGTTGCATCGCGGCGGTTTCGCTCTAGCCAGGATCCTCGAAGCTTCGATCCTAACTTCATCTGCCTGTTCACGCGGCAGCCGTCGCACTCCAGCTTCAACGTTGGCAATGATGTCCTCCACTGGAATCTTCTTAGGGGCCACTGCAAACTTCTCCCCCCTCGCCAGGACAGCAGTTTCGGTGGTGGTAAGCTGGCGGTCCGACAAGTTCTCTACTGTCCGGTCCGTCTCTAAGCTGCTTCGCTGATGTCCCTGGTTGTTCTCCTCGGGGCTATCTCTCCAGTACTTGTTCTCATGGCGCGATCGAACACTCTCGCGGACGGCCTCGGAAGCGCTGGAACTTAGGCTATCCACCAGATCCCAGTGGCCAGGTGACAACACAGTGCTTAATTCCAGGTGTAGGCGGAACAACTTCATGTTGTTGTCTGCAAGATCTTTCCTGGTCTGGTGGATACGTTCGCGTAGCATCGCCTGCTCTGCACGTCGATAAATGCGACTGGCTTGCGGTGTAAATATGTAATTCTTCAATTTCAGAAACCGGGGAATAACACCAGTATCCCGGGATCTTGACAGAAAAGCCAGTGAACAGAGCAGGTGTACCTTCTTTTTTCTCAGCCCCTCGAAACGTCTGATATTTTTTAAAACTTCCTCCCCGTAGAGGCGTCGTAAATTATTTCTCAGGCTTTCACGGCCGGTGTCAGATGAATTGTTCATGATATCCGGGCTGTTTGGCCGTGGTCCATGGTTTATAACAAAACCAAACGTTTCGGCAGCTCCACTGGCTGCCATCATCAGTGGTATAAAAATCCTGCACGCCGGGTGTTTACGTACAGGCCCACAGTACTGTGGTATAGGTTAAAGCTGTCCTCCAAGATCAGAGCTGTTGGGTTGCGCGTCGTGAGACGACCCAATGGTATCCTAGTACCGAGCCTCCTATGAGGGGCTCCTGCCTAGTGGTCCTGTCCAGACGGAATATTGATTAATTTAAATTTTTAATGGTCGTTACAACGACATGCTCGTACTAGGTCGACTAGTACAGTATTTGTCGAGGCCGTTTCCAAGATTCACCTGGACGTATTCGGTACTTGCCAAGGCCAGCTATGAGTGGGTTTGTCTGGGTCCTCGCAGCTCGGACGTAAAATTTACGTGCAAGTCGCCTTGCGGTGTCATCCAAGGAGCGGACACCGAGTCCTGTTCTCAGGAGACGAGAAGAAAACCGATAGGGGACTTTGGCCGCTAGCCGAAGCCCTCTATCGAGAACGCTTTGCTACCTTCTTTTATGAACGGTTGCGAGGTAACCCCAGACGGGAAGAGCGTAGGTAATGATCGGCAACAGATACGCGTTGACAATCAACTTACCCAGCTTGCGGGTCATAGCCTTGTTGGCAAGTATCGGAAACAGTTGCGCGAGACGAGCGGACGCTTTCTTTCGCATCGTCTCAGCGTGGGTACGCCAGGTGAGCCGACGATCAAGGTGGACACCGAGGTACTTAACTTCCCTCGACCAGGGCAGGTACGTTCTACCGAGTCTCACTCGGCCTCGTGGTTCTTTCCGGCGCTTTGTGAATAGCACCGCGGAGCTCTTGGTTTCGTTGACGGCAACTTTCCAGCTTTCCGTCCACGTCGAATACGCATCGAGTGCGCGCTGAAGTCGTGGGATAGCAAAGTCTGCGTTCCGATCGGCGGTATAGACCGCCGTGTCGTCGGCAAACAAAGCCATCTGGACTCCAGGCTCTCTGGGTGCGTCGTTGACATACACGGAGAACAGGAGAGGCCCTAGCACGCTACCTTGAGGTACCCCGGCTGTGATACGTCTCTCGGAAGAGACGTGGTCGTCTATTCGCACGCAGAAAGTCCTCTCCGTCAGAAAGCTAGCAATCAAGCGAAGGTAGCAATCTGGGAGCTGGATTTCCCGGAGCTTGAACAAGAGCCCGTCGTGCCAGACACTATCAAAGGCCTTTTCCACATCTAGGAAACAGGCGACAGTCTGCTCTTTCCGACACCCGGCGTCCGTGATGTATTCCACCAGTCTCATCAGTTGATGAGTGGTGGAATGCCCCACACGGAAGCCGAACTGTTCGGGGACCAGTACATCGAAGTTTCTTAGATGATCTAGTACTCTCCGTTGTACGAGACGTTCGAGGACCTTTGACGTGGCTGACAGTAGACTAATTGGCCGGAGGTTGCTGGGACGGGAAGCGTCCTTTCCCTGCTTCGGGATCACTATAACCGTCGCCTTACGCCATTTCTGGGGAAAATAGGCCAGTCTAAGACACGCGTTGAACAGCGCGACCAAGAAAAGTACTCCTCGCTCCGGGAGTCGAGTAAGAGCGGCGTTCGAGACGCCGTCCGGGCCAGGAGCCTTTCTTGGCACGAGTTCAACGAGCCGATCTGTGACCTCTTCCCTAGTAATGGGTTCGGGCTCCGCAGTGATCGGAAGAGACAGAAAGTCTTCCACTTCGTTCTCGACTTCTTCGTCGAAGTCCCAGTCCATGGGCGGGTTAGGTGCGAACTGTCGCTCAAAACACGCGCCCAAGTACTCGGCCTTCGCCTCCGGGCGAGCCAGGATTTGACCGAAAGGTCCAGCAATGGCCGGGATGCGAGGCCGGCGCCTCTTCCCTACCAACGCCGAAGGTATCCGGTAAGGGCTACTTTCGTCCGATCCGTCCCCTGCCTGGGCCACGGCGAGTTCCCAACAGCGTCTCCGGTAGGCCTGCATTTCACGACGTAAAATGCCGGTCGCCCGGTTGTACGCTGCCTTGTCGGCCGGATCACGGGTCCGCTGCCAGCGTCTCCGGAGGCGATTTCTCTCGCAAGCGAGAGCACTCGTCTCCTCTGGGATCCGCTGCCAGTGGGGTGTGACGCCAGGCTTCATTCTGGAAGACGCGTCGATCGCAGATACGACTGCCTCGTCGAACGCGGCAACTGCCTCTTCGACTTGGCGGAAGGTTTCGAGTGGTCCCGCGTCTGGCAATCGGCGACTTAACGCCGGGCCATAGCGATCCCATTCTACCACCTTCCTGACATCTCTGCGTACGACGTGCTGGGTAGCGACGTGTATCAGGATGGGGAGATGATCGGACGATAGTTCCGTTAGCGCGGACACATGGACCGGACAGTCAATTCCTTGAATCACCGCTATGTCCAAGACATCGGGAGCCGCGTTGCGTTGTGAGGGGTAGAACGTAGGTTGGGTAGGCCCAATCACTTGTATCCTGCGAGAATCGGCAAACCTGCGTAAACGTTTCCCGTTTGGGGCAGTCAAGCGACTGTTCCAATCGCGATGTTTACAGTTCAGATCGCCGGCCATGATGACCCTCCTGTGTGCATCGAACGCGACAGCTAGATCGGGGTGAAGGAGCTCTTTTTGCGGCGGTTTATACGCCGCTACCATCTGTACACCGCCTAGAGTGTTTAACAACTCCACAGCGGTGCCTTCGAGGTGAGTCATTGCAGGCAAGACGACTCGGTGATGCTCGAGAGTGAGCCTCACCGCGACGGCAGTACCGCCACCAGCAGTGCCCGGTCTGTCGTTTCGATAGCACACATAGTTGGCCAGTCGTAACCGACTCGCAGGAGTCAAGTGGGTCTCATTGAGAAGCACTACATCGGGTTTGAGTCGGGCCAGTAATTCTTGGAGTTCCTGGATCTTGTTGGACAACCCGTTGGCGTTCCAGGAAAGAATCGAGAGATCTCGTTTGAGGACCCGACTCATAGAAGACCTACACAAGTGGCGGCTTCCACCAAGAGCATGAATCTCTCAGTTATGTCAGCAGTCTCCAAGCGGGAGCGGATGGACCTGAAGGTCTGGGCGACTTTGCTGAGATCGAACTCAGCAAGGAAGTCTTTGACGACCTGGTAGTCGTCAGGAACGGTTCTTGAGGCAGATTGCCCGGAGACTGCGTGCGCATAAGAGCGCCGAGGCTTATCAATCGGGGGACTGGTGGAAGCCAGGGGTTTCTTGGGGCCAGGTGTAGCACCTCTAGCGGAGGTGCTAGGAAGAGGGACAGATGCGATTGCGTCGGACTTCGCGCGCTGTGCAGGCTGTCTGGACTGTGCGGCCGGGTTGGCAGGAGCCCGGGATCTAGCGCCACGGGGCTTTCTATGCCGCTTCTTTTTGCCTGCGTTGGGAAACCGCGGGGGAGGGAGGTCAGGCGAGGCTGCTTCTAAAGCAGGGGCAGGATTCTCCGTTGCTGGGGGGGATTGAGAAGTCTCAGGCTCCACAACCGAGATGTTTTCTCTTGGCTGGGTGGTCTCACTTTTAGATGCCACGAGGTTACGGCGCTTTTTCGCCATAGGCGGGACAGGGGCCTGAGAAGGAGCCTGAGTTGGGGTTGCCTGTGCTGCAGGTGTTTGCTTCGGGCCTTTTGAGCGTTTTTGTTGCCTGTTAGTGACTGGGGCGGAAGACACGGCAGCCGTAGCAGGAGGCGCAGGGCCTGGCTGCTCGGTTGCAGGTCTTGAACCAGCTACCGGATGCCTCGGTGGTGGCAGGCGCCCTTTTGGCTTTCGTCGCTCGAGCTCCTGCTGAAACACCGGACATGCCCGGTAGTTGGCGGGGTGACTCCCGCCGCAGTTGATGCATCTTTTGAATGCAGGTGCATCGCAAAGTTTGGAGGCGTGAGGGAGAGAACACCTCACGCACGCCGGAGCGTTAGAACAAGAGTCGGAGTGGTGCCCGAAGCGTTGGCACCTGTGACACTGAGGCAGTACCCCGGGAGCGCGGCTTCTTTCCACTTTTACGCGGAAACCAAAAAGCCGCGTAAGTGAGAGTAGGCTAGTGCCTGCCTCGCTATTCTCCACCAGGATGCGGACCAGAGGAATTGGACGCCTTGGTCCGGCAGGAGTAAACACCCGATGGACCGCGCGAACAGGATAGCCCAGCTCGCGCAGCTCATCGAGTATTTCCTCTAGAGGGGATTCCACGTCCAAGCCTCTGAGGACAAGCGACAGAGGCTTCACGTGTTTGGGCGAGAAGGTATGGTACTGGAATTGCTGGGATTCCACGTACGCCAAGACACTGCGGTACACGTCCATTCCGCGGACAACGATCTTGACTGTGTCGCCCCCAAGGAGCTTCAGGTCAACGTTGGCCGGGGAAAGTCCGGGAGCCACTATCAATCGCCGGTAAAAACCGGTGACGTTGTTCACGCCGTGAACGTATACGGGCGGGATGCGACCAGAGGCCGGCGGTACTTGGGCACCGCCGGACACAGTCGGCCCCGGGCCGGATTCGCCATCGGCGGGGACAACTTCCATGGCGGACGCCGAGGAAGAGGTTGAGGACGATCGATTCCGCCTCGGTTTCTTAACCGGCCGCCCCCGTGGCCCAACCGCCACGAAAGCGTCGGTCTCGTCACCGGGCAGCGGAACCGACCGGGGATCGACTTGGTCCGCTTCCATAAGCGGAGAACACGGCGAGTCGCTCGTGTGGGGCGGGGCAGTGGCGAGCGACTGCGAGCTCGATGACGCGCCCGAAGCGGGCATTTCCGCCACCGAGCGGGAGGTTCGCCGACCAGAGGCAGCCAGGCTGCCTCCGGCGGTAACCAGGGACCTAGGGTCCGGCCCGAGCCGGATCGCTTGCGGGACTTCTGGAACGCTCAGGCTTACTACGAGCTGGGCAAATGACCGGCTTCGTTAGATACCTCTCCTTACCAAGAGAGGTGTCCACCGGCCTCTTTACCTAGGCGATATCCAAGCTCGCTTACCACTGGTGGGGGCTCGCAAGGATCGTCCTAGGCAGCGCTACCTAAGAGCCTGAGCGTCAGCGGGCAAGATGCGCTGCGCAACCTTAAGCTCTGGCAGGCTATTGGCTTCCTCTTCAGCGGCGAGGTGGTGGTCCTGAAAAGGGTCACTTGGCTGGTGGCCCTTAGAAGGTCCGACGCACTCAGCTGTGCTTGTGCTGGCTACTCGATTCACCAGCCAGCTGAGTTGTGGTCTTCTGTCTTCTTGTTGTCAAAGGCAGCAAGCGGGCCAAGATGTTGGCTGTCCAGCGGCGAAGCAGTAGGCAGCAGGGCAGCGGCTGATCACAGCGAACTTCAGCTTCCAAGCTGGAGAGAGCAGTCCAGGAGAGAGATCCGTACTGTTCCAATGCTGGTTCCGAAGTCGACTCTTAAAGCTGTCCTGCCATGCTACCTGTACTTATAAATTCAGCAAAGTCCCACGTACAGGTAAAAATGACACCATCAGCCAATCACAATAAAGATGGTGTATGATTGGCTCGCACCAAGCTATGCCATTAGGTACTCACTTGTTTTCCGAGAAGTACTGTGGGGAAGGCTGCTGATTTCCCGCGATGCTACCTGTGCTAATTGTTATACTAATTTCAACCCCCGCGCAGGTAAGAACAGCATCATCGGCCAATCAGAAACAAGAAGGTATGTGAGAGGCTCGCATCGCGCCATGCCATAAAGTACTTAATGCGATGATTTCGCCCCGCCACCTGTCCAGCCTAAGCCTCGAAAAGTTGTCAGCCAGCCAGTCAAAACGGCCAAAGCCGCTGAACCTGTGATCCGGAAACCAGCCTCGAGGTCTGCTCCGGTTCCAAAACCTACACGTGCAGTGAGCCCGAGCATAGCTCAAAAGGCCAAACCACCAACCGCGCCCCCGGAACCGGAACGCGAAGTCCCCCACTACGCTCTAGTCCCGCTGCCGGACGATAAGGAGGAAATTGATCCTCCACTGCCGCCGCCACCCAAGCCTAGATTTTTTGCCAGATCAGGCAAAAAACAAGGTAAACCTCAGGCCAAGAACACGGGCCAGCCCAAGTTACCTGCCACTGGACCCAAGCCTGTCCACCAAAAGCCAGAGCGACCACCCGCTCCAGAACCTGCCCCCAAGGCTTCCACCGCCTCGCCCCGCCCCAGCTATGCAGCTGCCGCCAAGCGTTCCCCCCAGGCCTCATCTTCCGATGATCTCGCCGTTGTCTCCGACTTTCTGGCAAGCTACGACTTGCACAAAGTAGCCCAAACTTTCCTCAAAATCAAGGAACGCTTGGCAACAGCCTCGCCCCAAGACAAATTCCTCCTCTTGGTGGAAGCCTGCCGTATTATAGGTCTGTTATGAACGGACAACCACGGCAATCCCTCAAGCGAGACCTCGAGCTCGTGGCGAGGAACGCCAACGGCCTCGCTTCCCGGTATTCTGAGCTCTTAGAGTTCGTTGCCCGTCATAAGCCCGACGTGCTTCTTCTTGGTGAGACGCACCTGACCCCGCATCGTCGTTTCCGACTACCAAACTACGTGTGCCACCGGGACGACCGGTCGGGTCGCGCAGGAGGGGGCACAGCCATCGCGGTGAAGGCGAGTCTTCGCCATCACCGCGTTGTCCTGCCTCAGCGGCGGAACCTCGAGTGCACCGCGGTTGAGCTCCATGGTGCTCTCGGCGGTCTACTCGTGGTTTCCGCTTACAAGCCTCCACAAACGGAGCTCCTGTCGAACGATCTGGAGGCCGTCTTTGGAGCACACAGGAGGGTAGTCCTGGCGGGCGACCTGAACTGTAAGCACCCTGATTGGGGGAGCCGCTTGGTGAACCCAAACAGGGCCCGCTTACGCAGGTATGCTGATGCGGCTCGGGTCACAGTCATGGGTCCTACCGGGCCTACGTACTATCCCTCGAGGGCTAACTCCCGCCCTGACGTACTGGACATTGCCGCGGTCAGGGGCGTTTATTGCCCGGTCCACGTCTCCGTCATTTCGGAACTGTCCTCGGACCATTGCCCTATCAGTGTACATATAGCTACCCAGCACGCCACCGTCCGCGACGAGCGGCGGGTAATCGAGTGGGACCGCTTTGGCCCGGTGTTCAGTCGCCGCCTACCTGAGCATATCCCGCTCGACACTACCCAGCATGTCGACGAGGCAGTTGCCTTATTCGACACAGCCGTAGGCTCGGCGGTAGACGTGTCCTCCCGGATGAAGCCGGGGCTCACGCCCGACTATCAGCGTATCCTCGAAGAGGTGTCTCAGCTCGCTTGCGAGAGGAATCGCCTCCGGAGACGCTGGCAGAGGACTCGTGACCCGGCTGACAAGGCTGCGTTCAACAGAGCGTCCGGCAAGTTGCGTCGCGACATGCTGGCGTTCCGTAGACGCAACTGGGAGCTAGCTGTGACACAGATGGATGGCCCTGCCGAGGATCGTAATGTCTGGCGGATTCCCAGTGCCCTAACGGGAAAGCGCAAACGCGCGCCTCTCCCCGCACTGGCCGGACCCGGCGGTCAACCCCTTGGCCGCCCCCTCGAAAAGGCAGAGTTCTTGGCTGACAGTTTAGAGCGACAGTTCGCTCCCAACCCATCCAAGAACCCGGCTTTCACTGAGCAAATCTGCCGCGAGGTAGAGCGCTTTCTATCGGCCGATATCACAGTCCAACCGGAGCCCATCTCCCCGGAGGAGGTCTCTGAGAGGATTGTTCAGCTCAAGCCCCGGAAGGCGCCTGGCCCGGACGGAGTCATGAATTCCGCCCTCCATCGCCTTCCAGAGCGAGGAACCCAGTTCCTCACTGACCTGTTCAATTCATGCCTCAGACTGGCCTATTTTCCGGCGAAATGGAAAACGGCTACCGTCATTGTGATACCCAAGCCGGGAAAGAATTCTTCTCGCGTGGAAAACCTCAGGCCCATCAGCCTCTTGTCCGCGACGTCCAAGGTTTTTGAGCGTCTGATCCAGCGTAGGATCCGCGACCATCTAGAAAGACTAGACGTGCTGATCCCCGAACAGTTCGGCTTTCGTGAGCTGCACTCCTCGACTCATCAGCTGATGAGACTCGTGGAATGCATTACCGAGGCTGGCTGCCAGGGCAAACAGACGACTGCGATCTTCCTAGACGTAGAGAAAGCCTTTGACCGCGTGTGGCACGAGGGTGTCCTGTACAAACTCACGGAAGTCCTTCTCCCAGACTGCTACGTTCACTTGATCGGCAGCTTTCTGCGAGACCGTAGCTTCCGAGTGAGAGTAGACCACGCTCTCTCTTCGGAGAGGCGTATTACCGCTGGCGTCCCTCAGGGAAGTGTCCTTGGGCCTCTCCTGTTCTCGCTGTTTGTCAACGACACGCCCCGAGTTCCTGGAGTAAAACTGTCGCTGTTCGCGGACGACACTGCGGCTTTTGCCTCAGAGCCGAACGCGAGTTATGCGGCAGTTAAGCTCCAGCGCCAACTCGACGCGTATGTAGGGTGGACCGACGACTGGAGAGTTGCCGTTAACGCTTCCAAGAGCGCCGCGGTAACATTCTCGCGCAAACGTAAGCAGTCTCGGCCGCTTAAAGTAGGCCCCGTCGAGGTGCCCTGGACCAATAGCGTCAAGTACCTCGGGCTCCACGTGGATTCCCGACTCACCTGGCGAACCCATACACAGTACATCTGACAACGCGCTTCGGCGCAACTCAGTAGACTCTGGCCTGTGCTATCTAATCCGGCAATGACCCCCCGGCTAGGTAAGCTCATAGTCAACACGTACGTGTTGCCCGTGATTACCTACGCCTGTCCTGTTTGGGGATACTTGGCTCGTGGTCATAGAACAACGCTCCAGCGCGTACTCGACCGGGGACTGAAGCTCGCGTGCAAAGTCCCCCGGAGGTACTCTTCTCGTCTTTTGAGGAGAGGACTCGGTGTCCGCTCTCTTGATGACACCGTGAGACGCCTGGCGCGTAGATTCTATGTTCGTTCCGACAGAGTGACCCACAATTCCCTCATTGCCGGACTTGGTAAATACACCCCGCGACCAGGTGAGTCCTGGAAGCGACCTCGTTTGCTAGTCCCGGTGGTATAATCCACCAATCGCAGGTCGCTTCAACCCCCCCCCCATAAGTAGATAAAAAATATAAATAGAAATCCAATAGACCCAGTGGCAGGAGTCCTTTCTGAGACTCGGGACACTGCACTACTCGCGACCCGCGCGGGCCGCGCAACCCCCAGTTGTGTTTCGCCCCGCCGATTCATAACAGCCCTGCGATTGGAAGCTCTCTCTACATGGGAAGTTGTCTATTTCAAGTGCGCTACATTTTCCGGCTTTACATCTCTTTAGCGTTCAGTGCAATAGTTCAGTTCAGTGCTAAGTGTTTACATCTACGCAAGAAATAGTGCAGTGCAGTGTTGTGTTTCTGGTGCCGTGTAGTGTTTCGTGTTTGTTCCGCTGCTGCCTGGGGCTTGTTGGTAAGTGAGCCACTTTTGTAATTGCTTATCCGTGTGCTTGGTAGTAGACCTCTAGTCCGTTCCGCCTAAGGTGTAGGCTTCGCCTCGCCGATGGCTGCCCGAACCTCACCTTCCGTCGGCCCTTCTAAGGGCCAACCAGCCTCCGTCGGTCTTTCTCAGGGCCTCTCAATCCCTGCCAGCGCTCTCGCGCAACCTCTCCCGGATGGCCCTTCTCAGGACCAACCGACACCTACCTCATCGCGGGAAACCCCCGACGCGGACTCGGCCATGGAGACTGATGGAGCATGGCAATCTGTCAGCCGGAAACGGCGCGGCAGTGCCACCTCCACTGACTCTGGTCGAACTTCGCGTCGTGGCTCCACCGCGGGGCAATCCACCTTGGCCTCCCAACAACAACCTGACCAGCCCCGGCGTATCCCGCCTCTGATTTTCGCCCGGCCCTCGGACTGGGCGAATTTCATGCGGCGTTTACACCGGTGCACTCCCTCTGGCACCTTGACTGCTTCGGCCCAAGGTGACAGTTCCATTCGACTCAACCCCACGACCGTGGAGAGCTTCCGTATTGCTTAGAAGTTCCTCACGGACGCGGGTATCCCATACCACACCTTTGCCTTGCCGGAGGAAAAGGAATTAAAGGTGCAGATCATCGGTATCCCTGCGGATACCACGCCTGAGTTCATTTATAATGAACTTGCGAGTCTAGGCTTTAAAGTCAACAGCGTTACGCCTCTCTTCTCCCCCGGCAAGAAACTAGCTCGCGATGCGTTCCTGGTCAAGATCCGTAAGGTAGGTGAATACCAGGCTATTTACGAGATAAACATGTTGTTTTTCCTGAAGGTTAGGGTAGAAGCCTTCGAAGCCCAGGCCGGACCGAAGCAGTGTTACAACTGCCAGAGGTACGGCCACTCATCGGCATTTTGCCACCATCCCACCCGCTGTTTGCGCTGTGGCGACAGCCATCGCAAGGACACTTGTCCTCGCGATAGTGCTGCCACCACTTGCGCCAACTGCGGGGACCCTCACCCGGCTTCATCAAAGTCATGCAGGTTCTATGCAGGCTTTGAAGAAAATTTCAAAGTCTTCGCAGCAGCACGTTCCTGCGCCTCCAGCTAGGCCCCCAGCATCAAGGCCTGCCGCCTCGGCGGCACCTACCCCTGCTGCGGCACCTGCACTTGCGCCTGCCCCAGCTCGTCCGGCGTCTACCGGGGCGCCCAGCTACGCGGCTGCAGCTGCTTCTCAGCCTGCCGCACAGCCCTCGGCCCAGCAGCCAAAACCTGCTGCGCCGTCCAAGAAAAAGACGAAACCATCGCCCCCCGCCTCCTCGCAGCACACGCCCGCTGCACCTCAGCCACCATCTACTCCAGATGTCCAAAATCCAAAGCAGCCAAAACAAAAGGCCCCCGCCCAGAATAGCATCATGTTTAAACACCCGGCGCCCAAGCCTCAGGCGGCACCGGCGTCTGCCGCGTCCTCGGACGTGACTTTCGCCGACCGCGTGCGCGCTTGGATCAACGCCTTGATCCCACAAATTCTTGCTGCCAAGGATGTCCAGTCCTTGTTAGTTATCGTTCTCACATCCGTGACCTCTCTTATCCCTCTCGATGGCTAGGCCCCTTCGGCTGGTGGCATCGAATGCATGTGGCGTTCTGTCTCGCCGTGCCGAATTGGCCGCCTTCGTCACCGAATATGACATAGACGTCATACTCCTTAATGAAACACATTTAATTCCCGCACACTCGTTACAGCTTTCGGCGTATCGCACAGACCGGCCTGGCCAGAACCGGCTGTACGCCTGCGGCGGCACAGCCATTCTGGTTCACAGGCGCATCGCCCACCGCCCCCTGCCGCCTCCGGCGACTCGTCGCTTGGAGGCGACGGCGGGTTGCTCTCTGCATCGGGGATCGAGAGGTTCGACTGGTTTCAGTCTACCTCCCCCCCGAGGTGGACCACCGCCTGACGAGGATGAATGGGACGCTCTACTAGAAGACCCCCTACCAACCATCGCAGCCGGAGACTTTAATAGTAAGCATCCCCTGTGGAACAGCCGTGTCTCAAACCCATACGGCCGCTCTCTGTACCAATACGTTCAACGTCATCCTTATGTGAACGCTCTTGGTCCTAGATCACCGACCTATATCCCCAATCGAGGGGGACTACCAGACGTCCTTGACATTGCTGTTGTCAAAGACTTGGCCTATCCTATCGCTATCGAAGCCGTGTCAGACCTCTCGTCTGATCACGACCCGGTACTACTCACTGTTCGGCCCACACTGGACACACCTCTCCAACCTCCCCATCGTGTAACGAGAGTCAACTGGCGATCGTTCCACGATGAACTGGGTCGAACAGTACCATCTGACCCCCAGGTCGACATCTCCAGCCCGGATGATGTAGACCGCTTGGCCGACTATCTTCAAGAAGTCGTCACGTCCGCTATGGACAAACACACCTATCACGTCCCTGCGTCCAACAGACGGTCCCAGTTACCTGAAGAGGTGATTCTAGCCATCCGAAAACGGCGCCAGCTCCGCCGGCGATGGCAACAAACCCGGGACCCTGCCGTAAAACGCAGGCTCAACGCCCAATCAGACCTCGCCAAGCAGCTTCTGCTTGATGCCACTGCTAATCGATGGGACTCATACATAACTTGAGTCTCTGGAAGTCACGCCCCAGTCCGTTTTTCGGGCTGCGAGCCGACTCACTGGCGAGAAAAGGACCCGCTACCCCCTACGATCACCGAACGGGATTGTATACTCCGCGGCCGACAAAGCAGAAGTCTTTGCCGATACCATGGAGGAACAATTTACTGTTCACAGA